>CM039724.1:41765675-42475466 GCA_022539455.1 Dendrobium nobile
GGATATCATCAAAAAGGAGAATGTACTCATCATAGTTCAAAATCAATTATCAAAGCTAACATCAAAGATCACTGAAAATTGAAATTCAACTCATGGGATGGCCCAAAATTTAACATTTGAAGGTTAATAGCACCCCTGAAAAATTTTCCTTGAATTGACAAACTACCTTTTTAATATGATTGAGCAAAATTTATGACCTGATGACTCTCATAATGACTATATATAATTGAAATTCAAGTGGCGAGATGACCCATAATATAATCTTTGAAGATTAAAAGTTAGCCCCTAATTAATGAGCTGCATTTTCAATATGATTGAGCAAATTTAAGAATGAAAGACTATTATAATGACTCAATATGATTGAGCCAAGACTCTATTATATGATAGTTTTTATATTAAAAAAAGATTTCATTTAAGAGGGAGTAATAACGAATGTGATAAATTCTTAAATCAAAAGATAATTAAGCCACAGGAAAGAAATTATATTAGTTTGATGTTTCATCTTTGATAGATAAAATATATATAGATTGTAGTTTGATATTCTCAATTATAGGTTTAAGTATGTGTATCAACAATAAATTTGATCTTTGTTAAATTTGCGTGATGAAGTAAAAGTGAAATTTCTCCAAAATTATTCTCAATAAAATAATTCAAGTAATATAAGTCTTATAAAAATGTTCTTTTAACAAAAAAGACTAGTAATTTTTTGTAAAACTCAACATTTATTTGAATAAAGTTTTTTGGAACATCTCTCACTTTACTTTAGTTTTATAAGAGATAGGATGATCATATCTATCAATATGATTTGTGTTGGGGTTGGTTCATTTCTTGCTTCTTCTATTGTTATATTTTTGCGACATTAACTTAGGTTGACAAGAATGAACTCTTCAAGTTTTTTAGTTTTGTTGAACTCCTTGACAAGATTTGTTGGCTATCCTCCATGTCATCGATTTCATTATTGATGTTCTAGTTGTGGGTACGAGGGTTGTTTTCACCTCCTCTGATTATTAGTCTGTTGTGGTAACTTCTTTTATTCCGTCGCAAATCTGCTGCAAAAAATTAGCGACATATTTTTTTGTCGCAAATATGTTTGTGATGCTCATTTAAAATCGGAACCATTTTCATTGCAAATTCACCACCAAATAAGATTTGCGATGAATTTCTTGGATTTTGTGGAAGATTTTGCCGCCGCAAATAGATTTTTTTTTTCCAAAACATTATAATATATTATAAAAAACAAACAACGGTTACAATAGCTAAAGCCAGTGAAGAAAAAATCAAAAAGATACAACCTCTCAAATCAAAAGAAAACCCCGGAAACAAAATGGGGGCTCAGTAGATGACCGAGGCTACCATAAACCTCGAAACCGCATAAGGACCATCCAGTAGAGGTTGCTACAAGGAGGCGACAAGGAGAGGAGCCCCAGCCACATCATTGCCCTGCAACCAACAATCGAAACGAAAAGCAATCCAATCAACTGAAAAAACCGAATCATCTTCTTCTACCACCTCTATCCCAAAATTTTCCACGCAAAGTGCCAGAAATAGGTCTATCACGAACCATACTAAATTCATTTCCCAAATCATAATAGGAATCAGAATCAGAATCGCATTCTGACGAATTATTCAGCCAATCACCATGTAATCTAACATCAACACTAGCCGAACCCCCCACCTGATCCATTAACGCTTGGGAACCAATTTCATTCACAGGAACATCCACCAAATTTCCTTGACCATCCGTCCTCTCTGCAAGATTAGGAACCCGAATCGGTTCAACGTGCTCTACAATCACAGTGCTAGGCAGAACAGGCATGCCCGAATTCACACCAGAAATAACAACACCTCCATCAGCATTAGTATGACATCCCGAACGGGCCCACAGCAGGGGATCTATCCTCACTATTACAAACAATACATCCACAAGAGACACAACAGGTTCCGAAATATTAACAAGAGCAGGAGTATCAACATCAATCTCATTAATAATAGTATCAACATGAGTAATATTAAAACCGGGTTGAATCCCATCCACAGTATCGACACCAAAACGCAAAGCATCAACCCCAGCATCAGCAAGAGATACCAGATTCACACCAGGCTCGACGCCACCTCCCCCAACATTATTATCAATAATACAGTCATCAGCAGCAACCAAAAAATTCTCACATAGAGAAACAGACTTCTCAGCAGGGGTAGAAACAGGATTCACAAGATTTTTTGAAGGCAAATTCTCACATGCGGGCACCACCGACGGTGGCGCCGGATTATTATTCGAAGGCAAAATCGGAAAAAGTTTACAACATCCCGCTTTCAGATGCCCCACAGTCTTACATTGCAAACAAAAAGTAGGCATGCCCTCAAAAACAACTTTTTGAATGTAATCAAATTTCTCCAGTCCCATCCAAATGGATTCTGGGTAGGTTTTAGAAATGTCGAGTTCAACAAGGATACGGGCAATAGAGGGACGAGACCCAACCGCCGTTGCATTGTCTGTATGAATCGAACGGCCAAAAATAGATCCTAAACCTAGAAGTATGCGAGGGGAAAAAAGGTGTGGCCGCAACCCAGGGAAGGAAAACCACACAGGGACAATCGGAGACTCCTCCGAAAGGTCAAGAAACGGAGACCACTTGATAACTTTCATAAAACAACCAAACACAAAATACGAATGGTGAGCAAAGATTCGGCCATAATCAAGATCATTCGAAAGTTTGATAAGCACATTCGATTGATCTAAAACAGTCACAGAAACATCACCAGATAACTTTAAATTGAAAAAAAATTTCCTGATAGAGTTCAGATCCGGACGCTTAAGAGGAAACTTACCCACCAAAGCGAATTCAAAGGGTTTCGCCAGATGAAGAAATTCATCTTCAGAAAACCAAAGAGCGGTCAGTCCACGAATCGTAGAGATACGACAATCCGGAAAAACGTTCGAAGAAACGGCGCCAGATAAAGCCTCTTTAAAAGATTTCGAGTTCTTACCCTCTAAGAACCCAGGATCGATCCTCTTGTTAGCCATTATCAAGCCAAAGAGAAGAAAACGTAATCACCGATGGAGAAGAAAAGAGCGGTGGCTAGGGCAAGAAAAATCCTAACAGACGCAAAAGACGAAACATAGTGTGGCACCCATCTCCTTTGCGAGGAAAGTCATGTAATGTTGATTGTTATCCAAAGCATTACAATTTATAAGTGTTTTAGATGATTTTTCTTTAGTGTTTGATAATTTTTTTAATTAAGACAGAAAAAGAAATTATTGATAAGTAATATTTATCCTTATTTCTATAGTATATATAATTTCATTAAAATTAAATTAAACAGAAAATTAATACAAATTTATTATATTATCTACAATTCCTTTTAAAAAAATATGATTGAACATTATTAAATGCATCAGTTTCATTATACCTCAGTACAAAAGAACCAATATATTTGGGCAGTGAAAATAATATTATACAGCAAGACATAATAATGTTTGTTGTAAGAGATATCTAAGCATTTCTGTATAATCTTTTAGTGAATCAAAATGTTGAGGGGGAGATCAATTGAATTTCCTTTGGCAAACTCTTCAGAAATTTCATAGCGGGATTCTCTGACAACATTAATTGCAAGTACATTAATGAATTTAATGAATTTAGACTTCATTTGGAACAATATTCTTATTATTTTCTAAAACAATTTTTAAACACAAAAATTTCTAACACAAATGTTTTTTTACTAAAAACTGTTTTAGAAAACAATAAAGAAGTTGTCCAAAACAAAGCCTTAATTTGAGTGGATAGTAACCTTGAGAACCTCAATTGTCGAGTTCATTGATGAGTATATCTTTTCTTCTAATGGCTTAAAATCATTATGCTTTTGTTTTTTAGCTTCAAATTATTAGTAAATCAATTTAAGGTTTTTTTTTTGTTAAAACCCTCGGAGGGGCCTACGCATTAATATCAAAAAAAGAGGTTACACTGTCCTTAGAAGGAACATCTAGCTCGTTAATGCTCAAAAGAGCTACAAGAGAAAATAAAATAAAACCTAAGAGCCGGTGGTTCATTTTATTATGAATTACAAAAAAACCTAAGCACATTTTAGGGCTGCAAGTAGATAGCACCAAAAAAAGGAAGAGCAGAATAATCTCGTTCAACATTTTCTTCCTACAAAAAGAATAAGCAAATTTCAAATAGCTCTGAAAAGTAGAAGTCGTGAACTCCTTCCAAAATTCTAACGAGTATCTCTGCATGTAAGAAACACTCCAAAACAAAAGGTTAATAAGGAAGCATAATCGTAAGTAGTAGATATTTAACCAATTGGAAAAGGAAAATGAGTGTTTGGTCACGGTATGATTGAAGGTCACTAAGTTACCACAAAACACAAGTAAAGGACCAAGCAGATAAAGAAAGAAAAATCTCACATAGGTATTGACCCAAACATATAAATTCATAGCCTGGATGAGAGCAGCAGGCTTAACAGAGAAACTACTAAACGAAATAATCCTCATAGGTAACCCGACATCACTCAAAACATGAAGCGGCTCACAAATAATCACCAAATTATCACCAGTAAAATAGATACTAAGGGGGTAAGAAAAATACATATCCAAAAGCTCACCAGTCGACTTTGATTGACATTCACCTGTACCTGAAAAAGAAACCATAAGATAGCAGCCCATAAAAATCTGCTCCATAACACTCCCCCAGACAACCCCCAAAATAGAAAAGAAAAATCACCTAACAGCCACAACATAACAATCGAGAGGATAGTATAGCAAAACCTCCCGAAACAGAAACAGAGAAACCCACAAGAACTGCCATAAAATAGCAGAAACACCAAAATAGGGCAATTAAGCATGGCGAAGGTAAGGAAGCCCGCATTTGTCCAGAGTAATCAACCCTTTAAGTAAAAGAAGGCAGATTATAAACATTAAATTCATGATACATATCAATTTGACAACCATATTTGACCAACCAATCCGCACAAGCATTACCTTCACGATAAATATGAGAAATAGAGTAATTAAGATTAGATAGGGACATCTTGATTTTTCTAATAGTGTAAAAATCATGAGGATTACTAGCATTTTCATCATGAATAATATGAATTAAGAGTTTAACATCAACCTCAATGACCACATGATCAAGGCCCAATCTCAAACAAATGTTTAAACCATGAGATAAGCCCAAAAGTTCAACAGTAATGACAGAACACAAATTCAAAGGGCCAGAAAAAGCAGCAATAGGACTACCATTATGGTTGCGGATGATACCACCTATACCACCAGCACTAGCACTAACCGACCCATCCGAGCAAAGTTTAACATAAGGGGAAGTGGATTTGAGCCACCTCACTATACGATCAAATTTATCAAAGGAGCCACCATCACTATTAAAACCCAATTGAGTAGCTAACTAACGACAATTTTTAAATTTTTTTATCAAAATAAGATTGACATAATGAAATTGTAGAATTTTATTTCTAACATTGGTAATGATTTGGTTAGCATCCATCTTGATCTCATTGTGCTTAGAATTATTTGAGGCCTTCCATAGGTACCAAATAATCAAAATAGGGAGTAAATTATGGATGTATCCTTTGGTTTTAGTAAACCATTGTTTAAGAATATCAGCAACATCACAATTAACATTAATAAAATCAATTTCAGCAAGATTAAAGAAATGGTACCAAACTTTTTGAGCATTCACACCTTTAATAAACACATGCTTAATACTTTTAATATTAAAGCAACATTGACACTTAGAAGCAAATATAAAACCTTTTTTCACAAAAGATTGTCTATGGGCAGGTAGCCTTTAAGACATCTCCATGCTAATATAGAGTAGGATAAATGAATGTTATTGTGCCAAAGGAAAGAAAAATTTTGAGAAATCTCACCTTCAAATCTAATAGCCTCAATTTTCTCAACAATGTCATTCGGAACAGCCTCCAAGAGTTTGCTAATGTTCCAATCACCATTTTGAATGAAAGAATTAACTATAGCATTTTCAATAGTATGGGTATTAAGATAACTGTCAATAGAAAATATACCCAACCAATTGTCTTGCCAAAAAGAAACATCACATTTCCCAAGGCCCCATTGGATATACTGTTCAGCCTCCCATTTGCTATTTCAAAGTCTTTTCCAAACAAAAGAATCAGAAGATTTATAGTGACAAACCAAAGGATTAAGATCTTTACAATATTTAACATTCATAAATTGAGCCCATAAATTATTATTATATCTAAAAGCAAACCATAATTTATGAGAAAAGGCGTGCACAGTGTCAAGGATATTCTTGCAACCCAAAGGATCATCATTGTAAACCCCACAGACTTTGCTCCAAGTCGTCCAATTGATACAAAACTTATTATTTTTAGCTCCCCAAAAGAACTTATTGATCATTCTTTTCATTCTAATACAAACCGTGGAGGAAGGTTGCAAAGTGTGAAAAATAAATATAGGAATAGAACTTAAAACACTTTTTATCAAAACCAACCTTCCCCCAAAAGAAAGAAAATTAGAAGACCAATTAAGAAGTTTTCTTTGGAAGATAGTGAAAATATTTTGAAACAAATGATTTTTTTTTCCTTCCTTTAAAAAGAGGGGTGCCTAAATATTTAATAGGAAGCAAAGTAGAATTAAAGCCACACACTCTTTTAATCTTACTAAATTTGCTACTATTCATCGATTTGCTAACAATGAAATTGCTCTTATCCGTGTTAATGGATAAACCACTAATATTATGCAAATGGGACAGAAATTGAACAAGAATTTTAACATTTTTAATAGAGGCATTCGAGAAAATAATAAAGTCATCCGCAAAACTGAGACGAGTAATAAGTATACCACCAGCAGTATGAAAGAGGTGGTTAGGATACCTTCTATAAAGATCCTTAAGACCTTTGGAGAGGTATTCCTTAGCAATAATAAACAGAGAAGAAGACAATGGATCCCCTTGTCTTAGCCCATGCTCAGATTTAACAAAACCATGATTACGACCATTAATGATCACAGAAAAAAAAATAGTTTTCAATACTATTCTTAATAAGCATAATGAAAGATTGATTAAAACCAAACAGAGATAACACATTGTAAAGAAATTGCCAGTTCAAATTATCATAAGTCTTAGTAATAGCGAGTTTAAAAATAAGATTACCTCCAGTACCTTTGGCATTAATATCATGAACCATCTCTTGGGCCAGTAAAAAATTATAAAAAATGCTCCTGCCTTTCACAAACCTAGTTTGGTTGAAGGAGATGATTCTCGACAAGATGAGCATTAATCTAGAAGCAATGATTTTAGCCAAAAATTTATTAAAGAAAGTACAAAGACTAATAGTTCTAAAATCATTCCAGTAGGTAGTAGAGTTTTTTTAGGGATAAGCATAATATTAGTGGAAGAAAAGAATTTAGGATAAGGATTGTCATTAAAAAAATCATTCATAGCTTCAACCACATCTAATTTAATAATATCCCAAGTTTTAACAAAAAATTTGGTAGTAAAACCATCAGGGCCAGCAACAGAGTCGCCATTCATGTCTTTAACAGTGTTCCAAATTTCATCCTCCGTAGGGGCTTGAGTGAGTAAACGATTGTCTTCCTCACTAACAGAATTAGGGATCATATTAGAATTCGTAATAGGGGTGGTTAAGGCAGAACTATTAAAAACCTCTTTAAAATAATCCACACCAGAATTAATAATTAACTCATCCGTATCATAAACCCAACCATGGTTGCCAACCATTATGTGAATATGACTCTTAATTCTATTTTTATTAGTCAAAGCATAAAAAAAGAATTGTTCATATCCCCTTCCAAAATCATAATAGCAGAAGCCTTTTGTTTTCAAACAATTTCTTCCTGATTTTCAATTGGAAAAGATGAACTTTAGCATTATCAAGATTGGAAACATTATCACTAATAGGATTTTCAAAAAACAACTTGTCCAACTCCAAGAACGTTTCTTTAGCTTCCTTAATATTAGAAATATATTTTTGAAAACATGTTTATTCAACCATCTAAGAACTTGTTTCATGGAAATTTGGCTGGACTTGAATCATAATAGAATATATAATTTAGGCTTTGTTTGGAACAACTTTCTTACTGCTTTCTAAAACATCTTTTTAGTATAAATATTTTTTGAATTAAAATTTTTTGTACTAAAAAAATATTTTAGAAAGCTGTCATGAATGAAGTCTTAGTTAACTTGGCTCATACTATGAGATCTCGTTCCCTTACTGTTCCTCTCTGAATTGGATTTTCCTCCCAGGATCGGCCGGGACGATATTGAGATCGTCCAGGCCGATCAGTGCTTTGAAAATGGCTGATTTCTAGAGTGTTTTCTGGAATGATTTCTGGACTGGATCGTCCAGGCCGATTTTGGATCGTCCTGGGACGATCAGATACGACAAGAATCCAGAGAGCAAAATCAAAATTATCGGCCTGAGGAATCGTTCGGGCCGATTGGATTTTGTTCTGATCGGCCAGGATGATGTGACAATCGGCCGGGCCGATCAGACTAATGATATAAGAAAATCAGCTCGTTTTGAGGAGAGAGAAAATCATTTTATAAAACGAAAATATCTGAGGAGAGAGAAAGAGAAAGGAAAAGAGAAGAAAGCTTGGATTTTGGAGGCCGCGGAGCGCTTTTCGTCCGTCGCCACTGTTGAAAGAATTGAAGATCTCACGGTAAGGACTCCGAATCCTATTTCTGTTTTCAGAGATATTGATTTTTGATCGAGTTGTGTACTGTTTTGTGTTTTCGTAGTAGAATTTCGGACCCGGTTTTATATTGACACAACTTTCACCGCACAACTTTTAGAATGTTATAGATATGAATATTGTACATGATTTGAGTACTTTCTACGATGATTTTACCGATCGGAATTGGTTCTATGCGATTTTAATTGAATAGAAAAATATAAGGATGTTATTTGATATGGATTCAGTAGAAGAATAGTCTTATATTATTGTCGTGAACATTCTATTGTAATTTGGTGAATTGTGATTTTGTAGGTTTTTTTGTGTAAATTTGATAGACTGCCATTACGCTGCCGAAATTTCGTACGATTTCCGATTTTTCTGAGATTGATGAATTGAATAGATATGCATATGAATGTTGATATGATTGCTCTAGATTGTTCTTATAATGCCTATTGAATTGACTATTGAATTGATTATTGATTGATTATTGATACTGGAACACAAGTGGAACCTGGTTGAACGTTGGTTGGAGATTGAATTGACCTGTACAGGATGGTGGGCCGACGGGCTTTCCTTTAAACATTGATTATGGATATATGGATGGGAGTCATAAGGAGTTCTTATAGATATGCCGACGGGCGGCCGACGGGCAATAGAGTGACGACTCTTTTTATTGAAACCAACGTATGGATATCTACAACAGCACTATGGATTCTACAACAGCAACATAGCCAGTGATTGTACTTGTTCAGTATTATTGTATTGAATGCATGTTTACTGTATTGACATACGGATTTACTGCTTTATCGATTTCTGCTTTATTGATTTGACTGGATTGGCGGCTTTTCTTTTACTATACGATTACATTGATTGATATTGAGCATGGAAACTATTGAGCATTGATATGGACATGGATATTATAGATTTATTGATAGTATTGCCTATAGACTCATTGATACTATTGTTTCTGCACTATTTTGACTTACTGCATTGACTCATTGCTAGGATAGATTGATCGTTATTGTATCATTTTTTTTATTGATTTCATCGAATAGACAGCATTGATTTGAGACGACTGATTTGACGGATTGATTGATTTTCTTCTGTGTACGGATTTCTTCGAGATTGACGTGTATTGATTGAGTTTGGTTTATTGATTTGCCCGCTGCTGCATTGATAGACTTGATTTCATTGACTATGGATTTCCGTATTGCATAGACTCATTGACCATTGACTGTTATGGATTTGATTGACTGACATGCATATTGATAGCAGTACCGTGCTTTGATTTCAGTTATAGGTATTAGGTGACCTGCTGGGCTTTGTAAAGCTCATTATATGTGGTTGATATTTTCAGGTTAGGGCAAGGGAGCAGGAGATAGAGATTGATCCGGATCTACAGGTTTTAGTTCTTTTGATGATTTTGATTCTTTTGTACTCAAGACAGGATATATTTCAGTACTTGTGGGTATAGTGTAGTTCCTGAGTATTGTATATGATCTTTTGAGATATATGGATCGACTTGTATATGGATATTTTAAGTTATAAACTTTTTTATCAGACTGTGATTGATTGACGTTATAGATAGCTCTGGTAAATGGTCGGATGTACCAAAATTCTTTCCAAGTTAGATCTCGGGGCATGACAAGTTGGTATCAGAGCAGTGTTATTGGAAGAATGGATTGTTACCAGAGTTGTAGGATTGGATTGAGAGTTGGGTAGATTGGGTAGCTATAAGAGCTTCATTGGCATACATCATTGCATGTGTGTATCATTTCTTCTAAATTGTGTAGGTGAAAAGATATGGATCCTCCGGCAGAATCCAGTATACCGAATGAGCAACACAGTGCAGCTCCAGTACATTCAAAGAGTATGATGTAGTTGGCTACTGCGATTGCACATGTAATGGGGGATGCTCAGAGCAAAATGAGTGGGAGCAAAGAGGAAGAAGCTGATAGACACTTGCAGATGTTTCATAAGCTAAAACCTCCGTTGTTCAAATGGGCTATGGGACCCCAGGCTGCTGAGGATTGGATCATGAGGGTGGAAAAGATTTTTGACAGCATGCAGTGTCCGGGGAATCGAAAGGTACCATTGGCTGTGTTCTTGTTTGAGGGTGAAGCGGAGAGATGGTGGATTGGACAGCAGAGAGAGAAATTCCAGGGGAAGACCAATGCTGAGATCACCTGGGATGAGTTCACCGTAGTGTTTAGGATGTGGTTTGTACCACCGTCAGCTCAGCGACAGATGCAGGAAGCTTTCATGAGATTGGAGCAAGGCCACAAGTCAGTGATGCAGTACGAGGCCGAGTTTACTGCACTTGCGAGGTATGCTGCTCATCTGATTCCTACTGTCGAAGAGAAGTGCTATAGATTCCTGCACGGATTGAACAGAGAGCTGAGACATCCACTAGTACCCTTCCGGATCCATGAGTTCTCTGAGTTGGTGGAGCGGACCAGACTGATAGAGATTTATTTGACAACACCAGTATCGAGGTATGAGGATACCAGGAGGAGGAGAGATGAGGTACGACGAGATGATTCAGGTAGAGACAGAGATAGAGAGAAGAAAAGCAGGTATGATGATTTGAAGGGATCTGCATCGGGATCTGCATCAGTAGTATCTTCTGGTTCCAGCGAGTGCATTCATTGTGGTCGACGACATGTAGGTCGGTGCTACCTATTGACGGGACAGTGCTTTCACTGTGGACAACAGGGGCACAGAGCAGCAACTTGTCCTCAGAAAGGATTGGGTGGAAGGACTGATTCTGGTACGGGTACAGGACAGCAGAGGACTGTTGGTTCGAGAGCCTACAGTGAGAGATCAGGGAACCGGATGATTGATAGAGCTGATGATAGAGCTGTCAGAGATAGTCAGAGGGAGACCGATGCGCCACGACCTCCTGCACTTCCTCCAGTGGTGCCACGCATCTACAGTCTACAAAGTTTACAGCATCATGAGGATCAACAACGACCGGAAAGTTCTACTGGTAAGAAGATTTGATTAATTGATTGATTGACATTTGATTATGCATATTGACATTTGATTGATTGCATTGTGTGTTTTGTATGGATTTCGACGAGTTTTAGTTTTGATTTGGATTTGGATCGATTTGTTTTGCGTTGTTTTTGCTTCATACCTGTAGGGAAATATCGGGACGACATTTTTCTAAGGTGGGGAGATTGTGAGATCTCGTTCCCTTACTGTTCCTCTCTGAATTGGATTTTTCTCCCAGGATCGGCCGGGACGATATTGAGATCGTCCAGGCCGATCAGTGCATTGAAAACGGCTGATTTCTGGAGTGTTTTCTGGAATGATTTCTGGATTGGATCGTCCAGGTCGATTTTGGATCGTCCTGGGACGATCAGATACGATAAGAATCCAGAGAGCAAAATCGAAATTATCGGCCTGAGGAATCATCCGGGCCGATTAGATTTTGTTCTGATCGACCAGGACGATGTGGCGATCGGCCGGGCCGATCAGACTAATGATATAAGGAAATCAGCTCGTTTTGAGGAGAGAGAAAATCATTTTATAAAACGAAAATATCTGAGGAGAGAGAAAGAGAAAGGAAAAGAGAAGAAAGCTTGGATTTCGGAGGCCGCGGAGCGCTTTTCGTCCGTCGCCACTGTTGAAAGAATTGAAGATCTCGCGATAAGGACTTCGAATCCTATTTCTGTTTTCAAAGATATTGATTTTTGATCGAGTTGTGTACTATTTTGTGTTTTCGTAGTCGAATTTCGGACCCGGATTTATATTGACACAACTTTCATCGCACAACTTTTAGAATGTTATAGATATGAATATTGTACACGATTTGAGTATTTTCTACGATGATTTTACCGGTCGGAATTGGTTCTACGCGATTTTAATTGAATAAAAAAATATCAGGATGTTATTTGATATGGATTTAGTAGAAGAATAGTCTTATATTATTGTCGTGAACATTCTATTGTAATTTGGTGAATTGTGATTTTGTAGGTTTTTTGTGTAAATTTGATACACTGCCGTTACTCTGCCAAAATTTCGTACGATTTCCGATTTTTCTGAGATTGATGAATTGAATAGATATGCATATGAATGTTGATATGATTGCTCTAGATTGTTCTTATAATGCCTATTGAATTGACTATTGAATTGATATTGATTGATTATTGATACTGGAATACAAGTGGAACCTGGTTGAACGTTGGTTGGAGATTGAATTGACCTGTACAGGATGGTGGGTCGACGGGCTTTCCTTTAAACATTGATTATGGATATATGGATGAGAGTCATAAGGAGTTCTTATAGATATGCCGACGGGCGGCCGACGGGCAATAGAGTGACGACTCTTTTTATTGAAACCAACGTATGGATATCTACAACAGCACTATGGATTTTACAACAGCAACATAGCCAGTTTATTGTACTTGTTCAGTATTATTGTATTGAATGCATGTTTATTGTATTGACATACGGATTTACTGCTTTATCGATTTCTTCTTTATTGATTTGACTGGATTGACGGCTTTTCTTTTACTGTACGATTACATTGATTGATATTGAGCATGGAAACTATTGAGCATTGATATGGACATGGATATTATAGATTTATTGATAGTATTGCCTATAGACTCATTGATACTATTGTTTCTGCACTATTTTGACTTACTGCATTGACTCATTGCTAGGATAGATTGATCGTTATTGTATCGTTTTTTTATTGATTTCATCGAATAGACAGCATTGATTTGAGATGACTGATTTGACGGATTGATTAATTTTCTTCTGTGTACGGATTTCTTCGAGATTGACGTGTATTGATTGAGTTTGGTTTATTGAGTTGCCCGCTGTTGCATTGATAGACTTGATTTCATTGACTATGTATTTCTGTATTGCATAGACTCATTGACCATTGACTGTTATGGATTTGATTGACTGACATGCATATTGATAGCAGTACCGTGCTTTGATTTCAGTTATAGGTATTAGGTGACCTGCTGGACTTTGTAAAGCTCATTATATGTGGTTGATATTTTCAGGTCAGGGCAAGGGAGCAGGAGATAGAGATTGATTCGGATCTATAGGTTTTAGTTCTTTTGATGATTTTGATTCTTTTGTACTCAGGACAGAATAGATTTCAGTACTTGTGGGTATAGTGTAGTTCCTGAGTATTGTATATGATCTTTTGAGATATATGGATCGACTTGTATATGGATGTTTTAAATTATAGACTTTTTTATCAGACTGTGATTGATTGACGTTATAGATAGCTCTGGTAAATGGTCGGATGTACCGAAATTCTTTCCAAGTTAGATCTCGGGGCATGACACATACAACATTAGTTTACAATTTAACTTTCTGTTTTCTTGAAACTATTATTGTATGACAAGCTTCATCCCCTTTCTTAATTGTTTCAATTTGAGCTTTCAAATAAGGGTTATATTAATTCCTTAGAATTTTTTTTCTTCTCATCTTCATTCCATTCATAATTGTGTAGTTAATATATATTTTTAATATTTTTAAAATTAATGATCAATGTTACAGTAAGAATTATTCAAATTTTTATTCATGTGAGAGATATAATGAGTTCGTTCAATTAAAATATTCCAAAATAGACGTGTTTGTAATTTTCTATCATGCCAATAGTTTGTCTATCATTTCTTATTTTTCAAAAGAAGTATGATGTTTTTTAATTTTTTGGAAAGCAAATTTTTTTGTTTGAAGTAATTGAGAGCATTGTAGAATATGCAAATTAAGGATCTATTTAGGCTTTGTTTGGGATGATTTTTTTTCTGCTTCTTAAAGTAATTTTTTTTATTATCAATATTAAAATTTTTATACTCGAAAGCTGCTTTAAGAAGTAGAAAGAAAGCCATCCCAAACGAAGCCTTAAGACGGTGTAACTTTTTATATAGCTAGTTGTGGGAAAAACAATTTAGCTATTTTGATTGTAAAAAGTATTATCAACCACTTAAGGCTTCGTTTGGGACGGCTTTTTATTGCTTTCTAAAACGGAGTTTTAGTACAAATTTTTTTATTTTTTTATTAAAACTCCGTTTTAGAAAGCAATAAAAAAGCCGTCCCAAACGAAGCCTAAATTTCTAAAAAGTTGTCAGAAAGCAACAAAAAAAAAAGTAATAAAATAAATTTGTGATTGTTGTTTGATTATCAAAGTATTGAGAAAGTTTTCCCAAACATCATTTAAGGTGATTGTTTCTTTTATTAATTAAGGTGGTTTAATTTTTATTAGCTGAAGTACAAAGTTTTTTTATTTATTTTTATTTTGAGAGTCACACTCATATTTCATTAACATGATAAAATTTATAAATATTTGACTAAAGATAATTGTAAAATTAGAAGACACCGACTAAAATTTTATTTGGGACAACTTTCTTACAACTTTCTAAAAAAAAATTTTAATTAAAATTTGTTATACTAAAAAAATTTTACTTTAAAAAATATCCAAAAAAGCTATTCTAATTGAAGCATAAGTTAGCAACAACGCTATCACAAACAACTACAGAACATACGATGAAATTTGAGAGCTCAGCCAAGTACAAAACAAAAGGGGGCTCCCTACATGATTCAAAGAAAATTTTAAACAAGATTTATTCATTCAAATGTGGCTCTCACACTTGAAAAAGATCTTTCAACTTATGCCCAGCTGCCTTTATTCGCTCACTAACAAAATCCTTTCCTGATCTATAATAAATCCATAAGGCCAGCTAAAGGCTATTACATTCATTTACATTATTTGATAAGGACATTGAATTCATTGCCTCTTATAAATTTAGCCTTCATTTGAACAGCTTTTTATTGCTTCTTAAAGTAGTTTTTTAGTTAAAAAACAAAAAAAATTATACTAAAAAACTGCTTTAAAAGCAGTAAGAAAACAGTCCCATAGCCATCAATGTTATATTTTGACCCGAATTCAAGCTAACTCAATCCGATCTTGGCTAAATCTGAAATCAGTATAAGATCAAACATAGTAAAAAATTTTAGCTCACAACTCAACTCGTTTGGCTAGTTTTACGTTTAAAATCGATTCAATTTTTAAGCGATCTTCAAACTTCAAACAAAAATATGCGCCATAAGTATCAGTAGAGAACTTTAGCTTTGCTTGTGATAGATTTCTTACTGATTTCTAAAGTAGTTTTTTTAGCAAAAACTTTTTTTTGCTAGAAATTTTCGTGCTAGAAAGCTGTTTTAGAAAATAATAAAAAAATTGTTCCAAACGAAACCTATTTAACTAATAATAAAGAATTAATGCTAAATAAAATCATGCTTCATATGCTCATCACTCAATATAATTAGATCAATATAACGGTAAAATATTAGCCTAATCAATAATTATTCAGAAAAAATAAAGGATTAAAAAAAAAAAGATAAGTAAATATTTTCATGTCAAAACAAAAGGATTTTCTTTCATCAGTATGATAACAACATTGAAAGACTTGCACGGCTCCCCTTTTCAAGAACAAGGTAGCAAACTTTGAGCCGTAATTGAGGATTTCATTTATATGATGGGAAATCAATCAAAAGAAGAATGTACTCATTATAGATCAAAATCAATTATGAAAGCTAACATCAAATATTACTAAAAATTGCAATTCAACTCATGGGATGGCCCAAAATTTAACATTTGGAGGTTAAAAGTCACCCCCAAAAAGTTACCCCGAAATGACAAATTACCTTTTTAATATGATTGAGCAAAATTTATGACTGGATGACTCTCATAACGACTCTATATAATTGAAATTCAAATGGTAATGAGCTACATTTTCAAAATGATTGAGCAAACTTTAAGAATGAATGACTATCATAATGACTCAATATAATTGAGCCAAGACTCTATTATATGATAATTTTTATATTAAAAAGATTTCATTTAAGAGGGAGTAATAACAAATGTGACAAATTCTTAAATCACAAGATAAATAAGCCACAAGAAAGAAATTATAATAGTTTGATGTTTCATCTTTGATAGATAAAATATATATAGATTGTAGTTTGATATTCTCAATTATTGGTTTAAATACGTGTATCAACAATAAATTTGATCTTTGTTAAATTTGAGTGATGAAGTAAAAGTGAAATTTCTCCAAAATTATTCTCAATAGAATAATTCAAGTAATATACAATTTATAAAATGTTCATTTAACAAAAATGACTAGTAATTTTTTGTAAAACTCAACTTTTATTTGAATAAAGTTTTTTTGGAACATCTCTCACTTTAATTTAGTCTTATAAGAGATAGGATGATCATATCTATCAATATGATTTGTGTTAGGGTTGGTTCATTTCTTGCTTCTTCTATCGTTATTGCTATGTCACCAAAAATTATCTTGATCGGGCACGAATCTTGAGGCATAATCAAGTTGGAAACTTCGGAAATTAAATCAAAGATCATCTGAGTTCCGATTTCAGCAAACTTATAGTCAAACTGAATGTCTCAGAAAAAGACAAACCCATCGACACCAAATTCGACTCAATCCGAGCCCAAATAGGTCCAAATCAAGGGGATGAAGCGTTGTTGAAGGGTTCAAACCACAATTTGGATTATCAAACAGTTTTCAAATATGTCATGCTTATAGTCAAACCGAGCGGCTCGACGAGACGAATCCAACAAGCCAAAGATCATTTAATTCTGAAATCGTTAAGGCATCCAATTGACCAATAAACAGTCCATGATCAAGGGGATCAATATCGGCCGTCCATTCAAACACTCCCATTTTGCCCGTGATCCTCCACATATTTACAAGCCATGCCACTCTCAAAAAATTATATATAGGCCCTCATTCTTCACATGAAGGGGAGGAGGAAGAGGGAGAAGAAGAGAAGAAAGGGAGGAATTTGGGAGCTCTCTTGCCATCGACCACCGCCGGAGTTCCTGCCGACCACCGCCGGGGTTCCTGCCGACCACCACCGAAATTCCTTTCGACCACCTCCAGAGTTCTTCCCGACCACCGTCGGACTTCCACCCGTTCTCCAACCACCGACGGACTTCTGCTAGTTCGTCGACCGCCGTCAGACTTCCACCAGTTCACCGACCGCGGCTGGACTTCAGCCCAACCGTTGCCCACTGACGGACTTCCACCAATTCGCCAACCACCGACGGACTTCTGCCAGTCCGTCGATCGCCGCCGGACTTCCACCCGTCCTCCGACTGCCGTCGGACTTCTACCAGCTCATCGACTGCCGCCGGACATCCGCTTGCCCGCCGACCATCGTCAGACTTTCATAGTTTGTCGTCCGCCATCGGAATTCCACAATTCTTCCGAACACCGCAGAACTTCCGCTAGTCCGCCAACTACAGTCCTCCCAACCACTGTCATCCAACTACCGTCCTTCCGATCTCCGTCGTTTGCAGACTATGGTCCTTCGGATCTCCGTCATCTGCTGACAACATTCTTCGCTGACTACGGTCCTCCCGACCTTCGTTGCCCGCCGACTACGGTCCTCCCGACCTTCGTCGCCCGCCGACTACGGTCCTCCCGACCTTTGTCGCCCGCCGACTACGATCCTTCAGACCTCTGTTGTCTACCGACAACGGTCCTTCTGACCTCCGTCACCCGGTGACTACGATCCTCCAGACCTCCGTCGCAATACAACGGTCCTTCTGACCTATGTCGCTCACAGACTACGATCCTTCCGACCTCCGTCACCCGCCGAATATGGTTCTTCCGATCTACATCGCTCGTCGACTATGGTTTGCCGCCCCAAACAAACATATCAATATTGATTCTTCCAACTTCCACCATGAAATGCATTTTATATGATGTATATTTGTTACTTCGAGCCAAGGCCTTCCTCCTAAGGATGGGCTTCATTTGTAATCAATTATAAGCACTAGTGGATTCATTCAAACTGGGCCAAGCCCCGTGGTTTTTCCCCCTTTTTAGGGGTTTCCACGTAAAAACTCTGGTGTCTCTTATGAACGCTCCACCCTCATCTCTTTCATCTGCTTGTGTTCTGGATCTTCGTACAAAGCTAAGGCATTAATCTTTATATTTCTCTACTGTTGCGAATTTTCCAGGACGCAACAGTTTGGCGCCGTCTGTGGGAAATGATTCCTGGCTGGGGGGCAAACTTATGCAAGTTTCTCTCACCCCTCAGGTATCAACCAATGATGCATCAATGGCATTGGAATCTTTTGTAAACTGGGGGGAAACCTTGGCTGCAGTCGTGGCCATGAAAATTCCTCCAAATCTTCCAACATCCACAATAGTATATTTGGAAACTATTTTTTATAAAGCTGCTATCACATGCAAGGATTCTTCCAATAGATTGCAAGCTGTTCACAATCTCTAGTTAGACTTCTCCTCATTGAGCATGGTCTTATATCCTTGGTGGATTCTATCGACCTCTTCCATACAGGTTAACGTCATTGAGCAGGGCTCTGACATACAACCTCGGATAGGTCTTACATCCTTGGGGGATTCTCTCGACCTCTTCCACACAGGTTAACGTCATCGAGTAGGGCTCTGACATACAACCTCGGATAGGTCTTATATCCTTGGTGGATTCTCTCGACCTCTTCCACACAGGTTAACGTCATTGAGCTGACATACAACCTCGGATAGGTCTTATATCCTTGGTGTATTCTCTCGACCTCTTTCACACAGGTTAACGTCATCGAGCAGGGCTCTGACATATAACCTCGGATAGGTCTTACATCCTTGGTGGATTCTCTCGATCTCTTCCACACAGGTTAACGTCATCGAGTAGGGCTTTGACATACAACCTCGGATAAGTCTTATATCCTTGGTGGATTCTCTCGACCTCTTCCACACAGGTTAACGTCATTGAGCAGGGCTCTAACATACAACCTCGGATAAGTCTTACATCCTTGGTGGATTCTCTCGACCTCTTTCACACAGGTTAACGTCATCGAGCAGGGCTCTGACATACAACCTCAGATAGGTCTTACATCTTTGGTGGATTCTCTCGACCTCTTCCACACAGGTTAACAACATTGAGCAGGGCTCTGACATACAACCTCGGATAGGTCTTAAATCCTTGGTGGATTCTCTCGACCTCTTTCACATAGGTTAACGTCATCGAGCAGGGCTCTGACATACAACCTCGGATAGGTCTTACATCCTTGGTGGATTCTCTCGACCTCTTCCACACAGGTTAACGTCATCGAGCAGAGCTCTGACAAACAACCTCCGATAGGTCAAATATCCTTAGTGGATTCTCTTGACCTCTTCCATACAGGTTAATGTCATCGAGTGAAGCTCTGACAAACAACCTTGGATAGGTCAAACATCTTTAGTGCATTTTCTCGACCTCTTCCATACAGGTTAACGTCATCGAGTGAAGCTCTGACAAACAACCTCGGATAGGTCAAACATCCTTAGTGGATTTCCTCGACCTCTTCCATACAGGTTAACGTCATCGAGTGAAGCTCTGACAAACAATCTCGGATAGGTCAAACATCCTTAGTGGATTTTCTCGACCTCTTCCATACAGGTTAACGTCATCGAGTGAAGCTCTGACAAATAACCTCGGATAGGTCAAACATCCTTAATGGATTTCCTCGACCTCTTCCATACAGGTTAACGTCATCGAGTGAAGCTCTGACAAACCTCGGATAGGTCAAACATCCTTAGTGGATTTCCTCAACCTTTTTCATACAAGTTAACATCATCGAGCAACGCTTCGACAACAACCTTGGATAGATAAACAATTCTTGGTGGTTTTCCTGGACCTCTTCACATAGTTAAACATCTTTGATGGATCAAATCGACCTCTTCCCTGAAGCATTTCGAAGCACTTCTTGGTTCCTTCAAAGAAGGATTAAATCCTCGATAGGCCTCCACTAGCATCATTAGACTGTTGCGGTTGACACAATATTTGACCCCCACCATCAAATTGTCAATTATATGCCCCCGTCATCATGCATACCTTCTATCTTCAACAAAATGCAACTTAATCATCGACATCAGCTCATCGTCTATTCTCTAACGTCGGAATACCACCTAACCACTTCCAAGAGGCTTTCATTGGCATACTCCATGCATTAAAGGATCAACTTACAATCGTTGAATCTCTTCCCAATCATTAATCAGCACCGGGTTTTCGCTTGTTCTTTGGACGTCATTAGATCTCTTTCTAACTACCCGTCGTAGTCAAGCTTCTGCTTGATCATCATTAAACTTTTGCTCGACCACCGTTAGATTTCTGTTCAATCGCTGTTAGACTTTCATCTAACCACCATCAAACTTTGACTCAGTCGCCACATATTACAAAGTTCTACCTGTCCGCTGATTATAGTCAAATCTTCTTCAAGGCATTTCTATTGTCAAATCTCTCCCCAAGGGAGTCCACCGTCGGGTTGTTTCTACCTTTTGCAAGAAAGCAAAATTTCAATCGCCATCAATGCCCTTCGAGCTACCAATCCACACAAGGACTGACACAAGAGGACGAAGCTTTGATCACCACCAACATTCTCCGAGCTACCAATCCAAGAAAAATCTTGGACCGGCACAAGAGAACTATGCTTTGATCGCCACCGGTGTTCGCTTTGATCGCCACCTACGCTCCCCGAGCTACCAATCCAGAGGAATGCTAGGACCAGCACAAGAGAGTAAGGTTTTGATCGCCGCTGACAATCTCCGAGCTATCAATCCAAGGGGAGGGCTTGGAATGACACAAGAGATTGTGATTTCCTCCACCTCCTAAAGAGGTATTTATAGGAAGAAGGGTGGGGTAGATGAAAAGTTATTCCAGAAAATTCTTGATTTTTCTTTTGAAAATTTATTAGAATTTGAAAGGTTTAAAATTAAATGTAAAATGAAATAATAATAATTACAATGATATATTGAATGTATCGAGACGGCACTGTGCCAAAACGTTGAAAATGGCTTGAAGGCCAATCGGCCTGAAGGCCAAACGGCAAAAAAAAAAGTCTTGGAGACTTCATGGCTTACGAGAAAATTCGTGCATGCATTACTCTTTTAATACTATACACGTTATCTCCATCTAATATAAACATGAAATCTTCAATTTATTAATAATAGCACAAAAAATATAAATAATATTATGAATTATGTCTAGTGTTTATATTGATTCATGTGATATCAATAAATATCAACTTATTTTATAAATCAGTTTATAATTAAATTATGTATTAAGCAAAAACGAGATAAAAGTCTCAATTTATTTTAAGCTTAACATCATAATAAAAATTATAAGCCACAAGCAGATCTGAAAGGTACAAATATATATTTTCGGACTTTGTAAGCTTCGACGTCCGAAAACAGGGGGGCAATTGATATGTCATCACCAAAAATTATCTTGATCGGGCACGAATCTTGAGGCATAATCAAGTTGGAAACTTCGAAAATTAAATCAAAGATCATCTGAGTTCCGATTTCAGCAAACTTATAGTCAAACTGAATGTCTCAGAAAAAGACAAACCCATCGACACCAAATTCGACTCAATCCGAGCCCAAATAGGTCCAAATCAAGGGGATGAAGCGTTGTTGAAGGGTTCAAACCACAATTTGGATTATCAAACAGTTTTCAAATATGTCATGCTTATAGTCAAACCGAGCGGCTCGACGAGACGAATCCAACAAGCCAAAGATCATTTAATTCTGAAATCGTTAAGGCATCCAATTGACCAATAAACAGTCCATGATCAAGGGGATCAATATCGGCCGTCCATTCAAACACTCCCATTTTGCCCATGATCCTCCACATATTTACAAGCCATGCCACTCTCAAAAAATTATATATAGGCCCTCATTCTTCACATGAAGGGGAGGAGGAAGAGGGAGAAGAAGAGAAGAAAGGGAGGAATTTGGGAGCTCTCTTGCCATCGACCACCGCCGGAGTTCCTGCCGACCACCGCCGGGGTTCCTGCCGACCACCACCAAAATTCCTTTCGACCACCTCCAGAGTTCTTCCCGACCACCGTCGGACTTCCACCCATTCACAACCCACCGACGGACTTCTGCTAGTTCGTCGACCGCCGTCAGACTTCCACCAGTTCACCGACCGCGGCTGGACTTCAGCCCAACCGTTGCCCACTGACGGACTTCCACCAATTCGCCAACCACCGACGGACTTCTGCCAGTCCGTCGATCGCCGCCGGACTTCCACCCGTCCTCCGACTGCCGTCGGACTTCTACCAGCTCATCGACTGCCGCCGAACATCCGCTTGCCCGCCGACCATCGTCAGACTTTCATAGTTTGTCGTCCGCCATCGGAATTCCACCAATCTGCCGAACACCGCAGGACTTCCGCTAGTCCGCCAACTACAGTCCTCCCAACCACTGTCATCCAACTACCGTCCTTCCGATCTCCGTCGTTTGCAGACTATGGTCCTTCGGATCTCCGTCGTCTGCTGACAACATTCTTCGCTGACTACGGTCCTCCCGACCTTCGTCGCCCGCCGACTACGGTCCTCCCGACCTTCGTCGCCCGCCGACTACGGTCCTCCCGACCTTCGTCGCCCGCCGACTATGGTCCTCCCGACCTTTGTCGCCCGCCGACTACGATCCTTCAGACCTCTGTTGTCTACCGACAACGGTCCTTCTGACCTCCGTCACCCGGTGACTACGGTCCTCCAGACCTCCGTCGCAATACAACGGTCCTTCTGACCTATGTCGCTCACAGACTACGATCCTTCCGACCTCCGTCACCCGCCGAATATGGTTCTTCCGATCTACATCGCTCGTCGACTATGGTTTGCCGCCCCAAACAAACATATCAACATTGATTCTTCCAACTTCCACCATGCAATGCATTTTATATGATGTATATTTGTTACTTCGAGCCAAGGCCTTCCTCCTAAGGATGGGCTTCATTTGTAATCAATTATAAGCACTAGTGGATTCATTCAAACTGGGCCAAGCCCCGTGGTTTTTCCCCCTTTTTAGGGGTTTCCACGTAAAAACTCTGGTGTCTCTTATGAACGCTCCACTCTCATCTCTTTCATCTGCTTGTGTTCTGGATCTTCGTACAAAGCTAAGGCATTAATCTTTATATTTCTCTACTGTCGCGAATTTTCCAGGACGCAACAGTTATATTTTTGCAACCTTAACTTAGGTTGACAAGAATGAACTCTCCAAGTTTCTAGTTTTGTTGAACTCCTTGACAAGATTTGTTTGCTATCCTCCATGTCATTGATTTCATTATTGATGTTCTAGTTGTGTTTCGAGTACAAGGGCTGTTTTCACCTCCTCTGATTATTAGTCTGTTGTGGTAACTTTTTTTATTCCTTCGCAAACCAGCTGCAGAAAATTAGCGACATATTTTTTTTCTGTAAATATGTTTGTGATGCTCATTTTAGCATCGGAACCATTTTCATTGCAAATTCACCACCAAATAAAATTTGAGATGTATTTCTTGGATTTTGTGGCAGATTTTGCCGCCGTTAATAGATGATTTTTCTTTAGTGTTTGATAATTTTTTTAATTAAGACAGAAATAGAAATTATTAATAAGTAATATATTATTTATCCATATTTCTATAGTATATCTAATTTCATTAAAATTAAATTAAAACATAAAATTAATACAAATTTATTACATTATCTACAATTCCTTTAAAATAAATATCATTGAACATTATTAAATGCATCAGTTTCATTATACCTCTCCCTATTTATAGGATCTGGTAAACATATATCAGTACAAAAGAATCTATATGTTTGGGCAGTGAAATAATATTATATAGCAAGACATAATAATATTTGTTGTAAGAGATATCTAAGCATTTCTAAATAATCTTTTAGTGAATCAAAATGTTGAGGGGGAGATCAATTGAATTTCCTTTGGCAAACTCTTCAGAAATTTCATAGAGGGATTCTCTGACAACATTAAATTGCAAGTACATTAATGAATTTAGACTTTATTTGGAACAATATTTTTATTGTTTTCTAAAACAATTTTTAAACACAAAATTTCTAACTCAAATGTTTTTTACTAAAAATTGTTTTAGAAAACATTAAAGAAGTTGTCCAAAACAAAGCCTTAATTTGAGTGAATTAGTAACCTTGAGAACCTTAATTGTCTGAGTTCATTGATGAGTATATCTTTTCTTCTAATGGTTTCAAATTATTTGGCCTTTTTTTTAGCTTCAAATTATTAGTGAATCAATTTAAGAGATTTTAAAGAAATGCATTGCAATTTGGCTGGACTTGAATCATAAGAGAATGTATAATTTAGGCTTTGTTTGGAACAATTTTCTTATTGCTTTCTAAAACATCTTTTTAGTATAAATATTTTTTGAATTAAAATTTTTTGTACTAAAAAATTATTTTAGAAAGCTGTCATGAACAAAGTCTTAGTTAACTTGGCTCATACAACAATAGTTTACAATTTAACTTTCTTTTTTCTTGAAACTATTATTGTATGACAAGCTTCATCCTCTTTCTTGTTTCAGTTTGAGCTTTCAAATAAGGGGTTATATTAATTCCTTTTGAATTTTTTTCTTCTCATCTTCATTCCATTGTGTAGTTACTATCTATTTTTAATATTCTTAAAATTAATGATCAATGTTACAGTAAGAATTATTCAATTTTTTTTATACATGTGAGAGATATAATGAGCTTGTACAATTAAAAATATTCCAAAATAGACGTGTTTGTATTTTTCTATCATGCCAATAGTTTGTCTATCATTTCTTATTTTTCAAAGAAAGTATGATGTTTTTTTTTTTTTGGAAGTCATTTCTTTTGTTTGAAGTAATTGAGAGCATTGTAGAATACACAAATTCAAGGTTTATTTAAGGCTTCGTTTGGGACTGTTTTCTGTTATGTTCTAAAACAATTTTTTAGTATAAAATTTTTTTGTACTAGAATTTTTTATTCTGGAAAGCTTTTTCAAAAAGCTATACGAAAGCTGCCCCAAATGAAGCCTAAGACTGTGCAGCTTTTTATAAAGCTAGTTGTGGGAAAAGTAATTTAACTATTTTGATTGTAAAAAACATGCAGTTATCAACCAATTAAATTTCTAAAAAGTTTTGAGAAAGCTATAAAAAATAGTTACCAAATAAAATTATGATTGTTGTCTGAATATAAAAATAGTGAGAAAGTTATCCCAAACATCATGTAAGATGATTGTTTCTTTTGGTTTAATTTTTATTAGCTGAAGTACACAGTTTTTTTTTTTTTTTTAAGTTTTGAGGGTCACACTCACATTTCATTAATATGATAAACTTTATAAATATTTAACTAAAGATACGTTTAAAATTAGAAGACACAAACTAAAGTTTTGTTTGGGACAACTTTTTTGCTACTTTCTTTTTAATTAAAAATTTTTGTAATAAAAAAAAAACAGAAAAAAAATTGTTCTAATTGAAGCCTAAGTTAGCAACAACAGCTATCACAAAAAACGTGGCTCTGTGGGTTTGGTGGCGGCGGGAGCTCTCCCCATCCTGGTGGGGGCTTCTCTCCCAGGCATTTCTTCGTTGGGGGGGGAAGTTTCCGTTTTCCCTGCTTCTGTTTTTCATTTGGATAGTCTTTTTTTGCTGGTTGTGTTTTCTTCCTTGCCGGCTAGCCGACATGCATGGTTTTTTTAAGTTAAAAGACCCCGGTTTTTTAGGGGGGTCTTCTCTTTCTCGGTCGTTTCTTCAAGCTTTGGCTGGTCCGAAATCTTCTTTTCCGGATTTGCAGGCCTCCACGTTCCGTGGTCTCCCGTCACTTTGGGTTTCAGATGTGGAAATTAATGATCTTGCTGCCCCTTTTCAATTTTCTCTGGTTGGTTTTTTTCCTTCTAAAAGACCTTCTTTGGAAGCTATTTGTAAGTTTTTTTTAATTTGAAGTTGAAGAGTGAGGTCTCTTTCACGCTTTTAGATCATCTCATATACTGATCAAGTTAGCGAATGATTTAGATTACTGTAGAGTTTTCTGTCACCGTTCTTACCTTGTTTTTAATTGTTTTATGAAACTGACGAAGTGGTCTCCGACGTTGGACATTGGTGTGGAATCGCCGGTGATTCCTATCTGGATATCTTTCCCTCGTCTTCGTCCCCACTTCTTTTCGCCTCGTATTCTCTCTGGGCTTGGAAGTTTGTTTGGGAAACAGCTGAAAATTGATGAAGCTACGGCTATAGGTTCCCGTCCGTCGATTGCTCGTGTGCTTGTTGAATTAGATATTACGAAATTATATCCTAAACAAGTTCGGTTAGGTTCGGAAACTCTAGGTTATACGCAATAAGTCGTTTTTGACGAGTTCCCCAACTTTTGTGCCGGATGTAAATCTATTGGTCACTCGATCGAAAATTGTCGACCTTCTGCTCCTATCACCCAGAACACTAACCTTCCTCCTATTGCTTGTGGTGGGGTGGGTATTGGTTTGAATGCGACTTCTGTGAAGTCTGGGAGTGTGAAAATGTGAATATTGGTTTAAATCCTGATTGCCATGCTATGCAGAATCCGGTTTTGTTCCCCGGGTGTTGAGGGGATTTCTGTATCGCTGAAGGGCGTGAATGATGCTGTATCGGTTCCTTTAGAGCTGGGAAGTGTAAATGCGACTGTTCCTGATCTGGTTAATAATGAGGTGTGTGGTGTTGGCGGTATATCGTCTGATTTTTGCTCGGTTGCGTTATCTCCGAATGCTACACCTTTTCTTCCTATTGTTGTAACTTATGTTAGCAATGTTATTTTGGAGCCGGTCTCTACGGGAACATAGTTAATTTGGAAAGTGGTGATGTTTTGATTGAGACTGGTGATGTGGGTTCCGTCTTGGCTGAGGTTGCTCCTCATTCGACTGATATCAGGGAGGACTGTAGCCCGGTTCTCAACAGATTAATTGAGGATCCAGTTAATTTGAGCAATTCGCAAGCTATGGCTTACTGTTTAGGGGATTCGTCTGGATTGAATATTAGGAATCAGTTGTTGCATGGTTCGTCGGATGGTGAAGTGGATTACGAATTTTCTGATGATGATTTGGATTCTCTGGATTGTTGTACAGGCTCTGACCCAGGCAATGATTTTTCTTTGGTCAGTGCTAAACCGATTATCAATGTTGCATCTCAGGGGAAATTTTGGGTTAGAGGCCGTCGCAGACGATGATTTTAAGTGTTTTGTTGTTAAGTTTTGCTGAGGTGCTCTCTTTAGGAATGGCTTGTTCCTTTGTTTGTCTGATTTGGTGGTGTGCTAGGCTAAGGGCTATGATGTGGTTGGGGCTCGTGCCCCTGATGCTTAGCTGGTGGCAACCTTTTTTGGGACGGTACGTGTTTGGCTTCAGGGTCGCTGGTAGCCTCGGCCGATTACTGAGACCGCTTTTGGCCTGTATTTTTCTTTTGTTTTTCATGAATTATTGGTTTCTTGCTGTTGTAACAGCCTGATTTATATTAATGAAATTTTGTTTTGTGTTAAAAAAAAAAAAAAAAACTACAGAACATACGATGAAACTTGAAAGCTCAGCCAAGTACAAGACAGGAGGGGCTCACTACATGAATCAAAGAAAATTTAAAACAAAATTTATTTTGGCCTTGTTGATTTAAACATATTTAAAAAAAAATTTAAGCATTCAAATGTGGCTCTCACACTCGAAAAAGATCTTTCAACGTTATGTGCATTTACAGCTCACCATTCACAAATTCACCATTCACATCCTTCAAAGAACCAGAAACTCCCTCACGAACAGGGGTAGAATAAAGAGGCACATCCTCATGGGAATTTTCATGAAGAAAATTAGTGTTTCCCTTCTCGCACTCCACGGCAGTATGAGTAACAACCTGATCGACCTTTCCCACCTCTAAATTAGCTAAAGGGGGAAGGGACGAGTTTTGAATGATAGGTGCAGAAGGACGACAATTGCCGAGCGAGTGACCAATACATTTACAGCTGGCACAGAATTGAGGGAATTCGTCAAAAATCACCTCTTGTGTGTAACCTAGAGATTCCGAACCTAGCCAAACTTGCTTAGGATAGGATTTCGTTATATCCAGTTCAACAAGCATACGGGCAATAGATGGTCGGGATCCTACAACAGTAGCTTCGTCAATTTTCAAAGGTTTTCCAAACAATCCGCCAAGACCAAAAAGAATCCGAGGCGAAAAGAAATGGGGACGAAGACGAGGAAACGAAATCTAGATAGGTATCACCGGCGATTCAACACAAATTTCCAAAGTAGGCGACCACTTCGTCAGTTTCATAAAGTAGTTGAACACAAGGTAGGAACGGTGACAAAACACCCTACAATAGTCTAAATCATTTGATAGCTTGATCAGAATGTGAGAAGGATCTAAAATCGTAACAGAGACTTCATTTTTCAACTTCAGATTGAAAAAAAAATTACGTATAGATTCGAGAGAAGGCCTTTTAGACGAAAAAAAAACCCACTAAAGAAAACTGGAAGGGGGCAGCAAGCTCCTGAATTTCCTGATCAGAAACCCATAACGACGGTAAGCCACGAAACGTGGAAGCATGCAAATCCGGAAAAGAAGACTTAGGCCCAGCAAGAGCTTCAAGAAATGACCGAGAATGAGACAACCCCGAAAAAAAACCGGGGTCCCTCAACTTAACAGCCCCCATGCCGGCACCGCCGGCAAAGACGAAACAAAAACCAAAATAACGTTACCAAACAAGAAAGAAGAAATAGAGAAGAAGAAAACTCCCCTTAAAACGAGAGACCGCCGTAGAGAAAGCCCCCACTGGACAAGGGAAGACGCCCGGAGCCACGCTCCCCGCAACCCTAGCGTTCTTGAAACTATTATTGTTTGACAAGCTTCATCCTCTTTCTTGTTTCAGTTTGAGCTTTCAAATAAGGGTTATATTAATTCCTTTTGAATTTTTTTCTTCTTATCTTCATTCCATTGTGTAGTTACTATCTATTTTTAATATTCTTAAAATTAATGATCAATGTTACAGTAAGAATAATTCAATTTTTTTAATCCATGTGAGAGATATAATGAGCTTGTACAATTAAAAATATTCCAAAATAGACGTGTTTGTATTTTTCTATCATGCCAATAGTTTCTCTATCATTTCTTATTTTCAAAGAAAGTATGATGTTTGTTTTTTTGGAAGTCATTTCTTTTGTTTGAAGTAATTGAGAGCATTGTAGAATACACAAATTCAAGGTTTATTCAATGCTTCGCTTGGGATTGTTTTCTGTTATTTTCTAAAACAATTTTTTAGTGTACTATAATTTTTTATGCTGGAAAGCTATTTCAAAAAGCTATACGAAAGCTGCCCCAAATGAAGCCTAAGACTGTATAGCTTTTTATAAAGCTAGTTGTGGGAAAAGTAATTTAACTATTTTGATTGTAAAAAACATGCAGTTATCAACCAACTAAATTTCTAAAAAGTTTTGAGAAAGCTATAAAAAATAGTTACCAAATAAAATTATGATTGCTGTCTGAATATAAAAATAGTGAGAAAGTTGTCCCAAATATCATGTAAGATGATTGTTTCTTTCGGTTTAAATATTTAACTAAAGATACGTGTAAAAGTAGAAGACACAGACTAAAGTTTTATTTGGGACAACTTTTTTGCTACTTTCTTTTTAATTAAAAAATTTTGTAATAAAAAAAAACAGAAAAAAAAAATTGTTCTAATTGAAGCCTTAGTTAGCAACAACAGCTATCACAAAAAACTACAGAACATACGATGAAACTTGAAAGCTCAGCCAAGTACAAGACAGAAGGGGCTCACTACATGAATCAAAGAAAATTTAAAACAAAATTTATTTTGGCCTTGTTGATTTAAACATATTTTAAAAAAAATTTATGCATTCAAATGTGGCTCTCACATTCGAAAAAGATCTTTCAACGTTATGTGCAGCTGCCTTTATTCGCTCAATAACAAAATCCTTTCCTGATCTATAATGAATCCATAAGGCCAGCTAAGGCTATTACATTCAATTCCATTCTTTGAAAAAGACATTGAATTCATTTATCCTAATAAATTTAAGATTCATTTGAGATAGCTTTTTTATTACTTCTTAAAGCATTTTTTAGTATAAAAATTAAAAATTTTGTACTAAAACATTTACTTAAGAAGCAATAAAAAACCGTCCCAAACGAAGCCTTAAAGAGTATCAGTGCAGCTGTGAATTTTATATTTTGATCCAATTTCAGGCTGACTCAATCCCATTTGGATAAATCTTAAACCAATTCAAGATCAAAAATAGTGAAAATTTTAGCTCACGACTCAACTCGTTTGGCTCATTTTACGCTTAAAATTGATTCAATTTTTAAGCGATCTTCAATTTTCAAACAAAAATATGTGCCCTAAGTATCAGTAGAGAACTTTAGCCTTGTTTGGGACAACTTTCTTACTGATTTATAAAGTAGTTTTTTTAGTACAATTTTTTTTTTTTGCTTGAAATTTTTGTACTACAAAGTTGCTTTGAAATCAATAAGAAAATTATTACAAACAAAAACTGATATAACTAATAATAAAGAATTAATGCTAAATAAAATTATGTTTCATATGTTCATCACTCTATATAATTTGATCAATATAATGGTAAAATATTAGCCTAGTCAATAATTATTCAGAAAAAATAAAAAGAATTTTTTTTTTAATAAAATAAAGATAAGTATATATTTGTATGTCAAAACAAAAGGATTTTTCCCCCCCAAAAAAAAAAAAAGATTTTCTTTCATCCGTATGATAGCAAGTTTGAAAGACTTGCACGGCTGCCCTTTTCAAGAAGGTTGCAAAATTTGAGCCGTAATTGATGATTCCATTTATATGATGGGAAATCATCAAAAAGGAGAATGTACTCATCATAGTTCAAAATCAATTATCAAAGCTAACATCAAAGATCACTGAAAATTGAAATTCAACTCATGGGATGGCCCAAAATTTAACATTTGAAGGTTAATAGTCACCCCCGAAAAATTTCCCCTGAATTGACAAACTACCTTTTTAATATGATTGAGCAAAATTTATGACCTGATGACTCTCATAATGACTCTATATAATTGAAATTCAAGTGGTGAGATGACCCATAATATAATCTTTGGAGGTTAGAAGTTAGCTCCTAATTAGTGAGCTGCATTTTCAATATGATTGAGCAAAATTTAAGAGCGAATTGAATGACTCTCATAATGACTCGATACGATTGAGCCGACTACATTGTATGATAATTTTTATATTAAAAAGATTTCATTTAAGAGGGAATAATAACGAGTATGACAAACTCTTAAATCAAAAGATAATTAAGGCACAAGAAATAAATCATTTTAGTTTGATGTTTCATGCTTGATAGATAAAACATATATAGATTTTAGTTTGATATTCTCAATTATAGGTTTAAGTGTGTGTATCAACAATAAATTTGATCTTTGTTAAATTTGAGTGATGAAGTATAAGTGAAATTTCTCCAAAATTATTCTCAATAAAAAAATTCAAGTAAGATACAATTTATAAAATGTTCATTTAACAAAAAGACTAGTAGTTTTTATAAAGCTCAACTTTTATTTGAATAAAGTTTTTTGGAACACCTCCCACTTTAATTTAGTTTTATAAGAGATTGAATGACCACATTTATCACTATGATTTGTGTTGGGGTTGGTTCATTTCTTGCTTCTTCTATTGTTATATTTTTGGGATGTTAACTTAGGTTGACAAGAATGAACTCTTCAAGTTTTGTAGTTTTGTTGAGCTTCTTGACAAGATTTGTTGACTATCCACCATGTCATTGATTTCATTATTGTTGTTCTGGTTGTGGGTATGATGGATATTTTCACCTCCTTCTCTGATTGATGTCTTAGATTATTGTTGGTTGTCTCTGGATATGTCAAACTACTTATTGGGCCTTGTTCGGGGTTCGTTTGCTTTCTTAAGGAAGGTTGGTTTGGCTATCCTTTGTATAAAATATGGGGGCATGCTGGTTGCTACTTTTTTCTCGTCTCTACTGCTGGAGTTCTCAAGGCTCAAAATTCTAATATGTGGCTTTTTACTATTTTTGCGGTGTTTATTTCTGTTATCAATGTCATTAATGGATCTCAATATATTTCCCTATAAATTAATCTCTTGAATATTGTGGGCCTTGCCTTTGGTTTCTTGAAGCTCAAAAGCTGGACTATAAATGTGAATGAATGTTTATCTTTGCTAGTAGCTTATTTTTCTCCGAGGAATCTACCTATTGGCATGGAGACACACATTCTTACCTTCTTTGGGGGTTTCTCTCTTAAGTGTAATCCTTGTTATGATGATTGTTATTATGCTTATATTACTATAGTATTTCAACTATTTTCGTTGCTATTCTATTTTGCAGATTTTTGAACCTAATCTCTTTTTGTGCAGGGCTATTTTTTTGGTGGAAAGATTGACTGAATGCGGATCATGGCTTCTTTCTTTTTTGGGTGTTTCCCACTGGCCGACCTAGCATATACTTAGGTTCCTTGTAATTGTGCTTAGTTGGGACATCCGGCTCTTAGGTTTTACTTTTACTTTTTTGTAGCTCGTCTGAGCAGTAGTGGGCTAGAGGTTCCCTTAAGGACATTATACTCTTTTTTTCGAAATTAACGCATAAGCTTGTTGGTGAGTTTTTACCAAAAAAAAAATGTCACAACGTGAGTATTCAACACAGTTTTAAACATAGTTTGTTTTTGTGTGAATATTCAAAAAAAATTCTAACAAAAATCTTCTGATATTGAGTGATGGTATTATCATCCTAATTAAATCTAATACCACTAAGATTAATCCTTTAAAATTGATTTATTAATAAGAAGTTCTCTTAATATATTTTATGTTTTATTTGGGATAGTTTTTTGTTTCTTTGTGAACCATCTTTTTAGTACATAAACTTGAATTGGAAGTTTTTCTTCTAAAAAATTGCTTTAAAAAATAGTAAGATATTATCCCAAATGAAATATTAGATTGATGGACATGATAGCTGAAAGAGACATCAATCATGAGGATCCCTCTTATTCTTCTTTAGTGATTTAGTTATTTCAGTCTGAAGATAGAGTGCAGTAAAAAAGCCTTGATCATGCTTGCACCAATGAAGTAGAAATAAAAGGCCACTTTTATAAAGCTATGAAAGTGGTTGAATATTGAATGTCTCATTCTCACACAGATAAAGCTAGGCAAAAAAGGAGGTTTTATTACTCTTCTACTTTAGTTTTCCAAGTTATTCAGTTTTTGTCCTTGATCAATCTCAACTAATGCTATCTTTTTTCTCAATTACCAGTTAATTAATTTATGAGATTTAGGCTTCGTTTGGGACGGCTTTTTTATTGCTTTCTAAAACAGAGTTTTATTACAAAATTAAAAAATTTTGTTCTAAAACTCCGTTTTAGAAAGCAATAAAAAAGCCGTCCCAAACGAAGCCTTAGGCTTCATTTGAGATGACTTTCTTTCTGCTTCTTAAAGCAGCTTTAAAATTTTTATACTAAAAAGTTGCTTTAAGAAGCAACAAGAAAGCCATCCCAAACGAAGCCTTAGTTGAATGATTGCTGATATGACTCCAAATAATTCATATGATTTGCACGAATGCCAAAATTATATTTAAATTAGAAACTTTAAAATTAAAATTATGATCATCTGAACTTTAATGTAGTCAAATCAAGAGGTTCGACGAAACGAATCCAATGAGCCTAAGTTCACTCAATTCCAACCTCATTAAGGCACTTAAATGTTGAAAAAATACTTCATAATTATGGACATTTATATAGATCGTATGCTATAGTATTTTGGATTAAGTCAATCAATATCATGACAAATTTTTGTTATTACAAATTATGCCGTTGATAGTTATTTGCATGATCATTGAGAGATTAAAATAGGTCCATTATAATGACCGATTTGCAACGGCTATCAATCACTAACATAAATCACATATGCGATCGATATCGGTTGTGAGACGGTCCAAAGTCAAGCAGAACATCTATCATTTAGTTGTATTTTGAATAGGGGTGTCAATTTCAGGTTACGAGTCAGGTTCGGGTCAAATCCGGAAATGACCCGACACTATTCGGGTCCACCCAAACATGACTGTTTTAGGAGATGGGCAATTTTTTAGACCCGAACCTGGCCCACTTTGGGTTCAAGTCAACCAGGCCAGACCAGCGAACACGGCAAACAACAGGTCAGCGTGCTTCCAGTTCGACTTTGCAACAGCGGTGTGGCAGTGGCGGGCCAGTGACATGTGGTAACGCGGGTCAATGCGGAAAGAAAGTGGGTTAGTGCAGCAGGCAGTGGGGATGCGACGTGACTCCTGATGGCTGACGCGAGACGGCGGTGCAGGGACGGGACATGACGCAGTAGTCTTGCCTCTAGACGTGACGCGGGCATGCGGGTCAGTGCGGTGGACAGGCAGGTTAGCTCGGGCAGTGCAGGCCATTCCAAATCATTTTTGGGTTTCCAATTCAACCAAAACCTGACCCGATTTTACAAACAGGTTGAAATCTTGAATCCGAAATTTTTGTATCGGATTTGAGTCAAATTTTCAGATCGTGTCAAATATTGAAGCCCTTAAATTTGAATTCATACACCTAAAACAAATAGAATGCAGAACCATTACAATATATTTATAATTGGATTCCAACAACTTAAACTTTAATAATTGTACCATGTTCTAACCATTTTAATGAATAACTTTTCTGTATGTTGGAGCTATTGAAAATAGTGTAGGCGTCCTTAAGGGGCCTCTTAGCTCAGTCAAATAATTGTTCTTTTCAACAGTATCTGCTAGTTCGATTAAATAATTTTTGGGGATTTGAGAATTTAATTAATTATACTATTAAATATTATTATTAAAATTATAAATCTATATTTCATTTGTATTAAATTTGTACTTTACTTTCATACTTCTAACAAAATAAGATGAATATATATTTTTTCCCTAGGTTTATGTGAATTTAATTATAATTTAAATGAGATAGATATATTAGAGTTTGCTTGAATGGGTCCCACAAAATAATAAGGACAAGCCACAACTTCTATTCTAGGGGTGTCAATTTCGGATCACAGGTTGGGTTCAGGTCGAACCCAAAACTGACCCAACACTCTTTGAGTTTACCCGAACTTGACCCATTTTTTAAAATGGATCGGTTTTTCGGACCCGAACATGTCCCTCTTTGCGTTCCGGTCAACCCGACATGACCTGAATGACCCTATGCCAACAAAAAAAGCTATTTTTTGGGTCCAAAAAATGGGTCAATCTCTGCTTTTCGGATAAAAATGGAACAAAATGGGTCAATCTCAGGTTGTCGTGTCAAAATGGGTTTACGTGTCAAAAACGGGTCAATTTCGGGTCAAAGGGTCAACCCAAACCCAACCTAATTTTTGAAACAAGTCAAATTGTTGAACCCGAACTCGACCCATTTCGAGTTTGAGTTGACCCTAATCGAAAGTTTTTTGGTCGGATTTGAGTCAGATTTTCGGGTCGTGTCAAATATTGACACCACTATTCTATTCCCCTTTTCTCGACTCAAGCCTGAGTCGGCTCATGTGTTATTTAAAGAAAAAAAAATTCTCTATTTTGCCCGTAGGTTATGCACGGTTCAATTTTGTTCATAAAGAAGAGATTAATTCTACATTGATTTTTTTTTAGATTTGTTACATCTTGGAATATTCATGACAGTAGAGAAAACAAATTTTAATGTGTCTTAGCATTGTACGAAGATCTAGCACACAATCAGATGAAAGAGATAGCGTAGCGTTCATAAGAGACACCGGAGTAATTTACGTGGAAACCCCCTGAAAATGGGAAAAAACTATGGGGCCTCGCCCAGTTTGAAGGAATCCACTATTATTTGCAGTTAATTACAAATGAGGCCCTTCATTGGGGGAAGGCCTTGGCATGATATACATTATATGGAGTACATTACATGGTGGGAAAACAAAGAATCACAGTTAATATTTTTGCTTGGTCGGAAGGATCATAGTCGGTGGGCGACAGATGTCGAAAGGACTGTAATCGGTGGGTTATGTAGGTCGGAAGGATAGTCATCAGCAGGCGACGGAGTTCATAATGTCCATTGTCTGACGACGGAGGTTGGAAGGACTGTAGTCGGTGGGTGATATAAGTTGGAAGGACCGTAGTCAGCGGGCGACGGAGGTCATAATGACCTTTATCTGATGATGGAGGTCAGAAGGATTGTAGTCGGTAGGTGACACAAGTTAGAAGAACCATGGTCGGCGGGCGACGGAGGTCATAATGACCGTTGTTTAATGACGGGGCTCGAAAGGAATGTAATCTATGGGCGACCTAAGTCAGAAGGACCATAATCGGTGGGCGATGGAGGTCATAAAAATTGTTATCAAACAACGAAGGTCGGGCGACAGAGGTCAGAAGGACTATTGTCTAATGATGGAAGTGGAAAGGATCGTAGTCGGCGGATGACAGTGGTCAAAAAAACCCTTGTCAGAGGGCGATGGAGGTCTAAAATCAATTGAAGGCCGTGTAAAAGTCTGGCGTTAGTTGGTGGCCTAGAAGAAGTCCAATAATGGGTAGAAGTATGATGGAATTCTAGTGAGGAGCGGAAGTTTGACGTTCGTAGGAATCCAGTGATGGGCGAAAGTCCATCATTAGGTAAGAATCTGGTGGCGGGTGGAAGTCCGGTGTCGGATAGGAATCTGGTAATGGGTGCAAGTCTGGCGTTGGGCAGAAGTCTGCCGATGGATAATGTTGCTAACCTATTTTCATGCCTTATATTTTGATGATTGACAAACACTATTAATTCTCTTGGACTACTTGTTTCTTCTAATTTTTCAGGAATCAAAGATCGGACGAACAGACGAAGCCAGTTCAGGATTGCATAGGTCTAGAGTTGTGTCAGTCTGTACTTTTATTTTTTCTCTTCTCGAGTCTTTTGTAATGGTCAAAGAGACTGATGCTAAGTAACCCTACACACACACTTGAGAGACTTAGAATTTTTGTTTTTACTCATATCGGCCAGGACGATATTTACATCGTCCTGGACGATCAGACTTAAAACAGAAAGTCTAAATAAGGATTCTTAATTAAGGCAGCCATCATTAACATATTGGCCTGGACGATACGTGTATCTGCCAGGATTATAAGATCAAAACAGAAAGAAGTTGCCGCCATAGACAATTAAGGTATACTGTATTTTTAAATTATCGGCCAGGACTATAATTGATCGGCCTGGACGAAATTATCAAATTATGCCTTAATTGATCAGGAAATCAAGGGAGTAATTAAGTATGATTGATATGATCATATCGTCCTGGACGATCGCAGGATCGGCCAGGACAATCCATTTAAAAACCTTAAGTTACTTCAGGACGATAAATATCGGTCAGCTCGTATTCAGGGCGATGCTCTGGACGATTTTCCTCTAATTTGAACTAATCGACCAGGACGATCATGAGATCGGCCTGGACGATCAAGCCAATTTTAAATCGTCCAGTTTGCATTCAGGGCGATGCTCTGGCCTATCTTCTAAGATTTGTACTGATCGGCCAGGCCGATGTCCATATCGGCCTGGACGATATTATCGACAACTTGCAATTAATGAGCTTCTTTGAAGCTCTTCTATTTAAGAGCTCTTGTTCAACGTTTTGAAAAACCTTTGGCTGCTGTCTTGACCTGAGAAGGCCTTGAGGAGAGAAAGAGAGAGAGGGAGAGAGAGAGGATCTTGTGAGGGGGAGCTTGTGAGGGGATTCACAAGGGTTGCTTCAAGGATCGCTGTGCTTCTTCTTCGTCTAGAGTTTCTCGTCCGTGGAAGGGTCGGTAGAGGTAAGGAGTTAGCTTCTGGTTGTGGTTCTCTGCCAGCTTCAGGAGGAAGCAAAAGGAGATAGGTTCTTTGCCTTGCCGGGGTGGCAAAAAGGAGGTTCTTGTGAAGGCTTCTCCGCCTAGCTGTTGGGGCTAAAGGAGAGTCACGTTTGTAGTGCAATACTCGGAGGGCACCTCCGGAGAGTGGACGCAGGTCAAGTTGACCGAACCACTATAAATCTCTGTGTTCTTGTTTTCTTGCTTCCGCACTTTTATTTCCGCATTATTTTTCTCGTGGTGTGATTTTGGTTTATGTGTTTTTGTTCTTTGTGAAAAGAAATTTTTTAAAATACCAATTCACCCCCCCTCTTAGTTAGCTTGGGCCAGTTCTATAGAGCTTAACATCCCTAACGAACTTTCAAGTGGTATCAGAGCGGGATTCGAAAATTTAAGTTTGAAAACTTTTTTGAATTTGATCCATGGCTAACATTGGGAATCGTAACACTATGGAAGGGTATTCTATTACCCGACCTCCCCTATTCGATAACCTACCTTTTGATTTTTGGAAAATCTGCATGTCAACATTTTTACAATCTACTGATTATCGCATGTGGATGCTTATCAAAGAAGGTTATTCTCCACCTTCTCGTGAAATTAATGGTGTTAAAACTGAAGTTGCTTTTACTGAATGGACTTTCGATGAACGAGATTTAGATCAATTGAATGCAAAATATTTGAACTGCTTTTTCTGTGCTTTAAAATCTGAGGATTACATGCGTGTCTCCACTTGCAAAACTGGTAAAGAGATTTGGGATAAATTGTGCATCACCTATGACGGTACTAATGAGGTTAAACAATCCCATTTGAACATTCTCTTGCATGACTATGAACTTTTTCGTATGAAACCTTATGAATCAATTTCTGACATGTACACTAGATTTACTCAGATAGTTACTTCACTGCATGCACTAGGAAAAGAACTTTCAAACTATGAAAAATTAACAAAATTCTGAGATGCTTGCCTTCGTCATATGATGCTAAAATCACTGCAATAACTGAATCTAAGGATTTGAACATTTATTCCATTGATAACTTACTTGGCTCACTCATTGCTTACGAGCAAGGGGTGAATAAAAGAAATCATGATGCAGGTGAGAAGAAGAAGGAGAAAACAGTTGCATTAAAGGTGCACAAATCAAATTCTGAATCTTCCGGGTCTGAAAGCGATGAAGTTGCCTTCATCACAAGGCAATTCAAAAGCTTTCTAAGGAAGAAAAAAAAAGCATCATCAAAATTGGAGAAAAGGTAAGGATCATAAGCATTCTAAAGAATCTTCTGATATTGTTTGTTATGAATGCAGGAAATCAGGACATGTGAGAACTGATTGCCCGACACTTCAAGATAACACAAGCAAGAAAAAGATTGAGGAGAAACCTAAGTTCAAGAAGGACAAGAAGAGAATCCAAAAGGCTTTCTGGGCGGAATCTAGTACTGACTCCTCTGAGACTGAACCAGAGGAAGAGACAACAAACTTGTGTTTAATAGGAGAAGATCAAAGTGATGAGTAAGAGGTATGTAAACCAACCTATGATGAATTGTTTGAGATTTATGAGAAAATACATGCATCATACAAAAAACTCAAGAAAACTCATGCAAGCCTAAAATTAGAACGTTCGAATTTACAAAAAGAAAATGAAGTTTTTCTCAAAGATCATGCAACGATTGATTCAAATCACATGGCTCTTCTTGATGAATTTGATAATTTAAACAAAAAGTATTTGGAATTAATTGATGAAAATAATACATTAAAAGTTTCACACACCTCACTTAAATCTGATCTTAAGAAATCTAAAGAGATTGAGAAAAAGTTGAGGATTGATAATGATACATTAAAAAGAACTAACTTGAGGATTCAAAATGATTTTGATATATGTAAGAAAAATCGGATGACATCTACTTTTGATCCTAAGCCAGAACCTGAGAAGAGGCATTATAACTCAAACCATTTAAGAAACCCTTTTCCTTGAGTTAGATGTTTTTCATATGGCATGCTAGGACACATCTCACACACTTGCACCATTCATCGTAGTACACATTGGGTGTGGAAACCTAAGATGCATGATTCACAACATACCATACCTGTATTGCATTCTACGTTTCCTAAGAAGGAGCCCAAACCTGTTTGGGTTCCTAAGTCTGACTGTTGTTGAGTTTTGCAGGAGTGCTCTCACCAAAGACCTTATGGGAGCATAGGATAACTGGACATATGAAGGCTCGCAGCTCATAAATGCTCAAACCTGCTACTTCAATAATTCCTTGAAATATGTTTTGTTTCAGTGTGTTTGATTTCTGCTTTGTTTGTGTTTTTAATGTGTTTTGTTTTCACTTTGCTTTTAAAATTTGCTTTCCATATGTTGAATCTTTTCAAGATTTTAGATTTTGGAGTTTTGAAGATTGTGTTTAGCTTTTCTAAAATTGATTAAAGGAAGAAACACCGTTGATGGTTTCCCTCCTTCCGACCTTATTTAGTGGTATGACTTTCTTCTCTAAAACAAAAGCCTAACTCACTTTAGCCAATGGTTTTTGAAACTAAGATTCTTTTTATCTTGCTACAAAAAATTTAACTTATGCATAATATCCAAAGTTCGTATATATCTCTCAAGTTATTTGAGATCTTGGCCTTGCACTGATCATATGATTCTTTAGTTTTGTTTTGTGGGTTATTCTTCCCTATGTTAGAGAGAGAGAGCTCATATTCTCTAATATTTGGAGGATATACTCACAACTAAGCTTCTTTTAAGAGTTTGCAAAAGAGCTTTTAGCTTGCAAGGATTAAAAAGGAATGAGGTCAATGAAGCCAAATTGAAAAAGAAAAATATATACACAAATGTGTATCAAAAATCAAGATGCTCAAAGAGCCAAATCAAAGATACAAGTGGCATAAAATAAGCCCAATAAAAATCAAGCTATCCTCTCTTTTCAAAACTTTTAAAACTTAGAAGAACTTATGGGTTATATGAGATTTTCAAAGACTTGATTTCAAGTTCTATGATTGAGAAAAATTACTTTGTTTTATTATTTATGAGATTTTTTCTTTGTAAATAAGTTTTGATTGAATCTTCTTTTTGCCTAATTAGGTTTATTTTGAGTTAAGCATTCTTGTTTTACAAAAGAAAAACTGTACTATAAAGAACGCCTGATCTAGGGTTAACAGAATCGGATATTTTACCTTTATCTAATTAGAATTGGCTAAACTCCTTGATCTTGTGGAACTCTAAAGTTTAATTTTTTGAGAACTTCTCATATGATACCTCCATAAAACAAAAAAAAAAAAAATTTAAATTCAAAAATATTTGTTTTTTTTATTCTCGTTGTGTTTTTGCTTTTCTTTTACTATGTTTTTGTCTGTTTTTCTTTTGTTTTATTTTTTGAGGGCCTTGATCATCACCATCTTTTACTTGGTTTAAATTTCTAGTCACATCGTCTTGGACGATAGGACAAAATCTCTTCAAATTCCATCTGCTGATCTTTTCTGTGCTTGCTGTAACTCATCATCCTGGACGATATCATATCGTCCTGGATGACCTGATCGAACTCTGTTACAATCAGGATGATAGTCCTGGCCGATAGAATATTTCGTCTGGCCGATGCATTTTATGTGCATCGTCCTGGCCGATATACTGGATCGTCTTGGACGATCCACATGTCAGCACGTTAGAATCTTTAAAATTGGCCCCGGAATATCCATCATTGGACAATCGTCCTGGCCGATCCACTATTCGTCCTGGACGATACACGTGGCACAAATTTAAAATGTTTTAACTTCGACCGGTACGATCAATTATTGTGCATCATCCTGGACGATACACCTAATCTTCCCGGACGATCTGCTTTTTCAACCATAGTCCGGATTGACTCCTCGGGACGATCGCCTGTGTCTAATCGTCCTGGCCGATATCTGATCGGCCTGGACGATCGGACCGCCTTTTTGACCAATCGGTCTGTACGCAATTATTGAGCCATATCGGCCTGGACGATTCTGCGATTGGCCTGGACGATATAGCCGTTTCTTTAAATTCTGGCCGATCCAGCCATGGTTTTTCACTTTTTACCCTTTCTCCTCTTGTGTTTTCTTGCTAACTCCTCTCTATGGCTGGTGGGAAACGTGTTCGACAAATTTCTGGGAGTTCTTCGAGGTCTAGGATTGACCCTCATTTCAGGGAGGCAGAAGATGAAGCTTCCTATCATCGTTACAAAGAGTGTGGAATAACTATCTCCAGAATCATCAATCCTGCTCACATCTCATACCCGGTAATGGATCTTTTCGCTCACATCTCCCTTTTTTTCATCCTGTCTCTTGCTTTCCCCTTCAATACCGAGTTTCTTCGAGAATTCTTTGCAAACCTTCGCATTAACCCTACCTTCACAGCCCTGATCTCCTATGTCAATCGACGCCCTGTTGAAATCACATATCAGGATTGTGTTGATCTTTTATAGCTATCCACCACCGGGGATAAGCTGCACTTAATCGCTTCAGATCCTAACCTTGACTGGTCCACAGCGAATCACTTCCTTCGCCAGACCAATGCACCTTTCCATGTTGGAGAGACTAGCTCTTTAGTCAAAGATGCTAGGACAATCCAACATGTCCTTCGCACCTCCATAATTCCAAAAACTGAGGACCGAATCCACATCACCCCTATACTTTCCCTCACTACTTTCTACATCATGGCTCATAGAGAATTCAATACTGCGGACTTAATCTTTCGATACATTGATCACTTAACCACAATCCGCGATCCAGGTCATAAGAGAAAACCCAATCTAGCCTTAGGACACATCATAACCTATATCCTTGAAACTAAATACCAACTTCAGTATCCTATTCCACCTAACCTCCCAACTCCCTTCTACTCAAACAGTTCCTTTAGTACCCTTCACAGTACTCGTCTCCACCCTGGGAATGAGGAACCTCGAGGGGCTGGAGAGGAGGAGGCTCCCACTCCCGCTCCCGTTCCTGATCCTGTTCCGCTTCATCAGCACTCACCGTTTGATCAGCTGATAGAGAGGTTTGATTGTTGGGAGACCCGCTTTGACGCCTACGTTGCTGCACAGAAGCAGCAATACTCTGAGGACTTTGCCCGCTACGAGCAGCACCGTACTGAGGATTTAGCCCGATTTGATAGCTTCATTACTCACCAGCAGCAGCAGCATGACCAGGACATCGTCTAGTTCAATGCTCAGTTCACCACACTTGCCAGCTACTTTCAGTAGCCACCTCCACCATCTCTATCTGATGATCAGGGTCCCTCGTTTTTCTAGTTTGTGTTTTCTGTTATTTGTTTCCTATTTCTCTGTAATTTGTCTTTTTAGTCAGTTTTAGTTTCTGTTGTGTTTATTTTCTTTTGTGTGTCTGGACCCTCTTTTTGTGATGACAAAAGGGGGAGTAGTTTGTGGTAGGAAAAATTAATGTGCTTGCAACTTTGAATTTCTAATGAACTATTTTTTCTAGTTTTTCCTACTTGTGTTTGCAATCATCAAAAGGGGGAGATTGTTGCAAACCAATTTTCATGCTTTATGTTTTGATGATTGACAAACACTATTAATTCTCTTGGACTACTTATTTCTTCTAACTTTTCAGGAATCGAAGATCGGACGAACAGACGAAGCCAGTTCAGGATTGCATAGGTCTAGAGTTGTGTCAGTCTGTACTTTTATTTTTTCTCTTCTCAAGTCTTCTGTAATGGTTAAAGAGACTGATGCTAAGTAACTCTACACACACACTTGAGAGACTTAAAATTTCTGTTTTTACTCATATCGGCCAGGACGATATTTACATCGTCCTGGACGATCAGACTTAAAACAGAAAGTCTAAATAAGGATTTTTAATTAAGGCAGCCGTCATTAACATATCGGCCTGGACGATACGTGTATCGGCCAGGACGATAAGATCAAAATAGAAAGAAGTTGCCGCTATAGACAATTAAGGCATACTGTATTTTTAAATTATCGACCAGGACGATCATTGATCGGCCTGGACGAAATTATCAAATTATGCCTTAATTGATCAGGAAATCAAGGGAGTAATTAAGGATGATTGATACGATCATATCGTTCTGGAAGATCGCAGGATCGGCCAGGATGATCCATTCAAAAACCTTAAGTTACTTCAGGACGATAAATATCGGCCAGCTCATATTCAGAGCGATGCTCTGGACGATTTTCCTCTAATTTGAACTAATCGGCAAGGACGATCATGAGATCGGCCTGGACGATCAAGCCAATTTTAAATCGTCCAGTTTGCATTCAGGGCGATGCTCTGGCCGATCTTCTAAGATTTGTACTGATCGGCCAGGCCGATGTCCATATCGGCCTGGACGATATTGTCGGCAACTTGCAATTAATGAGCTCCTTTGAAGCTCTTCTATTTAAGAGCTCTTGTTCAATGTTTTGAAAAACTTTTGGTTGTTGCCTTGACCTGAGAATGCCTTGAGGAGAGAAAGAGAGAGAGAGAGGGAGAGAGAGAGGATCTTGTAAAGGGATTCACAAGGGTTGCTTCAAGGATCGCTCTGCTTCTTCTTCGTCTAGAGTTTCTCATCCGTGGAAGGGTAGGTAGAGGTAAGGAGTTAGCTTCTGGTTGTGGTTCTCTGCCAGCTTCAGGAGGAAGCAAAAGGAGATAGATTCTCTACCTTACCGGGGTGGCAAAAAGGAGGTTCTTGTGAAGGCTTCTCCGCCTAGCTGTGGGGGCTAAAGGAGAGTCACGTTTGTAGTGCAATACTCAGAGGGCGCCTCTGGGGAGTGGACGTAGGTCAAGCTGACCGAACCACTATAAATCTCTGTGTTCTTATTTTCTTACTTCCGCACTTTTATTTCCGCATTATTTTTCTCGTGGTGTGATTTTAGTTTATGTATTTTTGTTCTTTGTGAAAAGAATTTTTTTTTAAATACCAATTCACCCCCCTCTTGGTTAGCTTGGGCCAGTTCTATAGGGCTTAACATCCCTAACGAACTTTCAGATAGAAGTCTAGCATTGGATAGAAGTCCGGTGAAAGTCCGACAATGGGCAAAAGTCTAGCATCTAGTAGAAATTCAACTACAAATGGAGGTCTGGCATTGGGTAGAAGTTTGTCGATGGAGAAAATTCTGGCATCATATAGAAGTCCGGTGAAAGTTCGGCTACGGGCAGAAGTCCAGCATCTGGTAGAAATCCGACGACAAGCGGAAGACTGATATTAGGTAGAAGTTTGACGTCAGTTAGCAGCCGTGCAGAACTCTGATGTTAGGTAGAAGTCGACGGGCAGAAGTCCGGCGTCCTGTAGAAATCTGGCGACGAACAGAGGACTGACGTCGGGTAGAAGTCCAAAGTCAGTCGGTGGCCAGGCAGAACTCTGGCGTTAGATGGCATACGGGCAGAACTCCGGCATCGGTAGGATGTCGGGTGAAAGTTCAGCGGTGGTCGAGGAGTCTCTTGCTTGTCTTCCTTGCTTTCTTATATTCTCTTCTTGCTTGGGCCACCTTCTTCCACCCTTTGGGCCCCCTTTCTATGTGAAATGAGGGGTCTATTTACTTCAGTATTACTATATAAAGATCCAATAGGTCTACTACTGATTGAAATCACAAGCTGACTTAGTTGGCTTTCCAAATTTTTTGTAAAAGCTGCTTGATTTTGTAATTTAGATCCTAACAACATAACTATATCTTCTAATGCTAATTTTTTATTTCCAAATCGATTACTTTGATTCAATCCTGGAGGATATGTAAGTCTAGAATTAACAGCAGGTTGTTGAGAAGTGTTCCAATTTATTCCTTGATTATTCTATAAATTACTCCATTGATTACAACCACCCATATTATTTGACCAAAAAAATTAGGATGATTCCTGCAACCAAGATTATATATATTTGAGTAGGAATTATTTATCTTCTAATTATATTAGTATTTTAATCACTTGCATATTATTATCTTCAATTAAATTTTGATCCCCTGAGAACTCAGTTCCTATATTCAACTTCTTAGAAATTTATATAACTTATGCAATCAAGATTGATAAAGTATTCGATTCATAAATTCCAACTACTTTTTTAGGATTTATTGTTTTAGCACGACACTAAAAATTATTAGTAGTCATTTCCTCTATTAATTCATAAGTTTCCTCAAATGGCTTAAACAATAATGATCCTCCAGCTGCAGCATTAGTTATAGCTCTAAGAGATCCTACAAATCCAGTATAAAATGTTTGAAAATTAACCAATCAGGTAATACATTATGTGACCATTTTCTAAGTATTTCCTTAAAAAAATAAATCCGAAAGTAGACAAAAAAGAGGTTAGAGACATTTCAAGAAATTCTAAGGATTTCCTTTCATACTCTTTCAAAACTACCCAACATGAGTTAGGAGTACAAATGAATTTTATTTTCTTTTTTTGTAAATAAGGAAAAAAGGCTCAAATTACAGTCTAATTCTTTATGGATCCATTTTTATTCCTATCTATCTATATAGATAGAAATAAAAATTCTAGAAATTAGAATCATTTTTTCTTGAGCCGTATGAGGAGAAAACCTCCTATACGTTTCTAGGGGGGCATTTTTTATTTACATCCTTCATAAATGGATTCTCCTTCAAATTCAGTAAAAAAAGTTATGTCATTTCTATATTTGGTCATTTTTTTAAGGTGAAAAATACTTAGCAAGAAAATTATGAGTAGGGGTGTCAATTTTTGACACGACACGAAACACGACCCGAACCCGACTAGAAAAAATTCGGGTTCGGGTCAACACAAACCCGAAACGGGTCAGGTTCGGGTTGAAGAAATCAACCCGTTTTAAAAATCAGGTTGGGTCGGGTTGACACGGAAACACGAAATTGACCCGAAAGTGACAGAAAAACTCATATTTGACCCGAAAATCTGAGTTTGACCCATTTTTGACCGGATTTTGACCAGAAAAATGAAGATTGACCAAATTTTTGACCCGAAAACTAGCAATTTTGGGTCAATTCTGTGTCATTCGTGTCGGGTCGGGTTAACCCGGACCCGAATCGGGTTGGGTTCGGGTCCGGAAACCTGACCCATTTTTAAAAACGGGTCGGGTTCGGGTTGACCCGAACAGTGCCGGGTCAGTTCCGGGTTCGACCCGAACCCGACCCGTTGACTCGAATTGACACCCCTAATTATGAGCCACTCATTCTAAATGGTTATAAAGCGTGGGGATAAAGAATTCAACCATATTTTAGCTTTATCTCTTAGAGAAAAAAGAAACAATCTAACTCTAATAGAATCATCATTGATACCATTGTATTTAAATATTGCACAAATTTCTAAAATACTGACTAATATAAATTAGGATATTTTATAAGAATTCCTCCAAACTGAGAGTTTAAAACCATTTGAATAATTGCTAGTTTTAATTTGAAGTTATTAGCTTAAATTTTAGGTATATTTATGCTCTAATGAATTTCAGCTATTAAAGGGTTTGTGTAATCCTTAAGAGGTCTATAATGATTTTTCTCTAACTCAAGTTCAATAATTTTTAAAATCTTTTTACTTTTCAAATTTTAAGAAAGGTTTCTCTCAATTTTAGGATCAAATAAAAAAACTTTCTATGGCTATAAAGCATACAACTCAGAAATATATATATATATATATATATATATATATATATATATATATATATATATATATATATATATATATATATATATATATATATATATATATATATATAATTTTTTATCTAAGAAAATAAATAAAAATAAATATGTAAATAGGTCTAACTATGCAATTAATTCAATAATATAATTAAATTATTACAAATGGTGAAATACTTCCTTCACAATGGCACAAAAAACTTTATGGGGATAGGGCTAAGATGGAGTATAATTTTGTATTATAAGAATATATACTTAAGTTTTATCTTTCCTAAACAATGCTTATATTTTCTTTGATATAAATAAACTTCACTTAATATATGTAAGTATACGTATCAAATAAAGTAATAAAGTGGTATCATAGAGTGTCAAACCTATGAGGAAGTATGCAATCCTGCAATCGACTACTCTAATCGAAAAATTATCCCACTTCATTAAAAATATTTGTTGTGGAGATTCAATCAATGAATAAAATTAGTAAAATAATAGATATAATATTTGAATAACATGTTTTAGATTGATGAATATAAATTTCATATATTTCCTAATCAAATTCTTAGTTTTAATGTGATTCAGAGCATATGCACCTCTAGATCCATATTAAGATTTAAGGGGTGAAAAGTACATCTACTAACCTCCTATAACTATATTATCTCCGTAAGAGCCTAACATATTTTACATTCTATGTCTAGGTATGCAAATACACTATTCTAATATTCATAGTTGTTTATGCATTCCTCTATCGAGGCTATATATTACACTAAGTTTTAACTACACATATTGAGAGTATGTGCATTAAATGAAGAGCGGGATAATATTGAAAACATCATTTTATTTTAGAGCACAAGAATTATATTAGTACTTAATATGATATATATGATATCTACATCATTAATTCAAAACTAAGGAATTAGCCATACATGAAAGAAAAGATTAGCAAACTCAATTCTATTGAAATCATAGAAGAAAGAAAATACAAGAGAATGATATCAACAGGAAGATTCAGTGAATCTCCTCTACAGTCCTTCCTTAATGTACAAAGTTACTCCAAAAATACAAATTAACACTTTAATGATTGTATTAAATACTTTCCTAAATTCCCTTAGTTGTTTATGTAAGAGAGATTTAGAGAAGTACTATAAAATATATTAAAGTTAAACAAGAAATTAAACTCTCCTACAAACATAATACATCGATTATTTATAAGAAAATACAAAGTAGGCAACTGGCACTGCAGTGCTTGAAAGTTCAGTGTTACTATGGCAAAAAAATGAACTAGTGTCACTGCACTATTTTTTTTTTTGCTCTCTCATGTCACTTGCTAATGTGGATTAGTTATTTAGTAAATAATTACATCATTTCATTAATAGATTGGGCCCTTGGGTAGTAATAATTATCATGTAAAATTTTAATTAAACACTCAAAATATTCATAATCTCAATCTCTATAACATATAAAAAGTTACGCAGTGAAAGTTTTAACAATATAAAACTATAGTCATTTTTTGATAATGGAAATATAAATTTGATTAGAAAAATATCAAAAATAAAAAATATTTGAAATAAAATAAGGGTAATGATTCCTTACAATGAGATGAATAAATCTTCCAACAAGTCCGATTGACAAAAATTGTTCCACGGCCTCCAAATATGGACTTCTCTTTTCTTTCTTATCACTTTCTCTCTTAAATCCCTAAGCCATCTCTTTGTAGTAAAAAATGAATAGGAATAGGTTTTAAAAAACTTAGTAACTTTGGATGATTTCAACAGTCTTTATTGATGTTTTGATTTGATATTTTATCTGATTTATGTATTGATTGATATTACAGATACAATGATTGCTTTATATATTTAACACTCGTACTAATTTACTATTTTATTTTTGCTGCTATTGATATTGATAAAAGAAATTAGGTAGCTCTAGTTGTTGTTTATTAATAGATAAAAAAATAATTCTTCTAAATTATATTCTAAGTCATCACACATGATCTAATCAATATATACAACTCAATCAAATCCCTTAAACCCTCAAGATTACTCAATTGCATGTTTTGGACTTTGGTAGATTTGACCAAGTCAATGCTTTGACCCTTCTATTTTGATCAAATCCTCCCATACATTCAAATAAGACCCATCCTAACTTCATCAAACCTTCAAACATATTCCATTCCATGGTTTAAGCATGTTTTAATCATAGGTGAATCAAAACCGATTGACTTTGACCAAGTCAAATCAAAATCCTTGGTCAAATTTATCCTATGTAACCCCATTCATTCTTGTATTGACTTTAACCATTTGAACCTTCCCCGTCCTATTTCAAATAACTCCTTACATGCTATGAATGTCACATCACCATCTTTGATCATGTTGACTAGTTAAATAACTTGACAAAACATTCAAAACCCTTTGAAATGGTCAACCCTCCTCTTAGACTTCAAGTGTATTGTCTTTAAGCCTTGAACTTTTCTCAACTAGCTACCCATACTCCTTTCTTTTCACCTCATCCTCTATTGACCAATTTGACTAGTCAAATAGTTAACACCTAGCTCAAATGAGTTAGAATGTTCAAACCTTTGCTTAAGTGGAAATCCCTTTGATTTAACTCTTCCAAATGGAGTTTAAAGCACTCTTGAAGCTCTCCTAACCAAACTCAAGGTCTGGTTTAACTTAAAACATCAAATGCCCCCCCCCCCCCCCCCCAACCCCACCTTTGGAACCCCCTAATGGGGTCGGGGCCTTTCCATCCTTCCCCCTACCATTCCAAAAGCTTAGGACAGGTGTAGGGCACCTGATGAGATCCTCTAATACATCATGACCATTAATTCCAATCCCTAAGGCTTAATGTGACAAGGAGAGCTCATTTTGACATATTCATTCAATCTCCACCTCCAAGCTTCCCCAGAGAATATTCTCATTTTTTTTAGCTCCCAACAACTTCCTCTACCATTTCTTGTACCAAACCCACTAATCAATTACCGCCAATAGCAAGTTTTTGGCCAAACCAAACTCCATCCTGCTCAATTTTTTGTTGATATAGGAAATTTTAATTGTGTATTTTTTCTAAATATTTATACGAGGACAATCCACAAGCTTAGAGAACTCAAAATCACCCAAATTGTCTGAATAAACCAAGGTATAAACTTAACCCTAGCTTAAAACACTTGGATTAAAATAGCTTTTCAAAAAGCTTATTTTAATCCAAACAAACACATCCCCATGAATGCTCTTCACTTCCCTTAGCTCTGTTTAAAATTTCAAGTCATTTAATTGAGTATTTGTAGAGAACAATGCAATTATCCTATTCTTAGGGTTAACGATAATACTGCTAGACATGCAAATTTTTTGGATCGTTGATTGTGAGATCAATAGTCCTAATCTTATTTTTTTTGTTCGCATGATCCAACTGTGTGTTTCATTTTGTTGTTTGGTATCTTGTCCAGCTAAATGTGGGCCACTAATTCAAATCATGAAGAATCCACCGGTCCGTGCTCTCTATTGACTCAGATAAGTGACGTGCAAGTTTGAGTCACCGTGTCCTACATTAATTGCCAATGATTACTGCGGTGCAATCATTGGCCATTAATGCCCTCTCTATTACTATGGTTTTGATCTTGCCGCTGGGATGCTGCCACGTGGCCTCTCCGTTACCGTGGTATGGATCCGACAAGATGGATGTCATTGGATGGCCCACCATCATCATTGACATCGTTTTCCATTCACATTAAGTAATTTAATTAATTTAAGATGATTTTAGTTAAAAGAAGTTTTAAAAATGAATATAAAATCTACTTTTTATCCTAAAATTACAAATAAATATTCATTATTTCCCAAAATTTTATTATTTTTCATTTAAAATTAAATTCAATTAAAAATTCTTTCTAAATTTTTAATTTTTTTTTTATATTTAATATTTTTTAATTAGTATTTTACTAAATATAAAACTTAAATATTATGAAATTTCCTTAAAATTATTTTTAAAATGTCCCTATTTTTTGGTAGACATTCCAAACTTTCTAACCCACATTTTGATGTCAATCAATCTTATATCAATGTGTGTTAAAATTAATTGTAACCTTTTAAAAAAATCTCTTATGAATTAATTTAGGCATAGTTCCATGTGAACAAATTTCCAAATGAAAAACTTAAACAGAGCCTATTGGTATGTGAAATATGTCTAGCACATCCAATGCAAGTCTAGGTCATTTGTATGTAACCCTTTGTTCTAATTTGCATGTTCATCAATTAGTCATTTAAGTTTGATTTTTGAATTAACTTAAGATGCTATGGTGAGTGTTTATCTTGTTATAACATCTTAATGTTAACAAAATGGGGAAGTGCTTAGTGGGTGAACTTTCATCTGTATGGGTTATAGTTTAAACCAAACATTTGGAGACTCACCCACTCCTATACATCTAGACCTTGGTCATGTGCTTGTTTGTCTTTGATTTGCATGGTGTGGCTAGTTGTATGTTTGTTAAGGGCTAAAAGACTTTGATTCCAAACCTATGCAACATAGTGACATCTAGGGACAAAAATTAAGGATAAAGTTTAGAATTAAAAAAAATCAAAGAAAATTAACCAGGCATCTAATAGGGACAAGACTTTGGAACCTTAAACATAGTAACACTACCTACCTTAGGAAAGGATCTAACTAATTTTAAAAGTCATTACGTTATAAATATAATTAACCTAAAATTAACCGCCTTAATCAACATAGAAATCTAAAAAATTATAATAAATTCAATTAAACCCAAAAAAATAAAAATAATATATCAAATTGACCAAATATAACCCCAACATAGGAAAATTAAAAGCCCCTTGATTGGACTTCAATTTTGAGTTTAATTTAATTTTAAAGAAAAAATAATATTTAATTAATTAAAAATAATTGAAATTTTCAAATAAATTCCAAACACATTGAAACACTCCTTTGGACCTTCCTAACTTTTGGGAGTGATTCCATGAAGTTTGGATCAAAACATTAAAATCTTCTTAATTGACCAATTTAAAAATTCAATTAAGCACTCAAATTTAAAAAAAAATCATAACTAATTCAAAAAATTCAAAATTGACCAAACTCAGAGCCATTCAACACCATTTAAGGTCTAGTCTTTTTTATGTCAAACCACTAGAAATAAGTCAAAGTAAAAAAGTCAACATTTTAGTCGATCGTAGTTCAAAAATTCATAACTTACTATAGAAAATTTTAAATATATCTAACTTAGTGTCTAATAAGTCATATTAAGGTCTAGTATTTAGAAAAAATCATAAACTTTCATAATTCACTTTAATTAAATAAGTAAAATTTTGACCCATTTAATTTAATGAATTAAATAATTCCCAAAAAATTCCAAAAAAAAATTAATGATTAAATAAAATTCTAGAAAACATTAATTTGATTAATAAAATCAATCAACCAACCCCTTAATACATAACAAGCACTACAAATATGAAGTTTCTAGGATGGACTGCATTGAGCTGTGGGCTAAGTGTCCTAAGGAGGTTTGGTTGCTCAAGCCCACTATGATAATGCCACAAACAAATTTAATGAACTATAAAATCTTAAAATTAATTTACTATTAATTATTTAACTAAATTAAAATCCTTAATTCAACTAAATTAACATGGTTTATATACTAGACTACGTTGAGCTACGGGGCTAACTGTCTAAAGAGCCTAGTTCCTCGAGCCCACTATGACAACGCCACAAACTGATTGATAAAAATTTAAATTAACTTAATCCTTAAACTTATGAACCAATTAATTTAATAAAAAATTTTTTTAATCTTAAGTTTTAACCAATTAAATTAACATAATCATACTAGTTACTACTACGTAACCCGGGCCTATAAGGCTATTAACTTAGCCCCAAGAAAGATGAAATAAACTTTGTAGTCATGAAGTAAACAAAGGTAGTAACCATTTAACACTTAAAATATTCTTTAAAATTGCCTTTAAAATGCTAATACTTAAACTCAAATTAAGGCTTTCCTTTGACCTTCAACAAATTAAACATCAGACAACTTTAACAAATTTCCAGTCTATGATATATCCAAGCCACACAACCTTCTATACACACTATAGATGATTTGTTAGCACAACTAACACTAGTTTTAGGCTAAGCCAGTGTTTATTTTTTTGCTACTTGTGTGCTGGGTTTTTAATGGCCATCACTGCATATTGTTTGTAAAATTGATTGATAGATATGATTGTTTATTTATTTCTATAATCTATAAACTGATATAATGGGTGATAGATTACCCCTAGGTTAGGAATGATATGGATAATCACAAAAGTTTTTATAGGTGACTATGATTATACAGAGCTAAGTTAAGGGAGCAAATATTAATGATTTAAATTGATAAATTTTTTGTAGTTGCTTAAATTTTCTTAAGTCCTCCTTTAGAATAAAAAGAGCATGGTCAAGTATGACTATAAATTTTTTTTAATATAAAAATATATAACTTCTTGGGATGTTTTTATTAATTTGAACTACTTAAGAAAACATTACAAGTGGTCAAGAATTTTCTTTTATTTTTGAAATGTGATGTAATTTAATTGTAATAGAGTTGTGAAGTCATTCTTTAAGTTAAGAAATCATATCCAAATTGGAATACAAAGAGGAGGGAAAATTTATTCATAATTTTTGGGACTGTCACATGTCCATTTTACAAACCAATTTCACAAAAAATTTTTAAATGAAATTTGGTAATATATATATATATATATATATATTATAATTTTTGGATTTAAAGATATAAAATATTTTACATTAAATTAATATTTTAATAATGAATAATTAGAAAAAAAAATTATTAAAAAAATCCTAATCCACTAACTATCTTATATTAAAACATTGTTATTTCATTTTATCCCCAAAATAGAGAATCGGCTACCAGATATCATTTTAGAAAAAAGAGAGAGAAACAAAAGTGAGAGAAAGTGAAATTTATTTTTTGGGCTATTTCGAGCCTTTTCGTCTATCGTCTCGTTCGTCTCGAGGTAATGCACATTATACTCATCTTTATGTTAAAAAATGTGAAAGTTTTTATGAATATTTCGATTAAAATGATGTTCATGTTAGCAATAAATGGGGATAATTTTGCACTGGTAAAACTTTCACCGCATAACTTTTTGTAGTTTGTAGAGATTATGATTATGCATATTTTAAATATTTTTTGAAAATATTTCATTAGGGTTTTGAAATTTGCAGGGTTTTTGTAGAAAAAAAAATTATCATAATGTTGAAAAATAGTATTTTAATATATTAAAAGTCTTAAAACATTGTTTTACACAATCTCTGGTAATTTGATAATTTTTTGAAAATGTGTATTTTTTTCTTAGTTGAATTTTCTACTGTCTACCATTATATAATACTGTGAAATTTTTATACATGTTCAATTACTCTTTAATTATTATAATGTGATGATATATGTGCATATGTGATTAAATTATATCTATTGGGAGCCATAAGGGGCCTAAATCCTTTTAGATTCTATCTATGTCAGAGAATTTCTAAGAGTTATAAGGGGCTAGAATCTTTTAAGATTCTGTCTGAAACAGGGATATCTGATATGTTCTTGTGCTATAAGTACAAATAAAAAGGGAGTCATAAGGGCCAGAATCGTTTGAGATTTTGTTTGGATCTGAGAAATATAATATGAACTATTTTATGATATGAATTTCAATTTATTCATTTATTATGTACTATTATTTGAATCATAGATTAATTTCTATGCATTTATTATATTTTCCAATTTTGTGAATCTTAGTTCATTGATTTATTTAAATTGTATTTAATTTCTTTTAAATATTCATCAAAATATTTAATAAAAAAAGCATTTAAAAATATAGATTAGTTTGTGTGCCTTGTTGAGCTGTTATAGCTAAGTCCTAAGATTTTACTTCTGATTTTCAGGATCCGAAAAGGATAAATAGATTGTGGGCTAGTAGTCCAAGATTAGATATGAGGTCATAGGTATTTTACTATTTTTATTTTTGTACAATCATGACTAAATTAATTTTTAGTTCCATAACTCTTGCCTATATATATATATATATATATATATATATATACTGTAGTGTAGATATTTATTTTGATGAATAAAAGAAACTTTATGAATGAGTTTTTAGTATTTGAATATTTTAGTAGCTCTGCAGTTTGTTATTTATTTCAATAAATATTGATAGAAAATATGAAATAATTTTCAAACTAGATATTGGGATTTACCTGTCACAGCTCAACATGATATGATCTGTCCTGATCGTGTTGGGTTGTGACACAAAGTTAATTACATCAGTTCTAGGATTATAATTGAGTTATTGTCAGTGATACCTGATCACTTCTAATTTTAGCAAACCATGTGTTATAAATTAAGTGGCACTTGCCATAAGGATATTTATTTTATTTAATTAATTAATTTGATTTATTGTTTAAATTATTTTTGCAATAGAAATAATTATTTTTCTATCTTTTTATTTCATATTAATTTTGATTTAATCTGGATATTTAGAGGCTCATGAGGGTACGCTAAGAATCTTTTCTTCTTAAAATTAAATAAAATTTGTAATCTCATATAGTAACTCTAATAATTTAAGAAGTAAGCTTGGGATTGCCAAGAGTTCACATGCATTCATATTAAAATTTCTCTTCATTGTTAGGCACCTCCCCATCTGCAGGTTCTAGCATACCTTCTGGCATAATAGGGTGCAATTATGTCAAAGGGATACTGTGCAATCTCTAGGATAAAATAAATTTTAAGATTTTTTCAAAAAATTGCTTCATATTCATTTTATGTATTAAAGTTAATTGGCATGTATAGCATTAGAAATAAATTAAAAAGAGTCAAAATTGTAATTACATTTTTTTTAATAATCAAATCATTCTACATAAGTCAAGCAGAAAATTAGGATCTGCTTTAGACATCAGCCTCAATTTATCAAAACATAATTAACAACATATCTCTCTTTCATAAAAAGATTGACTCATAATTTTGAAGCGGCAAGGTGGTTAGTTGGCCCCCCAATCTAGGCCTAGGTAAGTCTAGATTTTGTATTGCATTAGCTAGTTTTGTGCCACTATTGTTTGGTTCTCAATTTAGACTTAGGGTCGGCGCAGACTCAAAATCATAAGATCCCAACTTCCAGGAATGTAATCCTAACCTTCTAATAAATTGACACTTGAATTAAAACTCTCTTTAATCCAAAATTTAAATCCCAACACTTAAGGTAGACTAGGGCATTTTAATCTGTTCTAGAATCCTAAATGCCTCGTACTTCTCTTCCTTTCAACTCCAAAAATAAGTGTTCAAATTTTGGTCGAATCCCAGTTAAAATTTCTAACCTCACTCACTTGGATATCACTCTTTAAAAACCTCAAAAATAAATTGCTACCATTATCCCAATCAAGAGTCTCGGATTTTCTACGATATAATTAACTACAAGGGTTTACACTTGTAGGGCATTTAGACCCCAAACTTATTTTCAAAATCAATTTTCTAAAATTCAATTAATCTTCTTTGTGAAAATTAGAATCAACATCGATCATTATCATCATGTTCGAATGATCGACAATAGGCGATACCTTCTTCCCTTAGGAAGATATATCATCTATCATCGTGACCTTGAATATGAAAATAATGATATTTCATCTAGATTATAATAGTTAAATACAAGGAAAATGTCATTTTGACCCCTTGGGGTTAGATGTAGTTTTCCCTGAATTTGACTATTATAATCAGAATGAAATTTTCAAATTCATTAGTGAATCTATTAGGGAATGTTATGTTCGCCAACCGAGATAATATATTGTTCATAATGATGTGTTTGATATTAAAACTTAAATTCTAGAAATTAAATTCTCTTAGAGAAAATTAACTTTTCAAAACCTTTTTCTAAACCAACAAAAAAAAAATGGTGACTCTACTAGGGATATTTCTCTCTCTTCATCTTTAATAAATATAAAAACTCTATTGCATCAGTAGTTTTGACTGCATTTCTTCTGTTGGTCCCTTTATCCTTTTTTCCTTGGGTGAGTGTGGTTAACAACAAAAAGTGAAATTAATAAGAGAGATGATCGAACAAACATCCACCAAATCTAGGCTTTGACATTTCACCTCAAGTCGATTGGTGGAGTGAAAGTGCAACCCAAATTTTTATAGTTACTATAATCATAATCGCCTGACTACAATTTTTCTAAAGACCTACACCCGACTACAATCCCTACCACCACTATAACCCAATTGTAGTTTTAGTAACCAAATGAACAGGTTAACATTCTCTAGATAATAGTACTCATGTCATTAGAGTCTTTCAACTCCAAATATTTAATGTACTCTATATGATGTATGTTTGCTATTTTGAGCTAATGCCTTCTCTGTAGAAGGGCGTCCTTTGTAACCAATGATAAATGCTAGCATAATAATTTTAATTGGGCAATGCCCCATAGTTTTTTCATTTCATGGGTTTTCCACATAAAAAAATTAGTGTCTTTTATAATGGTTTTACTCCTCTCTCATATATGTGTGCGTGTTGAATTTTTGTACAAAGTTAGGATGTTAAACTCATTATATCTCTTTTATTATGTGTGTGTTAAATCTTCATATCTCTTTACTATTGCTATTTATGAAAAATGATTCCTGACTAGGAGCAACCTTTTATAATCTTGAAAGGTTATTCATGTCAATGACATGGGCATAGTTATGGCAAGTTATTCCATTTGCCATAATCTATTATCATATATGACAGAAGTCATTTAATATTGAGAGAAACCTCACTACAATTGTAAATATACATTATTTTATCTCCCCTCCATTACTAACAATGGCTACATAAATTTTATGAGAAGCAAATTTGGAATGGGGTGCAACTTTGGCTGCAATCTCAAATATGAATATGATAAAACATGTTCCTCTTATATTTTATGCTTATAAGAAAATATTGTTGGTAATCATTTTCATAAAGCTTCTAAAAAATATCAGAATGCTTTAAGTGAATTTCAAACTTTATACAGTTCCTAGCTGGACTTTTACTCCTTAGGCAAGGTCTTTGTCTAAACCTAAAAAAAGGCAATAATATTCAAAAGATAGACCAATCTTAACTTTCAATTCAAGATACATGTAGCATTTAGCCCCTCCCAATTAAAGTATAATTGATCCCATGAAAATTTGATTCAACCTCTTCCACACATGTTAATATCATCGAGCAATATTTTGACAAACAACACTTGATATGTTAAATATCCTTGGTTGTTTACTTTATACCTATTTCACACAAGTTAACACCATAAAGCAATGCTTTGGCTAATAATCTTGCATAGGTCAAGCATCTTTGGTAGATTTATCTTTATCTTTTACGTACAGGTTCATGTCATTAAGCAATATTTTGGCAGACAATCTTGAATAGGTTAAACATCATTGGTGGATTCCCCTAACATCTTCTATACAGGTGAACATCAACGAGCAAAATATTGGCAGATAACATCAGATAGGTCAAACATCCTCAATGGATCTCTAGCAACATCTTCTATACCAATTAGTACTTTGAAGCATCTCCCTCAACACCTTCTTTAACAAAAGATTAAAGCCTTGCCACCATCAGGCCTCCACTTAATTGGCACAGTTTATTACTTTGTTTTCTACTGAGGTCATTCAAACCCTAAATCCATGAACACATTATTTTGACTTGGATTTAATGAATATCCTAGATGAAAAGGTCAAACCATTCAATAGTTTTTCTTCTAGCCCATGCCACCTGATTGAGCCTGCTCAAAATGATTCTAGAAACTGTGCCAATTAAATGGTTTGACCTTTTCATCTAGGATATTCATTAAATGACCTCAGCAGAAAACTAAGTAACAAAAAAAAATTCTAGGTCTGTTAGCTCTCCAAGAAAGATTACATTTCATTCTTACTTCCCAGAGCTTCCTCCATCTTTCACAAGTGTTTCCCTTATGTTTGTACATCACTGATAACAAGTTCTAATAGTAATCATCAATAAATCCATCCTAGCCTTTCAAACTCCCAGACCAATGCTCCTCTAGCTTTCTACTCTTCAGTGAAGTTGTTTCTCATCTCCCAAAGAGCAAACTGAGCCATAGAACTCCCTCTGAAACTACTTATATGCTGATAAAATACAAACTCCAGCTCTTAGTCTAGGTTTTGAAATAGCTCCTTAAATCTTTGTATAAATCTTTCATACTTCATACCTGGATCTGCATGCTCTTATGGAATTATTTAAGTGAATCTATGGATTAATATCCCATTTGCATTGAGTTTAAACCAAAATAAAGTTAATCTCTCTCAACTAACTAAAAGATGAAGACAAAATCACAGTCGTCTCTTTAATTTATTTATTTTCAACGGTTATGATTTCATTCTACACTTTCCATCTGATGCATTTAAGCTACTAGATGATATAATCAAATCATATATATTTAATCCTTAACATGTGGGATCGAATGGTTATTGGCCTTACTGATGTGATTAAGTGGCATATTGCCACCAAACCACTCAGCCAACCATTCACTGCCATGTCGAAAGGTTGATCCTAGTCAGTGTCGTCATTCAAGGTTTTGACTTAAACTTAATACTAAATGGATTATTTCTCATAAAACTTTTAAAAATCATAGGAAATCCAATTATTAATCATTTTCTTCATATATGGGCTCTATGGATTCATGATTAAATCTACTTTTATTTAAAAATAAATATAAATGGATTTGTTGGGTAGTTAGGAAGTAATTTTGCATTGAATGCCCACTATTTTTATTTAATTACTTCTTAAATACTAAACTAATTGAGATAAAATTTGGATGAGTAATGTTAAGGGATGCTTTCTATATCCCATAATTTTCTCATATACATTTGAAGTTCCCATGGTTCATAATTGAATTTCCAAGTGCATATGCCATAATTTGACCTAAACATTTTGAAAATGCAATATGTCTAATCCATAGAGAATTAGGCTTTCAATTTTGTGTGGATTGTTTACTTTCATGCAAGGATTAGATACACCAAATTGCAAGTCCAAATGAATAGTACAGACACCTAAGTAAATCAACTTAGGATTGTGTCTAGCTAACATAGAAAAATTCTAAGAAAGTCACCCTACATCCAATAGGGATGAAACTTAGCTAGAAAAATTCTAAGAAAGTCACCCTACATCCAATAGGGATGAAACTCAATCCTAACAACTTAGTGACATTATACACCCTAGAAATTAATTTGATATTAATTAGGAGTCATTAATTCAATTAATATTTTGGGGTTAAAATTTCAAAATTTTATAATAAACAAAACAAAAATCATAAAAATATAAAGTAAATCTTAAATCAAACATTCAATCAAGAAAAATTAAACCCTATCATATTTTAATTAAATAAGTTTAATTAAAGATTAATCTTTAATAAAACTTTAATTAAATAAAATCATAGAAAATTAATCCTTTATAAAATTAACTCTAAATTTTCAGTAAATGTATCTTAGATTACTCCTAACCTATGGTGTCAATCATCATATTGATTGAGGTCATTTAATTAATCAATCACATATGTTAAATTTCTTCTGTAAAGAAGGAATTTAATAAATTCAATAAATCCAATAAAATTAAAAAAAACTAAATAAAAATTAAATAAATAAAAATTAAATTAAAAAAATAATAAGAATTAAATAATAATAATAATAATAATAATAATATATTGAACTTAAATAATTAAAAGAAATTAATTAAAAAAAATTAAAAATTCAAATAAATTTTAAAATTCAAAATTAAATCAAAATTAAAATTTTAGATTTTTAAATAAAATGTAAACCATCTAAATTAAATCAAATTGAATATTGATTCACATTAAATTCAATTTAATTAATTAATCAATTTTAGTTAAATTTAAAAAACTAATTCATTAATAAATATTAAATTAAAACTTAAGGCCTTTATGCATTTTCTTGATTCCTAAGGGAGCTCATAAATGCATTAAATTGTTAGGCTGTGATATATTTGTTGGATGCTTCAAAGTAATTTAGGGCTTTTAATTAACATTTTTTTTCAAAATAACTATCAATAAATCATTAAATAAAACACTAATGACTCTATACAATCATTTTATCCTATGTGGGGGAATGAATGCATTACAATTATGAGCCTTAAGTTTTAATGATTATTAATCCCATACTTTACTTGAGATTATTAATTATCATGATTATTTATAACTTAAAATTAAATAACTTTAACCTCTTAAAATAAAAATATTTTAATAAATCAATAAAACATTAAAACTTAAATTCAAATTAAAATATCTTTTTACTTATAATAAACAAGCAAATCCAAATGATAGATAAATTTAACATATTACCTTCTAGTACATAACCAAAGCAACATAGCTTTTGCACACACTATGGAACTTGTTTGCTAGGACAATCAATTATAGTCCAAACTAACTAGGGGGTTTGATTTGGTGTGATGCGGATGTCTTGGTTAGAGCGTATCCTTTATGTGTTTATTTACTTTATGTATTATGGTTGTCATACCATATAAATTATACACTTTCTACGTAGTGCACTCTACTTTAGTAGTTTATATATGTAATATGCATTAAAGAATAAAAAAAATTAAAATATATGTAAGCTTCATTCCTATATTTAAATTTATATTTCTATTCTCTTGTAAAGAGTCAATATATAATGTATCAAGAACCTAATATAAATATAAAGAGTCAAATATAAATGTCAAAGCCTAGATTGCATACCTAGATTAAGTTATAAAAATAAAGAGTTAGTGAAAATTAATAAATATATTTTCTTACATATACTCATAGGGCTCCAAAAGATAATAATCATTCTTCCTTTGAGAGCATTCTTTTTTGAAATTCTATAGAAAACTAAAAGTCAGAAGACTAGAAGATCTAAATAAGTAATGATATATATATAAAACATTCCAAAATAGTTGCTTGTTGTATATTTTGTGTATTTATTTCACATTTTTATAAGAAAATCTGATAGTTTAATGGGAATTCAAACGTTTTTATTTGGAGTAAAATAATAATAATACTTGGTACGTAGCAGTATTGGTCAACTTTGCATAAAAAATCATGCAACACATAGGTAGATGGTTTTCTTTTTTTTTTTCTTTTTTTTTTGGGGGAGCGTCAAATTCATACACAAATCGTATACGTAAGATTCAAACTCAAGACTCCTTGATTAATAACAAAACCTCAAACAAATAAAACAAGATGAGCTGCATCATCAATAGATTAAATGAAGAATTTTTTTTTTTGCGTTAGCTTAATTCGAACATAATCTAAACTAAAACGTGGACTCTTTAATGAAATAAAGATAAATATAAAACTCTGGTAATATCCGTCATCATCTTACCGTCATTAGCTGACCACTACATTCCACAGTCATCTCTAGCTAACTGTCGTTATTTGATCTACATCGCTCGATAATCATCGACCAACCACTGATGTCACTAATAAAATCTCATAATCGGTGTAGCATGCCTATGTCTTTAAACTATCATTATCAGACTATTATCGCTCACTGTCACTAACAATGTTAATGCATATCATCAATTATAAGGTAAAACTAACACGAAACTTAGACGATTTATAAAGATAACACCAAAAAAAATATTTAAGGTATTATAAAAATATATAATAAATATGAATGACAGTGTTAGTTAATTTAATGCTCAAATTTCATTAAAAATTATTTTAAAACATAAAAACTAAATTCCTTCTATAGCAAATTTCTTTCGTTTGACTAATTCCCTTTTTAGGAAATTTCATTTGCTCATTCTTATAGAAAGCAATCTTACACTGTCTTATACGAATTATATTAAAACCAGCAGCAGTCGATTTCTTTCACTATTTTGTCGAAGTAATAAAAGTTGACTGTTTTGTTGACTTTCAATATCTGGAGGTCACGCGTTTGTCTTGTTTTTTTTTTTTTTTAACCTTTCTGTTTTGGACGGGAAAGGACTGTGAATACCAAACTACGCCTTATCCAATCTGACATTACTGGAGTCCATTGTCCAATAATGGGAAAATATTTCCTGAATGGAAAACGATATTTTATCTTGAAAAATTTTCAGAAATTTTATTATAAATTTTGAGACAATATTTAAATTAATTTTTTTTATTAAATTTAGGATCATTCGAATTCTAAGTTTTTAAATTTTAAAATTAAATAAAAAGTTCGAATATGTAGACATTATTGTTAGGCTTTAACTATGTTCTTGTAAACATTTGATTTCTATAATTATTGTAACGATTTTTTTTTCAATTATGAAATTGGAATTATTTATATATCTTCAACTACTTAGTGTATTATTATAATTATGTCAATCATAGCGATTTTTCTTTTTGCATTTTCCACGTAAAAATTTATAATCTCTTAGGGCATCTCCAACCTTCGAACCCATTTTCACTTCAATGTACAGTAAAACTCCAAAATACAATAATTCATGTCCAATCGAACTCTATTTCGAGCTATTCTTCATATGGCTGCGAAGGTAGCCGTCTTTCTCATAATGGAGTGAATGACATACTATATATTATCGTATTCAATTAGGTTAGAGATGATCTCATAATTTTTATTTGTACATACTGGATTTTGATATAAAGCTAAGATAATAAATATATAAAATACTACCATAAATTTTCTAGCATATAATATGCCTTAATTTTAAACGGCTCATATAAAAAGAGATAATGTAACCCTTTACAAATTATATTAAACATCTATATAATTTATTTATAAAAAACCTTCTAAATAAAGATGAATGAAGTCCTTCACATTATGAATCTAAATAACAAAACTATTTTTTTTTAAGAAAAAAAAAACCTTCCTCTCCTCTTCCACTAGTTTTTTATCGACTACAGATGAAGCATCCTCAAATTTAACCAAAAAAAACCACCAAAACCTAATAACCCTAAATTGTAAATCTTTGATGTCTATGAAGAACCTTTCAGTCAAGGAATTCCCACTTTGTTTTATGCTTCCCTTAGATAACATTTTACACTTTTCAAAAGAAGAAGTTGAGGAAGGTTTGAAAGAATGGGAACTATCTCTTACAAGGTTCTGAAAATTGGGTCGGACAATAAATTGGAAGAAGAAGAGAACGATTCGAGGTAATTAATAATAATATTATTATAAAAAATTAATAAATTTAATAAAATAATGAAATATAATAACTATATAATTTCATATAATTTATTGTTAATTTATATTGCATATTTAGATTTAATTTATAAATATAAATTATTTAAAAAACTCATAATATAAAATTTTAAATATAATTAAATATTTTAATATTAAAGTATTTAATTTGGTAAAATAAATGTTTTTAGAGTTAAAAAAATAAAACTTTGTAAATGTTTTAACATAAGAATATTTCATTTGGTAAAAATTAAATATTATTAGGTAAAAAATAAAATAAAATTTTCAAAAAAAAATTTAAAATTTAATATTATTCAAATTATAAAAATTAATTGTTTATATTATAATTTATATCATATAATTTTTACTCGAACGGCTTGACGAACAAAAATAAATTCACTTAAACTTTATAATATGTATAATAAAAAATATAAAAAATATAAAAAATAAATAGATAAAAATTAAATATTATCAACTAAAAAAATAAATATTATTCATATTATCAAAATTAATTAAAAAATTATTAAAAAAAATATGTTGTATAGTATATATATGAAACTAAAGATATTTTTTTGCTTTATATGGTTTAGTCACACATCACTTGGAAAGTTTTCCTTTATATTATTTATATAATTTTTTGTTTTTACTCGTAATAAGAGCTCATATGGAATAATAAAGACATATAGATTGTTGAAACTAATATTTAATTATATGTTTAATATAAATTTATGAGTTATATATATATATATATTAATTGATTAAGTTTAAAATTAAATAATTTATTTAATTATTTATATTAAAAAACCTTGAACCGGCCTAGTGTTAAAAACCAGTAACAATTTGCCAGTTGAACCGACGATTCTTGCCAAAACCGATTGGTTTTCATTAAATGACTTATAATTGAGATTGATTCTTATAGGACTGACCTATAGGATTGGATACAAGAAAAACATTATAGATAAGTGGATGTATTTTCTTTCTTAAATTACTTATATATGATAAATTACATAATTGACATGATATAATTTAAATAAGATATAAATTATAGCTTATACAAATATTTAATATGATTGATAGAATTGATACAAAGATATTTAATATATGAACTACATGATTTACATGCATTTAACTATGATAGCTATACAAATTTTTTTAACTGAGATAGATATAGATAGGAGAACTCATCACTGGTATGCATATTAATAATATAAGTTAATAATTGACCTTTAAGAACCACAAGCTCAATTATAGAAAAATCATTTGGATATAACTCTACTAAGCATTAATTTCCTCTCATCATAAGCAAGGAAAGAATCACTTGGGTTTAAGCAAGCAAAAAAAAAAAAAAAAAACACAGTACTAGATTAAAAAAAGTCATTATTTAGCTCTTGAAGTTATATGTAAACTATAATCTAGAATAATTCAACGGGATAATGATGTGAGCTTATTATTTCTTCACATCTTCGCATTGATCGAGGATGAATTTTGTATGCATCATTCATATTTGGAACATCAACTTCAAAAATAATACAAAAATGTGACACTTCATCTAGTAAAGCACTTCATTTATTCTCCCACAATATCTTTAGCCATTGTTTGAATATATGCACCAACTTCATTACATTTTTAAATGTCTTAATCATTTATTTATAATGATTGTGATAACTCATTTGTAATACTCAAGATATCAATCATCAAATGCATTATGAAAAGAAAATTAAAAGACTCAATTATATCAATTAGAACACTTTCTTCAATCAGCTATTGATCATGTACCCTTCTTCTTTAATGATCTCAAGAACTTCAATTAAAGAAGCAAACATTCTTATGAAACTAATTAAAATATAAAAATGTGAACTCCATCAAGTATCACTAAATTTTTATAAATTAGTCTCTTGATTCAATCTTGACCATTTATTAGATTGTCAACTTTAAGATGTGAAAGTATTTTATAATGTTGAGTAGCTTTAAAAGCATTTGATCTCTTATAGGAAGCACCAATAGTATTTATAATTCTAAAAGTGAACTCAAACAGATGTTTCACTTACCAATGATTCTTCACTAATGACATGATAATGGAAAACCTCTAAATCATCATCATGGCTTTTAACGATTTGAAGGCATCAATAACAAAGGAAAAAAAAACACAACATTGCAACATATTGTGCATGAAAATATTCTTAACAGTTGTCAATGATAAGAACCTCTTAACAGAGAAAGAGACGAAACTTTCCCATTAACTAAGTTCAAGTTATAGAGGAAAAATGCATAACATCAATTTTCTAAGGATTTTTATGTTGTTCTTACAACAACAACAACAACATCAAGCCTTTATCCCACTACTTGGGGTCGGCTACATGAATCCTTTTTCTCCATTATGTCCTATTAAAGGTCAAATTCTCGTTTAAATTTAATAAAGAAAGGTCATTCCTAATATTTTCTAACCAAGTCTTTTTAGGTCTGCCTCTACCTTTCTTAATATAAGTCAAATCTAATACCTCTACTCTCCTAACCGGGTCATTGGAAGGTCGCCGTTTTATGTGACCAAACCATCTAAGGAGACTCTCTCTAATCTTATCTTCTACTGGAGCTACTCCAACCTTTTCACGTATATGCTCATTTCATATCCTATCTCTAAGGGTAAAGCCACTCATCCACCTAAGCATCCTCATCTCTGCCACACTTAACTTAGTATTATGCTTCTCTTTTAATGGCCAACATTCAGCACCATAAAGCATTGCAGGCCTCACTACCATCTTATAGAATTTTTTCTTAAGTTTGAGGGGTACGTTTCTACCACACAACAAGCCCGATGCATTCCTCCACTTCAAATCCAACTTGAATTCTGCTGAGAATATCCCCATCTATTTCATCATCACTCTGAGCAATAGATCCAAGATATCTAAAACGTGTACTCTTATTAATTACTTGAACGCCTAAAGATACAAACCCCACACTAGGTCTATTACTACTAAAATTACACTCCATATATTCCATTTTAGATCTACTCAAGCGAAAACCTTTAGTCTCTAATGTTGACCTCCATAATTCAAGTTTACTTTCAACTCCCTCTCTAGTTTTATCAACAAGAAGAATATCATCAGCAAAAAGCATACACCAAGGTACATCCTCTTGCAAATGTCTAGTGAGAGCATCCATGACTAAAGCAAAAAGATATGGGCTTAAGGCTGATCCTTGATGTAACCCAACCAAAATAGGAAAATACTTGGTCAAACCACCTTGTGTTTGAACACAAGTAATAGCTCCTGCATACATATCTTTAATGATTTGAATATAAGCATTATTAACTCCTTTCATTTCAAGAACCCTCCATAGCACTTCTCTTGGAACTTTATCATATGCTTTTTCTAAATCAATAAATATCATATGTAGATCCTCCTTATTTTCTCTATATTTCTACATCAAACCTCTTAATAAATGTATGGCTTCCATAGTCGACCTACCCAGCATGAATCCAAATTGATTTTGAGAAACATTAGTATCACGCCGCAACCTATGCTCCATAACTCGCTCCCATAGTTTTAAAGTATGACACATTAACTTAATTCCTCCATAATTTGCACAATCTTGTGCATCACCTTTATTGATTTTTATGTTGTCCTTAATGGAAAAAAAATCATTCGGATTGAGGCTATAGAAAACTTAACCATGGAAGATCCATTGATAGTGAGCAAAGAGTAAGATATAAATAAAATTACAAGACTAGAAGTCAAGCACCATAGATACTTGAAGACAACCACAATAGAACTTGGTGAAATAAAATCTAAACAATAAATTGAAAAAAAAATGAAAGAGCAATAATTGAAACAGGGCTAAATAGGGTTGTCAATCCTTGGTTTTTCCTAAGGAAATTCAGTCTCTTATTTTAGCTTGGGTGCTAAAGATTTTTGCAGGCACTAATGAGATGTCAGATGATAGGAGCGAGGCTCAACGAGTGTGGAGAGAAGAAAACCCGTGCTTGAGCTAGAGTCAATCGTATGAAACACACCGGAGAGAGGCTCATGGAGTGCAGGAGCAAGGCTCGTCGCTTCTCAAGAATGGGAGTGAGGCTCAATGGCGGCTCTTCCTTCATTTGAATAGAACGGCCTGTTACGTAAGTTTTTTTTTTTTTCTAATAGAAAAATACCTAAATATCCTTAATATACTTAATATTAACAATTTGAGGGCGGGGTTTTCTTAGACTATTACCTACTTCTTTGCTAGACTTTTTACTCAAGCTGCTATTTGTCTATCTAGTTTATAGTAGTCTTTTTGGGGTAAGCTTGCTCACTTTTTGGTAGCTGCTCATCTATAGCCCATCATTGTAAAACAACACAATTGTAACATCTTTCTTTACTGATCATTACAAAGCACTAGAGGAAAATATTCATTTACTGGCAAAATTTTTTATGGATATTTGTCTACCAGTATAACCGACAGTCTATCTGGCAGATATTTCAAAATAAGCGATGGCTATTTTGGCAGAATAAACGTCAGTAATTTACCGATGGAAAAACCATTGGTCTAATCATCGGAGTGTGTAAAACCCGCGTTTAACTCTAGCAAAAATATTGGTGGAACTTCTAGCAAAATTTCTATCAGTTTACTTAAAATCGATGAAACATATCCGGCATATATTCCGACAAAAAATTTTTATCAGCATATCCACCAGAAAGAGCCCTTTTACCCTTTCCGCAGTGACGTTGTTCTCATTTCATTCTATTTTTCTCTCAGACTTGCCTCGATCGCCTCTATCTCCTTCATCGCTTACAGCAACTCCTTTGCCTCCGTTCACCTACGTCGTCGACATGCCCCATCTCCAACGTTCCTCCTACCCCGACATTCACTATTGAAGCCTCCATCAATATGTCACTGTAAGTCGCACATTAGGTTTTCTTTGTTCATGGATGTTCTCAGTAGACATTTGCAAGTCATTGTGATGATAATCTTCTTCTTAATAAGACTAGAGAGGGAGTTCAAACATTAGGTTTTCTTTGTTCTTGGTAGACATTAGGAGATCTGGTTAATAATAAGAGTACACAGTTTAGATATATTGGATCTATTAGTGAAAATAATGGTAAAATAGATAGGGATATTATTGGTATAATCCAAGTTGGATGGTTGAAGTGGAGGAATGCATCATGGCTATTGTGTGATAGAAAAGTATTAGATTTGGTTTATGTTAAGAAGTGCATGGATGATCGTGGCTATTGTGTAATAAGGAGATGAGAATGCTCAAATAAAATTGACAGCTTATTGATGACCTAATTAGGAAAGTAGAGATATTAGATTTCACTTATGTTAAGGAAGGTGTAAAGTTATTATGTTTTGCTTATGTTGATAAATTCATTAGAATATCTCCAGTGCAAATTGCGTTTTCATATAGGTACCCCCTTGAAGACCCATACATATCTTTCGTAATGCGGTAGACAGGTTAAGACTCTTTATATTAAAACATCTGTATCATTGATTTATATTAAAACATCTGTACATATCTTTCTTAATGTGGTACATATTTTTCTTAATGTGGTAGGCAGGTTAAGACTCTTTATATTAAAACATCTTTAAATTTGTCACCCGACACCGACCGTTGGGAGGATGCTTGATTTTTTACTGATAAGGGACCTGTGTGAAATAACACCATTTAATTTAAAAATAAAATTGAAATCCATCTATTTTCCTTCAACATATGTTATAATAATATTTAATATCTTCATATTATATGTAGGTTATATTATGGATATTAGAAATCAAAGAAGTTGAATTTATAACAGATTGGCGCAATGACGAAAGACATTAACATATGAGTTCATTAATGGGGTGAATTTTTCATTTAGATAGCTTGTCAACTGCCTAGCTTCATCTCACATAAAAATTTTTTATGCTCATATTCTAAATATAAAAATCAATTGCACTTAAGATCAAATGATGTAATTATTGATTTATGCCACAGAGGATTCATGCTAGAATATTAGTATTAGACTTCTCATGGTGAGTACGAGGTACATTTTGAATCTCATTGTTGCACGTCTTCAAGTTCTAATATAGTTGAGAAAGAAAATATCCAACTTGATCTTAAGGACTTTGTTCATGATTTGAATAATATACATAATAGTCACTTAGATATGAATACTAATGTAAGTCTATTATAGAAAGAGATGCTATGTAGATAACCAACCATTGTTGAGTTACATAATCATACACATAAGCGATAGGAGGACTAATAATGGATTGATGAGCGAGCAAAGAGAGCCTACATGAGTATATAAGTTTAATATTTTTGATGACATATATAAATTGCTTAATTTTTATTAACTTTTATAGACGAGTATACATGTCTTCGAGAGAGCCAAGTAGGAGCAGGTGAGGGTTTTTCTAGTGGATCAGCAGAATATTCTGACTACTGCCGGAAAGATACGACGAAATGTATCGACATTCCGCCGGAAATTTGTCGCCGGTATTTCCGACGAATTATCGGCTGGTGTATGTACGACGGATAATCTGTATGAAAGACCGGTGGCAAATTTCCGCCAGAAATTTTGATGGATAAAGCTTCGAAACTCATACCAAGAAACGACATTTTTGTTTCCCTTTTTTCGCCGAAATTTCACCGGTTAGTCTAGCGGAAATATTTTTTACGGGCAATTTTAGCCGAAATAGATTTTAAGATATGTGATTTACCATCGAACAATGTTCCACCGAAAATCTGTTGGAAACGTATAATTTTCGGCGGATTATCGTCGTTACCGACGGATTTTGTCCGTTGATAATAAGTGATTTTCCTGTAGTGTAGGGCTATGCCCGTTATTTTCGCAAGAAAAAAATAATCATATTTTGTATGTTAAAAAATAAATATTAATAATTTTCCATATAGACAATCGGCTCGTTCCACCCTTGTATGATCACATCTACTTCAATTATGAGACAAAAAATTCTTGTATCTTTCCTTATTCATCATATTATCACAATTGGATTAGGCTCCATGATCTTTTTTCTTTCATGAAATTTTTATGGAAATTTTTTTCAATCTCTTATAATTTTTATCTATATGCAGTGAATATTTATATAAATTTAATATATAAAACACATATTCTACCACCTTATTTTTTTAACAACATTTCTTTATTTTAAATAGCATCATAAAAAGAAAGAAATAATGTACCCTTAACAAATTATATTAAAACATCTGTATCATTGATTTATAAGAATCCTTTTAAACAAAGATGATTCTCATTTACCAAAAATAAGTTCTTCAATTGATGAATTTAAATAACAAAACTTTTTTTTGGGGAAAATAAATAACAAAACTCAAAATAAATTACTCTGCAATTTCCCAAAAAAAAAAAAACTCTAAATTGCAGACAGTGGCAGTTCAATGGCCGTCAAAATTTTTTTTATATAAGAAAATTGTAATTAATTTTATTTTTTAATGAATGCACATTAAATTATAACAATTAAAAATATTAAATAAAAGAAATTTTTTAATATTTATCTTTAATATATTAAATTTTAAAGCGAAGCACGTGCTCCCTCAGATTTCCGTATACCTGCCCTTCAATATAAGTAATGTATACTGTTAAGGAAAAAAATAAAAAAAATACATAATGTCCAAAAAAAATACATCACACTTAATTTATTATCATTTTACTTATTTATTATTTAAATGTTATTTCTTTTTGTTCAATATTTTTTTTAATAAAAAGCATTAAATTATTCCAATATATATTTCATGTTTAAGAAATAATTTAAATTATTAAAAAAATCATTAAAATTTCATTTTTAAGAAATCACAAACAAACCTATAAAATTCAAAATCCCTCTTAATTTCTTTTTATCAAAATATATTCACTCTTTCTTTTTATAATTCTTATCATGTCCCTTAATAGTGCGTCAAATTAAGTTAATGATCTTATATGAATCCAATCAATCCAAATCTGAATAGATTAATAAATGAATCAAAAATATAAACTTGATAAAGATCCACCGACAACCTGAATAATCCAAACCCTTTAATATATAACAAATTATAGATATAGAATTTAGAATAATTGATTAAAAATATAAATAAAAAAAACATACCAAAAAACGAAATAAAAAAATAAAAAATAAATAAATAAGTCACTATAGGGTCAAAATCAAATACAAGGTTCAACCTAGGTTAAAATTCTGAACCCGAATCTACTACAAATATAAGGTTCAACCGAAGCTTGGCTCATCAATAAAATAGGTTAAAATTTTGAACCCGAATCTACTACATTCATTAATCCGATCTATCTAAACCCAATTATTTTAGATCGATCTGAGTCTGAACTATTTTTTGACAACTTTATCACTTAACAAGCATAAAAATAACAGAAATATTCTTCTAAGAACGATTCCATCAAAATCACAATCATCCAAAAACAACAATAAGAGAAATAATCTCCACGAATAATAACATAATTAAATGGCAAATAGGTTTTAAGCAGAAGACTACATTCAACTTACCAACAAAACAGATATATATTTTAATAATTGATAGATATAAAGAAATAGTCCCCTCCTCTGCCTTATTCGTTCCTATTCAAACCGGTTCCCGGCCGATATCAGGCATGATCAGCGACCGTCCACGTCATATCCCCTTCAAAGATCCAATGGCACACCTCAATCTTCCCCGGACCGGGCCCCAGCGCCACGAATGCCCCGTGAGTCGGACTCCAGTCCGACGTGTCAAGGTGACAGATGGCAACCCCTTGATTGATCTTCTCCTTCGTATCAACGGCCAGGATGTCCGCCACGTAAACGCGAACGCGCGGCACCGAGTGGCAGTAATAAACCAAGTAGGGGAAAAGGCTCTGGTGGCAGCTCACCGACTCGGTAACCTTACCTCCGTTCACCCCTCTCACGTCTCCGACAAGGATGTTCCCTTTGGAGCCCGTCGTGTTCGCCGTGGATCGGACCTCGATGTCGTTGCCGAGCACGGCGACGGCGAAGTCGATCATATCCTCGGCAGACGCGGCGCAGCGCTTCGTCTCGCCGTGACTAGGAGCGCGCTTGCAGTCCGCTAAAGTGGAATCCACCGCCTTCCCCATGGCCGTGTCCGGCAAGATGTGGAAGATTCCGTCGACGGAGGCGGCGGAGAACGGGATCTTGCCGGAGATTGACCGCGGGAGGAAAGATCGAGGCGGCATTCGGTCGCGGATGTCCGGCATCGGCATTACAGTCCCCTTCTTCAAGCTTCGTTCACGAAAAAACTTTCCCGGCTCGACGAATCGTTTCGCCAAATCTTGCTTCTTCTTATTCTCCACTGCGCTCTTCGTATCCACTGCGCTTGCGGTTGGAATCGAGGAGGAAGATGTATTGTGATATTCTTTGAAATCGACGCCGGTTTTCGCATAGACTGTGAAGCTGGTGTTGTCGGCGAAGTATTCCTTGAATGTGATTTGGTCATTGAAGGAACCCTGGCCGTAACCCTTGAAATTGTCGCTGCCGGGATTAAAGGAGTTGCCGTAATTTGTGAAATCGGCGGTGCCAACGTTACCGCCCTTTTCATATGAGGTGAAGAAATTATCTCCGACGTTCGACTGATCTCGATAGCTGGTGAATTTATCAACCCCACCATTAGTTCCGTCGCCGTACGACCTGAAATTGTTTTCCGGCACATTGCCATTATCTCCATACGAAGCGAAGGTATCGTTAACCCCATTCCCTTCCTCGCCGTAATGTGTAAATGTGCTTCCGATTACATTGGAGTTATTTGCGTACGAACTGAAATCGGATGTTGCACCATTTCCGTTCTTCCCGTAACTGTTGAACGCCTGGTCGCCGGCGTTCGTATTATCCGAATACTGTGTAAATACTCCTTCGCGGCCAGTGCCCTCCGCCGCGTAATTATTGAATTTGAGATCAGGGACATTGGACGATTCGTCGTAGGAGGTGAACCCGTCGGTGCCGCCGGCGGTGTTTGTGCCATACGAGGTGAAATTTGCGGTGACGACATTGCCGTCTGGGGCGTAGAAAGAGAACTTGTCGTCGTGGCCGGCGGAGTCGCGGCCGTAGCGGCGGAAGGTGTCGAGCGGGACGTTGAGGCCGTCGGAGTAGTTTTTGAAGGAGGAGAGGCCGTCGGCGGACTTCGTGCCGTAGTTAGTGAAGTTACTGTTCTGGTAGGCGGCGAAGTCGGAGTCGGGGGGATAGGAGGAGAGGGAGGGGGTGAGGTCGGTGGGGCAGAGAAGGCCGGCGGCGGAGCAGAAGGAGGCGAGGTGGGAAGAGAGAAGTGAAGGGTCGGAGGCGGCGAGGTTGAAGAATGTGGTGGCGTCGGAGGCGGAGAGAGGAGTGAGTTTAGAGACGAGGAATGCTGGATGAGGGAGATTGTTGGGAATTTTGCGGTTCCAGTACCTGATTAGTGCTGCTTTTTCGGTGAATGGGCTTGAGCTTGGGCTTGGGGAAGCAAAGGCGGCGTAAGAGAGGAAGAAGAAGAAGAAGAAAAGGAGTGGGAAAGCCATGGGAGGAAGCCAGATGGAAGCTGTGCTGGTGAGTGGAGGGAGGACTGGGCTGCGGCGATGAATATATAGATATGACGGAAGAAATGGGGAAATATGGAAATGCTAGCACATCATAGATCTGATCGTAAATAATAATAATAATAATAATAATAAAAGTTCGTAATCGTCAGTTAAATTCTGGTTTTATTTTAAAATAAATTTAAGATCTGATTAAATTTTAATCAAACATCTCACCATTTTTAATTTTTTTTTATATTATGAATTTAAATGACATGATGTATAATATATTGATAGTCATTTAAAAAAAATATTAATAAATGAAAATAAAAGAACGCTTCAATAATACCGAAAAAATAGTTTGATGAGTTTACTGGAATAAATAAATTATTAAGTTTTTTTTTTCTCTCCACGATACATTAAACTATTTTAAGCTGTAAATAATATTTGATAATAGAGATGTCAAAACACTTTAAATGATTGAGTTTGGTTCCAACATAAAAGTTCCTCTACAACTTTTATTACGTCCGGTGCAAGGACGTAGAGGAACGTCCGGTCGGAGGCAATTTTTCGTCAAAAAACTAGGTATTTGCTCGTTACAACTAGGTATTATTTGATAATAATGAGGAATACCGTTCTCTGAAGACCAATACCGAATTATACCGAGCTGTACCGAGAAATACCGAGTTGTACCAAGTTTTTCTGGGAAATACTCGGTACAACTTTGGTATAACTCGGTAAAGCCCGGTATAACTCGGTATTGGGTCTTCAAATGATGGTATTCTTCGTTATTGTTTGGTATTGCTCGGTATTTGCTTGATACAACTCATTTTTTGGCGAAAATTTGCCTCCAACCGGACGTTCCTCTATGTCCGGTCGGACGACGTAATAATTGTTCCTCTATGTGAATCCAATCCAGTCGTTCTGAATTCGACCAATTTAATAAACTCATCTAAAAGATGAATCCCAACTCAATCTGTTAGCAATCTGGATAACTTGAACTCTACTTGATTCACTTTAATTAAAAAAGATTGTAACTTATTAACTATAGAGTCTAGGCTAATTGATAAACATACAGTATACCAATAAACAAAAAAATTAAGGAAATTAAAACAATCAAATGAATCACTGTATTCACGAGTCAACTCAAATACAATTCATCAATTAAACGGGTTAGATTTTCAAACATGACTTGTTAAACTAGTTAATCCGAATTTTCAATTTGGGTCCTGAACTATTTATCTTTCACTAAGAAACATGACTTGTTATATTTGTACCTTTATGTCTCTTTTAATTCTAATTCTCAAGTATTGCTAATATTTTAAGTATTAATGTACTCCTTTAATGGTAACTTAAAAAGATTATGATTATCTTCTTCTTTTATTTTTTTTCTTTTATGGATATTTAGGTCAATGAAGGCAAATTCATACACACATCACATATTTAAAACTCGAACTCAAAACCTCTTAATTGATAGTCAAAACTCTCACTAACAAATCAAAGTGAGCTGCATTCTATTTATTTATATGACTTATATAAAAAATAATTATTTTAATGTTGATGGATTATAGATTATGACTCTTGAGAGAAGTGTATGTATCCACTTAAAATAATTTTTATTATTTCTTATTTCTTATTTGTATATATATATATATATATATATATATATATATATATATATATATATATATATATCAATTTTAACAAATAGGATTTATTTATTGGCACCTTTGTTTTCTAATGGTCACATATTGTTTCGCCCCTTTCTATAGAGCCGTTATTACGTCCTCCGACCGGATGCAGAGGAACATCCGGTCGTAGGAAAAAAAACTCGGTACAGAGGTGTACCGAGTTTTTTTAAAAACTCGGTACACCTCGGTATCGCGTTTTTTTTGCCAACGACCGGATGTTCCTCTGCATCCGGTCAACCGAACCAAATAAAAATTCCTTTCTATAAGGCTATTATAATATTCAAAATTTGAAAGTAGGTTCGCGGTTTAAAGATGAAATGATGCTTTTACTGCTTTTCTGCTAGGCGTGTGGAATAAAAATTTTCTGCTCATATAGCCTTTTTTTTTAAGGACATTAATATCAATTAAGATAATTTATACATATATATAAAGCTCGAATAAAAGATTTTTTGATTGATAGTTGAAGCTCCTAATAACGAATAAAATGAGCTACGTAACTTATTATCTAAGAACCACCTTTTTCTTTTTAATATATTGGAATTGCCAAAGTATAGAAAATTTTGTTTGAATATGGGAGTAGCTGCCGATAATAAGAGTTTTAATAAGCACGTGAACGAGCTAATATTATCACATTATGATTTTGGTTAAAATAATTGTTTAGATTTATGTTTAGATTAGTGATATATATAAAATCATAAATTACATTAATTTTAGCATAAATTCAAGAGATTTCATGCACTGACTGATGTATTTTACATCTAGATATATTGATATTTTTTTCTTTTATGATTTTGTTGGGCTTTAGTGGCAGAGTAAACATGAGGAATGTGTAAGTTAATTTTATATGATGATGGAAATATCAGTTGATGGTAGGAATTAGGGGTACAAACGAGTCGAGTAGAGTCGAGCTCGACTTGCCATAGAAATTGAGCTCATCGAGCAGCTCTCTTCCGCTGCAAACTTTGTTTGCACGAAACCGCCTCTTCTGTCACGAACGCGATTCACACTCTCCCACTTTGGATTACGCGTTCCGACGTGGAATGACCTTTGATTCACCCCCCGCCACAGTTCACATGCAGCACGAGTTCTGATTCACCTCTGTCGCAGTTCGCACTCGGCATGAGCTCTGATTCGCTCCCACTTCTCCACCTTCCGCCATTCTGCTCTCCGCAAGTCACTCGATGAGTAATCGAGTTGAGCGAACGATTGTTCGAGCTCGATAAGCCCAACGAGCTCGAAATTCTGCTCAAGCTCGACTCGCGAGTTCATAACGAGTCGAGCCAGAGACAGCTCACGAGACGGCTTGACTCTGTTGCTGCCCTAGTGGGTATTGTTCTGGCTCCATTTAAGAATGAAGGTGGACATGAAGAGTTAGACATCGAAAGATCTCCATATATTGACATTAGTTTGTACATGTTAGATGTTGTAAGATGATGCTCATTAATGAAGGATGATGGTGATATAAGGTTGTATGACAAGTTGCAAAGAAGTCAGATCAAACAAAACCCTAGTAAAGGCCAATTGCAGGTTCCAAATATTGTTCAAAACTTGGAAATTCCCTAAGAATTCAGAATTTTTCCTAATTCATATGGTGAATAAATGAGAAGAATTATGATCTATTTATAAATATATGTATGAGAGTATTGTTATCACTTCTATTAAAATCATGGACACTCCATTCAAAGATTCAAATAGATCAACATTTTTAATCCTTTCATATTATTTTAGACATTTCAATGCCTCAACAAACCTTAAATTTGGTAACCTTATTCATCAGATCCATCTCATCACATAAGCAAAACTCGAATTTAAGACCTCTTAGTTGGTAGCCAAAGCTCCCAATCAAAAGACTAAGGCTTCGTTTGGGACAGCTTTCTTACTGCTTTCTAAATCAATTTTTTAGTACAAAAATTTCAAATTCAACGAATTTTTATACTAAAAAGCTGTTTTAGAAAGCAAGAAGAAAGTCGTTCCAAACGAACCTAAGACTTCATTTGAAACAGCTTTCTTACTGTTTTTTAAAGCAATTTTTTAGTACAAAATTTTTTAACTGAAAATTTTGTAAAAAAAAATTGTTTTAAAAATCATTAAGAAAGATTTTACTCTTCATTTTTTTTGTGTTTATTTTCCAAAAAAAAAACCCTAACTGCTCTGGCTGGTTGAATGGATAAATATTACTAGTTTTAATAGTGAACATCCCAAATATTGCATCTGAGCCTGTTCAATCTGACAAACAGTGCCCCAATCTGTAAAATGAAAAAAAAAATATAAAATTTACCCAAAAAAAAAAATATCAGAGTAAAATAACTTATTTGAAATAAAAAATTGTTATAAATAATAGAATATTCAAATAAATATATGAGACAATATCAAAAATTTGTTTAGAAGAAATATAAGGGAGAAGGAGAGAAGAAATAGAATAGAAACAGAGGAAGAAGACGATAATAGTATGATACAGTGAATGGTGGGAGTAGGTAGAAGAAAATAGGAGAAGAAAGAGAATACCGACAGTGGAGAGAGAGACCTGAGAAAGAAATGATGAGAGACATGAAGGAATTAGTAATATTTTACTTCAGTCTAATTGTTCTTCTTTATATAAATATTATTTTATTTTATTTTTCAATAATAAATTAATTAATTATAAAATAATATAATATGATCATTTTAAAGTTATTGTATTATTATATTAATATTATCATATTCATTTTAATTTATAATAATTATGTGTATATATATTTCTTATATAGATATCATAAAAATATATATATATTTTTATAAAAATATGTTAATCAACCTCATAATTAAGATGGTTAATAACATGTATACATTTATGTCAGGAGCTCCTCTCATAAATTTTTTTTAAACTTTTTCCCTACAAAATGAGTCCCGCATGTAGATTGCCCCTACAAAGAAGGTAAGTAAGTAATAATTAAAAAAAAGGTATGGATATGATGATTAAATGTTCTTCATGATGAGCTTAAATATTTAATATGTGTCAATTATATTATGTATTTTATAAGATATTTATTCTATTGATTATATATAAATATCCTAATATTATATTATTTTATCTTATATTTTATAGCCTTTGATTTATTATTTTTCAATATGTTTAAAAAATCAAAGTTTTTATATGATGACAAATTTTTTTTGGAATATTTAGATCAATTAAGATAACATCATGCACACATTGCATACGCAAGCTTCGAACTCAAGACCGCTTGGTTGGTAGCCAAAGCACTCAACTAGCAGATCAAAATGAGTTATGTATCATGTCAAACTTTAAGTCCATCCGGATAAATTTTTGATTGGTTGATACAATTTTTTTAAGATTTTATGGGCTAAAAGTAATATGAAACAAAGATGTTTGTTTATTCATTATGATAGAAATATTTTATTTTTAATTAACCTAAATTTAGGTTAATTACTTCTTTTAATAACTTTAATTTAGATAAAATAATTAATTTATTAGATAATCTAATTTAATTTAAAATAATAAGAAATAAATGTTTTGATTGAGATAAGTTTGATTATTATTTTTATGTTAGAAAATGCAGCCAATACAAAACAATTTATATAAAAATGATAATTTTTACACAATTTTTTTAAAATTATCTTTAAAAAGTTATTTTTTAAAAACTATATTTAAAATTGTAGTTCAAAAAAGAGCTTTTAAAAATAAAAATAGAGAAACCTATGCTATCTCAAATGAAGCTACATATATCTTTTAAATTTGCATACACTTTACAAATTTTTCAAAAGAGTGATTTTATAATATATAATTTTAATGTATGAACAAAAAAAATAAGTTCCTAGTTTTTTTTTTTCAAAATTTCCAAATAATTATTTTATAATATATATATAATGTACAAACAACAAAATAAGTGCCTCTAGCTTATTAAGGTTGAAACCCAAAACTAGCTATGAAGCTATCTTAAAGTTCACTATTTTTAAATGATTTAGGTTTTTATCACCTTTGATCAATCATGAAATTAGAGACAAAGAAAGAATAGATGAATTTATAAGTAGATGCAAGCTATTTTAAGGTTTTGTTTGAGACTTATTTCTTATTGCTTTCTGAAATAGTTTTTTAATATAATTTTTTAGGTTTTGTTTGGGACGGTTTTCTTATTGCTTTTTAAAATAATTTTTTTTTTTGTGAAAAATTAAAATATTTGTACTAAAAAAAGCCATCTCAAATAAAGTCTAAGTTTAAAAATTTTTGTACTGAAAATTTGCTTTAAAAAATAATAAAAAATTATCTCAAATGAAGTTTAAATGATAAATATTAAAATTGTGTATATAAATTATTAAAGAATAAATGGTTATTATTTTGCTTCAATGTTTTTGGTTATGTTTCCAAGCTACATTCATTAATGAAGGATCAGAGAAGATTGGGATGGCTTATTAATAATGGTACTAATGGATAAGGCAACAACACCATGACACTGTTTTCATCAATTTTAAGCAATATTATACTCTTAAAAACGAGTACATAAAAACTGTTATGTTATTAATTATTGATGTGATGATTGAAGCGAAGTGCAAAAATTATTTTTAGTAGGGCACAAAGCTACAAAATTGACAGGTTTAAAATTAAATACGCTCCTTTACTGTGTTGAAGTTCCCTGTCTTTGTGTGGAATCACCTGCATTAAAAGGTTAGAAAGCATAACAGAGATTAAAGTGATAGAGAGAAGCTTGAGGTAAAGCCATTGTATTATCTCATCTATTGCTGCTACAGTAGAGAGTATATAAAGGAGGAAGATGACAGTGGCCGTTGGAAAGAAACGGCTGAGATTAACATAGCATCAGATAATCAATGGACCCGATTGAACTAGCACTGTAAAAGCTGCAGCAGCCGTTTGAGGTAGTGGATAAGTAGGTTAACATATCTGGTGTGCATATCACTTATTACCGCCCCGCAAGTTAACAGTGGCCTCTTGAAGTGTTAACTTGGTGCAAAGAGATTGAAATCGGGCAGCAGGAAGAGCCTTTGTGAAAATATCAGCCGTTTGGTCAACAGAAGCTAGATGATGCACTGCGATGTGTTGAAGTTTGATACAGTCACGAATGTAATGGAAATCAACCTCGATGTGTTTCGTACGAGCATGAAACACCGGGTTGTTAGCTAGTGCTATAGCGGAAACATTGTCACAAAATAGAGTTGTAGGAGATGAAGTGTTAATCTGAAATTCATTAAGTAATCTGCGAAGCCAGATTAGATCACTGGCAGCAGCCGCCAAGGCGCGGTATTCAGCTTCGGTGGAGGAACGCGCAACCGTAGCTTGCTTTTTGACACACCAAGAAACAAGGTTGTTGCCAAGATAAGCACAATAACCAGTAATAGATCTTCTAGTGGAAGTATCGGATGCCCAATCTGAGTCTGAATAGGCTTGAAGCTCGAGTGGAGAGGATAGGATCGGTAAGCCAAGGTGAAGTGTGCCACGAAGATACCTCAGTACGCGCTTGAGTAGTTGAAAGTGAAATACATGAGGTTTATGCATATGCTGACACAGAAAATTTACAGCAAACGACATATCTGGCCTGGTTATGGTAAGATATTGTAATGAACCAACAAGCTGACGATAGAGTTCAGGCTGAGCGAACAAGTCAGCATTCTCGGTGAGCTGCGGCAATTTGGTGGGAAGAGGCGTTTGAACTGGCTTACATTCCTTCATGCCCGCTTTGATTAGTAGATTCTCGGCATACTGAGTCTGAGATAGATGTAAACCGGAGGAAATTGGGGTCACTTGAATGCCCAGGAAATTTGAGACATTTCCAAGATTGCGCATATGAAACCGTGAGTGTAGAGCCTCAAGAAGCGAGTGAATAACAGAGGTATCATTTCCGGTGAGTAGAATGTCATCTACATAAACTAGTATGTACAGTTGGGTTGCGGCTTTGGAAAATAAGAGCAAGGAGGGATCTGCGGTGCTTATACGAAAGCCAAAATCAGTGAGAAATGTCGTGAAGGTAGCAAACCATTGGCGAGGTGCTTGTTTTAGACCATAAATAGCCTTTTTCAGCAAACAAACATGATCCGGATAATTGGAATCAACAAAACCTTGGGGCTGTTTCATATAGACAGTCTCCTCAAGATGACCATGTAAAAAGGCGTTAGATACATCCAGTTGCAAAATGGGCCAATTTCGGGATATCGCCACGGTAAATAAGATTCTAATGGTCGGAAATTTAGCGACCGGACTAAATGTGTCAAAATAGTCAATCCCAAATTCTTGATGAAAGCCTTTGGCAACTAGCCGAGCTTTGTAGCGAGCTAAAGAGCCATCAGAATTGTATTTGGTCCGAAAAATCCATTTATTTCCAAGAACATTAAGAGCAGGTGAAGAGGGAACCAGAACCCAAGTTCCTTGTTGTTGAAGAGCTTCAAATTCGAGAGACATGGCTTTTCTCCACACTTCGTGCTTGACAGCTTCCGAGAAGCAGGAAGGAGTAACAGGGACAGTGGAAGTTTGTAGATCAAAGATTTTCTTGGGTTGAAGATGTCCGGAACGAAAACGAGTAGTCATGGGATGTTTGGACAGAGTAGGAAGATGTGGAATGGATGAAGATGTTGAGGAAGAGGAATTAGAGTTATGAGTGGGGTTTGGAGAAATAGGTGAAGTAACTGGATAGGTCTGTTGTGAAGTCTCGGAAGCAGAGGAGGAAGTTTGCTGTAATGAGCTTGTGGTGTGTGTAGCCGGGACCAGTAAGGATGGTGGGATATTGAGTGAGACAGTTGGTGACGTAGAGAAGGAGTTAGTAGCCGACTGTGAGGGAAAAATGGTTTCGAAAAACCTGACATGGCGGGAGATATGAGTTCGTCCAGTGGTGAGATTAAAGCATATGTATCCTTTGGTGTGATCGGCATAGCCAAGGAATAGACACGGCAGGGAGCGAGGATAAAATTTGTGGTGTAATTGAGTAGGAATCCACGGATAACACAGACACCCAAATACTTTTAAGTGACTGTAATCAGGTGGAGAATTGAAGAGAAGCTCATAGGGAGACTTATTATTGGAATTTTTGGAGGGCAGACGATTAATAGTGTGAGCAGCAGTGAAAAGGGCTTCAATCCAGAAGTGAGTTGGGAGATTAGCATGAAAAAGGAGTGCACGAACAGTTTCAATAAGATGTCTATGCTTTCGTTCGGCAACACCATTTTGTTGCGGGGTATATGGACAGGTGACTTGGTGAACAATTCCACAACGAGACAAGAACGTAATGAAATTTTTGTTAACAAACTCACCGCCACCATCTGTGCGGAAAACTTTGATGGAACGATTAAGTTGTTTTTCCATTTGCAATTTAAAACGAAGAAATGTAGCAAAGGTCTCTGATTTAGCACGAAGAGGATATATCCATGTAAAATGCGTATAATCATCCACAAACAAAAGATAGTATTTATAGCCTTGAAGAGATAAAGTGGGGGAAGGACCCCATACATCACAGTGTACTAATTCTAAAGCTGCGGTAGTTTGAGACAAAGATTTTGTAAAAGGTAAACGATGAGACTTCGCTCGCACGCAGGCAGAGCAATGAAAACTAGACATAAGTTTCTTAGTTGAAGGAAAATAAGTAGAAAAAGTATGCAATGTAGAAGACGAAGGATGGCCGAGCCGTTGGTGCAGAATTTCCGGGTCGAGCAGCGGAGAATGAAGAGCAGCGAGATGTTTTGGTGGAGTGAATGATGCTGCAGAGCGATTACTGATGGGGTAAAGACCTTGATGACATGGACCTTGGAGAAGAGTCTTGTTGGTCCGGGCATCCTTGATGATGAAACCATTGGCATCAAAGAGAATAAAACAGGAATTGTCATGAGTGAGTTTATTTACAGAGAGAAGATTATGGGAGAGACGCGGTACATGTAGAATGGAAGGAAGCTGAAGCTTACGAGATGGCGTAGGTAATAAGCCTTGTCCCGAATTGGCTATGGGAAGAAGCTGTCCGTTGCCGACTTGAACCTGAGACGATCCACTGTAAGTTTGAGGAGTCTATAAATGTTGAAGATTGGAAGTGAGATGAGAGGTTGCTCCGGTGTCTAAAAACCAATCATCAGAGGAGGGCGCGTCTGTAGCTATATAGGCTTGTTGAACTGGTTGATAGGAGAGATCAGTGCGATACCAACACTGAAAAGCAGAGTGACCAACTCTGTTGCAGATCTGGCATTGAACAGTTGATCGCGGACGACGACCGCCGCGAGTGTTAGGTGTGGATGAACGACCACCGCGATTGGAGTTATAAGAAAAGCGACCACGTCCACGGGAACGACCGCGAAGAGCTTGAAGAGCGAAGGTAGTATCTGCGGGTGGTGCAGATGGTAGTTCCGTGACAGCATCAGAGAGCATATTTAGCTCTTCAGTACAAAGCAGAGAATAGAAATCATCTAGCCCGATTGGTTGAAGTTGAGTTCGAATAGTGGTCTTAAAGGCATTGTATGCCGGTGGTAACCCCTTAAGGGTATAAAGGATGATATCAGCTGAATCAATGGTTGAGCCCGCAGCGGTTATTGCATCAACCTTCTGTTTGATGTCAGATAAATACTGGACCATGGTTTTGTCGCCTTTTTGTAGAAGATGAAGCTCACTCTTTAGCTGCAGTTGTTTGGAGGGATTGGTGGACTGAAGCCGACGTTGAACAGTGGTCCAAATGGCGTGTGAGGAGGGTAGATTAAGAACATAGGGAAGTAATGAAGGAGAAATAGTCGCATATAAAGCAGAGGCTAAGTTTTGATCAATCAATTTCCAGGTCTGATACAGAGGATTGATGCTGGTAGAACCATCGGATGCCAGAACCGTGCGCGGTGGTTCGGTGGTAGAACCATCCAGATAAGTTTCAAAACCATTGGCAGAAAAAAGAGTGAGGATTTGAGCTTTCCAGATGGGATAGTTGTCGGCTGTGAGTTGAGTACTGATTACAGTTTTTACATTCATCATGAGAAACTTGAGTTGAGCTGGGATGACAGATTCTGTCATCGTGGCGGGTTGAGATGAGACTGGAATAGGGGTTACGGAAGATGCAGAAGAATCCATCGAAGACAATCAGCTATTAGGTACCGAACTCAGCTCTGATACCATGTTGAAGTTCCCTGTCTTTGTGTGGAATCACCTGCATTAAAAGGTTAGAAAGCATAACAGAGATTAAAGTGATAGAGAGAAGCTTGAGGTAAAGCCATTGTATTATCTCATCTATTGCTGCTACAGTAGAGAGTATATAAAGGAGGAAGATGACAGTGGCCGTTGGAAAGAAACGGCTGAGATTAACATAGCATCAGATAATCAATGGACCCGATTGAACTAGCACTGTAAAAGCTGCAGCAGCCGTTTGAGGTAGTGGATAAGTAGGTTAACATATCTGGTGTGCATATCACTTATTATACTGCACAAATTTTAATACTTTTGAAAATAGTGATAATTATTAAAAATGAATATTTTCAAATTTATTTATAATAGTTAAATATATTTTTTGCAAATTACAAAAAAATTATGTATCAAAAAATATGTAGTAAAATAAATAATAAATACGCAACATTCAAACTGTACTCTACGTTTGGATTACGTACATAATAATTTCTCCCTCACGAGGCGGCTTCCATTTTCCTCTTGTTATGGATTCATTAATGATGAATGAAGAGAGAGTTGATAATTTAATAGAAAAGGATAAGGCCGGTCTATTCATTAGCTCTTAATGAATGAGAAGATGCAGATTGTGATGAAAAAGGTGTGAGCAACGTGCTCCTTTTTATTATTATTTTTTTATTGCAAAAAATATGATATTTTGCATAAAAAATTAAATATTTATCTCATAATGTTTTTGGGTTTGATATTTTTAATTTTTGAAGCAATATTTGATTGTTAATGCGAAATACCAAATTTGTGTATATGCAAATGACCGTTGGCTCAAAAAAAATTCAAAAATTACTAAATAAAATCAAGGGAAATTTACGATTATATTTTTTTTTCTTTTATTTATATATTTGACACTCATTCTAAAGAAAAAATAATAATAAATTAATATATTTACATGTGCTAATGTGCTGAGATCACATCATGAATAATTATATAAAAATGAAATAAGAATTGAAATTTTATTATGATTTTTGAGATATAAGTGAAATTATTATAAAGAGAAATGTTTAATTGTAAAAAATATTTATTATGATCTTATATTTTGATTATTTATGTTATTTATTTGGTTTAAGATTGTGGCTTTTCATCTTTTCAAAGTAAAATGAGTTCAGAAAGTTCAGAGGAAACAAGGAAAAAGACTGAGTGTTGACTATCCTATGCAGCATTACAGCCATTATATACAATATCCTGGAACTAACAAACAACGATTAGTAGACTGCACGGCTTAGCAATCTATATAATATTATATTTGGGAAGGATTTTTGTTTTTCCTTAAAAAGAAAGTTCTTCTACCAGTAGAAAGGGACCTCTGGCTTTTAGGGTTTATTTTGATTTTTTTTTGTAGCTCCTTGGAGCAGTAGAAAGCTGGAGGACCCTTCTAAGGACTTCTGTAACAGTTTTAATTATATCAACGTGTAGGCCCCTACTGTGGGTTTAATCTATAAAAAAAAAAGTTCTTCTACCACTACCAAATTTTGACTTTTTTTTTGGAACAGTTAGGTCAATTAAGACAAATTCACACACTCATCTCAATATCATATACGCAAGACTCGAATACAAAACTTTTTAGTTAGCAGTCAAAGCTCCCAACCAACGGACCAAAATGAGATGCGTAATTTTGACATCTAAGCACTTTCTGCTAGCGATTTTAAAATTGATATTATTTTTATATTCTGTAGAAAGTATTGCACTTTCTACTAGCGTTTTAAAATTGCTGCTTTTTTAATCATGTATCAACATTTAAACGGCTACTAATTATTAGCGATTTAAATCATGTAGGTTTTGTTTGGGACGACTTTCTTATTGCTTCTTAAAGCAGCTTTCTAGTACAAATATTAGAATTTTTTAGTAAAAATTGTTTTAAGAAGAAGTAAAAAAATCGTCGCAAACGGAGCCTTAATCAATATAATATACAAGTTGTGAAATTATCCTGACTCATCTTTGATCCCCTACCATGCATCATTTCAATAAAAATCTTTAAAGGCCAGATGGTCCTAGAATACAAATTTGTGCGCCCCATATTGTCGATGTCTCAAACCAGCCTCCAACTTCCTAAAGTTTCAGACAATTTCTTGAAATTCTATTGAAAAAAAAAAGTGATCAGAAGCTGCCCCAAATGAAACCTCAATCATTCTTGCATAAGGGAAATAAAATAATCTTTTTTTTTCTCAATTCTTTCTTTAAAGTTGTCATGCATAAACATAAAGCTCAATGTTTTCTAATTGCTATGTTAAAGACATGAAAAACATTGCTGTACTGACCTTTAATATTTCAACTTGCCATACTAACAAAATAGTTTTATCTTTGATTTGAATAGAAATAATTCTTAATTTTATCATGCAAAACATACTTTCTACTATTCTTTATAAGTTTAAGGCTTCATTTAGGATGACTTTCTTGATGCTTCTTAAAGCAACTTCTAACAAGTTGATTTAAGAAACAGTAAGAAAATCGTCTCAAACGAAACCTAAATAAGATGAGTTTTGGACTATGTAAGATAGCCTTTTTATTCAATACATTTGATTAGATGGAACTCTGAATGGATTTATTATGTAGGCCTATTATTGTGGGCTTGGCTTCTTAATTGGTTAAATAATTTTGGTGTTTGATTAATCAAGGAATGGACCCATTCCTTTGCACTGATTTGAAGAGGCAATGTTTCAATAATGTTTTCATGGCTCAGCAGTGTTGGTTTTTACCTAAAAGTTAGGAGAGAAGTATGATTGAGTTGGACTTGTCCTATAAAGTATTTGCACTTTAATGGACTAATATTACTATTGAAAGAGCATAAACTGGTTTAAGGTAAGTGCAGAGATCACTTATCTTTGGTACTTTGGTGCATGTTGAGTCATTGTTGTTCGAGGTCATATATGAGTGGGAGTTAATAAAGGGTCTCATCATAGCATTATTCGAAAAAATTAAATTTGGGTTGACATGATTTTTAATTTTTCAAGTTAGGTTTAGGTTTGAAAACGTTATTCGATTAATTTTTGGGTTGAGTTGACCCAGAAAATTTAAAATAGACTCAAAATTGACCAGATTATCATTCGGTTTTGAGTTAAAGTTATTAGGTTTATATTACATGTTATTTTTACGTTAAACGGGTCATATTAATCTAAACAATTGTACAATTGATTTGATAAATGGGTCAATCCTATCATATTTGAATTATGCAGGATTGGATTGAATCGGATTCGGCCAGGTTTGAGTTAATTCGACCTGAGTCAACTTCAGGACAAACATGAGCCCGACCTTACCCAAATTCACATCCACATGTATGGGTCCAATTACTAAAGACCCTATAGTAGCACCAATCTCCTTTCTAGATTGGTGCAATCAATGTTTATAGTCTTTCAAAAATAAAATATCGACCATAATTAAATATAGTAAGAATATTTGATTTTTTACTTTATATTCATTAATAAATATTTTATATTATACTTTCAATCAAAAATTGAATTTTTTGTGAATACATATCACTGGATTCTCCAATTCTTTAGCTTTAAACGGAAAAATTATAGGATTAGCTTTAAGCCTGAGAAGCCTATTAAGAAAATTAGGGAATATTAACCCTAAGGGATTTGATACATCACAGTAGTGGCAACTAGTGACTCAATACTTCCAACTAAAGGACCAAGTTAATATCATGACTAATTATTGGGTAGGATAGCAAAAAATATTGAAAAGTTCTAAAAAAACAAATATATGTCCTCATGCGATGAGGAGTGTGAGCTCCATTTATCCTTCTTTAATTCTTGTTTGGAGATACAAGTGGATTTATTATAGAATTTGTTTGTTTGAATCATATTTGTTGCATATGAAAGGGGATATAAATGAATTTGTTGACATGGTTTTGAAAACTAAACTGAACCAAACTGGCTAGTTAGATTGGTTCAACTATAAATCAGTCATATGACTAGTTCGGTTCATATTAAAAACTAATCCAATATCAAATTAGTTAGACCCTCCAATTCGACCAACGAATAGGTCGCTTCAATGCCATTTGATCTAAATAATCAAATAAATAAATTTGATAAATTAAATATAAACTATTATTAAAATTAAAACATTTATATTTTATAATGAGCATTAAATTTACATGATAATCATATTTTAACTAAACGCCGACAAAACTCACCTGCATGATCTCATCGCCCCTTGTGAGCTCATAACATATGCAAACCAAATAAGATATATAAACAAGATGAAAGCAAACATATCAAGTGATGTACGTAGGACTAATCAGTTGAAGCTTTGAAATTTAAACAAATATATTAAATATTTTTAAATATATTTTTTAATGATTTAAATATTATTTATTTTTATTTAATTTACCATATTTAATTATATATCTATTTAATTTTTCATACTTTATTAAAAATTAGTTTTTATCCATTTCTTAATTATAAATAATCTAACATGAATGATTTATAGAATCAAATTTACAATATGAATTTAACATATAATTTATAATTATAAATTTCATCTAAATATATAGCATAAATTAGCAATATTTTTATAAAATTATATTTATTAAAATTTTTTAAAAATGCACAATAATTCCACAAACTAAATAATACATACAAACTTACATATAAAATTTTAACATTATAAGGATGAAAAAAAAAATCATATTATTTAAGTATGCAAAAAATCATATTATTTAAGAATGTAAAAATACAAAGATTATCATACCTTTCATAAATCATAATAATGAGCAAATAGGAATATGAAAGTGCTGATATGTAACACCTAACGATTCCACTTACGAGTAACATAAAGTGTCACATAACTGAACATAACATTCATTCTCTAAATTTAGTATCTCTCATTATTTGCATATTTATATAGAACATCCATTGAACATCATTTTTTAATTTTAATAATATAGGAACTGGAGGGTCTCATCTTTTGCCTCACAAAATATGCAGGTATCATACCTAGGGTCCCTTTCGCCCCACCTGCAACGCATGTATCATATAATTTATAGCCAACATTTCCTAATTTTGATATTCAGCTAACTTTAAAAATTTGTAATTCATACTTGCTTTTCATCAAAATATTTATTATTCATCAAAATATGCAGGTATCATAATTTATAGCCTTTCAAAAACAAAATATCGATCATAATTAAATAAAGTAAGAATATTTGATTTTTACTTTATATTCATTAATAAATATTTTATATTATACTTCCAATCTAAAATTGATTTTTTTGTGAATATACATCATTGGATTCTCCATTCCTTTAGCTTTAAACAGAGAAATTATAGGATTAGCTTTAAGTCTGAGAAGCCTATTAAGGAAATAAGGAATATTAACCCTAAGGGATTTGATACATCACAGTAGTGGCAACTAGTGGCTCAATACTTCCAACCAAAGGACCAGGTTACTAATTATTGGATAGGATAGCAAAAAATATTGAAAATTTCTAAAAAGAACAAATATATGTCCTCATCCGATGGGGAGTGTGAGCTCCCTTGATCTTTCTTTAATTCTTGTTTGGAGATATAAGAGGATTTATTATAGAATTTGTTTGTTTCAATCATATTTATTGCATATGGAAGGGAAGATAAATGAAGTTGTTGACATGGTTTTGAAAACTAAACCGAACCGAACTGACCAGTTAGATTGGTTCAACTGTAAATCGGTCATATAGCTAGTTCGGTTCATATTAAAAGCCAGCCCAGTGTCAAACTAGTTAGACCATCTAGTTTGCCCGATGAACAAGTCGCTTCAATGCTATTTGATCTAAATAATCAAATAAATTAATTAAAAAAATTAAATATAAACTATTATTAAAATTATATATATATATATATATATATATATAAAATTAAATTTATATTTCTTAAAAATTTTAAAAAATCCACACTAACTGCACAAACTAAATAATACATACAAACTTACATATCAAATTGTAACATTATAAGGATGCAAAAAATCATATTATTTAAGAATGCAAAAATACAAAGATTATCATACCTTTCATAAATCATGATAATGAGCAAATAAGAATATGAAAGTGCTCTAAATATGAAAGCTTTCAAAGGAATGTTGATAGAGCTCTGCTAGGATTTCTGGTTGGTGTCGTTTTCTTCGTCGCTGCGACTTTCTCCGAGCTTCTCAAGGAAGTTTCGTGCCCTAACTTTTTGTGGCTTTCGTTGCTTTTCTATTTTTATGGAGGGTAAACGACTTCTGGATCATAGTTTTTTGTCGGGAAATCCCTCTTCTCGATCTTTTTGAGAGGCTTTAGTGGGCTCTTCTTCTTCTTCAAACTCTAATTTCCCTGATCTTAAAATTTCGTCTTTTTGGGGGTTGCCATCACTTTGGATTTCAGATCAGGAGGTTCTGACTCTTGCAGCTCACTTCGAGTTTGCGCTTGTTGGTAAATTTCTGACTCATAGACAATCGCTTGAGGCGATTCGCAAATTTTTCTTTAATCTCAAACTCAACGGTGCATTTTCGGTCACTGCTCTAAACCCTAAGCATGTTCTTGTCAAGCTTGAGAATGACATGGATTGCTGTCGAGTTTTTTCCCATCATTCCTATTTTGTAAACAACTGTTTCATGGAAATTTTCAAATGGTCCCCTTCCTTTGATGTTGATATTGAATCCCCTTCTATCTCTATTTGGGTTTCTTTTTCTAATATGAGACCGCATCTCTTTGCCCCAAGGATTCTACATGGACTCGATTCCATGTTCTGTAGACCCCTTAAAATTGATCATGCTACTTCCTCTGGGAGGCGGCTGTCAATTGCTCGGGTGCTGGTGAAATTGGATGTAACCAAAGTGTATCTTAATAAGATTTGACGAGGGCTTAGGCTATATACAATCGGTTGTTATGGACCCTTTTCCATTCTATTGCTCTCACTATAAATCTTTGGGTCACTCAAAGCTTGATTGCCCGCTTCTTAATCCCCCGTTGATTCATGTGGCTGTTTCTCTTATTGCTGAGGTGGCTCCAGCTAGTCTGGTTAGCGATTTACCTGTTTCCTTGCCCCCTACGGGTCCTACGGTGTTGGATAATGGTAATGTGGTTTTAGCCGATGCTATTTATGCTCCTGTTGTGCTTGTGTCTATTCGGGATGATTTAGCCTTTACTGAGCCTATGGGGCAGTCTTTGGCTCTAGTGGGTCTTGGGGATCAAGGTGTTGGGGTATCTCCTATTTTGGTCGATTCGGAAGCTGGTTTTGTTTGTCCCACCCTGCCTGCTAATGTTAATGTTGTGGGTGTTCCTAATCCTGTTCTATCCCCTGCTCACCTTTGTTCTGGAGAGTTGGTGGATTCTAGTGAGGTGGTGGGTGTTGTATCTCCTGCTTTTATGACTCCTCAAGCGAATCCTGGTGTTGTCCTAACATCCCGTAAATGTGGAAGTGACGTTAGTGGTGGTATTAACTCTAGAAACATTTATCTCTTGTGGGTGCTAAGTATGCCCCGTGTGTTTTGGCAATGGTTGCTGCTTCTAGTATGATGTTTGAGCACTCTAGGTCATCGATTTCTCCTATTGTGCCAACTGTTGAACGTTTTCCCTCACCCTCTGGTTCTTCTCCTGTGACGCCTACTGTTCTTGTGCCTGACCCTTTTGTTGAGGTTCCTGTTAATTTAATATCACCGGAGGCATTGCTTTCTCATGTGGGTGTCAATTTGGGGGAGAGTGAGAGATTGCAAATTGACTAGCTTCAATGTTCGTCAAATTCCTCTTCGGAGGCAAGTGAGGATGAAGAACATGTGGATGAATTTGTTGTGCATCCTGACCGACCTATTGTGCCTATCTCCTCTCGTGGGAGGGATAGACGTGGTAGGGGTAGGAGATAATTTTTTGCGGTATCTCTCCTTTGGGTTGATGCATTAGTTGGTAGGTTCTATGAGTTATTGTTTAATTTTGGTGGTTGCTATTTTGTTGGAGCTTCATTTAAATTTTGAGGATTCAATTGTTGGTTTGTGGGTAATGATGTGGCTAGATCTCACTTCTCTTAAGTAATGGCTCGTGGCGACCTTTGGTGGTGCGTTTCTTGCTCATTTGGGATGTCCTTGGTGCGTTACTGCTCTTACTACAAACTGGACGACTCGCGCCTGACTTCAGAGTAGTTGGAAACGTCTACCAAATACTGAGCCTAATGGGTTGTTACCCCCCTTTTTTTGGCATCTCTTTACTTTTATTTTCTCGTTATGTCTTCAAGCTTGTTGTAATCCTTTTTTGGTTGTAATAAATTTTGGTTAAAAAAGAAAAAATATATATATGAAATTGCTCATATATAACACCTCACAATACCTCTTACGAGTAACATAGAGTGTCAGTACTGAACTGAACATAACATTCATTCTCTAAATTTAGTATTTATCATCATTTGCATACTTATATAGAAACATCCACTAACAAATACATTTACAGAATATACAAAAGCATCTAATAATTCCATTTTTCTTCCCTTAACATATGTCATGCACTGTTATAGTCCTTAACATATGTCGTTGTTGACCTCGATTTTGGCTCGAATGTGCTCGAGCCCTTTTGATCGATTTAATCGAACCCCGTCGGGCCCGATTCGAGCTCAAATCGACTCGACTCGAGCCGGATTAGATTCGACTATGTTCGATTAGATCGGTTTATTTTGTTTCGGTCGCGTCGTGCCAATTTGATTTTAAATTGATCATTATTCTGAATTTAATTCCATCCAATTAAATTCATCGCGCCGGCTCGAACCAAATTTGACTCGAATCGAGTCAAATTCAGACTCGAGCTTAACCCAATCTTAGCCAATTTGAAATTTGATTCAGCTCAATTTGAGCCTAGTAAATGCCATTTGACTTTCCAAGATTTTTGAATTCATTCCCTGAATCAAGTAATTCCTTCAACGGTTGCGATCAAACGAATTTTATTTGTTTCAGCTGATATCCAGCGTCTCAGCGATCTTCTGCGGATTCGAACGGGTATCGAGCAGCGAGCGAAGCCGTTTTAGGAGGTTTTCGGAGGCTGGAGCGCGACGACGAAATTGGCGGGCTTCCCCTTTCGGCAACGGGGTTGATTTACTCAGAACGAAGACATTCGACAGGGCATTCACGTTCTCGCTCTCAATCTCTCATCTCCGAACTCTCACGCTCTCTCCCTCTCTCTCGATTTTCACTTGAGCCAAAGTTTTTTTTCTCCCCGCTTGGGATACTCTCTCGGTTCGTCCAAGAAGGAAGGGGCGAACTCCATTCGTAGCACTCGATCCCGACTCCCGCACCCTTTCTCACGACCGACTCCCTTCCTCCTGCTCTGGTTCGAAAAACCACCCAGCGACCCGACTTCCCCTGCTCCCGCCGCCTGGACGGACCTCGACCTTGCTCCGGATCGAACCCGAGCTCGACGGTAGCCACCCGAACTTGCGCTCTCGGCTTCGCACGCCTGAACCAGATCCAAAGCCGCTCGGATCACTACCTGGACCGAACCTGTCGCCTCCCCGTTCCTTGGCCGACCGATCTCCTTCAGGCCGCAGGTAATCCTTCCCCTCTCTTCTCCTTTCTTCTTCTTTGTCTCCTCTTTCCTTTACCTTGTCTTCTTTCTTCTTCTTGTTTCTACTCCTTCCCTTCCTCCCTTTCCCCTTCTACTTCTGCCTACTTCATCATGGTGGCAAAAACAAAAATATATATGATCTTGGATCTCTTTACAGAAACCTAAGAATGAGATTTTCTTTATTCTCCTCTTTCTATAGGTTTTCTCCCATAACTTCTTATTAATGATTTTTCGTGAGAATCATGAAGTTTGTTTTGTGTAGATTACTTAGAAGATGCCAATCTACTAGGTGTGCAAATCAAGTCTCTATGCTAGTCTCTTTTATGCGGTCTTGCAATCATGCACATCAAATGTTTGTTTAAATGCCACTATAGGAAGGTTATGATATTTTTGTTTAAGTTGAAGTTATATTTTGTTTATAACTCATAGCTTATAGTTGTAGGAGATGTTTTGTAGACATTGGCTATCTCATTCAAGAGATTATGATGGCATTGAAGTTTTTCTTTCATACATGTTTATTGTATTCGACCTCTTGTTTTCACTACATTGGAAGCATCTCCCACTTGACATGGAACTTAACGTGGCATGAAAGCTTATGTGCTTGGAAGGGTTGAATATTTGTGTTGGAATCAATCCTTACATGGTGCAAGAGATTTTGATCTAATTATAGTTATTGAAGCTTTGTCCCTTATAGTGATAGAATAATAGCCTATAGAAAATTCAAGATTTCTAAATATTTGTTTAGATTAATGGGTAGAACTAAATCTCTTTTCTAGCCTTGAATGTTTATGAATGTTAAGCTTTCAACATTGTTTTTTTTTGTGGCATACCTCATATATTTTAGAACCTCATACATGAGTTAAGGAGTCATCATCCTATGAATTTTGGCATTGGTATATACATGTTCCCTTTAAATATTGAGATGTGTTACTCCATGGCTTTAAGAGCTTGTGAGTGGTTTACATGGGAGGCTTATTTTGACTAAACAAAAAAATGTGGATAGAAGTCTTATGGTCAACTTTAGTTCTCTTGATTTCTAGTAGGAACCTTCATTCCCGATGTTGAGCTTTATGAAACTTTGCATGGTTGATACTACTATCATGTGTTGATTTATGTCGTTCGAGAAATGAGCAATGAGTTTATGAAAATTGTACTTGAAATATGTTATGCAATTTGACAAATTGAGAGGAGTCATAGTATTTCTTCACCTAAATATGCATGTTAAGCATAAGTTTACTTTGTTGCTTATTGGGAAACAATGAAGACTTTTCTTTTAAAAATATATGTATGGCAAGCAAGCATAGTTTTATCCTATTTTCATATTTGCATGAGTTATGATAATTAGAAGTATTCCTAAGCTAAAGGAATAAGGAGTAGACATGCTTGATGGTATTTTGTTTATATTTCTAAGAGCATCCATGAATTTGAAAAGGTAAAGAGCTTATTTATTTATAAAATTGTGACAATGCATAAAGTGGTTTTATGACTTGATTCGAGAGGTTTTATAAATGGTTGGAGAAAGTTAAAATCAAAAAGTGCATAACTATTCCAAACCTACACTCCTACATGATTTATATTTTAGTTTGTATTTGTAGCGGAAGCATGGATTGTTTAAAGTTGAGAGAATGGTATTTTAGCATTGTGTAAATGTTCGAACAAATGCAGATTTTGCTATTTTTAGAGTTCCAAACTGTTTTTGGAGATTGTCAAATGCAGATTTTGCTGTTTTTAGAGTTCCAAACTGTTTTTGGAGATTGTCAAATGCAGATTTTGCTGTTTTTAGAGTTCCAAATTGCTTTTGGAGATTGTCAAGTGCAGATTTTGCTTGTTTTGAGGTTCCAAATTGCTGTTGGAAACAAGTATATGCAGTTTTTCATTGGTTTTGAGGTGCCGAGCTATTTTGGTAACATGTCTTATGCAGCTTTTCTTATTGTTTTTGAGTTCCAAATTGTTTTGAAGGCGAATTATATGTAGATTTCGCGCTGTTTTTTGCTCCAAGCTATTTAAAAAGAAAAATGAGATATTGGTATCCTTAGTATCATAAGCAAGTGAAAGATTTATTATATAATTGCACTTTGTTAATGCTCACTCAATATAAAAAGATTTAGTGACTTTTCTTAATTCTATTCATGTAAGTGTGGTATGTGAAGGGAAGTGTTAGTGCTTCAAGAATGATATTGGCATCATGAGTCTCAATTGAAGGATTTCCTATATTTTGTTGCATTTTATAGTCTTGCATGAGATTTAGATAACTTTCCTATACTTTTTCTTAACAAAGTTTGTTATGCATTTTGATTTGGAAGAAAACAATGGTAACTACTCATAACCCTTTTGCAAAGTAATATTTAGAAAAGTGTTAAAAGCTTTCATGAATTTTAAGGTTGAGTTGGTACTCTTGTAGATTCATGTTCTATCTTTGTTTTATGGCAATCTTATCCATTAAAAATGGTTATTCGAATATGAGATGGTTAGTTTATATTGGAGAGTTTCTTAATCTTGTTTTGGATGGGTGTGTGGCATATTTAAGAGCATTTATATGTCTTTTCTCTTAATGTTGGGCATTCTTAGTTATCACATAGCATGTCTTTGAGAGTGTTTATGAATGATTTTATGGTCGAAAGCTTTCTTTTGGAAGTCGATTTGTGTCTAGTGGCTTTGTTTTAAAGGCTTTTATACGACGTTTTTTTTATGAAAGCTTTACAATGAGGGGTTGTATACAACTTCCTTGTTGGAGAGCTTCGTGGTTTCTACCCCACTCCAAATGAAAAGAGGCACTTGATTATGAGTTGTTGGGCAGAATTTTGTGTCAAAAAAGGAAATTTTGGTAGAAGATTTTGTAGGGATTTTGTGGAGTTTTTGTGTCAAAACAAAATGAAAAGAGAAGAGATTTTGGCCGATAATAGTTGTAGGGTTTTGTGTAGTGATTCACTTAGAAATGCTTACGTGTCATCTTGGGATTTTAAATTTTATGATTGAACTTGTGTGGTAGGATCTCTTAGTGCCTTTTGGGGGGGGGGGGGGGGGGGGGTAGTTAGTGCTTTCCCATTTGAATTAAATTCTTTTAGTGGTTATTTCTATAAGATGAATTTTGGGGTTTAAAGCTTTGGGTTAGAAGCTTATGGTGTCTTTTTAGAGTAAAATAGTCTTTCCTTACTTAGATTAGCTTTCTTTAAGGTTAACTTCTAAAATATATATAATGACGGAGAAACATAAAACAAAAGAGAGTTTGGCTTTAGGCTTAGCCTTAGGAGTTTGTTTCCCTTAAGTCGCTTTGGGGCTTTGTTTGTAGTATGTTGTAGGTAGAGGTCTTAAACATGTCAAGTGCCTCATTTGGATTGTGGGAACATTAAAGGGCATTGTTGATGTTGCTTTAGGATGCACTTGTCTTTAAAGAAGTGTGTCCAAGTCCAAAACAACAATGCCTACATCCCTTTTTCGTATTTGATTTTTGCTCTCTTTCTTTCTTTTGCATTTAGTCTCCTTTTGCTTTGCTTTTAGTGTTTATTTGTTGTTTCTTTTGTGCCTTGATGCTACACACTTGCAAACTAAGGAGAACCCAAAGCACAAATGACTCGACAAGTAACGAAAAGGTACGTTCTTCTTCTTTTCTTGCATTTTTATTCTTTCATATTATTAACTGCTTATAGAATTGCTCTAATCCCTCTTTCTTCTATGACATGCGAGGTACCTTTTGGAAAGCAATGGACAAGGAGCATGGGAGCATTTGGAGAAGGAGCTAGGATAATCGGATCCGAGCATCAGTCGCCCCTATTCATTCCGGTAGGGGCGCTACGGGCGAAACCACCAGGTCATAGCCCCCGGTGCTGTAAGCTTTCTAAAAACTTAGAAAACCTTTAGGGGCCTAGTTGATTGTACGCATCCCACCCTTAGGACCCTGTAGAAACTTCAATTATAATTAGGATTGCTTTTACTTTTTTTTTAGATCCCTAAAACCTTGTGACATCCGTATAGAAGTCTTAGGAATTAGAAAACAATATCACTTTTGATCCTATAACACTAGTGACATCTAAGGACAAAAAATAAGGGCCGAGTCTTAGAAAATATAGACTTAGGGTGCATGTCCCCTATAGGATAGAAACATTAAAAACAAAAACCTAGTGACACATTTTCCTAGATTTGGATTTTTGTTTTCTTAATTCACTAATAAGCAACCAATTTTAATCTAATTCTAAAAATCTATTAAAATACTTAATTCTTAATCAAATTATAATTAACATTCATAATCATTAAATTATAAATTTAAATCATAAACCTAAATCAAATCTAATTAAACTAATAATTAACCCTTAACCAATCTAAAATTTAAAAGAAGTAGATCTAATTAGGAGATCAAATTTTAAATTAAAATTCATTAGGATGAAAATATTTCTAAATATCAAATTTTAGAATAACCTCTAAAATCAATTAACAAACTTGATTAATAAATGATTAAGACACTCTTTTTCTTTTCTTTTCATAACAAACTAAAGTAAATCAACAAAGTTAATTATCACTGGGTAACCCAGGCCTACGAGGCTAATACATTAGCCCCAAGGAGGGTGAAATAAACCTCATGGTCTCGGTGTGAAACAAAGGTGGTAGTTAATCAAACATTAAAAATATAAAGTTCCTAAAATCAACCCAAAACACTAAGATTTGAATTTTAACTAAAATTTCCTTTACCCTTTTCAACAAACAAAAATACAAACAATTCTAACTAAAATAAACCTATATAGGATCTACCAAAACCCCACAGCCTGCACACACTTAGATGAGTTTGTTAGGACACGACTATTAGCTTTAAGTTAGGTTGTTACTCTGCTTTTCTTTTCTTTTATGTTCTTTGTTGTGATGCTCTGCATGTGACCTGTGTGCTGGTTGTTTTTGCTACCTGTTGTAGCTTTTCCGTGATGTTGTTTCTGTACTATTTTTTTCTAGTTTTTCTTTTCTGCATTATTGTTGTGAGCGTTAGAATACCCATAGGTTAGACACGCCTTTTCATACTAATGCTGTCTTCCTGCAAGTGGCCGTGCTTACACAGCGCTAAAAAGGGGGCTAAAATTAATAATATCATTTATAATTGCTTTAGGTACCCGCTTCAGCAGCTTAGCCCCTAATGATTAGAGCACGGCCAAGTGTGATTTACTTTTCAGCATTTCCATATATATAACTGCTTGGATGAATTTTTTTTATTATAAACTGCTTAGGATAACCCCTGCAGGAGAGTCTAGATTTTTTTTTTCAGTAATGTAATGTATTTGATAAATGTTGTGAAGATCATTAAAATGGGGCATTTTAAATGAATAGGAGTCCAAAGGGAAAAGAAAACTCCTACAAGGGGGTTTCCTTTTTCATTTGGGCATCCTTTTGGAGGACCTACTACAAAGAGCCTGAAGGACTGAAGATGATCCAAAGACGAATCAAGGAAGTGAAGAAGAAGATTGAAGATGTAAAAATGCCATATTTTAAAGATTTGCGTCTTTTCCGGGTTGTTGTCGGTGGAGCCCGGCCACCATTACCTTACTGTACTCTGTAATGTAATATTGTATGGCACTTGCCATGGACACTCTTTTTCGTGGGATTTTGTTTCTGTTGATTATTTGTTTACTTTATTTGCGCAGAAGAACCAACATGCTTTTTATAGGTTTCTTTCTTGCATGTGCTTGTGCCTGATCGTTAGGCTCTTTTAGGATAAAAATTCTTTTACTCGTAATTATTAAATAAAAATTTAAGATTAACTCACATAGAAATATAATGATTTTAGGGAATAGCCGGAATCGTCCGGGGTGGCATGCACGCATTCTCTCATCTTTTAGACAAACTTCCCCGCCTGCGGGTAGAGTCCGGATAATCTGGCCTATGAGGATGAAGTGCCGGATCTGGAGAAGTTTAGTCATTTAAAAATTATTTTATAAAGCCATTTTAAAATTCATACATATCTGATTTGGAGACTTTAACCAGCATAAACTGTATTAGTAACTAATTAAAATTAAAATTTAATTGCACTAGTTCTAGAAGCATTATACCACTTATAAGTGTGGGATCACTGATTTCTCTAGTTTGTCGATCCCAAATTTCAGTGTCTAACTACCCTCCCATCTTTCATATGGACTGGACAGCATGGATTTTATATGATTAGGTGGTTTTAGCTGGTTTCCTCTTTCAGGCGAGGAGTAAGTCTTGAATTACATTAGCTAGGTCGTAGATGCTAGTGTCGTGTGTACGATACTACATCTTTTATAGATTTAGGATCTAAAGGTGAGTGGTACGAGTGTACCCCTATACACCTTATTGGTAGGTAAGTTCTCCATTCTTTCGGAGGCTATAAGTCCTATACATCCGCGTCACACAGATGACGCCACCTCCTTCTTTCTCTCATGCTTGCTTGAGATGCGTGTCTTCTTTCTTTTCTCCAGTTTTCTCTTCTTCAGACTGGCCGGATGTTGACTGAACCACATGTGATTGATTGAACCAAGTTGGGACCTTCTTCTCCTTTGATTAGGAAAGCCTAAAAACCCCTTTGCACTAAACCCATTTGGAGAAGATAATTTAACATCCTTAATCAAGAGTTTTCCTAAGTTGAGGCTTAGGATGTAATTAACTACAGGGGCTTGCGCCCGTAGGAAACCGATCCCCACAATCAAATAAACCCCATTCGATCCGATGCATCGAATGGGGGAAATCTCGTGAACTTTTGGGTTATAGATATTATTATCCATCGAGGTTGATTGGTGAAAGCTGCTATCCTCAATGGCTAATCGTATCTATAACTCCATCTGCTCTTCCATCGACCTGCTTGTGTCGATTGTAAAGGTCTACGACCACTTTGTCCTACGGGATAGTGTGATCGTACTCTTTGCATTCGAATCACACGAGCAGAATCCTTTCGGAGACCCACAGTCGTGCACTGCTATAGTCCTGCACTCTCTTTTCTTCCCTATTTCTCCCAACTCCTGCTTGAAGGGAAACTTCTGGCTTGCGTGAACTTCTTGGAAAAGATGCCTACCACCACTTAACTTATCTTATAACTCTTTTGAAGCTAACAAATGCAACTATTCAGAGGTTAATGCAATTGTTAAGTTTTTACATTACAATAATTGTTAAAATAAATTTTCCTAAATAAAAATGAAATTTACATTTATTTACCTGGATTTTTTTTTATATTACAATTCTTTCCTCCTTATTAAAATTTTGTCTATGAAATTCACCATATTATATCTTCTCAAAAAGATGTGGAAACATCGGCTTAAACTCTATCTCTTTTTCACATGTAACAATCTTCACTAATCTGTGCTACCATTTTACTTTCACATAATAAATTATTATGCTTCTCAATTTATGAACATTCTTTTCTAACAACCTTTTAAGTTTCTCTACATAGGTTAAATCATTTTACACTTCAATTTTAGTTTGTGATACTTTAATTTTCATCTGTAACATATTTTTTGAGAATTGATACGTGAAAATATTATGAACATCAAACATGTCTGGAGGTAGTGCTAGTTTGTAAATAACTTTTCCCACTCTTTCAATGATCTCAAATGGGTCAATATATCGAGAACTGAGTTTTTCTCCTTGGCCAAATCTAAAAACACCCTTTATTAGTCTAACCTTTAAGAACACAAAATCACTAACTTCAAAATCTATCCTTTTATGCTTATGATTATAGTATTTATGCTGACAGTCCTGGGTGGTTGGGCGTCCTTTAATCAGTCTCTAATTAATCTGACTTTTCAGTGGCTTGATCAACTAAATACGGACCCAATAATTATCTCTCTCCACTTTCAAACCAACTCAAAAGAGTTCTGCATTTTTTACCATACAATGCCTCATATGAAGCAATCTTGATACTTGATTGGTAGCTATTATTATATGAGAACTCTATCAATGGAATATGATTTTCTCAATTACCTCCAAAATCTAGTATATACAATCTTAACAAATCTTCTAGCATTTGAATCAGTCTTCATGATTGACCACCAATCTATGGATGAAATGTGACACTTAACTATAATTTTGTACCCAAACTCTCATGAATATTCTTCCACAATATGGATGTAAGACATCATCTATCTCTATTTGATATAATGACCCTGAGAATTCCATGCAACCTAATGATTTTCTTCAAAAATAACTTGGTTATTTTCTTGATTAAACCAATAAGACTAATAGGTAGAAAATGTGCTAATTTTATTAATCTATCAATCATAACCCATATACAGTCGTGCCCTTACCTTGATCATAGAAATCATGTAACAAAACATCATGATCTCTTCTCACTTCCATTCTGGGATATGTAAGGATTACAACATGGCATTAGGGTTCTGATGTTCAGCCTTAACAACTTGATATTTTACACATTTTATCACATATTTCCAACATCTCTTTTAATTTTAGGCCACCAAAATAAGGTCTTTAAATCTTTATACATCTTCATACTTCCTGGCACTACAAAAAAATCACATATTACCAACAGATTTTTGACAAAAATTTTATCGCTGGTAAAATGGGCATCGAAAAATTTTTTCTGGCAAAAAAAATCCACAAGAAAATTTTTTCTGCAGATTTTTTCAGCCGGAAAAATTGCACCAGAATAATTAAAAAATTTAAAAAAAAAAAACCACTTGAGCTAGCTGCCTGCCTGACCTGTTGCCCCCCACCCGGGCTAGAGACCACTGCACGTCTGCCCTGCTGCCCGACTTGCCTGCCTGCCAGGAAAACTGCTGGAAAATCTGCAGTTGGAAATCTGACATAAATTCCTCTAGTAATGGGTGATTTTCTGTAGTGTGGTTGGATTTAATAACTTGAGTTGTGGGCTTCATATAAAATCTCCTGAATCATATCTGATTCCTTAAGCATCCACAAATACATATTACTTCTGATTCTTCTCTGTTCATCCACACTGAGATCTTTTCTTTTTACCTGATTGCCATTGATCAATAAACTTTTGATATTTAATACTAGTTTTTTTAACTTCACTAATTCTTTCCTCTAAAGAAGGATAAACATTCATCTTATTTATGCTACATGAATCATGAATACTCTACATTATGACCTCTACCAGTAATGCTTTCATATCTTTAATTAACCCTTCCTCTAGGGTCAACATGCAATTTATCTATTTTTTAAACTTTCTGCTTAATGCATATGTCACTACATTAGCCTTGCCTAGGCAATACTGAATGTCAAGATCATAATCTTTTATTAATCATAGACATCTTTTCTATATTAGATTTAATTTCTTCTAAATGGAAATGTGCTTTAAACTTTTATGATTTATAAATATTTTGCACCTCATACCATATAAGCAATGTCTCCAAATTTTTAATGCAAAAACAACTGCATCTAATTCTAAGTAATGAGTTGGATAATTCTTTTCATGGGGCTTTTATTTTTTAAAAGCATAAGCAATCACCTTTTATTTTGCATCAACACACAACCTATTATTGCAACTATGGCTCACGAGTTTATGTTTTTATTGATAATAACCATTATTAATTGCACCTTTATGTCTCCTAGTATTTGTAGTGCATATTTATTTTTGTGTGTACTAATATTTCAAGTATATTATGCACCACTCAATGAAGATTCATGACTAAAGATTGAGTATAATAGGATATGCTAAAAAAGTTTGTAAAATTCATTTATATATTTTTTAGTTTCTTAAGTCAAGTCCTATAAAGGTGTATGCTAGCCTAGTGACCATACACACACACTCATTTGAATGAGATAGTGAGAAAATTAGAAGTATAATTTTTTAAACTAATCACATTGTACAATCCATATCGTACTGTACGATCAACTAACCAAAAAATTTATTAAAGTAACTAATTATGATAATTAAAGTAATTTAAATTAATCGTACAATATGATCCAGATTATATAGGATAATCAATTAAAATAAAAATTTCAGCAACTAATCATAATTTAAGCAATATTTTGAAATTCAAAATATGTACTAATTATACTATACGATATCTATCATACTGTACAATGTAATTAAATCTTTCCTAAATTAATCTTATAATTAAGGAAATGGTTTTGGTTAATTTGTCTAATCATATCATATAGGACGATTGGAGCCAATCATATTGTATGACCAGATCTATGCATAGGATGATAATTTATAATTGAAAACACTTAGAGTATTTTGGGAATTCATTGAGTGTTTTTCTCTAAAGAAAGCTTGAAGAAAGAACCAAAAACTTGAGAGAGAAAGGGTGGAGTTTATCATAGAAAGAGAAGATCCTTGTGGATTGCAAGGGAGTGTGTGAGAGAGTTCCACATAGTTGATCTGACGAACTTTCACCTGAGTTCTTCCATGTGTCAAAGTTTATCTTGAGGAAAGCTTTGGGAAGATGACCTCTTTGGTGTCAAAAAACTTGGCTACTCTGCCGCACCGGGGGTAGTAAAAGTGATTCCTATTTCTCTAACTTCACCAAGTGGGTGAAAAGGGATTATAAGGTTATCTGCCTTCACTAGGAGGGTGAAAAAGAATTCTAGTTTCTTTGTCTTTACCAAGAGAGTGAAAAAGGATTCTAGGTCCTTTACTGCATCAGGTTGATGGAAGAGATATTGTAAGGGCTTTTTCACCTAGCTATGGGGGCTAAAGGAGAGTCACAAAAGATTTAGTGTAATACTCAGAGAGGACTCCAAGGAGTGGACGTAGGTCATGGTTTGATCAAACCACTAAAAAATTTTGGTGTGTTTATTTTTATTTTCTATTTTTTTGTACTTTACATTTTCTGTATTTATTTTCTTGATAATTGGTTAGTTTTTAATTATAAATTTTTATATAAAGAAAATCACAAGTTTCTTATATATACTATTTCACACATGACTCATACATAATGCATTGCATTCATATGGGTTGTAGATTGCATTAAAGGGTAGATAAATTTTACAAGTTTCTTTTGGTGTATATGTTATGTACTTTCTAAGAATATGTATAATAAATCTAGAATGGTATAGTAGTGGTACAATATACACAAACATCTTTACGCTGACATGCATACTACATGAATTTTACTTTCTACATCGTACCCTAGCTTATCACAGAAGCCAACGTCAAGCAACTGATAGCTTATTATGTCTAGGGCCGAGTTTGGTATTCCTGTTAGTATAGGGTTGTTATGCCGCAGGGTTTTCTTAGAAAATTGTTCATGTATATTAGAGTAAAAGAAGAGTCTATAGTTCATTAAGTGCATCCTAAAGAAGCTTTAAATTAAGTGAAGCGTCAATTTTAAATGCATTAGTGAGACATTTATATTTGTATAAAGTCTAGATTTAAAATATGAATCGAGATCGTTAATTTTACGTAAATTATAAGATACCCATCTTAGATATATTACACTCAGTATGAATTTTAAATTGTGTGCTTTAGGTAGTTAGCTAGCTATTCACTCCAACATATTACATAAACACCCTCGATATCTCCTCTCTATGAGGGTTATCCGATCTAAATAAATTATAAACTCAAATCAAAGCTAAATTTTCATCTAAATAGTTAAGTCAAATAAAAGACAAGGTTAGAGTGTTTCTAGGAAACTGGAAACAAAAACACTCGCTATGTTTCTTTCAATTTATTCGATAAATAAATCCTCATATTGTGTTCTTTTTCTATTTTGTAGGTTGAAAACTTAAATCCTAAATTCAAATATTCTGAAAATAAGAAAGTCTAGTATCCACTTTAATCAAAACTTTTCTCAAGACTTTTCTTGAGATGTAATAAACTTTAGAGGCTTACCTCTTTAGGGGTCATAGAATCCAGTTTAATTTCATTTTACTACTATTTTGTTGCTACTTTTAACTATTTTATAGAAATTTTCATATTGCAAAGTGTTTTTTTGCAATCAAAATAGCTAAGTTTTTTCTCCATAATAACTTTATAATCAACTTTATGCAACGTCTTAACTACCCCAAACATACCTTATATAATTTCATTTGATTATTATATCTTCTAATTTTCATTCTGCTCATATCATCTAACATCTACAGCTCAAGGCCGCAAAATATAAACATATTTATGTCTGTATCCGTCTGAGAAATATAATAACACATTCCAAAATAGTTGCTTGTTGTATATTTTGTGTATCTATTTCACATTTTTATAAGAAAATATGATAGTTTAATGGGAATTCAAACGTTATAATACTTCGTACGTAGCAGTATTGGTCAACTTTGCATCAAAAATCATGTAACACATAGGTAGATGGTCTTTTTTTTTTTTTTTTTTGGGGGGGGGGGGGGGGGGGGGGGGGGGGGGGGGGTGAACATTTGAGCGTCAAATTCATACATAAATCATATACGTAAGCTTCAAACTCAAGACCCCGGCCTTGGTTAATAACAAAACCTCAAACCAATAAAACAAGATGAGCTGCATCATAAACAGACTTAAATGAAGATTTTTTTTTTTTGCATTAGCTTAATTCGAACATAATCTAAACTAAAACATGGACTTTTTAATGAATTAAAGATAATATAAACTCTGCTAATATTCGTCATCATCTTACGGTTATTATCTGACCACTACATTCCACGGTCATCTCCTAGCTAGCAAACTGTTATTATTTGACCTACATCGCTCGATAATCATCGACCAACCACTGATGTCACTAATAAAATCTCATAATCGGTGTAGCATGCATATGTCTTTAAACTATCATTACTAGACTATTATCGCTCACTGTCACTAACAATGTTAATGCATATCATCAATTATAAGTTAAAACTAATACAAAACTTAGACGATTTATAAAGATAACACCAAAAAAAAAAAATTAAGGTATTTAAAAAATATATAATAAATATGAATGATAGTGTTAGTTAATTTAATGCTCAAATTTCATTAAAAGAATTATTTTAAAACATAAAAATTAAATTCCTTCTATAGCAAATTTCTTTCGTTACACTAATTCCCTTTTTAGGAAAATTCATTTGCTCATTCTTACAGAAAGCAATCTTACACTGTCATATACTAATTATATTAAAACAAGCAGCGGTCGATTTCTTTCACTATTTTGTCGAAGTAATAAAAGTTGATTTTTTTTGTTGACTTTCAACATCTGAAGGTCACGCGGTTTGTCTTGTTTTTATTTTTACTAGTATAAATGCACGTGCACTTGGTGAAAGTCAATAAAATTTTATAAAATAAAAAAAATTTCATAAAATTTAAAATAAACTCATGTCATATTATATAGCTATATTAAATGCTAGATGAATATTACATCTAATATTTATATGCTTATAAATTATTTATACATAATTAATAGGCATATAAATATCTATTATTCTTCAAATATATTCATTAAAGTTAAATTAAAGATATGAATTATGTTTATGTATAATGTGAGGGTTCTCAACCCCATAGTTGTAAGAGTAGTGATTGACCGGTATATTGACGTTACATGCTCATGAAAATGTGACTGAAAATAAAAAGAAAGAATTTCTTTTTCAAAATTTTAAAAAAATATATAATTTGCAACCAAACTATTTAAAAATAATGATAACGGCTAAATTTAATAGAGAATTTCGATATAATTTTATTAACTCACAAACATGAAAAAAAATAATGAGAAAAGAAAGAGTTTTCTCCATAAAAGATGGGCTATGGCCATGGCCGAGAACTCATGGGAGAATTAGTCGGAGCAAGGCAAGTTGGGCTATCTACGAAGCCCAAGACGTTTGAAGGCATTAAAGAGAAGCTTTGAGCATTAGAATACATATACGACCAATAAGAAGCATTCAAACAAAAATTAAAGAAAAGTAAATTAGTACCAATAAATATCAATCACTTCGCCTAATCTCAGCAGAAAAGAACAACTTTCAATAGAAAAAATTTACCAAAAAATAGAAAAAAAATCAAGCAACCATAATTTTGACCATTTCTTGAATGAAATCTGTATCTATGAAAGTTCGAAATTGCTCCCAATAAAATTGCTCTTACCATTTCTTGCAAGTACAACGCCTATCTCACTTTTCTAAGCCAAAGAACAATTAATGTGTATGGTTAATGCTTAAATAGTTAATTAAGGAACTTTCCTTTTTCTCTTACTAATTCTCAAGAGAAATGAAAAAAACACAGATTGTGTTCCTTTTACCTAAAATTTTTAACAAAAATAGTAGGCATAGATCCTTTCTTCACATGCATATGTACAATCATAATAGGAGAAGAAGCTTCTTTAACATCTATTTCAAAACTCTCCTTCATGCTAAGCTGAAGAAAAACTAACAAGGCAAAGAAGCTCCTTTAGCAACTCTTTCAAAATTATCCTACAGGTAGAATTGTACCAAGTATTGTTATTGACATACCTATTGCAGTCATCTTCATAGCCTTTCACCTTCCATTCCCTTTAATTTGCTCTTATTTGTTTATACAATAAGTGTGATATCAGAACAAAGCTTCATTTAGAAGTGAATAATGGCTTAAAACGCAAAGGTAACAACAAAAAGGATAAACTTATAAGAAGAAGGCGAAGATGAAGAGTTTAGTTTATGGTTGTGGTGGGATTCGAAGAGGTGAAACTTTAATAGGATAAATTAATTTCGATGGAGGTAAGATTTATGAAACATAAATATGTTAAACTCAACGGACGGATGAATTAAAATTAATTTAATATGAGACTATGTAGTAGGTATTAAATTGCATAAGTGTTTTTTTAATTTATTAATTATTCTATTTTTTTAAATATAATTAAATGCATTAATTGACTCTTACTTAAATGCAATAAATATAAATAAAATGAAAACGTTATGTATTTAAATGAATATAAATGAAGTTAATAAATATGTTAATTAAATATACATATAAATAAAATGAAAGGTTGAGATTCTTTTTTGATAAATTAAATGAAAGGCTAGGATTGTATGTGGGTGGAATCCCAAGCCACACTTATATAGTAGTATAGATTTTTAAGCTTTCTGTTTGGACGGGAAAGGACTGTGAATACCAAACTACGCCTTATCCGATCTGACATATCTCTTTCTATTTCTCTTCTACCTATGTACTCTCTCTCTCCCTCACTTTCTTCTCTTTTGGGAAAATTTGGAGCCTAAGCCCATATATTACTATGAAAAAGAAACATTACAAGTAATTTGTGAAAAGAAAAAACTGTCCAGCATAAGGAACAACAAAAACTTATGAGGGCCTGTAAGAAAAAACCACAACTATACCACCCAATACATCCAAAAAAACCTATGAAGAACCAAAATGTGGTAGTAGACTCAAAGCATCTGGAAGCATCTTGGACTCAGGCTGCAGTCCGAGCTGAAATACTGATTGGAAGCACGCGAGAATGAAGCTCAAAAATCCCCTGGTTGCCAATACGACCCTCCAAGGGGAGTATGGACCTGTAGCAATCATCATCGTCCTAAAAAAAAACCCCCAGGGATAGAGGCAGCATTCCTGGTTGCCCTGAAGGCCCTCCAGGAAAAAACGGGAAGTTCCAGCAGGTGTTTTACACCTGCTCCAATTGCATAAAAGCACCAGATCCAGTCATAATACTAACCTCAGATAAAAATACTTATAGCGATATAGTCAGATATACCAAAATGACAAACAATCCAGAAATCAAAAGGATCAGGAGAAGAATTTCCCCAAAACAGCACCACAACAGCTATCCCGTTAGAGCAAATCCAACAATGCATACCCATTTTTCCATTTCAACAACTTAGAAAAAACTGCACTTTTAATTTTTTGGCTTAAGGTAGTAGAAGATGCAAATACATTGCCAAACTTCCTATCATTTCTTTCTCTCCAAAGGTGATAAATAGCACATCAAATAATGAGATTGTAAAAAGGCTTTAATTTTCCGTGAATAGTACTAAAGCATTCAAAAGCCTACAAAATATTTGGCCTAAACAGTTGATTAGCCAAGCTGGGAATAAGATTAGTGATTACCAAGAAAGAGAAATCACATTCAAAAAAGAGGTGAGAGATGTTCACGTTTGCTTTGTGGCAAAGGGAAAAGCAAGTATTAACATTAATACACCTAGAATTAAGCACATCAGCAGTTTTTAAACCTCCCCGCATGGCCATCCAACCAAAGGAAGAATATATCAAACAGTGATGTTTATGCCATATGAATTGATGCCAGTTACAAAAAAGATCATTCTTGAATAGGAAGTTATAATAAGTGCTATGAGTATTGCCTTTCTCCCCATCCCAAGAAAGACAATCAGTATTATTACCTACTACAGCAATACCGGAATAAATAAGCAGCAGAGAGGCAGAAAACTGAGAAGGCAAATTCCACCTAGATTCATTAAGAATAACAGAGATCCGAGCATTATCTGGGAAGAAATTCAGGATCTCGTGCATACCAACAACATCATGTAGTTGAGCCCCATTGCACCAATGGTCCCAGTATAGAGATATGGGGGCCTTGCTAGTAGGAATAAAAATGAATTTATCCTTAGTCTCATGAGCTACATTACAAATTTTCTTCCAAAAATTGGTGGACTTCATAGATGGGGGTTTCCAAGGAGAAACATATTTATGAAAATCCCATGTAGAGAGGGGACTGTCGTAATTATATAATCTCTTAATAAGAAAGCATTGAAAACTGAATTGCACAGAGTGAAGAGACAGAATTCCAAGGCCCCCCCATAAGTTTTTGGTTTACAAGTATTCTTCCAGGATATAAGATGCATTTTACATGCCGTAGTATCCCCAAAATACAAAAATTTTGCACACTATTTCTCAATTTGCTTAATAATGGTTTTAGGTATTATAGATCCACGTATCCAATAGGTGATGGTATTCCAAATGGTAAACCGTGAAAATTGCAATCTACCAGCAAAAGAGAGGGCTTTCGCTTTCAGACCAGATAATTTGTGGGTGACAGTTTCCATTAACTTAGAGAAATCAGAAAGTTTGGGATTGTAAGGAGATATGGGAATCCCAAGATATGCAATAGAAGTGGAGGTGCAGGGAATATTTAGGATAGAGCTGATGACATTGGAGTTTTGACAGTTTTTGGAAATTAAAAGAGAGCTTTTCCCAAAATTTACCTCAAGACCAGTTGCCACAGAAAACTTATCAATCAACCGGCACGGAATCTCACAATTATGGATCTCAGCTTTTCCAAAAATAAGGAGGTCATCAGCATACATAAGATGGGATAATCTAAATCCCTCCACCATAGGAGCTTCAAACATAGCATCACTATCCAAAAGACAAGAAAAAGCATCCATGACTATACATAAGAGATAAGGGCTTAAAGGGCACCCCTGTCTTAATCCAGGAGAGGAGGGAAAAAATCCATGCAGAGTACCATCGATGCAAATAGAGAACCAAACATCATTGATATAAGCACTAATCCATTTGATGAAGGAGTGGGGGAAACCTTTCTGAATCATCCTAGCAATAAGGAATTCCAGATACACTATCAAAAGCTTTTTTTTATATCCAGCTTGGCACATAACATCTTGAAATTAGAAGAATTCCTAGAGTGGAAAAGAATCTCATTAGCAAGAATAACATTGTCAGTGGAAATCCGTTTATGAATGAAACCAGATTGATTTCCTTGGATAATAAGAGGCATAACAGGTTTCATCATAGCAACCAATATTTTAGCTATGATTTTATAAGTGTTATTACACAAAGAAATAGGCCTGAAGTCAGAAATAGCTTCAACATGATTAGTTTTGTGTATGAGTGTAATGGTAGTAGCCTTAGCAGCATTAGGAATGTAAGCATTATGGTAAAAAGACTTCACTGCTTTGCAAACCATAGGCCCAGTGACAATCCAAGAGGATTCGAAGAATTCAAAGTTAAAACCATCCGGGCCTGGAGTAGAGTTTGATGTACCAGAGAAAACCACCTTTTTAATTTCTGCATCTGTAAAAGGAATGGTAAGAGATATAACATACTCAGGAGGGATGACATTACCAACCGAAAATTGAAGAATGTCAAAGGACTTCCTCCTAGGAGGTTTGTAAAGCCTTTGGAAATGACAAATAGTATCTTTGACAGCTTCAGAGAAACAGAAAGTTGAATTGGACATAGCAAGGGAGATGGCAATTCTTCTATAATTCCTCCTGAGGTGTATCTTAGAATATAGAAATTTAAGATCATCTTCTCCTTTCGATAACCATTTGATCTTAGCCCTTTGTGATACCCAATAATACCACTGAGACGAAGCCTCAGCTAATTGGACATTGATATTTTTAAGAGCCAAGTGTGGGTCTCCGAAAGGATTCCGCTCGTGTGGTTCGGATGCAAAGGGTACGATCACACTATCCCGTAGGACAAAATGGTCGTAGGCCTTTACAATCGACACAAGCAGGCCGATGGAAGAGCAGATGGAGTTATAGATACGATTAGCCATGGAGGATAGCGGCTTTCACCTACCAACCTCGATGGATAATAATATATATAACCCAAAAGTTCACGAGATTTCCCCTATTTGATACATCAGCATCGAATAGGGTTTATTTGATTGTGGGGATCGATTTCCTACGGGCGCAAGCCCCCGTAGTTAATTACATCCTAAGCCTTGACTTAGGAAAACTCTCGATTAAGGATGTTAGATTATCTTCTCCAAGTGGGTTTAGTGCAAAAGGGTTTCTAGGCTTTCCTAATCAAAGGGGAAGGTCCCAAATTGGCTCAATCAATCACACGGGGTTCAGTCGACACCCGGCCGGTCCGAGAAAGAGAAAACTGGAGAAAAGAAAGAGGCCACGCATCTCAAGCAAGCATGAGAGAAAGAGGGAGGTGGCGTCATCTGTGTGACGCAGATGGGTAGGATTTATAGTCTCCGAAAGAATGGAAACTCACCCACCATTAAGGTGTGTAGGAATACACTCGTATCCCTCACCCTTTAGACCCTAAATCTATGGAAGATGTAGTATCGCACATACGATACTAACATCTACGACCTAACTAATGCAACCTGGACTTATCCCTTGCCTGAAAAAGAAAGCCAGCTAAAATCCTAAGCACAACCAGCCGTCCTATATGTATGCAAGATGGGAAGGCTCTATCCTAATGAATCAAGGATTTGAAACTCTGTAATATGCAAAGGAGTATATCTAGCATTGTATGATGCATGAAACAAATGCATGAGTAAGAAAGATCCTTAGGTCCACTAATGCAATGTATGTATGTAAAGTGCGTTGTGGAGAAAAGTGTGTAAGAACAGATGTATGCATGACATCCAGAGTACAGAAAAAAATAAATAAACACACCCTAAGGGTACCTTTCAGGCAAGATACCCGCACAGAAAATCATCATAATCATGCCCACTTCGTGTGGGAAAACAGCGATGCCCAATGGCATGAATAGGTGGCCTACTCGACAGGCCTAAATGACCCTAATGGTCTCTAAGGCTCACAGAAAAAAAAAAAAGAAAAAGGGAGGGGGGTATCGTACCCAAAACCGGAAAGGGCCAGAATCCTAGCAAAAAAACCAACGATGCCCACTTCGTGTGGGAAAACAACGATGCCAACCGGCATAATAGGTGGCCTACTCTACAGGCCTAAATGACCCTAATGGTCTCTAGGGCTCACAGAAGGGGGAAAAGCTTTGACCTATAGGGCCAAAGCTTCGTCAGTGCACTAACCTATGGCTGACTACCTAAACATACTAGAATACCTATCAACAATATGTGTGTGGAGTGTAGCAGTTCCGATATGTAATTAAGAGTTTAAGTTGCAGAAGTCATACCTGACCGTGGCGCAGCCACTTAATAGCTCCAAGCAAGTAAATGGTTCATTGATCCCTGATCGTGCAAGACCCAATGTACCTGCTGTGGCGCTGCCACTTAAAAGCTTATAAGCAATTGACGCCGCTTGATCATTGACAATGCAACACCGGATGTACCTCGCAAAGTAAGACAAAAGAAAACATATATATAAGCGTAGATGCCGTTCAGAAAAGAAATGCAAGTAAGAAAATATAATTGACAGAAAATGTAAGAATTACATTTATAGAACATGTATAGGTAGTAAATATTGAATAGCAAAAGAAAATGTAAGCCTAACCTAGGACTAGAAGTAGTGTCCTAATCAAACCGGTCTAAGGTGTGTGTAGGCTGTGCAGTTTTTGATAGATCCTATGTAGGGTAATTTAGTTGAAATTATTTGCATTCAATTTGTTAAAGGCCAAAAGGAGATTTTGATTGAAGTTCAAATATTAATATTTTAGGATTGATTTTAGAATTTTATTTTTAATGTTTGATTGATTACCACCTTTGTTTCACACCGAGGCCGTGAGGTTTATTTCACCCTCCTTGGGGCTAACTTAATAGCCTCGTAGGCCTGGGTTACCCAGTGATAATCAACTTTGTTCAATTATTAGTTGGTTATAAATTAGAAAAGAAAGGTAGATTAAGGAATTTATTACCAAAAGAGGTTTGTTGATTGATTTTAAGAATTGATCTAAGGTTTGATATTTTAGGAGTTATTTATCCTAATAAATTTTAGCTTAGGTTTGAATCTCCTAATTTTAAGTCTACATCTTTTAGACTTTAAATTGGTTATGAGTTTCTTATTAAATTATTTGAATTGGATTTAGATTTTGTACTTTACGGATTATGAAATGTTAGTTGTAGTTTGAGTACAAATTAAGTGTATTAGTGTATTTGTTAAGCATTGAATTAAGATTAATTTCATTGGTTGATTATTAGTGGATTAAGAAAAAGAAACTCAAACCTGGGAATGCGTGTCACTAAGTTTTGTGTTATAAAAGTCTCTATCCTATAAGGAACATGCATCCTAAGTCTATGTTTTCTAAGACTCGGTCCTTAGTTTTTGTCCTTAAATGTCACTAGTGTTGTAGGGATAAAAGGAGGTTTTGTTTTCTAACTCGTAGGACTTTCGTACATGTGTCACTAGGCTTAGAGAATCTATAGCAAAGCAGTAGAATTAAAAAAGAATAAAAATCAGAAATAAAAGGAATGTGGGCATTGTAGTTATTGGGCATACTTCTGTGAAGTCAAGTATGTCCTAAAGCAACATTAACAATGCCCTTTGCTGTCCCCACAATCCAAATAAAGCACTTGATACGAACTCGACTCGACTACACAAACTATTCCCTACCAAACTCAAAGCAACAAGGGAAACTCAAGTTCCCAAAAAAAACTAGAACTAAAACAAGCTACTCTTTCTATCTACCACATTCATCCAAATCTCAATTTTAGAAATAAGTATTAGTAAAAGAGATACAATTCGTAGAAGATAGATTACCTCATCCCAAAAAGAAAGATCTAGAGAAGTTTCTAACACTAATCCACTTCAAGAAATCATTAACTCCAAAACAATATCTTATGAAAATTCTCCAAAATGAAACAATTCGTAGAAATCTTTTCATAAGCAATCTACCAAAACGACCTTGACATAAAGACAACAATCAAGTGCTTCTCTATTTTTATTTGGAGTGGGGTGGAAAACCTAAAGCTTTCCAACAAGAAGGTTTTATAAAACCCCTCGTTGTAAAGCACTCATGAAAATCGTCGTACAAAACCTTTTAAAACAAATATAAAGCCACTAATAAATTATTCCAATCAATGCAAATCCTCAAAACTAAAATCCATTCAAAAGCATCAGTTCTTCAAAGAAAGAGAGCTTCATAATAATGCTTATAAATCGAGAATCAGTCCGCCCAAAAAGAAATGTCAAAGTACTACAATAGGAAGACTCCCATACAAAAGAAACGAAGGCAAAATCACACATGATTATACCTACAAAAATTGTTGCCAACAAAAATACTCTTCCAAACATGCAAATCCACAAGTAATGCAATGAATCTCTTCCTCAAAATATAATTAAAGCAAAAGGGATATTCTCTAGAAAATTTATTCAAACGAGAATCCCAACTGAGAGTAAACATGGAAAGATAGAACTTGAACATTCAAGAGTGAACACAAAATTTGATTCTACAAATTGACCACAAGTATTAGAAGCTCTAGGTTACTTTAAGCTATCATGCCCTCATCAACACAAAAGGGAAATAACATGTGTTATGCATCTCATTCCTTGTTATTATTTTGTTTTAAAAACATACATAAACTATTCAGGATAGCATGAACTTAAGGTAAAGAAAATCCAACCATTTGCTAACACCACATTTGCACAGGTAAAGAAGAAATGAAATTCAATAAAGTATCCCAAAATCTGCCAATTCTTTCCTTATGGCCAAATAAGTTTCTAATAGTATAACTCTGTTTTGAAATCACGAGGCTACAGGAATACTGATTAAATGAATGATATAGTCATCACTTATAACGTCATTAAAACATGAAGGGGTATGAACTTCTCTACATCAATCATAAAGTGAACTATGTATAAGCATAAAGATATGAAGTAGAAGTACATATTTCGACTACTAGAATCAAAATCTTCATTTGAGACTGTATAATTTGGTGATCTAAATATGCATGCCATTTTCTCTAATTCAACCATAACTTACAAATCCTTTGTCATTCGACGTGCTCTTGTGCCAAACATGCAACACTTGCCAAAGGTTCAAAGTCAATCTCATGTCATGGGAAGGAAACATAAATAAGAATGGTTTTATGCCAATTTGTTTCTCCCAAAATTTGAGAGATACTTCAACATAATTGCCAACATAATCTTCATATAAAACTTAAAGAGACGAAGAAGGATCTAAATTTAAAGCGTGCATTAAGGCATCTCAAAGCCTACAAATCCTTTGTGACTAAGCATGCTTCAAACAACATAATTTGCATAACTAAGAAATTTATGGTTGCTCTTCAACAAATGCTCATCTTCATGTAATATGCCATAGAATAAAGTCTAAGAAAACTTGTAAATGTGTAACTCGAAGAACAAGAAATTTTATAATTCATGCTATAGGCTACTTTTCCATGCAACAAGGTTCATATTCTCAAAACAATGATTTTTTGCCAATGACTAATGCCAATGGTATGCTTACACCGATAACGAAAAATATATAGATTTCACAATCACTTAATACTTTCTCCCAACTCCATCCATGAAACTATTTAATTATAAAAAAAAAAAACATGTAAAATTCTCCCCAAACAATCATAACTCAAAGAGATCGAACATGAACTTGATGTGTTATCATAAAAGAAGCGCCAATCTATCTCTTATTTCAAACACAGAGCATACATTCAAAGCAAGTCTACTTTAATGATCCCAACAAGCTCAAAAATTCTCTCCAAAAACCCAAAGAAAAGTAGCCGACAAAAGCAAAACAAGTAACTCTATACTCATAAGAAAGTGGATTTAATGACAATTGGTTCTTCTCATGCCTCAAGAAGACACTCCAACAATACAGTAACAATGCATATGAAAAACTCTTCCAACTTAATACTTATACTAAGTGCATTTGGAAAGAGAAAGAGATCTTCATTTTTTTTTTAGAGAAATAAAACAAATACTTTGATTAATTTCTGTTCATATACTAGAGTGCTGTCAAACTTTGCCTTATAAAACCTCAATTCAATCACAAACCTTAATATGCAATTTCATTTAAAAAAAAAAAATGTTAAATCAAACACACAGGTAATGATTGGTTTAGAAGAAATATAACACATGCAAGTTTAAAAGCCATGAGTATTATAATGGGAATAATATCTCTGGCATAGAAACGATTCCCCATGCAAGATAATGCAAAATCCTGACATAATCAAATGATCTAAAAGTTGATATTACAACTCACATCTAGTCCTTTACATCAAAAAAAAAACTACACAGAATGCATGTGAAGAAATATTGAGCACATTTTTTTTTGTGGTGATGAATCCGATACATAATGAATTCCAATATCACTTCAGCCAATGGAAATTTCGGGCAAGAGAATCAATTCATGGTTCCGTTAAAATGCCATTAAAACAATTAGCTCTAGTTTTAATTTTATACCTGTAATCGCATAGTGGAAAAGAAGGAGAGATCTAAGTCTTTCGGACCTGCAATCAGGAGCAACGATGGGATTTCCTGAGGCGGAACGAACAGGAAATGGGAGGTAGCAGCTTAAGCTAGGGCAAGTCAGTGAGCTTCAGCTCATACAATGGAGGTAAAGACAAAAGAGCTTTGGCCTTGCGGGGAGCTGGAAGACGTCAGGTGAGGCGACAAGCTTGGCTGGGGTGGCGTCGGGTCTTGGAGTTCAGACGGACCCTGGGCTCGGTTAGGGGGAGGCGAACAGTAGCAACCAGAGGAAGAAGGGAGACATCCCTCGGCTCCCTGGCTTCTGCGAACAAGAGGAGGCGGGAGTACAAAGGGGCTTCGGCCTGGACTAGGTCACGCGAACACCGGGAAAAATGTGGAGGAGATTCGGTCCTTGTTCGAACACAAGGAGACGAAGAGGGGGAGAGGTCCGCCTGGAATCACCCGAGAGAGAGAAGGGGGGAGAATCATGCCGAGAGAGAGGAGGAGCGGGCGTGAGTGTGGGAGCGGATGCCTAAGCTTGAGGCTTCATTCCGAGTAAATCAAGTCCGTGGCCGAAAGAGGAAGCCCGCCAGTTTCGTCTTCGTGCTCCAGTCTTCCAAACATCACGCAAATGGGCATCTCCTGCTTCGTATCTCTGCGATGCCTGATGAAGATCGCAGAAATCACGCTGGACAACTCGAATTAACGGTCGATTTGACTCAAACCGTTCAATCCATTGCCCGATTTGATAAGCGATTCAAATTGATAAAAAAAAAATTTGGAATTTAATCAGAATCGATCTAGGCTGATTTAAGTATGAATTTGATTCAGATTTGCTTGATTTAGAATTGAGATTAGGCTCAATCAAAATAAAATTAAACTCAAATTGGGACAAAATTAGGTCAAATTGGACTCGTCACGGTCGAAATAATTTACCGGGTTTGATTGAACATGATCGAGTCTAATTTGACTCAATTCGGATCAACCCGAGTTCGAATCGGGCTCAACAAGGTCTAATTGCATTGATCGAATGTGCTCGAGGGCACTCGAGCGAAAAAAGAGGTCAACACCAAGGAGATGCTCTCATTATTGCAATCCTGATTTAACAAGCTAAGACAATCTTCTTGCTTCCTATGAAGAGAGTCCAGATGAGTACCCACAGAATTCGAGCAAGCCCAAGATTTGCCTTTAATATCTGTTTTAAGTTGTTTGAGCATGGAACAAAGAGCAGCAAAAGGTTGTCCCCTAGGCTTCACAGAAAGATTTGAGAGCATAAAATACCAAAAATTTTCTGAATTTAACCAAAAGTTCTTAAAAAGAAATATGTGATGAGAGTCAAACTTGTCACCCGGCAATAGTACAATGGGACTGTGATAAGAGCAAGACAGTGGTTTTATAACATAGTGTGACCTCAGAAATGCCGACATCCAATCCACATTAACAAGCATGCGGTCGAGTTTAATATGGATGGGATTCACCGTTCTTTGATTAAACTAGGTGTAGGAGAGCCCCACAGAAGCCAAATCATAAAGGTTAGCATAAAAAATGAGAGAATTAAAATCAAAGAGTTGATTTTGATGTAGCACATTCCGACCCAACTTATCGGAAGGATAACGACGGCAGTTGAAATCTCCCATAATAATCCAAGGAGTCCCCATAATGGGACAGATGTTCTTAATTTCTTCCCAAAGAACTTTTCTTTCCTCCTGATAATTGGAAGCATACACAACAGATAGCAAAAAAGGAATGTTGTTTCCATATATAATAGTGCCAGCTATCATCTGGTTGGAAATAAAAGAGGGCTTAAAAATAAGTCTATCAGTAGACCATTTCAACCAGATTTTGCCAGGATTGGAGCAATGGAAGTTATTACAGCTATCTTCATAATCAAACACCCGATGACTATTAAAGAAGAATCTGTCGGCTAGAGAAGAAAGTTGTATTCTATTTTCAAGAATACAGAGCATATCCAGACGAAGAGAATGAACCAAGTTTTTGCAGTTGAACACTTTATCAGAGAAGAAAATCCTCTAATATTCCAACCAGCTATAGAGGGATTGGTCATTTGGATTTGGATGTTGGTGGGGGGGGGGGAGTCGATCCTTTACCCCTTGTGGATTTGGGTTGAGGGTTTGTGGGTATTTTAGGACTGGAGTGAGGTGTAGTTTTAGTTGTAATGTTAGGTGGTTATTTGAGAGAGTTTACAACATTTTCAAAGAGGGTAAAAACTTGTTCTTCACAACTTTGAAGAGTAGCAAATTGGTTCTTAGTGGGAATGACAGTAGTGTTTAAGGAAGTGGTTGTCTTAGACTCAAGGTGACCACTACATTCATTGGTGGGGGAGTTGAGATTAGGTATTGTGGTGTTGAGAGGGGACACAGGAACAGTGAGAGAAGGGATTGGGTTGGGGGCAATGATGCAGGATGAGGGGATGACCACAGATACTGGATCAGCAACCTGCTTCATGGAGCCATAGTTGGTATTCTGGGAGCTTGGGATGGTGACTTGAGAGGGGATTAAAGCCAGAGAAGAAGTGTCTGTAGGCTCAGAAGTGGTGGAAAAAGTGGAATTGCTTTGATTATGTGAAACTCCCAGAATACGGGTCTGGGAAGAGGGGCCTTGGGACGTGTTTTTCCTACGGGTCTGGCGTGAAGTGCTGTGTCCCCTGGGAGGCTGAGATTCTTGTTGTGGGAGTTGAGGATTTGAAGGGCAATGTGAGGAGGTATGAGCCATGGATTTACAAGTGGTACAAGGGTTGGGCTTCCATTCATATTGGATTTTGAGGTGAAATACAACATCTTCAATGGAGATGGGAACCGTTTCTGGGAAGGAGGAGGTGGTGGAGACTTGGATATATATCCTAGTATAGGTAAGCTTGGTTTTCGCAGCAGTTAACGCATCAACAACAAGTGGAATTCCAATTTTTGAAGCTATTTGGAGATACCCTCTGAATTCCAGCATACAAGGGGAAGATCATGTATCCTAACCCATATCGGAACCGTAGAGGATGAAAGGTTTAAGACCATTTTTGAAATACAAAAGGCTTCCCATGAAAAACCAAGCACCTTTACTACAAACCATTTCATAGTCTTCAGCATTGGAAAATTTAAAAAGGAAGAATCCATCACTTAGGGCAATAAGCTGGAATGTACCTTTTAGTTTCCAGATTCTCTTAGCTGTAGAAAGCAAAGCTTCGTAATAAGGACACTTACCGATAGAGTACCCGACAAGCGAAAGCTTCCATTCCGAAGCGGCTGCAGCTGTGTAATCCTTGTTGAAGGGAACAATAACCTCAGGAGTCTCCATGAGAGAGACAGAAAGGGATTCCGTTAAAGGTTCAGGGGAAGCAGCAATATTAGACCGTAGGCGATCTAGAGCCGAAAGAACAGCGGTTTGAGGAAGAAGGAGGAATAAGTGGAGGAAATGATTGAGGGGATAAGGTGTCCATGGATGGACAAGCGAGAGGGCCTCCCGGCGAAGGCCGGAGGCCGATCAGATGGTGGCAGAGGGCAAGAACAGGGGAGGAAGAGCAAGGCAGCTTGGGCATCGCAGCTCTTAGATATCCAATTGTAATATGTTATCACCTCTCTCTCTCACTTTCTTTGCCATTTTATTTTTATCCCTCACAACCTCCTCCACTAGCTCTCTCTCTCTCTCTCTCTCTCTCTCTCTATGAGAGGTGAGACTATTTTAAATATTTTTAATTTATTTTCCATTTTATCTCTCTCTAATTATGAAATTCACTATTAAATTTTTAATGACTTTTATTAGATCATCTTAAAATTATTTTAATATAACTATAATATTTAATTTTAAATTAAATAGCTTAAAATATGCTTATTACAATTTTTAATATATTTTTAATATACTTTAGTATAAATAACAAGCAAATTTTTATATATTTATTGTTCGTTAGAAAATATTGTTTAATCATATTTTTATTTTAAATTAGATATAAAAATGTATCGTAGAAGAGTAGTTGAAATAGATGAGTATGATAATATATAGTCTAAATAAATTTGTGTTGAAATTAAATTAGATGATCATGAAATTAAGTTTTTTTTTCAACATTATAAAATTTATCTTCTCATAATTAACATCTATAATTAAAAAAAATTTAAACCATAATGTCAATTTCAAGCTCAAATGAATGAACTTGATGATATTTTTAAAATTAAAAATTTGTGCCCCCGCCGATAAAAATTCTTGGCTCCGCCACTACGATCTGACATTACTGGAGTCCATTTTCCAATAAGGTGAAAATATTTCAAAAATGGAAAATGATATTTTATCTTGAAATTTTTTCAGAAATGGCGGCGGCGAGTTTTCCTGCATTATTTTTTGCAATTACCTAATTCAGCATGGCATAACTCACCAACACAGTTTTTCACATACGTCAGAATAGAATGGCACCGCTGAATGGAAGCACCGGCATCTTCTCGATCTCACTCGCACACTTCTTCATGCAGCTCATCTACCCAACGTCTTCAGGGCTGAAGCTACTTCAATGACAAATTATCTCATAAATCGTCTTCCATCTTCTGTCATTCTAAATCAAACGTCATATTTTCGGTTACATGGTCTTCAAGCATCTTACAACCACCTTCGCACATTCGGCTGTTTATACTTTCCTTAAACAAAACCTTACCCACCAACCAAATTGTCTCCCCGCTCGCAGGAATGAGTCTTTCTTGGATACTCCACTCAGCACAAGGGATATCGCTGCCTCAATTTACATCAAAATCGTGTTTACATACAAAGACATGTGGTCCTCTATGAGCATATTTTTCATTATTCTAGCACAAGAAACAATCTTCCCTCTGACACTACCCCCGCATCTTGCTCTCCTCTTCTACTTGTTCCCGCATCTACCATACATCAAAACACTAATCCTCAATCTATTCCGCAGGCTAGTAGTATATCCAACCAATCTCTTAATTCAATTTCTCCATACAGTTCCACGGCTCCTCTCAACAACACCAACACGTCCAACAATCCTCCTCCACGGCACCACATGCAAACCCGTCTCCGCTCCAGAATATCAAAGCCCAAATAAATTTTTGACTTATCCGTCATGCCTTCTGCATATCACACTCCCACTTCCTATACTAAAGCATCAAAACATGGTAACTAGCGACAGGCAATGTCAAATGAATATATCGCCTTGCTAAAACAAGGCACTTGGTCTCTGGTTCCTGCATCTTCTAACGCACCTATCCTCAGGAGCAAATGGATTTTCGAGATAAAGCTTCTCCCAAACGGTCAGGTCTCTCGCTACAAGGCTCTTCTCATAGCACAAGACTGTTCTCAAGAGTTCGGTGTCAATTTTACCGAAACCTTCAGTCCGATGGCCAAAATGGTCACAATTCGCATGCTTCTCACTGTTGCGTTGGACCAACACTGGCCTGTAACTCAACTCAATGTTTCGAATGCCTTTCTCCACGGCTATTTGAATAATGATGTGTACATGAAATAACCTAGCAGCTTCGAAGATATTCAAAATCCTCAGCATGTTTGCAAACTTGACAAATCTATTTACGGTCTTAAGCAGTCGTCGCGGCAATTGTTTCAAAAATTTATCAAATTTCTTCTGACTCTCGGATTCCAATTCAGCAAGGCTGATCCCTCACTTCTCCTGTTTACTCAAAACGACATCTATCTCTTAATTCTAATCTACATCAATGACATACTCATTACAGGAAACAACTCTGAAAAAATCCAATACACATTGCAGCGGCTTCAATCTGAATTCAGCCTTAAACAACTAGGAGACATTTCTCTCTTTCTCGGCATTTTCTGGTTATCAAAACCAACTCTGGTTACTTTCTAAATCAATCAAACTACGCAAATGTTCTTCTTCGTCATCCAGGTTTTTCAAATTGCAAAACTTCCACGACTCCTGCAACGACAAAACCACCCACAGACACGGACGATCAACCATATGCGGATCCCCAACAATTTCGCAAACTCACCAAATCACTACAATACTTATCAATTACTAGACCAAATATTGCTTTCGCAACCAATTTAGTTTGTCAGCATATGCATCAACCTCGCAATTGTGATTATCAAGCACTCAAGCGGCTTTTGAGGTACATCAAAGGAACGATAAAATTCAGTCTCCCACTCACAACCGGTGATCTTCGTCTACACAGTTACACTAATGTGGATTGGGCGGCTAATCCCACTAACCCCAAATCAATGTCAGGTTTTCTGCACTTTCTTGGCCCCAACTTGATCTCATGATCAGTCAAAAAGCAAACTACAGTCGCCTGATCATCCATAGAAGCGGATTATCGTTCCCTCTCATCTGCTACCTCGGACACTATCTCGATTCATTGGCTTGCAGCAGAACTTCGCATCGCTCAAAACAATCTTACAACAATATATTGTGACAACACGTCCACTATCGCACTCGCCAACAATCCTGTTTTCTACGCAAGGACTAAACATATCGAAATTGATTATCACTTTATCAGTGGACGTATTCAACAGGGCAACATTAATATTGCTCACATATGCTCAACAGATCAAATTGCTGATATCCTTACAAAAGCTCTGCCTATCAATCGGTTTTATACATTAAGGTCCAAATTAACCATTCGTTCCCAGAATGATTAATTTGAGGCGGGCAGTTAAGGACTCAGATTCGTCATTATACCATTGTACTTTCTTTGCTTGATTCTTTACTAGTTATCTCTATATATATACATGTATTTAACTTGTAATAGATGATTAGACAATACAATTCTTCTTTCATTTTCTTTCTCTCTTCCAGCTTTCTCATCTAGCTGAGGATCGCTCCTGTCATCTTCACAATTCTAGCGCTCCTCGACCGATTGGGGCTTGCACTCCTCAATGCTCAAGGGAAGTTTTTTCTTCCCCTGTTTTCATTTTATGTGGTGTTTTTATGTTTCATTTTGTTTTCGTTGGGCGCCTCCGGCCTTTCTCACCGGAATGGTGGGAAAAAGGTTGAGCGATCTTGGTTTTTGGATGGAACGCTCAAATCTCAGTCTTTTCTCGATGCTCTTGCTGGTAGCTCCTCTGATTGTCATTTTCCTAACCATAAACCTTCTTCATTTCGTGGTTTATCGTCGCTGTGGTTTTCAAAGGAACAAATCAATGACATTGCACTTCCTTTTCAATTTTCTTTAATTAGGTTTTTCCCTTCTAAGAGGCCTTCAATGGAATCTATTAGTAGGTTTTCCTTCTCCCTTAAGCTTACGGGTGAGGTTTATATGACTTTGCTTGATCAGACGCATGTCTTGATCAAGTTGAGTGATGACCTTTATTATTATAGGATTTTCTGTCATTGTTCCTACTTAGTTCAAAATTACTATATGAAGTTGACCAAATGGTCTCCTCTGATTGATGTTGGTGATGAGTTTTATATTATACCTATCTGGGTCTCCTTCCCCAATCTTCGACCTCATTTGTCCCCCCCCCCCAGTATTATTTTTGGTTTGGGTTCAATTTTTGGTCACCCTCTAAAGGTTAATTCGGCTACTTCCCTTGGTTTTAGACCATATGTAGATCGTGTACTTATTGAGCTTGACATCATGAAATCATGTCCTGATAAAGTCTGGTTGGGTCCTGAGAACCTAGGCTATATTCAACATGTGTCAATGGAAGCTTTCTCTGCCTTTTGTGCTTTGTGTAAATGTTTAGGGCATTTGAGTGGTGACTGCCAACCTCTTCAGGTTGCGCCACCAAATGATGTTCCTATAGTCTCTAAACCGTTGAATGTGAATGTTAACTGTGAGGGTGATAGGGTGGAAAATTTAGTTTCTTGTGATGTCATTAATGGAGCTCTAATTTTGTGTCCCGCTGCTGGTGATAACGGGAATGTTATGGGCAATAACAATATTGTTACTAATTCTATTGATGAAGTAATTAATATTGTTTCTAATTTGTCTAAGGATTCAAAATTGAATTTTGCTGTTGGTGAGGCTATTCGGCCTGATGATGAGTTAGGTTGTGTGGTGGCGCCTGAATTGGATGATGTCTCTATGGCTAATTATGATGTTCAGGTTGTTCTGGATAACCTGTTGCCTGTTCTGGATGGGGTTATGGCTCCTATGGGTTGCTCTAACTTGAATGTTTCCACTTCAATTGGGGAAGATGTGGAGCCCGCTGCTCTTATTTATGAGTCGTTGAACACTATTAACTGTTGCATGAACTTGATAGTTAGTCCTACTAGTGAGAAGGTAGAGGAGGTTTTGGGTGATGATCCTATTTCCTTAAGTTCTGAGGAGGCTGGGGTTCGATGGGGCTTCTTTCGCCTGAGCTCCACATTTCTCCCCTTGCTTTCCATGAACCTTTAGTTGATGTTCCCATTTCTGTCATTTCCAATGCTGGTTTGGTTGCTCACCTAGCGAAGAATAATGTTCGGAGCTAAAGAGGTTTGTTAGAGGAGGACATTTTTTTGCCTGATGGGGAATATTAAGGAGTTAGATTTGGTTGCAGATGGTGGTTTCTCCAAAAAACAATGTTAAGCGTAGTAAAAGCAAATCCAAAAAGAAATGATTTTTCTTTTTGGCATATTTCTTTTTTACTTTGCTGACTTATCTTGATTTTAGCTCTTTGGCGGCATCATTTATGGATTAGGACAATGATGGAGCAGGTTTTCTCCAAGCCCCTTGAATAGTCAAGGCTTGGATGGCAACTAGGTGGTTCTATGGTCTTTTGGCTATTTTCTTTTTCCCTCCTTGGATGGTCTCAAGCTTGGCAACCAGGGGCGATCTGAGTCTTATTAGCTGGAGAACCTCGAATTTGATTTCATTTAGATTGGTGTCGCCTCATCTACCTTTTCATGTCGGCAAGTGTGGTGTTTTTATCATCGGGGCAACAACAATCCCATACAACACCTAACATAGTTCAGAGTTACACGTGGGAACACATGGGGGTAACGACACCTTAATCTTATGACAATTCGTCAGTAATTTAACAGCAGCTATCTTCGAATGGTATGCCAAACTACCAATCGATTATGTGAAGACCTTCGTAGATCACCGAGAAAATGCCTATCTGTTGTGGCGGAGAGAAGAGAAAAAAGTATATTCCATGCGACGAACATCGGGGCGTGACACCTGAACCATACGTTCAATTTGTTGGCCCGATCATTTATTATACTTTTTTTATTGTAATTTTCATATATGTGACCATTAATTGGACTTGTGGTGAATTGTTCTTACTCATTAATGTATTCTTTTCTTCTTGAAAAAAAAAGGATCGACATTGTTAAAGCAAAGACTTTCGAATAGAATTGGCGTGTGAGAGTAGTAGGGTGAGAGAATAGTGGTTATAGGTAGGGCTGTCAAAATCGGGTTACGGGTCGGGTTTGGGTTCAACCCGAAACTGACCCGGGTCCATACGGGTCAACCTGAACCCGACCCATTTTCTTAAACGGGTCATTTTTCTCGACCCGAACTCGACCCGCTTCAGGTCCAGGTCAACCCGACATAACCCGTATGACCCAAAAAATTAAAATTAGTATTTTTTTTAATTTAATTAAAATTAAATATATACACCATTCAATTAATTTAAAAATAATTTTTGAAAATGAATAACAAAAACATTTATAATTTAGCAATTTACATATCATTTAGTCATAGACGTTTGCAAAATTAAAAATCTATAATAACTGATTTTTATTTTACAATATCTACTAATTAATTATTCTTGACTTCTTGTCATCTTGAAATGCTTTTGTTACTTCTGTCTTCATTCTTCTAACTTCAAGGCTTCAAGCACGGCTCAGATAGTCAGATTAAACCTTCCAAATGCATAAAAGTATAGAACTTCAAGGCTTCAAGCCTTCAAGCACATATTTGTAGACTGAAGGCAGTAGGCACAACTGCACAAGCAGTAAGCACGACTCTAGTTCAATCATATTAAACATTTAAACCTTACATTTTATTTACATACATGTAGGCAGTAGGCTCTACCAGTAACTCATTAAGGAGGGCTCAGTGATGCATATAAGTATTGAACAACTATAAGTCTGTTGTAACAAAGTTAGATCTATTTAAAACCTTCAATATGATGCTCGTTTCTCAGATTAAACCTTCCAAATCTGTAATTCCCTAATAAGGTGTAAGTTCGATCAACATTAGCATATTACCATCCAAGGAGACAAATTATACTTTGCATTAAGCTAGTATCTATTCATTTATATATGTAGTATCTGCTCATTTTACTAGAATTCAAAACAACAAATGTCTCATGGTTGTAATAGCATTTATTCTGAAACTATTCCCATGATAATTTGAGAAGGTTGATCATCATCGCTTCATCACTTCCTTGCTTGAGATCCCTTGACATATTTTATGATCTCTCTGATTTTTGAGATTGAAGCATCAATCTCCTTGATTCATTCTTGGAAAATAAGATTAACAATATGAGCAGTGCATCTAATATGAAAAAACTGACCTTCACATAAGCTAGCTCTTCTCAAATTTAACTGATTTCTCAAGTAGTCAACACATATATTGTTTGCGGAAGCGCTGTCTAAGGTAATACTGAAAAGTTTAGATTCTATTTTCCATTCAAGAAAATGAGACTACAATTTCTCAAATAGTGCTATCCCATCACGGGGTGATGGCATAAAAGAAAAACTAATGATTTTTTTGTGTGAATACCACTCATTATCAATATAATGCATGGTAAAACAAATAAATACATCAGTGTTTATGGATGTCCACAGGTCAGATGTAACACAAACTCTACTAGTGCACTACTTAATTTTGATCAAATATTACAAAGCTCTTTAGTGAATAATTTCTTGCAATCATTCCTTGTTGTATTCCTAAAAAACATTTGAACATCCCGACGAAGATAGGTAATAAGTGATCGAACACTTCATCATTCAACACATTGGAAGGGAAATCATGCATAATTATGCAAGCAGTAAATAAATCACAAAATTCTGCATTGTCAAACTTATGATAAGTCATAGAAATAGATGTACTAGAACTAGTTTGCAAAATGAGCTGTCCTATATCACGTAAATATCTTTTCTTGAAATTTTGCAAGTACCTCCTTAAGTTACCAGTGTCATTTTTACTATCACATAAGTATTGAGCACCACATCTTTTACATTTACACTTTTGTTTACCATTTGTAGGATTAGGTAACATCTAAAAATGACCCCAAACCTTGGAAGACATCCTTCTACACTTCTTAATTACGACTGAACCATCATCACATACATCATCAGATGCCTCTACCACATTGTCTTCAATGCAAACTTCATCATTTTCTCGAATATAATTTTCAGGAATTATGTTTGAATCTTCCATCTCTTGTAAAAATTATATCAAATTATACAAATGAAAAGTGAAAAAGTACCTAAAAAAAATCCAAGTAACTAAAGAATCAAGTTGCCAACAACAACTAAAACTTTTTGGACAAACTTCCAACACAGAATCAGTGAATTACTGAATTGCGTATAGCCCACTTCCAACAGGCAACAATGAATTTCAATTTCTAATATCTCATAAGCCATAAGTCATAACACTGATAAAAACCACAACAAGTCAGCAAGCAGAATAATAGATATTGTCAATTTGCCATAACAGATAATCAAAGAAAGTCAAGCCAACTTCTAATAAAAAGTCAGAACTTCAATTTTTTAAACCTTAAGCGGAATTTCAACACAAATCTTATTATGATTTCATAATAAGATTATAACTGCATCATAAGATAAAAATCCTAAAAAATCGAACATATAAAAGCACAAAATGTGAAGCCCTAATTGGTATTTCAAATCCACAACAGCTTCAAATTGGAAGGAAGAACCAAATAACTCAAAAATACCACTATAGTCTCTAGCATTAGCAGTGCCTAAGTAACAAAAAATTTAAAAAAAATTGCAAAACTCATAACTTCATAAGTCACAAAGAATCAAAGATAACCGAAAGAAAGTTAACCAAAAAATCAAACCAATGAGATGATGAGCCGATGAGTCGATAACGAAGAGTCGAAGAGCCGTAGAGGAGGAAATCTCCATGAAATCGAGCAGCTCTAGCTTGGATGTTTCTCACTTTCTCGCTCAAAGAGAAATGAACGGCGAATGATATTTTGATTTTTGACTCTCGGTCGCATAATATGCTAGCTTAAATTCCCTAAGGATAAAATTATAAATTTGTTAGGCAAATAGTGGGCAACGCACGATAGGTCGTGGGCTGCTTTTGAAATTGGGCGAATATGATCATTTTCGGGTTACCCGAGTTGACCCTAACCCGGCTCAAAATTGTATATGGGTCAAAAACCTAAACCCGAACCCGACCCGTTTTGGGTTTGGGTTGACCCTAACCCGAATTTGTCAGGTTGGGTTCAGGTCGAGTTTTCGGGTCATGTCAAATATTGACAGGCCTAGTTGTAAGAGAGCAATTGTTGTGAAAACTTTTGCTGTGAGAAGAAATTGATTTAAGTAAAGGAAGAAGGAAATGAAAATATCGAGGAAGGAAGGAGTTAAGTAAATTCTTATATTATAATGTCTGTGTTATGATTGTCTTGTACATTTTTCCTAAACTTAGTAAAAGTTCTAAAGATAATTATAATTGTTATGATTAATTGGTATATGAGGAGAATTGAATGTGGTTTCGAGGTAAATTATTATAAGTTGATTTTATGTAATTTATTTGAGCAATAAATCATGAAAATTATAGAATTTGAGAGATGAATTGTAGGTTAACTTACAAATAAATATGAGTATGAGGTGGAGGATTTAAAGAGATAACTTGTCAAGAAAATAAGTATTGCAAGTTTCAATTAAAAAGTATGTGCTGTTATTTTTGTAGACACACGCACTAGTATTTGTTAAGAGATTTGCTATTTGCATATTTTACATTCTTGCAACTTGTATAATTTTGATGATTCCAAATATTATAATTTTAAGTATTATATTCTCCTAACACTTTTTGAAAGAATTATTTTTGCTCTTGTGTGGACTAATATTTCAGGAAAATCAAACTCCAGACTAATGAAGACTTCAAATCAAATTCAGCATAAAATAATTTGTAAATTGAAGTCTGTATTTTTCATTCTATTGAGTTTGAGAGAGTGTGATTGTAATTGAGTAACTTAGCACACACACTTGGGGAGATCTTTAAAAAATCAAAAAAATTTATACTGATCGTACTGGATAAACCCAATTCATATAGGACGATCAGGTCAGTTATACCCCTCGGAAGAGCAATGGAACGAATAAGAAGTGAGAAAAATTTTCTAAGTTCTGATCGTCCAGACGAATATTCCCATTCATCCCTAGATGATGTGCTCTGGATTCTCACATTGAATTATTCATCCAGACGAAGTGTGCCATTCATCCCAGAACAATTTTCTCTAGATTCCCACTTTGAACTGTTTATCTAGACGAAGTGTACCATTCGTCCCTTGATGATTTGCTCTTGATTCTCACTTTGAACTATTCGTCCAGACGAAGTGTACCATCCATGCCAGGATGATGTCCTCGGGACTCATGACTTGAACAGATCGTCCAGACGAACTCCTATATTCATCCCAGGATGAAGTGTTCTGTTCCTAAAAAATTTAGGACCATCCTGCAGTTCGTCCAAACCAACCCGTGATATAGTTGTTCTTACCGAACGAACTTAGTTCGTACAGGATTATAATCGGGTACGAAGTTATTTTGTACCAATATTCAAAGGGTTTGTATGTAATAGTTTTTACACTATTCGTACGTGACGAAATATCGATCGTCCGGGACGATTGAGTGTGTACAGAATTGAAATTCAGCAGTTTTTGGATGATTTTGCGTGTCTTTCCTATATAAGGTACACTTAAAACTATCTTGTAATCTTTTTGTTTACTAGTCTTCGTGTAAACTGAAGGGAGAGTGAAGGAGAGAGTGTGAGAGAGTGTTTGAAGGAGGATTCTTACTACTGGAGCATAAATGATTCACTTAGTACTCAAAGATAAGAATATCTAATTGTGATTTGTGATTACTTCACTCTTTTTTCTCATCCTTCTAGATTTCTCGTGAGAAGATCTTTCAAGGAGATCTGATTCTCTGCCGACACTCAGAGAGTGTGAACAGCCGAAGGGTTCTCTGCCTATACTTGGAGAGTGTGAAAAGCTGATGGGTTCTCTGCCTATACTTGGAGAGTGTGAACAACCGAAGGATTCTCTACCTACACTTGGAGAGTGTGAACAACTGAAGGGTTCTCTGCCTACACTTGAAGAGTGTAAAAGGATAAAGGTTTCTCTATCCACACTTGGAGAGTGTGAAAGGACAGACGGTTCTCTGCCAACACTTGGAGAATGTAAAAGGATGACGGTTCTCTGCCACACCAGATAGTGGTGGAAGAGAGTTTTTGTGAAAGCTTCTCTGCCTTGTTGTGGGTGCAAAAGGAGAGTCACTAGTTGTATTAGTGCAATACTCGGAGGGTGCCTCTAGGGAGTGGATGTAGGTCATGTTAGACCGAACCACTATAAATCTTGTGTCTTTTTTATTTTCTACTGCTTTTATTTTTACTTTACTATATCGTTTATTTTGTGGTTGAAAATCTTTTCTACAAAAATTCACTAAAGTTATTATCGATTTAAAATTTAAAAGTGGGAATTTTTTTAAATTATCAATTCACCCCTCCCCCCCCCCCCCCTCTTGGTTAGCCACTGAGATATAAGCTTAGGTCTAACAACCTAATTTATATTGAACAAGTTTCAACAAGTGGTATCAGAGCTTTATTTCAAAATCATAAGTTTAGACTACTTTTTGATTAACGTAGATGGCTACATTTGGAAATTGATATACACTTGAGGGTTACTCTATAATTAGACCTCTATTGTTCGACAATATTTCTTTTGATTTTTTGAAAACACTCATGTCTATATTTTTACAGTCACTTGATTACCGTATGTGGATCTTAGTTCAGGAAGGGTATACAAAACCAACTAGAATAGTTGATAGAGTTAGAGTTGAAATACTTTTTGTGGACTAGACAGTAGAAAAATATGACTTAGCATAATTAAATGTCAAATGATTGAATAGTTTCTTTTGTGCTCTTAAATCAGAAGGTTATATGTGGGTTTCTACTTGCAAGAGTGAATAGAACATATGGGATAGATTTTATATAACTTATGAGGGGACTAATGAAGTTAAGCAATCTAGACTTAATATCTTGTTGCATGATCATGACTTATTTCACATGAAACCAAATGAATCTATTTCTGATATGTACACAAGATTTACACAAATAGTCACATCTTTATATGCATTGGGTAGGGAACTAACAAATGCTGAAATGGTTAATATGATACTTTGTTGTTTGCCTACTTCTTATGATGCTAAAATTACTATAATTACAGAGTCTAAAGATCTAAACATTTACTCTATTGACAATCTTCTTAGATCGTTAATTGCTTACGAGCAAGGAGTTATCCAAAGAAAGATTGATGCAAGTGAACCATGAAGGGAGAAGAATATAGCACTAAAAGTGGAGGAGTCAGAGAGTGAACTCTCACAACCTGAAGATGAAGACGACATCGCACTAATGTCTAGACAATTCAGAAGCTTTCTGAAGATGAAGCAAAAGAGACACCAGCAATGAAATTGAGATAAATTTAATAGAAATGTCAAGGTTTCAAATGATGTTATTTGCTATAAGTGAAGAAAACCTGAACATATTAAGTCAAACTGCCCAAAACTCATAGCCACTCCTAGCAAGGAGAAGGTAGAGGAGAAACCAATTGTGAAGAAGGGCAAGAGAAAATTTTAAAGAGCTTTATAGGCGGACTCAGCTTCAGACTCGTCAAAAATGGACAAGGAAGAGGAAGTCACTAATATATGCTTAATGGCTGATAATCTTGATCAGTCAGATCAAGAAGAGGTATGTGACTTGACTTACAATAAACTTTTTGAAGTTCATGAACACATGCATGATGCATATAGAAAGTTAAAGAAAATGCATACTAGTTTGGGCTTAGAATTTCAGAAACTACAAAAGGAACATGAAATTCTTAGAAAAGATCATGCTTTAATTGATGACAATCACATAAAATTGCTTGATGAGTTGAATAAGAACCATGAAATATTAAAATCATCATTTGTAGAACTTCAAATAGAAATAAAAAATAATAAGGATGAATCAAAGAGAAAAATGTATCGAATTAAATATATGAATCGAATTTTAAAAGATATGAATTTATTTTACAAAATAAAGATAAAAGCTCTCGAGGAAAATAAGATTCCCCCAAGACTTGAAGATTTCACTAATCCTATTTTGTATCATAAATTTATACAATCCCTGAATAAACAGATAAATAGTAAAAGACTTAAGAAACTATTTCTAAGAGTCAAATGTAATAATTGAGGATTGTTTAGATATATAGCTCACACTTATACTTTGAAGAAGAAATCTTATTTGGTGTGGAAACCTAAGATGCATAAATCTAGACATATCATACATACATCTGATTATAAATTGTCAAAAGAAGAACTCAAACTTGTTTGGGTTCCCATGTTTACGTTTGATAATTTTACAGGGTCGCTATCACACAAGATCTCGTGAGAGCATATGATACCTGGACAGCGGATGCTCAAAGCTTATGACTGGAGATACTACATAATTCATATTACTGGAATCCAGGAGTGGAGGCAAGGTTACACTTGGAGATAACACCACAAGGAAGGTGGTTGGGTCAGGTATGATTGGAAATCTTAAGAACTTTTTTATTAAAAATATGTTATTAGTAGAAGGCTTAAACATAATTTGTTAAGTATAAGTCAGATATGTGATAAAGGATATTATGTAAAATATTTTCCTACTAGCTGCATATTAAGCCTAAATGGAAATGATATTTTGAATGGTATAAGGGTAAGCAACATATATATATGCTAGACTTGAATTGCATTAAAACTCCTGCTGCTTTTTGTTTAAAAACTATGCTTTTTGTTTAAAAACTATTTTGATGAATAATGACTTTGATATAGGAGACTTTATCACTCTAGTATGAAAAATCTTAGGAGGATTACCCAAAAGAATCTAGTGAGAGGTATACCAAAATTAGACTTTACTAAGAACCACCTTTGTGATGCATGTCAATTAGAAAAATAGGTGAAATCCTCTTTTCAGTCTAGTAAGGATTTTAGAACTAGTAAACCATTGGAGATTTTGCATATGGATCTTTTTGGAGGAGTTGGAACTGTAAGTCTAGGAGTGAAGATATACAGATTTGTGATTGTGGATGATTACCCTAGATTCACATGGATTAGATTTCTATTTTATAAGAGTGAATCATTTGAAGAATTTAAAAACTTTTCGACTTGGATTCAAAGAAAGCTAGGATGTTAAATTATGACTATTCAAAGTAATCATAGATGAGAATTTGAGAATGAAAAATTTGAGGATTTTTGTAAGGAAAAAAGAATTGATCATAATTTTTCTGTACCTAGAACCCCTCAGTAAAATGGGGTAGTCGAAAGAAAAAATAGAACATTAATAGAAGCCGCCCGAGCCATGTTGGTAGAATACTCACTTCCTAAATATTTTTGGGCTGAGGCGGTTAGCACTGCATGTTATGTTCTGAATAGGGTAAATGTGAGATCAAAATTAAATAAAGCATCCTATGAGTTGCTAAAAAAAAGAACACCTAATTTTTCATATTTGCATATTTTTGGATGTAAGGTGTTTATTCATAACAATGGAAAATCTTCCTTAGGAAAATTTGATCCAAAATCAGATGAAGGAATTTTTATAGGATACTTAAGTGTTGGAAAATCTTATAAAGTATTCAATAAAAGAACCTTGGTAATTGAGGAGACCTCACATGTTGTATTTGATGAATCAAGAATTTTGGAAGAGCCAAATATTATAGAAGATGAGATAGAGACTAACTCCCAAAAGATTGATAAAATAAATTTGAAAGAAAATTTAGAGATAGAAAACTCGATGCCTAGAGATTTGAGATTTTCTAAAATGAAAGGAATTGATTATAGGTGAACTTAGTGATGGTGTTAGGACTAGGCGTGGACAAAATAAAGAAGTCAATCATTCAGCCTTTATTTCAACCATAGAACTCACAAATATTGATCAAGTACTTTCAAATGAATTTTAGATTTTAGCTATGCAAGAAGAGTTAAATCAATTTATAAGAAATAAAATTTAGGAATTAACTGCAAGGCCAAAGGATCAAAGTGTAATTGGAACTAAGTGGGTATTCAAAAATAAAATGAATGACTCAGGAGTAGTCATTAGAAATAAGGCTAGATTAGTAGCTAAGGGGTATAATTAGATTGAAGGGATTGATTTTGAAGAGACTTTTGCCCATGTAGCTAGACTTGAAGCAATTAGGATTTTGTTAGCCTTTGTCTATTTTAGAGGATTTAAATTCTACCAAATGGATGTAAAAAGTGCCTTTTAAATGGGGTAATTTAAGAGGATATTTTTGTAGAACAACCTCCAGGTTTTGAAAATTCTAAACACCCAAATCATGTTTTCAAATTAAAAAAGGCATTATATGGATTGAAACAGGCACATAGGGCTTGGCATGAGAGATTGAGCGCCTTCTTTCTTGAAAGATCATTTGAAAAAGGAAGTTTAGATATAACTCTCTTTTTGAAGAAATTTGAAGAGGATATACTCATTGTACAAATTTATGTTAAGGACATCCTCAAAAAGTATGAAATGGACAATGCTAAACCTGTTAGTACACCTATGAGTTCCTTAGTTCAGTTGGATAAGGACCCTAAGGGAAAATCTGATGATCAAAAGAGGGATAATTGGATCTTTGCTTTACTTGGCAGCTAGCCGACCCGATATTATGTTTAGTGTTTATTTATGTGCTAGATTTCAACCAGATCCAAAAGAATCATATTTGATAGCAGTAAAAATGATTTTAAGATATCTGTTAGGAACTTAGAACTTAGGAATTTGGTATCTTAAGTTTAGCTCTTCATTTGAATAATTGGTTATTCAGATTTTAACTTTGTAAGTTGTAGGGTTGATAGAAAGAGCACTTCTGGAACATGTCAGTTTATTAGAAATTTTTTAGTCTCTTGGTCCAGTAGAAAACAAAATTCAGTAGCCCTATCCACTACTAAAGCTGAATACATTGTATTAGGAAGTTGTGTGGCACAAGTACTTTGGTTGAAATAACAGTTGATTCATTTAGGATTAATTATAGGCACTATTCCCATTTATTATGATAACACTAGTGCTATTTTCATTTCTAAAAATTTTATTCAACATTCAAGAACCAAATATGTAGACATCAGGTATCATTTCATAAGGAATCATATATCCAAAGGAGAAACTGAACTCATTCATCTTTCAATAGAAAATCAACTTGCATACATTTTTATAAAACTACTAGCCTTTGATACTTTCAGTACATTAAGAATAAGGCTTGGTGTGATCGATTTGAATGCTTAAATTAAAATGATTCTGCAACATTGATGTGTGTTTTTCTAGTTAGTGTTTTCGGGTGTATTTTTAATTTTGTGATTTTCTGTATTTTCTATCATTTTTTATTGTGTTTGTGTTTTACTTTTGAAAAATTCTCACAGCTAGATTTTTGAATGCATGCTTGAAAATTGAGTGAAAATTGTTCGGGACGAAAGGCATTTTGTACGGGATGAATCATATAGTGTATTATCTATCGAATTTGAATGATTTGCATACAGTTTTTTACTTTTCATATAACTATTCATCTGTACAATCGTCACGATCATCCGGACGATATGTTTAATCGTATGTACAAATGTAGACAGTTAAACGGATAAGTTCAGTTTCATTATGCATGATCATACGTACAAACTTATGGTTTGTACATATGAACACTTGTCATTTCATTGTAGGAGACGGTTTAAACTGCCATAAAAACGATCTTAAATGTCTGATCGTCCGGGACGAACACCTGTTCATCTGTACGATCGTTTGGTCAAAAGCCTGTATGAAACGACGCTTCATAACTTGTGTGATTACGAAAAGTCGTTTCATTTTTATTTTGATTGAAAAATATAAGTTGTTTTGAAAAAGTATTAATTTTCTTTGGGAATATTAAATTTTGAATTTTCAAATTGAACACGTCATTATGAATAATATATCGCCTCGAAAGACGATCATATCGTTCTCTAATGGGTTCAAAGTTTAGAATCTCAAATTTATCCGGATTATCGTAGTCAAACTCAAAGGGAGAATCACCCGGAGGATCAAAATGAAATTTAATCAATTATTTAACTACGCTAATTTGGATAAAAATATCATTAATTTTATAATCAAAATCAGGATAATAAAATGATAGATCTCTCCAAGAAAAGAGGATATCACTTATTATCAATCATTTGGATATAACAGTAATGACCGTTGTATTTTTTTTCCCAAAGAGAATTAATTAAAGGTTTTGAAAAATTAATTTTGAAAATCAATTCTGGGTTTCTAAATCTCCTACGAGCGCAAGCCCTCGTAGTTAATTACACCATAGGAAATCGAAATTCCCTACGAAAACTCTCAATTAAAATAGCGGTGTAAATTTTATTTAAGATTTTCAAAGCTGTATGTCAAAGGAGATAAAGGTTGGAAGTTCAAGTGGGATTGGTTCAAGTTTGAGCAGTTATTTTCAGAGTCAAAGAAAATGGGGTAGGGAGTGTTTTGAGATTCTGAAACAATTCAGAAAACACTCCAGTCTATCCTAAGTGTTGGGCTCGAATTAGATTGAAAGTGATTTAAGGTTTAAGTGATCAATTTTATTAGAAATTTGAGATTCAATTCCCGGAGGTTGAGGTCTTATAGCCCGAGCTAGCCTCAGAACTTAAGTCTAAATTGGGTACTAAAAAGTGATCCGAATCTAGCTAATGCAGTGCAAATCTGGACTTACCCCGGCCTGGATTGGGGAGCTAGCTAACCACCTAATCGATTTAAAATAAATGAATCCAGTCTTTTATGAAAGAGTGTAGGGATGTTATTTAAGAAAAGTTTGAGAAGTTGGGGCCGACATCTAGAGCAGATCCTAACTGGCCCCTTAGACTTATGTTGGGTGTTTGATGCTTAAGCTAATGCAATTAAAGTTTTAGAGATTTTTAAATTTGTTGCTAATGCGGTGCATGCTGATTGACTCGATTAAAGGCTTGAATTTGAATGAAAGTTATGAAATGAGAGCTCCCGGCGGTCCCGGGCTTACTTCCTAAAACGTTAGAGTTTTTATATGAGCTTAAATATTTTAATTTGATTTAAGTAGAAAAAGTTTTAATAAGTCCTTAAGAGCATACGATCAGATTCCAGGCTAAATCAAAATCGACATGCAAGAATCACCAAAAAACTACAAAAAGCAGGCAATCCTATATCGCAATCAACATCAAACATTAATCAAATCAATTAAATTAATATTCAAACTGAAAGTCCATAGGCAAGTGCCTTGCTTATTACAAACTAGGGTCTGCTGAAAGTAAAGTGGCCGGGCACCACTGACAACAACCCGGGTTCTAAACCTAGGACTCAAGTAACTTTGAGATTTGGGATTCTTCTCGTTGTCCATTTCTTCATCTTCTCACGAACATCTTGATTCATCAGTTCTGGATATCCAAATGGAAAGAAACTCCCCCTTGAACGGGGTGTTATCTTTCCTCTTTTGATATTTGAAGAGCATCCAAACTTGATCTTCCAAATGGATGAAAACTCTCCCCTTTAGGGATGTCTTCTCCTCTTTGGAATTCAAGTTGGATCTAAACATCCCAACTCAAATCACTTTAAATACAACTCAAATTATATCAAATTACATAAAGCAAAATTGAAAAATCTAGACTCGATCCTACAGGGTTATCCTAATAACCAGTAGTTATATAAATAATCCTAAGCAGTTATAATTGATCTCAAGCAGTTGATATATTTGAAATTTAAATGCTCAACAGAGTGCGGTAAATAAATAAACAGATAGTCAATCAATTCTAAGCTAACAACCAGCATGCAGTGAAAGCTCGAAAACCCAGCACACAGCGGAAAAGTAAACACCGGCCTAGCTTAAAACTAGAGTTGGTTGTCCTAGCAAACCATCTAAAGTGTGTGAGGCAGGCCGTGTGGTTTGGATATGTCCTATAGAGGGAAAATTGTTAAAGTTGTTTGAAGTTCTTATTGGTTGAAAGGCTTAAGGAAAGATTTAAATTTGAGTTTAAGTATTAATGATTTGAAATTAATTTTAAAGTTGATTAATGATTTCTGGATTTTTAGAGTGATTTTGAGTTTTTAGGAATTTTCTGGATTATTTTAATATTTAATTAAGGGGTCAAAAATTGAATTTTGCATTAAGCTCAAATTCTGAAAATTTTATATTTTATTAAAATACTAGACCTTAATATGATCAGTTAGAAGGTAAGTACGCTGAAATCGGATTTTTCTACATTTAGTTATGAAAGTTTGAATATTTGAACTAGTTTTGACTTAGAGTTGACCGGATTGTTGACTTTTTGACTTTGACTGATTTGGAAGGTTTGAATTTTTTAATAAATACTAGACTTTGTTTTGAGTTGAATGCCTTTGAGTTGGGTCAATTTGGAGTTTTCTTGACTTAGTTATGATTTTTCAAAGTTTTGTATTTTTTAGAATTATTAAAATTGTTTAAGTAAAGGGGTTTTAATGATTTTGCTCCAAATGAACTCCAGACTTCTTGAAATCAACTCCAAAGGTTAGGAATGACCTAAGAAGAGATTCCCAAGTGTTTGAAAATTTTTTTGGAAATTTAAATATTTTTAATTAATTAAATTAATTAAATATTGAATTTCACTTAAAATTAAATTAAAGCCATATTTGCTATCAAATTGAGTTGGTTTTAATTTTCATTAATTAAGGATTTAATTCTGGTCATTTAGAGGGATTTTTTGTATTTTTTGGATTTAAACGTGATTTATTGTAATTTTTGGAAGTTTTAATGCTTAATTAAGGGGTTAACTTTGACTTATTTAATATTTTAACTTAATGAACTCAAAATTAGGTGACATTTGAACCTAAGGTTTAAAATGTCACTAAGTTTAATGTTCTCAAGTTTCACCCCTATTGGGTGTGTGTAGAATTTCCTATGATTTTTCTAAATTAACTAGACCTTGTCCTTAATTATTTTTCCTAGGTGACACTAGCTTTCAATTGGGTTTGAATCTTTGTTCATCTAACCCTGACACTAAATTACACATACCAAAGAACTTAGGAAGCCTAATTCTACTAATTTGGAGAGTTATGAATTTTCAAAGTTTTGGGTCAAATCTGGCCAAAAACTTTGAAAATTAAATTTACCAAAATCCAACCATTAAAATGAATTACAAATTTTATGGAATATGTATAATACACCATAGTATGTCATATCCAAATTTGAGAACAATCCAATCACTGGATTGAGAGTTATCAAAGAAATTCAGTTTTCCATAATCCCTTAATAACTCTGTATACAGTGATCAAAATTATCGAAAAAAAATTTTAAAATAAACTTGAGATCAAGACGGTTCTAATGAGCCCAAGAACATCAAATTTGGACATAAAATGGATTTTTGGTGAATTTTTAAAGTTCTGAGCATTTTAAATGATTTTTAAATTGATTTTTATTCAATTTAATCATTGAGTGGCATTCTGACACATGGCAGACACGTGGCGCGCATCGGCACGCCACTTAAACACGTCGGACGGTCAGATCGACCGTTCGATTCACCGCGGCATGATCCGACGGTTAGGATCGTGCCACGTAGGCGCGCCTCTTCTCAAGTGACCCGAGTTCGAATCCCGTTGGAGACGCGTGATATGAACTTGGTGATGTGGCCGATTATGGGCCATCCGATCGCGCAGAACGTGCGATCGGACGGCTCTGTTTGAACTAGAGCCACTCTAGTTCAAAATGAACTAGAAATTTCAAATGCCCATAACTTTCGATCCAACCGTTGAAATTTGATAAAATTTTAAACGTAGGATCTAGATATCCTAATCTTGCAATCCATGGATTTTCAAGGCTCCATGCATTGAGGATTTTGAGATATTAAGGTTTAATCATAGAAATTAAAACTTAAATAACTTTGTAACCTGTGGTTGGATTTTGACGTTCTTGGGCTTGTTGGAAATATGATACAATCCTCTACAACATTGTAGAAGACATCAAGAGCTGATTCGTTCCGGATTAGAAGTTATTCTCGAAAAGCTTATTTCTCTCTCTACCTTCTTCTCTCTTCACCAATGGGGCTTTGGAGGCTTCGATTTGGTGGAGAATGGTTTGAGAAAGCTATGAAATCATATGGAGAAGATCTAAGAGGAGGATTAGAGGCTGGGAGAGCTTTGGAGATGAGGAATTAAGTGAGAGAAGCTCTAGGTTAGAATTCCCCTTCATTAGGGCATTTTCCCTCTATTCAAGTGTACTTGAAGAGTTTGGACGGTTGAGATCAACTGGAAGGGTTGCTGGGATGCTGCCATGTGTCCCATGAGTGGTTGAGAGCAGAGGATCAAAGGACAAGGCAAGGACATGAGGTGTAAAGGGAATTTGTCCTTGCTTAAGCACTTTAGAACCACTTGGGATGGTTTAGCCTTAATTTAAGGATTAGATGAGGCTTAGGAATCTTCTAGAAGTTATTTAGGATTGCTGGAGTGGTTTGATAATGAGTGAATTAGTTTGAAGTAGGAGACTTGACCATTTGACCACCCTAAACCCACTCAAAACATTGTGTTGACCATTTGACTGGTCAAATAGTCAAACACTGATGAGGTGGCAGTAAGGGAAGCTGGTTGGAGTGATTTTAAATTACTTAAAGATCAAATGTTGGAGTTTTGAATAAACAAATGAGAGTTTAATGGGATTTGACCAAACATTATATGGTTGACTTGGTCAATATCACTTGAATTTGATTGGCCAAGGTTTAGGTCATGATTAAGCCTTGGTTTGAAATTGATTAGAGGCTTAAAAGAGATTTGAAATATCAAATGGATTAAAATAACCCATTTAAACAATAAAGGGCATTTAGGTCAACCTAGGTTGACTTGGTCAACCAGGTTGGCCCAAGACCCAGATTTGGGCTCAATGAGTTTGATTTGATGTTTTGAGTCTATTGGAGATGGTCTCAAAGTTTGGGGAGGTCAATTCAGTCAAAATGTCTATTTTGACCCTTAAGGGCCTTTTTTGGTCAACCTAGGTTGACTTGGTCAACTAGGTTGACCCAGGGTCTAGAAATGGGCTCAATCAATTTGAAATGATATTTGGAGACCAATAGAAATGGTTCCATGGCTCAAAGAGGTCATTCGGGTCAAAACACCTGTTTGAACCCTTAAAGGGCCTCTTAGGTCAACTCAGTTGACTTAGTCAACCAGGTTGACCCAGGGTCTGAGAATGGGTTTGACAGATTTGGTTTGATGTTTGAAACTTGCTGGAGGTGGTTGCATTCAGTTTGGAGCTCATTTGATCCAAATGACTAGTCATACCCCAAAGGGGTATTTTGGTCATTTTGACCTCATGTCCACTGGAGGCTGAAATGAGTCCAAAAAAAAAGAAAATACAGTTTACTGATCAACATATCAGGATTAAAGGTCTGGAAGTGATTGGAGGGTTTGAAGAAAGCTCCAAGGTCAAAATCCAATGGGTGATAAGTCCAGTGGCATAGGTTGTAAATATTTAAAGGTTTTACAGCCTTTGGATTTTGATTAAGTTTCTAGGGTTAGAGACCTCAGAATGGGCTCAAATTTGGAGGGTTGCCTCTAGAGACATGTTCCATCAGTATGCAACTAATAGACTCTGAATCAGAGGTCAATTGACTGGGTTTTGAAGTATTTGAAAAATCTCTGAAAAAGGTCTTTAGGACAGGGCCTTTGGACTTAGGATTTGAGTCTGGATTTTGGATTTGATCTGGATTTTGAGTTTGATTAATTAAGTTTGATTTATCTAAATCATTTATGATCATTTTAAGGATCATAATTAATTGGATAAGGTTAAAGTTTGATCAGAAACAAGATCAAGATTTTGAACTTGAGATTAAGATCTTGAACTGGACTAGAGTCTGGATTTTGATTGAGGTTTGATTTGAATTGAGATCTGGGTTAGCTTAAGGCCAGGATTGGTTTGAAGTTTGAATTGATCTGAGATCTAAATTAATCTCAAGGTCTGGATTGAGATAAGGTCTAGGTAGCTCCTAAGGCCTGAGAAGATCATAGGGTCTGGATCTAGGAGAATCTTAGGGTCTAGAATAGATCCTAAGGTCTGAAGTCTAGGAGAATCCTAGGGTTTAAATTGATTTGGGAGAATCATAAGATCTAGATTGATTTGGGAGAATCCTAAGGTCAAGGTAGATCCTAGGGTCCGGAGTCTAAATTGATCCTAGGATCTAGAATAAATCTTAAGGTCAGGATTCTAGGAGGATCCTAGAGTTTGGATTGGTCTAGAGATTAAATTGATCTGGGGTCAGGACTGGTCCAGGTGACCTCATACAAAAATGAGGTCAACAATTTTTAGACTCATTTGTTCGTCCATACAAAATTTTGTTCGTACTTATGAACTCAAATTCGTATGTATGAACTCAAATTCGTACGGGACGAAATTAATTTTGAATGTACGAAAACTCATTTTTCATTAAATTGAAGGGTTTTGAACTGAAATTACTAGATGCATCAAGAGGGAGTGAATTGGTTGATTAAAACTTCATTAATGAAAGAAATATCTTTTTATAACTTTATGCGGAAGCAAATTTCATTCATAAAAAAAGATAGATTCTTAATTTCACCCACGTAATTAATCATAATAAAAATGAATGTAGAAATAGTAAAGGAATGAACACACTGATTTATAGTGGTTCGGTCAAACCATGACCTACGTCCACTCCTTGGAGGTACCCTCCGAGTATTACACTAAATATTTAGTGATTCTCCTTTAGCCCCCACAGCTAGGCGGAGAAGCCCCTACACAATCACTTCCACCTTCTCCGGTGCGGCGGAGGAGCCGGATCCTTTGACATCAATGAGATCTTCTTCTTCCCAAAACTTCCTTCAAGACGAACCTTGAATCTGATGGTACTAAGGTGCAAGCTCACCGGAGCAACCGTGTGAAATCTCCTTCACACTCCCTCGAAACCCCTCCAAGGTCTTCTCCCTCTCTCAAACTCCACCCTTTCCTCTCTCCCTTTCTAGTCCTCTCTTCAAGTTTTATCCAAAAGAATGAAGACACAATGGCTGCCAAAGACTCTTACAAAGTCTTATGAGAGTGCTTAAGCAGAGGGCTCAAAAAACCCAAAAAAAAACTCAATTCGGCCGTCAAATATCGTATCGTACGATTGAAAGATCGTCCAGTACGATGTGTAGAAATTGACCTGTTAGTGTTGTACGATGTCTAGTTAGTACTGTACGAACAGTTCAGTTGACGTTCGTACTGTACGATTTCCTGTATGATGTGTTGTATGAACAGTTCAATAAAAGTGCAGTTCGTCCAGGATGAAGCATGGGACGGCCATAATTGTCTCTGTTGATCGTATAGTGCGATCCAGTTCATACAGTACGACCAAAATATCAAAATTAAGCCATTTTGATTGAACAATCAGCGGATTAAATTAGGCAATGTTTTAAACATCGTACAGTATGATAATGATCGTACAGTACGATAATGATCGTATATTACGATTAGAACAACTTTTCAAATTCAAATATTTGCCTAATTTAATGGACGGCAAGCTTTCTAATTATAACAGATCGTATGGTACGATGTGGTGATCGTACAGTACGATTAGTTATATTCAAAAATAATTTTTCCTAGAAAAATAAATATTTTAATTTATTTCTATTATATCAGATCGTACAGTACGATATATATATCATACAGTACGATGAACAGAAAAGTTAAAATATTTATAATCATTTTTTGCTCCATCTATGTGTGTGCATGATCAACAAACTAACACACATTATTACAAGACTTAACTCAATAAATGAAAATTAGAGACTCATTAAATACGACCAATTCTATGCAATCTTGAGCCTTGAATCTTCAAAGAACGGTGCATGATGTACCTGAAATATTAGTCAACATAGAAAGACATATGCACTGCAAATACTAGGAGAAATAAAAAATTAATAAATATTATTTGTTATCATCAAAATCATAAACTCGGAAGCCCGAGTTGCAACATGAACCCTATTCTCCTTGATCTTCTCCATGGCTAGCTCTAGCAAAAGACAAAAGGTATTGGCTAAGGGACCACCAAAAACTCTAGGTGAAAACTTTCTGTCCAAGGCTAATGAAGAGTCATTCCCTAGATTTACTTCTGCCAAAATCACTCCATCTAGAGTCCTTCTACAAGAGCAACTCAACTTTAAGGTAATGAACCTTTTTGCATCCACCCAATTTGGCCTCATTCTCACTCTTATCTTTTCTAGAATAAGGAGACCTTTCACTATTTTTTTGTGAACATGTCCTTCAACTCTGACCATTCTGTGATTAGATTTTATGTCTTTAAGAAGAAAGTAGAGATAACAAAAGAGGACTTGTGAATATTTTTAAACTTAAGGACTCAAGGGATTAGAGCCCATACATTGACCACTTCCTCTGACTTTGACTGGACAATAATAAACTAAGTAATAAGAGGATGTAGAGGACTAGGTCATGTATTTAAGGTAGCCACTCTTAATCGTAATGCCCGTATCATTCAGCATGTTCTTCGTACCTCCATTATACCTAAAGCTGGTGATCGAGTAAACAGTACTCCACTTCTTTCTACTGTGACTTATCTGATCATGACTAGCCAACCTATAGATGAAGCCTAACTAGTCATTGACTATATTAATGGACTTTCTGAGATTGGCCATATCTCCCACAAGAGAAAGAAAAATATTGCCTTAGGACATCTTGTGACTTACATTTTGAAGAAGAAGTATGATCTAGTTCATCCAAATCATGATTTAGAGAAGCCTCTCTACTACAACGATGGATCTTTTAGAGAAATCTTTAATAAGGATGAACAACATCAATAACATATCAGTTGTGACTCATAGGAGAAAATTGAAGCACCTCCACCTGCACCTGCTGGTGAACCAAATTATCAAGATTTGGTTCATAGATTTGATCGTTTAGAGAGTCACTTTAATCAAAGATTTGATCAAATTAAAACTCACTTACAACAACAGGATGCTCAGTACAATCAGGACATGGGATGGATGCAAGAGCAGATATATGATATAAGCTCCAATTTGATTATGATGAGTAGTTATTTTAATTTCTTCAATGCTCCACCTCCTCCAGATCAAGGCCCCTCAGAGTGATTTATGTACTTCCTTATGATCTTCTCTACCTGATATGATGCGATTTTATTTGTTTGTTTTAGTATTGTGTTGATATCATTTGATGTGTTAGCAGTTAAGTTTTTATGTTTTAAGTTCAGATTATACGTGTATTGATATCATTTCTACTGATTGTAATATTCTTCATCATGATATCAATATAAGTTATATTGTCTTGCTTTTAATCGTATTTTGAAATGTGTGTTAGCCTATATAAAAATCCCTAAAATTTTTAATCTTATAAGTGTTATACCTTGAACTGCAACACAAAATTGAATTCATTAGAAAATTTAATTTTTTTAAATTTAAGTTAAGCTTATAACTTGATGTAATTTAGAATATCAATCTCATGTCTCTTGTTAGACTAATTTAAATTTTTATATTATTATTGCAATTATGATATTTTCTTATTTTTTATTTCTATTATTAATATAAATATTATTGTACTTAGAGAATTTTGAAATTTTAGATTATTGATTTTGAAAAGATTGAGAATACACTTGAAAATATACAAATGTACAAAAATCAAAGCATGCGCAAAAGTTCGCAAATTAAAAAAGAGGCACAAATTAGCCCACCTGTAAAAAGATGCACCAAAAGTGCCACAAATATTGAAAAGATGCGTAAAGTGCCACAAGTGGTATTTTTTTTCAGATTCTTTCCCTAATCTTTTAATTCAAATTAATCTTCTGCACGATTTTATTTAGTATTGAAATTTGAAATATATAAATTTTATATTCATCCTTTCTGCAATGATATTCTTTATCTCATTGTCTAAATTGACTCATATTTTTTGATAATTTCTCTTTATTATCGATGTTATATCTCTTCTTAAATCATATGAATCATTTTATTTGTCAAATGATTTTTAATTTTATTTGCAAATTTATTTCAATCACTTTCAAGAATCAATTATAAAAAGATTGTCATATGACTTCTTACATTTCTATTTTTGTTCTTTTTCTTCTTCTCTTTTTGTTGTTATAAAAAAGGGGGAGAAATATTATTTTGTAAACTATCGTTGTATTTTTTTGTTTTAATCGTTGTTTTATCATTATGCTTTATGTTCTACTGATCGTATGTTCTGATTGATTCTCTGTGTGTGTGTCTCTGTGTTTGTGTTTGTGTTCAAACAAAATTTTAAAAATAATTTTTTTTTTGCTCAAATGCCCCTTATTTTCACATGCTTATCAATTCAGAGGGAGTTTAGGATGTGCTTGAAAATTTTATAAACAATAATTGTTTTTCCATCATCAAAAAGGGGGAGATTGTTAAGAGAGTTGCTATTTATATGTTTTACATTCTTGCAACTTGTATAGTTTTGATGATTCTAAATATTATTGTTTTAAGTATTATACTCTCCTAACACTTTTTGGAAGAATTGTTTTTGTTCTTGTGTGGACTAACATTTCAGGAAAATTAAACTCCAAACTATTGAAGACTTCAAATAAAATTCAGCATAAGATAATTTATAAATTAAAGTCTGTATTTTTCATTCTATTGAGTTTGAGAGAGTGTGATTATAATTGAGTAACTTAGCACACACATACTTGGGGAGATCTTTAAAAAATCAAAATTTTTTATACTGATTGTATGGGATGAACCCAGTTCGTACAAGACGATCAGGTCAATTATACCCATCGGAAGAGAAAAGGAACAAACAGGAAGTGAGAAAAATTTTCTAAGTCCTGATCGTCTAGATGAATATTCTCATTCATCCCTGGATGATGTGCTCTGGATTCTCACATTGAATTATTCGTCCAAACGAAGTGTACCATTCATCCCTAGATGATGTGCTCTGGATTCTCACATTGAACTATTCGTCTAAACGAAGTATACCATTCATCCCAGGACGATTTGCTCCGGATTCTCACTTTGAACTGTTCGTCCAGACGAAGTGTGCCATTCGTCCCAGGATGATTTGCTCTGGATTCTCACTTTGAATTATTCGTCCAAACAAAGTTTACCATTCATGCCAGGACGATGTCCTCGGGACTCATGACTTGAATAGATCATCCAGACGAACTCCTATACTCATCCCAGGATGAAGTGCTCTGTTCCTTAAAAATTTAGGACCGTCCTGCAGTTCGTCCAAACCAACCTGTGATATAACTGTTCGTATCGAACAAATTTAGTTAGTACGGGATGATGATCGGGTACGAAGTTATTTCGTACCAATATTCAAAGGGTTCATACACAATAGCTTTTACACTATTCGTACGGGATGAAATATCGATCGTCCGGGACGATCGAGTGTGTACATAATTGAAATTAAGCAGTTTTTGGACGGTTTTTTGTGTCTTTTCTATATAAGGTCCACTTAAAACTATCTTGTAATCTTTTTGCTTACTGATCTTCGTGTAAACTGAAGAGAAAGTGAAGGATAGAGTATGAGAGAGTGTTTGAAGGAGGATTCTTACTACTGGAGCGTGAATGATTCACTTGGTACTCAAAGGTAAGAGTCTCCAATTATGATTTGTGATTACTTCACTCTTTTCTTTCGTCCTTGTAGATTTCTCGTGAGAAGATCTTCCAAGGAGATTCAGTTCTCTGCCGACACTCGAAGAGTGTGAACAGCCGAAGGGTTCTCTGCCTACACTTGGAGAGTGTAAACAACCGAAGGGTTCTCTGCCAACACTTGGAGAGTGTGAACAGTCGAAGGGTTCTCTGCCTACACTTGGAGAGTGTAAAAGGATGAAGGGTTCTCTACCCACACTTGGAGAGTGTAAAAGGACGGACGGTTCTCTACCAACACTTAGAGGACAACGATTCTCTGCCGCACCGGGTAGTGGTGGAAGAGAGTTTTTGTGAAGGCTTCTCCACCTTGCTGTGGGTGCAAAAGGAGAGTCACTAGTGGTATTAGTGCAATACTTAGAGAGTGCCTCCGGGGAGTGGATGTAGGTCGTATTTGACCGAACCACTATAAATCTTGTGTCTTTTTATTTTTCACTACTTTTGTTTTTACTTTACTGTATCGTTTAATTTGTGGTTGAAAAATCTTTTCTATAAAAATTCACTAAAGTTATTATCGGTTTAAAATTTAAAAGAGGGAAATTTTTTAAATTGTCAATTCACACCCCCCCCCCCCCCTCTCGGTTAGCCGCTGGGATATAAGCTTAGGTCTAACAACCTAATTCATATTGAATAAGCTTCAACAGTATTTAATAGAAATTTAGGGAAATAGTTATTAAATAGAATGATTTTATTAATACATGCTCACAACCAAGTATTCATGTACGAGTAACTATATGCAAATTTAAATGATTCACCCTTAAAAGAATATGTATTATGATTGTTTAACACTTTTCTTAGTTGGTAAGATTTTGGAAAGAAGTTCAATTCCTTACATATCGCCTACAAATTCTCTTTATGCAAATGATATAACATATATATTGTTATGAAAGTATGCAACAATACAAAACAAGTATGAATTGCAAATATTTAAAGTCTGTTGAATATCAAAATTATGAAAGGTTGGATATAAATGATATGATACATGCGTTGTAAGTGTGGCTAAAGGGATCCCATATATGATACATGCATAGTAGGTGGGGAAAAAAGAATCCCTAAAGAGACAAAAAAGACCTTTATGTAGTTTAAAAATGATAATTTCATATTTACCTTGGCTCTATTAAACATTCTTATAAAAGTTTATTATGTAAAGAATGATAGCCAAATACTTGGAAGACTAATATTGATATTATATACAGACTTCAAATGAATTAAAGGGTAATCCTAACTTCAAATGAATAAAAGGGTAATCCTAAATATGATTTTTTATGTTGTTTTACAAATATCTTTGAGTTGATTCAATTATATTATTCATTATAATCTTGTATTTAAATTCTCATTTAATTTGCATTACTTTATGAGCCTCATAGCTCATCAGCTTTTATACTGGCTATTGTAACAAAGAAGGGCAAGGAGTAAGTTGAGACATATTAGGCAAGTTATGGAATAATTAGATTTTCTATTTAGTAGTATTTATGATGTCTTCTTTTGAGGCATGCAAGCTGTCTAAATGTGATGATGCATTTTATTTTTCTTAGTAGCTCTGTAACTATTTATGCGATATAATTGGAATTATTAGATGCTTTTGTATATTCAATAAATATATTTATCACTGGATGTTTCTATATATGTATGCAAATTATGAGATATACTAAATTTAGAGAATGAATGTTATGTTTATTTATGTGACATTATGTTACTAGGAAGAGGTATCGTGGGGTGTTACAAAAGTAGTATCATAGAATTTAAGATCCTAAGAATTTATGTATGGAAGCTTAAGAAAATTTAGTTGTCTAAAAAAAGAAGATTGGATATGAGAAAATTATTGCATAGCCTAGGAGAGAATTGTGTTATATGTTAGAGATAAGTTTAACTTTCGATTTTGCTTACAAGTAGCATATAGAATTAACATACTAATAGGTGCACATTATTATATAAATGCATAATTCATGATGTAATGCATTGTAGATATAATGGATGAAATATTACCTGGGGGGACTAATGATCAATCATTCCAGCATGACATAACGCCTAAGGGTCCTTAAAATGTTACACAATTTGAAGGCATTATAGATAGAGTGGACAATGTACCAGTAGTGTTTAACCCTGCTAGTATAATGACAGGGAATATAATACAAATGCATATGATGAATATGAAGATGTAGATGATGGAAAAAATGCATTCTGGTAGGATCTATAATACCTAGTATTTCACCTACAACTGTTCTAGTTACTCATACGATTCCTAGTAGCTGGAAAATATAGAGGAAGGTGCTCCTGTTAGTGTAGAAATGGTAAGCATTTAAAAATCTTCCAAAGTTTAAAATCACATTTATTTAGAGGGGCAGATGATAGAACTGCTAAAGATTATATTATAAGGATTAAGAGAATTTTGAATGGGATGAGATGTCCTGAGAATAGATAGGCATCCCTTACAAGTTTTATGTTAGAAGGTAAGGCAAATCAATAGTGGAGGGATTAACATCTAGAAAATTTCAATGGAGTAGAAAGGCATGCAATTTAATTACTTGGAAGGAATTTGAAATAGTTTTTAGGGAGTTGTATGTTTCTTCATATGCAAGGCATGCAATGTATGAAAGTTTTGTCAACTTAAAGCAAGGAGCTAAGACAATTATTTAGTATACATGAAGCAGAATTTATATCTCTATCAGGGTATGATGCTTCACAGCTTCTTAGTACTCCTGCTGAAAAATATTATAGAGTTTTTAAGGGCCTCAGAGATTCATTGAGATAACCTCTAATTCCTCTTCGCATAAAGAATTTTCACTACGGGAAAACACGCGATTACCGTCGGATTTTCCGGCGGATATTTTTGCGCCGGCATTGACGGCGCAGGTTCCGGCGGAATGATGCGACGTAAAGTTTACGGCGTTTTTTCCGGCGGAACTGACGCCGGAAATTAACCGGCGTCCATTGCGCCGGTAATTACGCCGGTGAAAAGGGCTCTGGATTATTTCCGGCGCAGATTACGGCGGAAACGTTCCGGCGCACGTTACCGGCGGATTGTGCGCCGGCTTATTTAAACTCAACGAAAACGTTCCGGCGCATTGTCCGACGGTAACATTACCGGCGGACATGCCGCCGGAAAGTCCGCCGCTAAAAGCCCTAAATGCGAATCGGAGCCCTCTGGGCCGTCATTCTTTTCGCTACTCTCTCTCACCTCGCCTCCTTCGCCCGTCGCCCTCCGTCGCCGTTCGTCGCTCGCCGTGGATTGACGTCGCCGACGGTCACCGAACTTCGCCGCCGACGGTCACCGGACTTCGCCGAGCATCTCCCTCTCTCCTGGTCGAGCGCCGCCGAGCATCCTTCGACCGACAGAAGGTATATTTTGTTTTTTTTTTCATTTTCGGTTGGATTACATGTAGGATTTGTCTTAAGTCCATATCTTTTTGTTTTAGTCATGGATGTTATCACTAGACATTTGCTAGAGGATATACTTGGTGCATGATTTTTGTTGATGATATTCTTCTTGTTCATAAGACTAGAGAGGGAGTTGAAGGTAAACTTGGATTATGTAGATCAACATTAGTCCATATCTTTTTGCTTAAGTCATGGATGTTATCACTAGACATTTGCTAGAGGATGTACCTTGGTGCATGCTTTTTGTTGATGATATTCTTCTTGTTGATAAGACTAGAGAGGGAGTTGAAGGTAAACTTGGATTATGTAGATCAACATTAGTCCATATCTTTTTGCTTTAGTCATGGATGTTATCACTAGACATTTGCTAGAGGATGTACCTTGGTGCATGCTTTTTGTTGATGATATTCTTCTTGTTGATAAGACTAGAGAGGGAGTTGAAGGTAAACTTGGATTACGAAGATCAATATTAGTCCATATCTTTTTGCTTTAGTCATGGATGTTATCACTAGACATTTGCTAGAGGATGTACCTTTGGTGCATGCTTTTTGTTGATGATATTCTTCTTGTTGATAAGACTAGAGAGGGAGTTGAAGGTAAGCTTAAGTCCATATCTTTTTGCTTTAGTCATGGATGTTATCACTAGACATTTGCTAGAGGATATACCTTGGTGCATGCTTTTGGTTAATGATATTCTTCTTTTTGATAAGACTAGAGAGGGAGTTGAAGGTAAATTTGAAGGTAAGCCTAAGCCATATGCTCCACCATACTATCCCCCACCACCCCATCAGCCTGCTACAACTGGACCTTCGACAGCAGCTGGACCTTCGACAGCAGCTGCAGCAGAGCAACAGACAGATGGTAGAATGTTGATAGCACCTGAGGGTGACACGTACGTATAGTAACTTTTTTTTAAACTAACTAATTGTTTTATTTTATATTTTATATTTGTTTTACATAACTTTATTTTTGTAGGTTCTATCCATCAAAACAACCAACACATAAAATACGGGACATCATACGGAGCAGGTTTGACGCTCCTTATGTTTCTTGGAAGAAAGTCCCAAAAGAAGTCCGGGAGATGTGGTTTAGAGAGTTTGAGGTATTTCTGTGTTTTTGTTTTTATGTTAAATGATTTATTCTTTCTTACTTAAGGTAAAATGATTGTTTTTTATTGCAGAAAGAGTTTTGTTGGCTGCCCCAACACAATGACAAGATTAGAAAGAATTTTGAGAAGCGTGGCTCTACTCGGATGCGCGACATGTTCACAGATGTTAGAAAGGTTGGGAAGCGACCATTGTGGATTGGAGAGGAGATATGGGCTGAGTTGAATGCAGCTTGGGGCAGCGAAGAGTACACTAGGAGGAGGGATCAAAATCGACAGAACAGAGCTTCTGATGTTGGGGGCTTAGGTAGTGCACTTCATACAGGAGGCTCCGTTCCACATACTGAGCACAGGCGTCGTTTGGTAATGAATTTTAATTATTTTTTAAAATTGTTTTTTAATAATTAGTATTGATAAAACTCTCTTAATTGTAACAGAAAGCGTCACTTGGTAGAGAACCAACTCCTGTGGAATTGCATAGTCGCACTCATAAGCGACAGGAGGATCAACAATGGATTGATGAGAGAGCAAGGAAGGCCCATGTAAGTATATTTTTATAAATATTTGATATTTTATAAGTTTTAGTTTAATTATATATATACTTATATTCGATTTTCATAGGAGGAATATACACGGATTCGAGAGACTCATGCCGCATCAGGTGAGGGCTCTTCTGGCGGCTCTGTGGAGTATTCTGAGTATCGCATGTGGTCGCAGGCCGTCGGAGGAATGCAGCATGGTAGAGTATATGGCTTAGGTGCGCAAGCTCAGGCATACGAGGGGATGACCTCCTCTACTGCATCCAGCTTCGCATCCAGTTCACATGAGTCCTTACAAGCTCAACAAATAATTGCCCTTCAAGCTGAGCTAGAACAAGTAAGGAAATCACAAGTTGATTGGCAAGCTCAGCTGCAAGCACAGATTCAAGCTCAGCTGCAAGCACAGGTGCAAACAAGTACGGAGCAACACAATCAGTTGCTGGATGAAATGCGCAAGATGAGGGAGAAACTGAGTGGAAAAGACGTAGCTCCACCTGAGGAGGAGTCGACGGAGTCAGAGTAGTGTAATTTAGTTGAAATGAACTTGTATTTTTATGTGAACTTATGTTATTGGACAATTACTTTTAATATGATGTTATCAGTTGATTTTTAATATTAATACTGTTGTGAAACTGTTATAAATTATTATGAAGTTGTGGAACTGTTGTGAATCTGTTGTGGAACTTGTATGTGTTAGAATTGATAGGTTTGCAGGTGTGGAAATGGGATTGTTGGCTGGGAAGGCAATTTTTTTTTTTGTCAATGCTACAGGTTTCCGGCGGATTATGCGCCGGTAATCCGTCGGAAAAGACGATACAACGAAGTGTATTGTACGTACCGGCGAATATGATCCGTCGGCCACTACCGTCGCAAGTCCGGCGGATATTCCGCCGGTAATTATCGGCGCAAGAATTGCGTCGTAAAATAACCGTGGAATTTCGATGGCGCAACTCCGGCGACCTATCCGTCGTTAATTACCGTCGCCTCATACGACGGTAAATACCGGCGCATTGGGCGCCGGAATTCTCATATTCTTCACGTCGGCAAACAAACCGGGTAATGCGCCGGTAATGCGTCGGAAACTGCGCCGAAAATGTTTCCGGCGCAAATTATACGTCGGAAACAAATTATCGACGCACCATAAACCGGCGGAGATATTTGCGCCGGAACATGCGCCGGAAACTAACGGTTCCGTCGGATTGTGCATTGTTTCCGGCGGATTACGTCCGCCGGTAATAACAGGTTTTCCTGTAGTGTTTGTTGAACTTGAAAGTGCTAGATTGTTAGAGCATGATATGTATATGTTTAAATGGAAATGAGAAGTTAATAGTAAAAAGATGCCAATTGATCATAGGAGTTGTCAATTAAAAAGACAGAATTTTCATCAAAGTCAATTGCAGCAGCTTGCAGGGTTTTGTGTGATACTAGCATATGAAAATTATGGCAAGTCTCATAAAAGAAGATGTCTAATGAATTTATGAAAATATTATATGTGTGGGAAATTAGGATATATCAAGAGAAATTGTTTGAAAAATGTTCAAGGAGTTAGAGAATTAAAAGGCATTATGAGGATATATTAGCATAGAGGTGATAAGCCACAAATGAATCTACCAGCTTTTAAGATAAAAGGAGAAGCCTTCGAAAAAGTATTGAGACTAGTACCACCTCGTGGTTTTGCTCTAAATTCTGAATAAGACAAGGAATTTTTTGAAGTGGTTAAATGTAATATCAAAATTTTAGATTTACCTGCTAGAATTCTTTTTTATTTTGGTGCATCTCATTCTTTTATATATTTGATATTTTGTGAAAAACTACATGTAAAACCTATTATCTTTACTCATGGTTTGAGTATTCGGTTCCCTACGGGAAATTATTTAGCTGCTAGTGCATTATGATCAGTTAATATTATGATAGTTGGTAGGAATATCCAATCAGAATTGATAGTACTTCCATTAGTGAAGTTTGAAATAATTTTGGGAATAAATTGATTGGTCAAATACTTTTCTACCATTGAATGTTGGAAGAAAATATTCATATTTGATTTTTCATGCATGAGAAGTGATGTTTTATTTTCAGTGTGAAAGAAGAGTAATTTCATCATTGATTGCTTCTAATCTTGTGAACAAAAGTATAGGATTAATTGGTATATGTGGAGAAGTAAACATGGTTTTGGAGAAGTGAACATGGTTTTGTGGTAAATTATTTTAAGTTGATTTTATGCAATTTATTTGAGTAAAAAATTGTTGAAATTATAGAATTAGAGAGAAGAATTGTATGTAGCTTACAAACGAAGAAGAGTATGAGGTGGAGGACTTAAAGAGATAACTCGTCAAGGAAGTAAGCAATGCAAGTTTCATTTAAAAAGTATATGTTGATATTTTTGTAGACATGTACACTATTATTTAATGGAAAATTTAAAAAAAAAAGTTATTAAATATAATGATTTTATTAATGCATATTCACAGCCAAGTATTCATGCATGAGCAACCACATGCAAATTTAAATGATTCAGCCTTAAAAAGAAGATGTAATATGATTGTTTAACACTTTTCTTAGTTTGTAAGATTTTGGAAAGTAGTTCAATTCTTTATATATCGCCTACAAATTTTCTTTATGCAAACAAAATAACAGATAGATTGTTATGAAAGTATGCAACAATACAAAGCAAGTATGAATTACAAATTTTTAAAGTCAGCTGAATATCAAAATTAGGAAATGTTGGCTATAATTATATGATACATGCGTTGAAGGTGGGGCGAAAGGGACCCTAGGTATGATACCTGCATATTTTGCGAGGCAAAAGATGAGACCCTCCAGTTCCTATATTATTAAAATTAAAAAATGATGTTCAATGGATGTTCTATATAAATATGCAAATAATGAGAGATACTAAATTTAGAGAATGAATGTTATGTTCAGTTATGTGACACTTTATGTTACTCGTAAGTGGAATCGTTAGGTGTTACATATCAGCACTTTCATATTCCTATTTGCTCATTATTATGATTTATGAAAGGTGTGATAATCTTTGTATTTTTGCATTCTTAAATAATATGATTTTTTGCATACTTAAATAATATGATTTTTTTTTTCATCCTTATAATGTTAAAATTTTATATGTAAGTTTGTATGTATTATTTAGTTTGTGGAATTATTGTGCATTTTTAAAAAAATTTAATAAATATAATTTTATAAAAATATTGCTAATTTATGCTATATATTTAGATGAAATTTATAATTATAAATTATATGTTAAATTCATATTGTAAATTTGATTCTATAAATCATTCATGTTAGATTATTTATAATTAAGAAATGGATAAAAACTAATTTTTAATAAAGTATGAAAAATTAAATAGATATATAATTAAATATGGTAAATTAAATAAAAATAAATAATATTTAAATCATTAAAAAATATATTTAAAAATATTTAATATATTTGTTTAAATTTCAAAGCTTCAACTGATTAGTCCTACGTACATCACTTGATATGTTTGCTTTCATCTTGTTTATATATCTTATTTGGTTTGCATATGTTATGAGCTCACAAGGGGCGATGAGATCATGCAGGTGAGTTTTGTCGGCGTTTAGTTAAAATATGATTATCATGTAAATTTAATGCTCATTATAAAATATAAATGTTTTAATTTTAATAATAGTTTATATTTAATTTATCAAATTTATTTATTTGATTATTTAGATCAAATGGCATTGAAGCGACCTATTCGTTGGTCGAATTGGAGGGTCTAACTAATTTGATATTGGATTAGTTTTTAATATGAACCGAACTAGTCATATGACTGATTTATAGTTGAACCAATCTAACTAGCCAGTTTGGTTCAGTTTATATCCCCTTTCATATGCAACAAATATGATTCAAACAAACAAATTCTATAATAAATCCACTTGTATCTCCAAACAAGAATTAAAGAAGGATAAATGGAGCTCACACTCCTCATCGCATGAGGACATATATTTGTTTTTTTAGAACTTTTCAATATTTTTTGCTATCCTACCCAATAATTAGTCATGATATTAACTTGGTCCTTTAGTTGGAAGTATTGAGTCACTAGTTGCCACTACTGTGATGTATCAAATCCCTTAGGGTTAATATTCCCTAATTTTCTTAATAGGCTTCTCAGGCTTAAAGCTAATCCTATAATTTTTCCGTTTAAAGCTAAAGAATTGGAGAATCCAGTGATATGTATTCACAAAAAATTCAATTTTTGATTGAAAGTATAATATAAAATATTTATTAATGAATATAAAGTAAAAAATCAAATATTCTTACTATATTTAATTATGGTCGATATTTTATTTTTGAAAGACTATAAACATTGATTGCACCAATCTAGAAAGGAGATTGCTGATACTATAGGGTCTTTAGTAATTAGACTCATACATAGGGATGTCAATTTGGATTGGTCGGGCTCGCGTTTGTCCTGAAATTGACTCAACAAGAATTAACTCAAATCTAACTCCTTTATTATACGATTCAAAATATTTGACCTAAATCTTATTCAATACAAACCCGCCTAATCCAAATCCGACAGGAATGACCTATTTATCAAATAGATTATGCAATTATTTTAGATTAATTTGACCTGTTTAACGTAAAAATAACCTGTAACATAAATGAGATCAAATCGCGATATGTTTTTTCGTCTGCTAGGGTTTTCGCCCTTTGGCTAGGGCTTTTGCCCTAGTCGCCTTCGTCCAGCCTCCGCCTTCTTCTCCGACGGTGCTGTTTTCATGGCAAAAAAAATGTTAGATCCTAGTTTCATGGAGGGTAAGCATTCGAAATCCTTCAAAGATGCTTTGTCTGGTTCCGATGAGTCGAAGTGTTTTTCGGATTTTTCGTATCTCTTCGATTCGAGGTATGACTGCGTTGTGGTTTTCGGAAGATGAATTTTTACATCTTGCTAAACCGTTTGAGTTTGCTTTGGTGGGGAAATTTCCCCTTAAACGACCGGTGTTGGATTCTATCCATAGGTTTTTTTTCAATCTTAAGTTGTCCGGTGAATTTTCGGTTACTCTGTTGGACCAGGCAAACGTTTTGATCAAGCTTTCTAATGATCTGGATTATTATAGGATTTTTGCTCACTGTTCTTACTTTGTGTATGACTGTTTCATGAAAGTGATTAAATGGTCGCCTCATTTGGACCTTTCGGAGGAGTCGCCGATCGTCCATGTTTGGCTTTCTTTTCCGGGTTTGCATCCTCACCTTTTCTCTTCTTGTATTATCTTTGGGCTGGGTTCTATTTTTGGTAGTCCAATTCAAACCGATAATGCCACGGCTTCTGGCTCCCGTCCCTCAGTAGCTCGTGTTCTTGTTGAAATTGATATTTCTAAATCCTATCCTGATTCGGTTTGGTTGGGTCCAGAGAAGATGGGGTATGTGCAGAAAATTGTTTTTGAGGGTATGCCAAATTTTTCTCAACATTGTAAGGTTGTGGGTCATAAGAAATCGGAATGTTCTAAGCTTTTTCCTAATTTACGTCTGGTTGTGGTTTCGGATCCCCAGTCGTTGGCCTCTGTGTCTAACCCCTTAATGAATTCCGGTAACCCCATTATTTCTTCTGTCCCGATTATTATCCCTGGTGATAATATTGTGGGTATTGGTGATGTTGTTTCAGCTCAAGGGGTTTTGAACTGCGATATTGATATTAATGCTGTGGAGGTTGATTCCTTGCCCACTGTTGAATTTCCGGTTAATTCTCCTGATGCTTTGGGGACCCCTGATCCTTTGATTATTTCTGTTGGGTTGGGTGGTGGCGTCTCAACTGATATTGATGCTGGGGTGATTATGGATCCCGGTTTAATTTTCTCTGGTGTTAATGTTAGTAATGTTGTGGCTGTTGGATCTATGGTGGCTGTGAATAATATTTCTTTGAATTCGACGTCTGACGTCGAGATTGCTGTGCAACCGGCTGTGAATGTGGTTACTAATGTTGAGAGTGAGCGGGTGGTAAAATTAAATGATATTGCGACCTACTCTTATAATTTTGTTGATGTTCCTGTTCATTTGGTTGATGCACAGACTTTTGCCAATCGATTGGGTGATAATTCGGGTTTTGATATTAGGAACCATGTAAATTGGCTACATGGTTCTTCTGAGTTTGAATCTGATTTTTCGGATTGCAGCTTGGCGTCTCTGGAATTCTGTGGTGGTTCTGATCCTGGTAAAGAGTTCACTTTGATACGAGATAGGCCTGTTTGCTCCGTTGCTTCCCGTGGCCGTTTTCGTGGGAGGGGTCGTAGAAGAAGATGATTCTTCTGTTAAGTGTAATTTTTTGTTTTTTTCTCTTACGTTTGATTCGGGTTGCTATTATGATTTATATGGTCGGGTTTATGGGGGCTATGATGTGGCTGAGGCTTGTACTCTCGTCGCCGAGCGGGTGGCAACCTCTGGTGTTGTTCGTTGAGTTTGGTTGGTTTTTGGGGAGCTGACTTCACCTGATTGGATGGTCCGTGCGAGGCTTCGGGGGTGCTGGGAGCCTCGGCTGAGTACTGAGCCCAATTTAGGTTGTCTTCTGCCTTTTTCTTTTTATTTGGGTCTTTCGCCGCTGTAACCGTTCTCATGTTTATTTAATATATGTCTTTGTTTTGTTTAAAAAAAAAACCTATAACATAAACCCAATAACTTTAACTCAAAACCGAATGATAATATGGTCCATTTTGAATCTATTTTAGATTTTTGTGACAACTCAATCCTGAAATTAATCGAATAATGTTTTCAGACCCGAAACCAACTTTAAAAATTAAAAATCAAGTCAAACCAAATTTAAAAATTTCAAGTAATGCTAGGATGAGACCCTTTATTAACTCTCATTCATATATGACCTCGAACAATAATGACTCTTTGTTATTACATGACAACATTATTATTCATCTCAACATGCACCCAAGTACCAGAAATAAGTGATCTATGCACTTACCTTAAACCAGTTTATGCTCTTTCAATAGTAAAATATTAGTCCATTAAAGTGCAAATACTTTATAAGGACAAGTCCAACTCAATCATACTTCTCTTCTAACTTTTAGGTAAAAACCAATCTTGCTGAGCCATGAAAACATCTTTGAATCATTGCCTCTTCAAATCAGTGCAAAGGATTCCTTTCCTTGATTAATCAGACACCAAAATTATTTAACCAATTAAGAAGCCAAGCCCACCATAATAGGCCTATCAAAGTTCCATCTAATCAAATGTATTGAATAAAAGGCTATCTTATATTCTCCAAAACTCATCTTATTTAAGCTTCATTTGAGACGGCTTTATTACTGTTTCTTAAAGCAGCTTTTTAATACAAAAAAAATAAAATTTTTTTACTAAAAAGTTGCTTTAAAAAACATTAAGAAAACCGTCCTAAATAAAACCTTAAATTTATAAAAAAAAAATGGTGGAAGGTAAGTTTTGCATGATAATATTAAGAATTATTTCGATTCAAATCAAAGATAAAGCTATATTGTTAGTATAGCAAGTTAAATATTAAAAGGTCAGTACAGCAATTTTTTTCATGTCTTTAACATAGCAATTAGAAAACATTGAGCTGTATGTTTTGCATGACAACTTTAAAAAAATAATTGTGAAAAAAATGATTATTTTATTTCCCTTATGCAAGAATGATTGCAGTTTCATTTGGGGCAACTTCTAATCACTTTTTTTTTTGTTGTTTTCAATAAAATTTCAAGAAATTGGCTGAAACCTAAGGAAGTGTGAGGCTGGTTTGGGACATCGACAATATGGGGGGCACAAATTTGTGATCTAGGACCATCATGACTTTAAAGATTTTTATAGAAATGATGCATGGTAGGGGATCAAAGACGAGTCATGATAATTAAGACATATAACAACGATTTTAACCACTACTTGTATATTATAGTGATTAAAGCTTTCTTTGGGATGGTTTTCTTACTGCTTCTTAAAATAGCTTTTTATTACAAAAATTTTAATATTTGTACTAGAAATCTATTTTAAGAAGCAGTAAGAAAGTCGTCCCAAACGAAGCCTAAATGGTTTAAACCGCTAATAATTAGTAGCCATTTTAAATGTTGATACACGATAAAAAAAAAAGTCGCAATTTTAAACCGCTAGTAGAAGTGCAATCCTTGCTACAGAATAAAAATAATATTAGTTTTAAAACCACTAGTAGAAAGAGCTTAAATGTAAAAATTAGGCAGATTTTTTTGGTCTGTTTGTTGGAAGCTTTGACTACCAACTAAAAGGTTTTGGATTTGAGTTTTACATATGGGATATTGAGATGTGTGTGTGAATTTGTCTTAATTGACCTAACTATCCAAAAAAAAAAGTCAAAATTTGGTAGTGGTAGAAGAACTTTCTTTTTAAGGAAAAACAAAAATCCTTCCCAAATATAGTATTATATAGATTGCTAAGCCGTGCAGTCTACTAATTGTTGTTTGTTAGTTCCAGGATATTGTATATAATGGCTGCAATGCTGCATAGGATAGTCAACACTCAGTCTTTTTCCTTGTTTCCTCTGAACTTTCTGAACTCATTTTACTTTGAAAAGATGAAAAGCCACAATCTTAAACCAAATAAATAACATAAATAATCAAAATATAAGATCATAATAAATATTTTTTACAATTAAACATTTCTCTTTATAATAATTTCACTTATATCTCAAAAATCATAATAAAATTTCAATTCTTAATTTCATTTTTATATAATTATTCATGATGTGATCTCAGCACATTAGCACATGTAAATATATTAATTTATTATTATTTTTTCTTTAGAATGAGTGTCAAATATATAAATAAAAGAAAAAAAAATATAATCGTAAATTTCCCTTGATTTTATTTAGTAATTTTTGAATTTTTTTTGAGCCAACGGTCATTTGCATATACACAAATTTGGTATTTCGCATTAACAATCAAATATTGCTTCAAAAATTAAAAATATCAAACCCAAAAACATTATGAGATAAATATTTAATTTTTTATGCAAAATATCATATTTTTTGCAATAAAAAAATAATAATAAAAAGGAGCACGTTGCTCACACCTTTTTCATCACAATCTGCATCTTCTCATTCATTAAGAGCTAATGAATAGACCTGCCTTATCCTTTTCTATTAAATTATCAACTCTCTCTTCATTCATCATTAATGAATCCATAACAAGAGGAAAATGGAAGCCGCCTCGTGAGGGAGAAATTATTATGTACGTAATTCGAACGTAGAGTACAATTTGAATGTTGCGTATTTATTATTTATTTTACTACATATTTTTTGATACATAATTTTTTTGTGGTTTGCAAAAAATATATTTAACTATTATAAATAAATTTGAAAATATTCATTTTTAATAATTGTCACTATTTTCAAAAGTATTAAAATTTGTGCAGTAAAGGAGCGTATTTAATTTTAAACCTGTCAATTTTGTAGCTTTGTGCCCTACTAAAAATAATTTTTGCACTTCGCTTCAATCATCACATCAATAATTAATAACATAACAGTTTTTATGTACTCGTTTTTAAGAGTATAATATTGCTTAAAATTGATGAAAACAGTGTCATGGTGTTGTTGCCTTATCCATTAGTACCATTATTAATAAGCCATCCCAATCTTCTCTGATCCTTCATTAATGAATGTAGCTTGGAAACATAACCAAAAACATTGAAGCAAAATAATAACCATTTATTCTTTAATAATTTATATACACAATTTTAATATTTATCATTTAAACTTCATTTGAGATAATTTTTTATTATTTTTTAAAGCAAATTTTCAGTACAAAAATTTTTAAACTTAGACTTTATTTGAGATGGCTTTTTTTAGTACAAATATTTTAATTTTTCACAAAAAAAAAATTATTTTAAAAAGCAATAAGAAAACCGTCCCAAACAAAACCTAAAAAATTATATTAAAAAACTATTTCAGAAAGCAATAAGAAATAAGTCTCAAACAAAACCTTAAAATAGCTTGCATCTACTTATAAATTCATCTATTCTTTCTTTGTCTCTAATTTCATGATTGATCAAAGGTGATAAAAACCTAAATCATTTAAAAATAGTGAACTTTAAGATAGCTTCATAGCTAGTTTTGGGTTTCAACCTTAATAAGCTAGAGGCACTTATTTTGTTGTTTGTACATTATATATATATATTATAAAATAATTATTTGGAAATTTTGAAAAAAAAAAACTAGGAACTTATTTTTTTTGTTCATACATTAAAATTATATATTATAAAATCACTCTTTTGAAAAATTTGTAAAGTGTATGCAAATTTAAAAGATATATGTAGCTTCATTTGAGATAGCATAGGTTTCTCTATTTTTATTTTTAAAAGCTCTTTTTTGAACTACAATTTTAAATATAGTTTTTTAAAAAATAACTTTTTAAAGATAATTTTAAAAAATTGTGTAAAAATTATCATTTTTATATAAATTGTTTTGTATTGGCTGCATTTTCTAACATAAAAATAATAATAAAACTTATCTCAATCAAAACATTTATTTCTTATTATTTTAAATTAAATTAGATTATCTAATAAATTAATTATTTTATCTAAATTAAAGTTATTAAAAGAAGTAATTAACCTAAATTTAGGTTAATTAAAAATAAAATATTTCTATCATAATGAATAAACAAACATCTTTGTTTCATATTACTTTTAGCCCATAAAATCTTAAAAAAATTGTATCAACCAATCAAAAATTTATCCGGATGGACTTAAAGTTTGACATGATACACAACTCATTTTGATCTGCTAGTTGAGTGCTTTGGCTACCAACCAAGCGGTCTTGAGTTCGAAGCTTGCGTATGCAATGTGTGCATGATGTTATCTTAATTGAACTAAATATTCCAAAAAAAAAAATTGTCATCATATAAAAACTTTGATTTTTTAAACATATTAAAAATAATAAATTAAAGGCTATAAAATATAAGATAAAATAATATAATATTAGGATATTTATATATAATCAATAGAATAAATATCTTATAAAATACATAATATAATTGACACATATTAAATTTAAGCTCATCATGAAGAACATTTAATCATCATATCCATACCTTTTTTTTAATTATTACTTACTTACCTTCTTTGTAGGGGCAATCTACATGCGGGACTCATTTTGTAGGGAAAAAGTTTAAAAAAAATTTATGAGAGGAGCTCCTGACATAAATGTATACATGTTATTAACCATCTTAATTATGAGGTTGATTAACATATTTTTATAAAAATATATATATATTTTTATGATATCTATATAAGAAATATATATACACATAATTATTATAAATTAAAATGAATATGATAATATTAATATAATAATACAATAACTTTAAAATGATCATATTATATTATTTTATAATTAATTAATTTATTATTGAAAAATAAAATAAAATAATATTTATATAAAGAAGAACAATTAGACTGAAGTAAAATATTACTAATTCCTTCATGTCTCTCATCATTTCTCTCTCAGGTCTCTCTCTCCACTGTCGGTATTCTCTTTCTTCTCCTATTTTCTTCTACCTACTCCCACTATTCACTGTATCATACTATTATCGTCTTCTTCCTCTGTTTCTATTCTATTTCTTCTTCTCCTTCTCCCTTATATTTCTTCTAAATAAATTTTTGATATTGTCTCATATATTTATTTGAATATTCTATTATTTATAACAATTTTTTATTTCAAATAAGTTATTTTACTCTGATATTTTTTTTGGGGTAAATTTTATATTATTTTTTTCATTTTACAGATTGGGGCACTGTTTGTCAGATTGAACAGGCTCAGATGCAATATTTGGGATGTTCACTATTAAAACTAGTAATATTTATCCATTCAACCAGCCAGAGCAGTTAGGGTTTTTTTTTTGGAAAATAAACACAAAAAAAATGAAGAGTAAAATCTTTCTTAATGATTTTTAAAACAATTTTTTTTTACAAAATTATTAGTTAAAAAATTTTGTACTAAAAAATTGCTTTAAAAAACAGTAAGAAAGCTGTTTCAAATGAAGTCTTAGGTTCGTTTGGAACGACTTTCTTCTTGCTTTCTAAAACAGCTTTTTAGTATTAAAATTGATGAAAACAGTGTCATGGTGTTGTTGCCTTATCCATATAGTACCATTATTAATAAGCCATCCCAATCTTCTCTGATCCTTCATTAATGAATGTAGCTTGGAAACATAACCAAAAACATTGAAGCAAAATAATAACCATTTATTCTTTAATAATTTATATACACAATTTTAATATTTATCATTTAAGCTTCATTTGGGATAATTTTTTATTATTTTTTAAAATAAATTTTTAGTAAAAAAATTTTAAACTTAGACTTTATTTGAGATGTTTTTTTCCCTATTTTTTAAAACAGCTTTTTTAGTATAAATATTTTAATTTTTCACAAAAAAAAATATTTAAAAAAACAATAAGAAAGACATCCCAAATAAAACCTAAAAAATTATATTAAAAAATTATTTCAGAAAACAGTGAGAAATAAGTCTCAAACAAAACCTTAAAATAGCTTGCATCTACTTATAAATTCATTTATTCTTTCTTTGTCTCTAATTTATTGATTGATCAAAGGAGATAAAAACCTAAATCATGTAAAAATAGGGAACTTTAAGATAGCTTCATAGCTAGTTTTGGGTTTCAACCTTTTTTATTTTTTATTTTTAACCAAAAGATCAGTATATTAAACCCACAGTAGGGGCCTACACGTTGATATAATTAAAACTGTTACAGAAGTCCTTAGAAGGGTCCTCCAGCTTTCTACTGCTCCAAGGAGCTACAAAAAAAATCAAAATAAACCCTAAAAGCCAGAGGTCCCTTTCTACTGGTAGAAGAACTTTCTTTTTAAGGAAAAACAAAAATCCTTCCCAAATATAATATTATATAGATTGCTAAGCCGTGCAGTCTACTAATCGTTGTTTGTTAGTTCCAGGATATTGTATATAATGGCTGTAATGCTGCATAGGATAGTCAACACTCAGTCTTTTTCCTTGTTTCCTCTGAACTTTCTGAACTCATTTTACTTTGAAAAGATGAAAAGCCACAATCTTAAACCAAATAAATAACATAAATAATCAAAATATAAGATCATAATAAATATTTTTAACAATTAAACATTTCTCTTTATAATAATTTCACTTATATCTCAAAAATTATAATAAAATTTCAATTCTTATTTCATTTTTATATAATTATTCATGATGTGATCTCAGCACATTAGCACATGTAAATATATTATTTTATTATTATTTTTTCTTTAGAATGAGTGTCAAATATTTAAATAAAAGAAAAAAATGATTTTATTTAGTAACTTTTAAATTTCTTTTGAACCAACGGTTATTTGCATTTACACAAATTTGATATTTCACATTAAAAATCAAATATTGCTTCAAAAATAAAAAATATCAAACCCAAAAACATTATGAGATAAATATTTAATTTTTTTTATGCAAAATATCATATTTTTTGCAATAAAAAAATAATAATAAAAAGGAGCACGTTGCTCACACCTTTTTCATCACAATCTGCATCTTCTCATTCATTAAGAGCTAATGAATAGACCTGCCTTATCCTTTTCTATTAAATTATCAACTCTCTCTTCATTCATCATTAATGAATCCATAACAAGAGGAAAATGGAAGCCGTCTCTCTTGAGGAGAAATTTACCTTTGCCGATTCCGGTAGTAACTCTGTGTTCATACTCCAATCAAATTAAGACACATGAATTTTTATAACCACTCAACCTCACCTAATTCATTTATAAAAAAAATTTGAAATCACGTCAGCCCACTCATTTTTTATGTTTTTAAAAAAGAAACTCACGAAAGCTTCAATGAAGATGAAGTCTGATTTGGAGGAGGACGCCTTCTTCGAGCAGATGATATGCCCACAGGATGCATACTCTGAAAGACGGTATACAAATGTCCAAGAAGAGAAAGACTTGAAGTTAAAAAAACTGCAATGGTGGGGGTCCAAGGGGGTAGCAGCACCCCTGGCAAGGTTCGATTTGCCCGGTTATGTGGCGGGGTCATTGGGCAACGCATCTTGAACAAATTTTTATCGTAAGAGTAGTTTTCTAGTCCCGCTTATTTTTAGAGTTTATAAGTTGTTTGTACTCCATAATTAAAAAAAAGAAATTCAACTATTATAAATAACTTTGAAAATATTCATTTTTAATAATTGTCACAATTTTCTTATTGATGTGAATTTTTTTATAAAAATATGGAGCGTATTTTTAAACCTGTCAATTTTGTAGCTTTGTGCCCTACTAAAAAAACATTTAGCACTTCGCTTCAATCATCACATCAATAGTTAATAACATAACAGTTTTTAGGTAAGCATTTTGAAGAATAATATTGATTAAAATTGATGAAAACAGTCTGATGGTATTGTTGCCTTATCCGATCCATATAGTACAATTATTATTAAGCACCATTATTATTAAGCCATCCCAATCTTCTCTGATGATTCATTAATGAATGTAGCTTGGAAACATAACCAAAAACATTGAAGCAAAATAGTAGCAGTTTATTCTCTAATAATTTATATACAAAATTTTAATATTTATCATTTATGTTTTATTTGGGACAATTTTTTTTCTACTTCTTAAAATAAACTTTTTAGTATAAAATTTTTAATTTTTTACTAAAAAGCTGTTTTATGAAGCAATAAGAAAGAAGTCCCAAACAAAGCCTTAGACTTTATTTGGGATAACTTTTTTATTATTTTATAAAGTAATTTTTTAGTACAAAAATTTCTAAAACTAAAAATATTATATTAAAAAATCATTTTAAAAAATTGTAAGAAAGTCGTCACAAATAAAACCTTAAAGTAGCTTGTATCTACTTATAAAATCATTTATTCTTTCTTTGTCTCTAATTTCATGATTGATCAAAGGAGAGAAAAACCTAAATCATTTTAAAATAGGGAGCTTGAGATAGTTCATAGTTAGTTTTGGGTTTCAAACTTAATAAACTAGACACTTATTTTGTTGTTTGTACATTTTATATATACTAGTTTTATTGCACGTGCATTAAATGCACGTGAATAAAAATCTAAAATACAGATTATCGTTATAAATATTTTAATTATATAATAATTGTTAAAATTAAAATATTATTAAATTTATTTGTATAAGTAATTATAATAATTAATATTAATTATTTGCTTGAGCTTAAAGTGTGCACATGAATAAACATTAAAACTTTTCAAATAAATATTAAAAATGTATAAATAATACCATTTTATTTAATTTTAAAATAAATATTATAAAAAATTAAAAATATAGCTCAAGGCTAACTCATCTCCTCAAATATTGAAGCTCCTCAATCACCTATAAGAAGCTGCAACAAAGATCTCTTTATTAGATAGCATAAAATTAAAATAAGCGAAGTAAAATTCTGAATCTTCTTCAACAATAAAGTGGAACAAAAATATTGGGAAACAAATAGTATAGTACCATAAAATGTTAGAGCACCATAAAATGCTAAGGTTTAAAATTATCAAGAAAATAGAACCGCATTTTCGTATAGGAAGCTTTTAAGTAGCTAATCACTACTTAAGTTTCATCTCAGCCTACATAAAAGAAAAGCTATTCCAGTAGTAATAAGCTCCAATTCTTATGAATATCTGTTCAAAAAATGTTGAATGAAAAAAGCTAAGGATTTTCTTTTCACCAGTTGCAAATTCAAGGAAAAGTAGAGAATGAAACAATTCACTACACTATGATATGTAAACTGTTTAAGGATTCACAATAAAAGCAAATGATTCAGAACCATTAAATTTAATTGATTGATGATTTTGAGTATACAATGGCTCGGCTAGAAGTTAGTTTTGAATTATCTTGACGAACACACATGCATATAATCATTCCTTGTCAATTTTAGAATTTTATTGTGAAATAACCTCTTATATTTTGATCTTAATAAAAGGAAACCCTACAAGCAAGAAATTTAACATAAAGAAAACAAAAATCATTTATACCAACTAAAATGGTTTTCGGACGCACAAATAAGTTTATATATGAGTCAACACAAACAAATGTAATACTTTTTACTAAGGTAAATGGTAGTTAAAATGACAATTGCATTCCTTGTCAATTTTCGCATGAAGCCGTTTTTTAGTCTGGAATCAGCATGCCACTTCAAAAGATTTATCTTCTAGTATAGCAGAATTGATAATTCACGACAAACCCAACTTGAATTGAAATATAAACATTGTTGCAATGAATCATTATCATTTCTATCACCAAAACATCTTCCAAAGTGATCACATGAATATATATGTTTACCATAGAAAATACATAATCTACATACAAATTCTTTAGATTTATAAAGAAACATAGTAGGAGAGCTGCATGTAATGCATCTAAGCAGTATAAGATCATAGGTTGTATATCAATATATAATTTAGACAAAATATAACTTGAACATAACCTATCAAATAGTAGAAAATAACAAGTATTTATTGAGAATATCTATTGGGATCATAATTTCAAATAAGTTTATGTTAAAATTAGGAAAAATGATTATTTTATAGAATAAGCATAATAAGCACAACATAGAAGTTTTTGTCTTTATTGTGTTGTCCTTGAAGACAATTTTAAAGATTATTGTGTTGTGATGTGCTTTGTGATATGCTACTAACTGAATTAATTGTTGTGTTGTGCTTTGTGATATGCTTCTAACTAAAATTTGAATGCTTCCACCTCTAAATATGAAAAAATATATAATAATATGGATAATAGGATCGAATTGATTTGATCCCCTTCAGCATGTGGAACAGAGGAGACCATAAAATTAGAAATCTAAATAAATTTTATAGAAAATACAAAATAAAAATAAAAAATATATTATAGAAAATACACCAAAAAGAAAGTGAAGCTACATTCCAAAGAAATTTTCATAGGAGTAGCAAGTTGATAATTTAAAAAGAATGATCTTTACTATACTTATTTTCTTACAACATAAGTTGTAGCCAAATACAAATGTGGCAGTATTCTAGAAAATATAGCTGAGAAAAAACTATCTCAAGTGTATGCTTAGAGATGCCAGTAAATCAAATGACTAACATCTCCTATTAACATGAAATTACATTAAGTAAGATAGTAATGAACCAAACAACCATATAGTACAAAAGAAATATTGCTTCTCATCCTGCTCATAACCAATAAGAAATAAGCGTAAAGATATGAAAACATAGAATTTTAAGAATTCAATCAGCATGTGTATAGTTGCATACCTCACCAAATCAACATGGAATATATAAAGCATACCTTTCTCCAAAAAAAATGAAAGCATTGTAAGTTGATACTTACAAACATTGCATTTGGCTACAAATTAAACACATTGTGAAAATTTCAAATGAAAATAAACTCTGTTAAGTTGGAAGCTTTCTTACCTTGATTAAATGCACGAACATTATTTCATGAAACGCTCAACCTTGAAACATTGAACACGGATCAAGCAGTTGGTACTTGGTAAAATCCTTATGGAAAAACTAAGAAAGCTAAGCATGTTTGATAACTATATAGCCATTTGAAAAGCAGTAACTTCACAACGACCAAAATTATAGGTTGATGGTTTGCAATAAGACATTTCAAAGCATCACAATATACAAAGTAATACAAACAAACCCTCAACCTTTTTCATCCGGGCTTGGGACCGGCATAGGCGGTTTTAAAAAAAAAAATTTATGATGTTATATCAAACATCATATCACAAAATAAATATATCAATGCAAATTTTAGTAAAAATAACGCAAACACAAAATACAAAATAAATATATAAAATTAAAAATCTTCAAAAAATATTTTTAAAACTTCTTATTATAAATATATTTAAGTCAAAATAAATAATGCATGTAAAGTATGACCACAAAGATAAAAGATTTTACAAATTAATTTTATATTGTAAAGAGGTTAAAAGTAAATCTCCTACAACTCTAGATGAAGCTTACATAAATGTGACAAGACTTAAAAGAAAATATTAATCCCGCATTAAGAATAGAATGTATTTTTCTGTTGTATCAGGCATTGCCTTCTACATATAGAAATGAACAAATGTACTATTTAAAAGTATACATCCAACCATAATTGAGTCAATAAAGAAAAATATAGTAGCTAACCCCATAATTAAAACGAGAAAAGTCAAAATTCTGAAGATAATGAATATATTATTGATGATCATGACATAGGTGTGAAAGAATATCAATGTACACAAGATGATAATATTTGTTATTGAACACAAAATATGGAATGGGCAATGAAAGATGGAAATTAACAAACAACTAAAATTGAGAGTATAGCAAAAATAACAAATGGAACTTAAAGATGAAATAGAATCAAGAGCACGTCGATAAACAAATTTAAAACTTCTTATCAATATATTTAAGACAAAAAAGCCAATGCATAAAAAGTATGAGAACAAAGATAAATTAATTCAGAAATAACAAGAGTTAATGAGTCATTATATTTAAATTTCCTCTAATTTTACTTTTTTTGATATAACATGATTGATTTCACAAGAATCTTTTTTTATGGATTGAACTGTTAAGAAACGGAGAGTTCTATTTCCATAAATTTTGTCTTGAGCCTTAATTACAAAGATCATCTCCTTGTTGCATGAATTCTTGATAATTTTATCATATTCTGATATATCTGCCACCTTCAAAAAATAAATCAATAAAGAAGATTACATATAAATCAATTTATTTCTTAATAAAATATTACAAGATATTTAACTACCTTTATCTTTTCTAATTGTGTAACGGGGAGCCCAATAATACATTCAGCTTCATTATCAAACAACGTCAAAATTGCATTGGAAGTATCATCTTCAACATACAATTTGACAAGATATCTATATAAATAATGAAAAAATATATTAGTAAGAACTATATTATTTAATTAAATTTGAACAAAATTATAAAAATACGTTACCTCAAATTATAGTCAACACTTTCCTTTGAGCATTTAGCACATCGTCCAATATCTTCAGTAATAGTGACTTTAGATTTGCATGTATTGCAAGAGGGATACCATATATTTTCATCTTGTTGTAAAACTTTTATTATAACTTTGCTAGCATAGTATTTTACCTAAAAAATAAAGTTATGAATTATTAAATAGAAACAAAAAAATAAATAAATAGTCATTTTTTCATTCTTAATCCAAATTTACAAGTGGCACAGAAACTTACAGTTCTGAAAGAATGCTTAAAAAAGATACAAAAGAAAAATGCGCCTAAGAAAGAATATTTCAGACTGTTACGAAAGATGTGCATACCTCTAAAAGCCGAAATAGTAGAGATCGTTTGAAGCAGAGGTTGTTGAGAACCAAATACAAAATGCAAACCACCAAAGATCTAAACGAAAAAATATCAGAATAGTTTTAGCAATTATATAAAGATAACATAATCAACGGTTATGTTAAGAGAAGTAACCGACCGAATAAACGTTTAAGAAGTTTACAAAATCCGAAAAATTTGGGAAACGAAACGTGCGAGTAGCCTTAATGCCGGTAAGAAGAAACGTTGGAGAAGATTAGGAGACCGGAGCCTACCGGAGAAGACGGATGAGCGAAGGAAGCTAGGGCAAGCGGCGAGCCGAAGAGCCAAGGCGACAGTAATCGCGGTTCAGAATTTTTGGTAACCGAAATTAAACGGATACCAAATTAATTAGCTGCGGACGTTAATTATAATGGAGGAATATGAATCCCGTTTTGAGAAGAATAAAAAAGTATTTTTTTTTTTTAAATAATAAAAGGAATATGAAGCGGTTTCTTTGAGATAGTAAATTAATGAGCAGCAAGAGAAATTAATTAGCATGAATATGAATCCCGTTTTGAGAAGAATAAAAAAGTATTTTTTTTTAAATAATAAAAGGTATATGAAGCAGTTTCTTTGAGATAGTAAATTAATGAGCAGCAAGAGAAATTAATTAGCATAGTATATGTATTAGCTACATGTAACCGGTAGCAAATTATATAATTATTGTATAGAAGGAGATTTATTAATTACTTTGAATGGTCAAGATAATTTTAAAAAAGATGAAATGGATGGCTAAGATTTGCTGCGGAAGGAAATTCAAGCGGCTTTTATAATAGTAGTATATATATATATATATATATATATATATATATATATTCTCTATTTTAACTTTTAGGGTTTACATAATTCTTCTCATTTATTCACCATAGGTACTTGGAAAAATTCAGAGTTCTTAGAGAATTTCTAAGTTTTGACCAATATATTCGGAACCTGCAAGTCTTTACTAGGGTTTTGTGTGTTCTACCTTCTTGGCAACTTGTCATACCACCTCATGAAGATCACCATCGTCCTTCAGTAATGAGCATCATCCTACAACATCTAACATCTACAAACTAGAGCCAATCGATCGAGGTCATTCGATGTCTAACTCTTCACGTCCACCTTCATCCTTTATTGGCGCCCGAACAATACCCACTAGTGGTGCAACCGAGTTAAGCTGACTCGTGAGCTGGCTCGGGCTCCACTCGTTAACGAGCTCACGAGTCGAGCTCGAGCAGGATTTCAAGCTCGTTGGGCTTATCGAGCTCAAGTTCAAACAACCGTCTGCTAGACAATATTACTCGTCAAGCGGCTTGCAGTAAGCGGAATGGCAGAAAGCGGAACAGCGGGGGCTAATTGGAGCTCGTGCCGTGGCGGGACGCGTAATCCGAAGCGGCATGTGCAAACGCGTTCATGACAGAAAAGGCGGGAAGAGAGTTGCCCGATGAGCTCGATTTCTATGACGAGTCGAGCTCGAGCTCGACTCGACTCATTTGCACCCCTAATACCCACCATCAACTGATATTTTCATCATCGCATAAAAGTAACTTACACATCCCTCGTGCTTACTCTGCCACTAAAGCCCAACATAATCATTAAAAAAAATCAATATATCTTGATATAAAATAGACCGGTTAGTGCATGAAATCCCTTGAATTTATGCTAAAATTAATGTAATTTATGATTTTATATATCACTAATCTCAACATAATTCTAAACAATTATTTTAACCAAAATCCTAATCCGATAATATTAGCTCGTTCACATGCTTAAAACTCTTATTATCGGAAGCTACTCCAATATTAAAACATAATTTTCTATACTTCGGCAATTTATATATATATATATATATATATATATATATATATATAATATATATATATATATATATATATATATATATGTGAATGAAAAAGAAAAAAAAGAAGGTTGGTTCTAAGAAAATAAGTTAAGTAGCTCATCTTGTTATGCTGGTTAGGAGCTTTGACTATCAACTAAGAATTCTTATGTTCGAGCCTTACGTGTGTATATATTATTATTATTATTATTATTATTATTATTATTATTCACGACGATAGAGAAATGTATAGTTTAACGTCTTAGCTAGCATTCTACGAGGATCCAGCACACAATCAGATAAGAGAGAGTGAAGCGTTCATAAGAGACACCAGAGATTTTACGTGGAAACTCCTGAAAAGGGGAAAAACCACTGGGTCTGGCCCAGTTTGAATGAATCCACTAGTATTTGTAGTCAATTACAAATGAGGCCCTTCCGTGGGAGAAGGGCTTGGCTTGATGTGATAGATGTACATCATATAGAGTGTATAACATGATGAGAGTTACAATAGATGTGTTTGTTTTGTCGGCACGACCTTAGTCGATAGAATGGAGGTCAGAAAAATCGTTTTCTGGTGATGGAGGTCGGAAGCATCATAATAGGCGACGGAGGTCGGAAGGACTGTAATCGGCAGACCGTAGTCGACAGGAGACTGGGGTTAGAAAGATAGTTGTTTTTTGATGGAGGTCGAAAAGACCATAGTCAATAGGATGGAGGTTGGAAAGACCGTTGTTTGGTGATGGAAGTCGAAAAGACCATAGTCAGCGATGGAGGTCGGAAGGACCGTAATCGGCAGGAGACCGAGCTTAGAAAGACCGGGCTTTGGTGATGGAGGTCAGAAGGACCATAATCGGCTGGAGACAGGGGCCCGAAAGACCGTTGTAGGAGACCAAGGTCAGAAAGACCGTTGTCTGAAGATGGAGGTCGGAAGGATCATAATATGCAGGAGTGCGATGTCAGAAAGACCGTTGTAGTAGAATGATATTCTGGTAGAACTCTGGGCATCAGGTAGTGTCCTAACAGAAGTTCGGGCCTTGGGTGGTTGTCTGGCAAAAGTCCGGGCGTCATATGGTAGTTCGGTGGAAGTCCAGGGCTCAGGTAGTAGTCCGGCGGAAGTCCGAGCTCCAGGTGGTAGTCCGACGGAAGTCCAGATCTCAGGTGGTGGTCCGGTAAAAGACCGGGCATCAGGTGGTGGTCCGGCGAAAGTCCGGGCCTAAGGTGGCGGGTATTTATTTTATTTTCATTTATTAATATTTTTTTAAATGAGAGTCAATTATTATATATATCATATTATCATTCATTTAAATTCATAGCATTAAAAAACAATTAAGTTAATCTGATCTTAAATTTATTTTAAAATAAAACCAAAATTTAACTGACGATTTCGAACTTTTTTTTGTTTTAAAAAAATTACGATCAGATCTATGATGTCCGATCATTTCCATATTTCCCCATTTCTTCTGTCATATCTATATATTCATCGCCTCAGCCCAGTCCTCCCTCCACTCACCACCACAGCTTCCATTTGGCTTCCTCCCATGGCGTCTCCACTCCTTTCCTTCTTCTTCTTCTTCTTCTTCCTATGTTACGCCGCCGTTGCTTCCCAAAGCCCATTCACAGAAAAAGCTGCACTAATCCGGTACTGGAACCGCAAAATTCCCAACAATCTCCCTCATCCCGCATTCCTCGTCTCCAAACTGACTCCTCTCTCCGCCTCCGACGCCACCACATTCTTCAACCTCGCCGCCTCCGACCCTTCGCTTCTCTCCTCCCACCTCGCCTCCTTCTGCTCCGCCGCCGGCCTCCTCTGCCCCGCCGACCTCACCCCCTCACTCTCCTCCCATCCCCGCGACTCCGACTTCGCCGCCTACCAGAACAGTAACTTCACTAACTACGGCACGAAGTCCGCCGACGGCCTCTCCTCCTTCAAAAACTACTCCGACGGCCTCAACGTCCCCCTCGACACCTTCCGCCGCTACGGCCGGGACTCCACCTTCCACGACGACAAGTTCTCTTTCTACGCCCCGGACGGCAATGTCGTCACCGCAAATTTCACCTCGTATGGCACAAACACCGCCGGCGGCACCGACGGGTTCACCTCCTACGATGAATCGTCCAATGTCCCTGATCTCAAATTCAATAATTACGCGGCGGAGGGCACTGGCCGCGAAGGAGTATTTACACAGTATTCGGATAATACGAACGCCGGCGACCAGGCGTTCAACAGTTACGGGAAGAACGGAAATGGTGCAACATCCGATTTCAGTTCGTACGCAAATAACTCCAATGTAATCGGAAGCACATTTACACATTACGGCGAGGAAGGGAATGGGGTTAACGATACCTTCGCTTCGTATGGAGATAATGGCAATGTGCCGGAAAACAATTTCAGGTCGTACGGCGACGGAACTAATGGTGGGGTTGATAAATTCACCAGTTATCGAGATCAGTCGAACGTCGGAGATAATTTCTTCACCTCATATGAAAAGAGCGGTAACGTTGGCACCGCCGATTTCACAAATTACGGCAACTCCTTTAATCCCGGCAGCGACAATTTCAAGGGTTACGGCCAGGGTTCCTTCAATGACCAAATCACATTCAAGGAATACTTCGCCGACAACACCAGCTTCACAGTCTATGCGAAAACCGGCGTCGATTTCAAAGAATATCACAATACATCTTCCTCCTCGACTCCAACCGCAAGCGCAGTGGATACGAAGAAGAGCGCAGTGGAGAAGAAGAAGAAGCAAGATTTGGCGAAACGGTTCGTCGAGCCGGGAAAGTTCTTTCGTGAACGAAGCTTGAAGAAGGGGACGGTAATGCCGATGCCGGACATCCGCGACCGAATGCCGCCGCGATCTTTCCTCCCGCGGTCAATCTCCGGCAAGATCCCGTTCTCCGCCGCCTCCGTCGACGGCATCTTCCGCATCTTGCCGGACACGGCCATGGGGAAGGCGGTGGATTCCACTTTAGCGGACTGCAATCGCGCTCCTAGCCACGGCGAGACGAAGCGCTGCGCCGCGTCGGCAGAGGATATGATCGACTTCGCCGTCGCCGTGCTCGGCAACGACATCGAGGTCCGATCCACGGCGAACACTACGGGCTCCAAAGGGAACATCATTGTCGGGGACGTGAGAGGGGTGAACGGAGGTAAGGTTACCGAGTCGGTGAGCTGCCACCAGAGTCTCTTCCCCTACTTGGTTTATTACTGCCACTCGGTGCCCCGCGTTCGCGTTTACGTGGCGGACATCCTGGCCGTTGATTCTAAACAGAAGATCAATCAAGGAGTTGCCATCTGTCACCTTGACACGTCGGACTGGAGTCCGACTCACGGGGCATTCGTGGCGCTGGGGCCCGGTCCGGGGAAGATTGAGGTGTGCCATTGGATCTTTGAAGGGGATATGACGTGGACGGTCGCTGATCATGCCTGATATCGGCCGGGAACCGGTTTGAATAGGAACGAATAAGGCAGAGGAGGGGACTATTTCTTTATATCTATCAATTATTAAAATATATATCTGTTTTGTTGGTAAGTTGAATGTAGTCTTCTGCTTAAAACCTATTTGCCATTTAATTATGTTATTATTCGTGGAGATTATTTCTCTTATTGTTGTTTTTGGAAGATTATGATTTTGATGGAATCGTTCTTAGAAGAATATTTTTGTTATTTTTATGCTTGTTAAGAGATAGAGTTGTTAATAAATAATTCAGACTCAAATCCATCTAAAAAAATCGGGTTTAGATGAATCGGTTTAATAAATGGGTTAGATTCAAGTTCAAAATTTCAATCAGATTAATTGATGAGTCAAGCTTCGATTGAACCTTGTTTTTGATTTTGACCCTATATTGACTTATTTTGACATTGTAGTGACTTATTTATTTATTTTTTGTTAACTTTTTTTTTTGTTTGTTGGTATGTTTTTTTTATTTATATTTTTAATCAATTATTCTAAATTCTATATCTATAATTTGTTATATATGAAAGGGTTTGGATTATTCAGGTTGTCGGTGGATCTTTATCAAGTTTTTATTTTTGATCTATTTATTAGACATTTCAGACTTGTATTGATTGGATTCATATAAGACCATTAACTTATTTTAACACCCTATTCAGGGGCATGTTAAAAATTATAAAAAAAATTGAGTGAGTATATTTTGATAAAAAGAAATTAAGAGGGATTTTGAATTTTATAGATTTGTTTGTGGTTTCTTAAAAATGAATTTTAATAATTTAAATTATTTCTTAAACATGAAATATATATTGGAATAATTTAATGCTTTTTATTAAAAAAAATATTGAACAAAAAGAAATAACATTTAAATAATAAATAAGTAAAATGATAATAAATTAAGTGTGATGTATTTTTTTTGGACATTATGTATTTTTTTTATTTTTTTATTTTTTTATTTTTCTCCTTAACAGTATACATTACTTATATTGAAGGGCAGGTATATGGAAATCTGAGGGAGCACGTGCTTCGCTTTAAAATTTAATATATTAAAGATAAATATTAATAAATTTCTTTTATTTAATATTTTTAATTGTTATAATTTAATGTGCACTCATTAAAAAATAAAATTAATTACAATTTTCTTATATAAAAAAAATTCTGACGGCCATTGAACTGCCACTGTCTGCAATTTAGAGTTTTTTTTTTTTTGGGAAATTGCAGAGTAATTTATTTTGAGTTTTGTTATTTATTTTCCCCAAAAAAAGTTTTGTTATTTAAATTCATCAATTGAAGAACTTATTTTTGGTAAATGTGAATCATCTTTGTTTAAAAGGATTCTTATAAATCAATGATACAGATGTTTTAATATAATTTGTTAAGGGTACATTATTTCTTTCTTTTTATGATGCTATTTAAAATAAATAAATGTTGTTAAAAAAATAAGGGGGTAGAATATGTGTTTTATATATTAATTTTATATAAATATTCAACGCATATAGATAAAAATTATAAGAGATTGAAAAATTTTTCATTAAAATTTCAAGAAAGAAAAAAGAACATGGAGCCTAACCAGGGGCAGAATCTGCTTCAATTTTGAGGCGAGGGGAGGGAGCAAATACAATACAAAAATAATTTAATATAGACATTTAAAAAAAAAGTTAAGCAAGAAAAATGAAAAAAAAAAGGTGTAATTAAATTGTCACGTAAAACATCAAAGAAAATATTAGAATTAAATGCAAATAAATATATAGATATTTTAGCGCAAATTAGGACAAAAAGTTTTTTAAGGGGGGCAAAAATAATTTTTTAGGAGAGGCAAAAATTTTTTTTTCACTCTCCTATAAAAGAATTTTTTTTTAGGGGGGGCAACCCCCAATTGCCCCCCCTAAGGAACCTATTGTTGTTCCGCCACTGAGCCTAATCTAATTTTAATAATCTAACGAAAAAGGAAAGATACAAGAATTTTTTCTGTATCACAATTAAAGAAGATGTGACCATATAAGAGTGGAACTAGCCTTTCAATTTTAGCATGGACAAATCTTTTATCTAAATGAACTAATATTTAAAAAAATAAAATTAGAACATAAATCAAAGCAAAATGTTATATTTCATTCTAAATGATAAATTAAAAATTATTACATGGTTATGAATCTACTTTGCATTTTTTCGATAATGTAACATTATAATTTCATATGGAATCAAATCGAACACATATTTTTAATATAATACACCAGACAATTGTTAAGCCAATTATCACCAATTCTACTAAGCATTTAATATTTTATAATCTTTATTATAGAAATGCTCTCTCAATTATAGCAATAGCAACTGGTAGTTAATGTTAAAGTAATAAGTATGTACATCAGAAGATACACACTATTCTTATTAACCATAACAAATTATTTTGCAAGATCAACAATATTTCTTAGAGAGGAGAGCTAATATCTAGTATGCATTTAAATAATATAAGTTGATAAGTGACTTTTAAGAGCACAAGTTCAATTATAGAAAAATCACTTGAATATAATTCTACTAGACACATTAATTTCCTCTCATTACAAGAAAGGAAGAAATAACTTGGGTTTAACATGCCATACAAAGAAACAACTCAGTACTAGATTAAAAAAAGTCATTATTTAGCTTTTGAAGTTGCATGTACACTATAATATAGAATAATTCAATAGGATAATGATATAAGTTTATTATTTCTTCACTTCTTTGCATTGATCGATGATGAGTTTTGTATGTATCATTCATATTTAGAATATCAACTTCAAAAACACAACAAAAATGCTACACTTCATCTAGTAAATCACTTCATCTATTCTCCCTCAGTATCATTAGTCGTTGCTTAGATATTTACACCAATTTCATTATATTTTCAATGTTTGGATCATTTCTATCTAATGATTATGATAACTCATTTGTAATCTCCAAGGTATCAATCATCAAATGTATTGTAAAAATAAAATCAAAAGATTCAATTACATCAATTAGAACACTTTCTTCAATTGACTATTAATAATGTATCCATTCTTTTTAAAAATCTCAAAAATATCAATTATAGAAGCATGCATACATTCCCATGAAACTAATTAAAGTATGAAAATATGAACTCCATACAATATCACTAGATCTTTATAATTTAGTGTCTTGATTTAAATCTTAACCATTTATTAGATTGCTAGCTTTGAGATGTAAAAATATTTTATCATGTTGAATAATTTTAAGAGCATCTGATCTCTTACAGGAAGCCCAAATAGTATTTAAATTCTAAAAGTGAACTCAAACAAATATTTCACTTGCCAATGATTCTTCACTAATACAATAAAATTAAAATACCTAAAAAAAACTATGCAATAAAGTTTTTTTATATTTTTTTTAGGGGGCAATTGCCCCCCTCCCCCCTCCTCACCCTAAGATGGTTCCGCCCCTATATATATATAATATATATATATATATATATATATTTGATCTAAATATCCCACAAAAACAAATAGCCGTATGAACATAAAATTTTTATTCCTCACACCCAGCAGAAGCATCGAGTCATTTCATCTTTAAACCGCGAACCTACTTTTAAATTTTGAATATTATCATAGAAAGGAGCGAAATAACATCTGAGCGTTGGAAAAGAAAGGAGCCAATAAATAAATCATATTTGTAAAAATTATATATATATATATATATATATATAGTATTCGCAGCGGTTGAGAAATGTATAGTTTAACGTCTTAGCATTTTACGTAGATCCAACACACAATCAGATAAGAGAGAGAGAGAGAGTGAAGGGTTCATAAGAGACACCAAAGTTTTTACGTGGAAACCCCTGAAAAGGAGGAAAAACTACGGGGGCCTGGCCATGTTTGAATGAATCCACTAGTATTTGCAGTTGATTACAAATGAGGCCCTTCCTTGGGAGAAGGGCTTGGCTTGATGTCACAAATGTACATCATATAGAGTGCATTACATGGTGGGAGTTACAATAGATGTGTTTGTTTTGTTGGCACGACCATAGTCGATAGGATGGATGTCAGAAAGACCGTTGTCTGGTGATAGAGGTCGGAAGGACCATAGTAGGCGACGGAGGTCGGAAGGACTGTAGTCGGCAGGAGACCAGGGTTAGAAAGACTGTTGTCTTTTGATGGAGGTTGGAAGGACCATAGTCGATAAGATGGAGGTCGGAAAGACTGTTGTCTGGTGATGGAGGTCGAAAGGACCATAGTAGGTGATAGAGGTCAGAAGGACCGTAATCAGTAGGAGACCGGGCTCAGAAAGACAGTTGTTAGGTGATGGAGGTCGAAAGGACCATAATCGGTTGGAGATAGGGGCCCGAAAGACCTTTGTAGGAGATCGATGTCAGAAAGATCGTTGCCTGAAGATGGAGGTCAAAAGGATCACAATATGCAAGAGTGCGAGGTCAGAAAGAGCGTTGTAGTAGGGCGGTATTCTGGTAGAACTTTGGGCATCAGGTGGTGTCCTGACAGAAGTTCGAGCCTCGAGTGGTTATCTTACAAAAGTCCGGGCGTCATATGGTGGTCCGGTGGAAGTCCAGGGCTCAGGTAGTAGTCCGGCGGAAGTTCGAGCTCCAGGTGGTAGTCTGACGGAAGTCTAGGTCTTAGGTGGTGGCCCGATAGAAGACCGGGCGTCAGGTGGTGGTCCGGCGAAAGTCTGAGCCTAAGGTGGTGGGTATTTATTTTATTTTCATTTATTAATAATTTTTTAAATGACAGTCAATTATTATATATCATATTATCATGTCATTTAAATTCATAACATTAAGTTAATCTGATCTTAAATTTATTTTAAAATAAAACCAAAATTTAACTGATGATTTTGAACTTTTTTTGTTTTAAAAAAATTACGATCAAATCTATGATGTCCGATCATTTCCATATTTCCCCGTTTCTTCTTTCATATCTATATATTCATCGGCTCAGCCCAGTCCTCCCTCCACTCACTTCCACCACAGCTTCCATTTGGCTCCCCTCCCATGGCCTCTACACTTCTTCTCTTCTTCTTCTTCTTCCTCCTCTCTTACGCCGCCGTCGCTTCCAAAAGCCCATTCAACGAAAAAGCTACAGTAATCCGGTACTGGAACCCCAAAATTCCCAACAATCTCCCTCATCCCGCATTCCTCGTCTCCAAACTTACTCCTCTCTCCGCCTCCGACGCCACCACATTCTTCAACCTCGCCTCCTTCGACCCTTCGCTTCTCTCCTCCCACCTCGCCTCCTTCTGCTCCGCCGTCGGCCTTCTCTGCCCCACCGACCTCATCCCCTCCCTCTCCTCCCACCCCAGTGACTCCAACTTTGCTGCCTACCAGAATAGTAACTTCACTAACTACGCCAGCCAATCCGCGGGCGGCCTCTCCTCCTTCAAAAACTACTCCGACGGCCTCAACGTCCCCCTCGAAACATTCCGCCGCTATGGCCGCGACTCTGCAGGCACCGATGACAAGTTCTCTTTCAACACCCCAGACGGTAATGTCGTCACCGCAAATTTCACCTCCTATGGCACAAACACCACCGGCGGCACCGACGGTTTCACGTCCTACGACGAATCGTCCAATGTCCCTGATCTCAAATTCAATAATTACGCGACGCAGGTCGCTGGTCGCGAAGGAGTTTTTACACAGTATTCAGATAATACGAACGCCGGCGACCAGTCGTTCAACAGTTACGGGAAGAACGGAAATATCTTTCTTTCCGTTTGATTATCTGCCAAAAATCTGCTGGAAACCTGTAGCAAAAATAAAATAATAGCCTCCCCTTATAGAAAAATATTTTCTGCAACACAACCTACATAAAAATATTCCAAAACATATTTATTCAAACATAAACATCTAATTAGAATCATCATCAAACATTGAACTTAAAGATACATTCAAAATTAATTGATCATTCATCAGATAGTTTAAAATGAAATTTAAAGTTCGTTTGTTTAAAACCACACAAATGTCCAAAAATAAATAACTACAGATGTTTAAAAACAAGAATACAACATTTAATTAGAATCAATCTCCTCTATTGAAGCTACCTGCTTTCCACTAAACTACTCCCTCATTTTTTGCATTTCATCCAACAACTCAGTTTGCTACATCTGTATATGCACCAACCATTTAGCTTGTGATTTCTTAACTTGCTCTAGCTTGGCTTGAAGGGCAGCTACATGTATGATATATAAAAACTCCTGGGTACTTGCTAAGAAGTTGGAGCCACCATATATTTGCCCCTCGTTTGCATAGGCTTGCAAGCCTAAACCATAAACCTTGCCATATTGCATTCCTCATATCGCTTGTGACCAAGTGCAGTCTTTAAAATATTATGTTAATCCACTAGAAGAACCCTCACATGCTCCTGTTTGGTTCTCTCGAAGCCGTGTATTATTGTCCTATAAAAGTTAATAAAAAACCAAGCAATTTACATACGACATCAAAAATATTCTAGCGAATTTATCAATATAGGCCAAATATAATACCTTTACACCTTTCTTAACATAAGCAAAATCTAATATCTATACTTTCCTAATTAGGTCATCGAGAGGCTGTCATTTTATCTGAGCATTCTCATCTCTTTATTCCACAATAGGCACGATCATCCCTACACTTCTTAACATAAACCAAATATAATACTTTTCTATCACAAAATAGCCATGATTCATTTGTGGGCTCCGAAAATTTAGCCCCGACCTTCCCTCCGTGTTTTTCTTTTTATTCGGCGAGGGAGTTTTAACGGAAAAAGTTCTGGGGTAAATTTTGGAAGGCAGATGGGTTTGTAGATAAGACACTACCCAAAGATTTCGCCCTCATTTTGTGAGGACTTTATGATCTGAGTTTTGGATTCCTATAGGTGCAAGCCCCTATAGTTAATTACCCCTCTTGATCACGAGAGAGAACTTTCGATTAAGGCTAGTCGTCAATCAGATACGTAAAGATACGTGATATCTGGCATATAGTAGCAGCAATAAGTTTGGATGATTGGAAATTTGATAATTTGAAAAGTTTAGATGTTTAAGGTTCAGGATTTCGTTCAGAGATTTAGAGCAGGGTTTCAACTCAAACGAGGTATGCATTTAATTTGATTTGAAGTTTCATTTGACTTTTAATTTCATTCTTTAATTTATGTTAAATTGAAAGTCAGTCTAATGATTTACCATGACTAATCGATTAGCATACTGAGCATAAAAATGGAAATTATTAGTAATTTCTACTTCTCAATATCTACCAAGAGAGATCAGGTTGGAGTAGTTCGCGATTATCTGATATCTTAGTGCTGCAAGTCTTGCTTTTTTCATCAGCCAAAGGAAGAGATTTAATGTGTAGACATCCCAACAAATTGTTCATCCATATAGCAGACTTATGCCCATGAATAAAAAAAAAATCTGCAATTGCTTTAAATTATTGTGTGGTAGAAGGTTGTTGAGCACGCACTTGGCGGAATCAGAATTTTCCTTGAATTAATAAAATTTCGCCTCTCGGCACATAATTTGGCGCTGCAAACCTCCTCGACATCCTTCACATTTTAAAGAAAATACGATTCTTAAGTGGCGAAGCTCATTCATATGCTCTAGCCATTCTCATTTTTAACATAAAATCCATATAGTTGTTGAAGATAGTTTGGTTTTCCAATTCTATGCATTCCAGAAAATCATCTCAGAGCGATTACATGCAATGCATATTTATAAGGTTATTCATGCCCCTCGATAAGAAATTGTGATGAATAAGCTTCCCAATTTCATAGATTATGAATTACAAATAATACCGTTTGCTTACAGATCTTGGCAGTAAAGTTTGAAGAATCTTCAAGTATAGAAGATGTGACATATATCCAATTGTCTCAAGTATCATTTTAATCTACGGAGCAAAGGTGTACAACAACCGGATGCTTTCCAAGACTTCTAAAATTTAAGCAAGTGCCTTCATCTAATATCCTCCACAGTTATTCCTTGAGACGGTTGAATGAAACCCAATGCAATCCATATTCAGACCAACTCATCTTTATTAAACGCATGATCTCATGGAAGCATGCAACAAAAATACGAAACAATTTTGTAGATGATTTTGCAGAACTTTACAACTCAGCCTTAAGATAAAACTCTGACCCAATAAATTGCTTTTTTTCTTAGAACCTTCCTCCAATGCCTTTCATCCAATTTGTCCTCCATAACACCACCAATGACTTTAGTTGCCAATGGAGACCCTAAAATATTTTTTGAACTATTTTTCCAACAATGGATCTTAATTAAATACATTTTTTGTGATCATCGGAGAGTGGTTCTTTATACCAGCAAATGCATGAGAGATGAGAAGTAGCAAATACTCGTCTTCTTCTAGGCCCGCTAATTTAATTATTTTCTCCTCCCTTTTAATTACCTTTGCAAATATTAGTGCAACTGAGTCCGTTTGAGTTGTTACCAAAATTTTACTTCCCAAACTTCCATAAGCCAAAGGGACGAGCTCCTTCTCCCGTTTACTTTTTTCCTATTTTTATCATTCTCCCAAATGTCATTAAGCACAAGTAAGAACTTTAGGACATTATCTCAGTCTGAAGACTATCTTGAAATGATTCAACTGTCTATAAACGAGACCTCTCCTTCTTAAGGGATTCCAACATATCTGCAATGACTTTTTTTTTTTCACATCAAAGTTGTTGAAAACACAAACCCACATTTTAAGATCAAATTCCTATACCATTTTATCTACATAAATATGTTGCAAGAGAGTTGTCTTTGCCATGCCGTCGTCCTCCAACACAGATAGAAGAGAAATATTTTATGTACAAATCCGTTCCATTAGCAAGAATTTGATGCTCTTCATTTTGTCACTTTCTCAATTACTGCATAACAAAGATCAGTTTGCAATTCACATCTGAGCTGAAACATCCTTATCAAATTCATAATTAATATTTTTTTTTTGTAATTGTATGGGTCAACAAATGCCCCCAACAAATATGGTACGCATCTGGAGCGTACCACGTTTATTGTGATGTAGTTGATATTTTTGTGGTAGCTTTGTTTTTGTATATTTGTAATTATTATGATTACTTTTGACACATTCTCCTTTTTCCTCATATGCAGGAAATGTTTCGTTGGGAGCGGCCAAATGATTTTCCCCCGGGTGAGCCTAGTGAGGATTCATCTGGGAGGCTATTGATAGGCAGGACCCCCAGGGCAGTGTTGATGTTCGGGACAAACTAGAGCAGCACGAGGACATGCTGCAGGGGCGGGACCTTTTTCACTGCTTCTTTACCCGCTCTCCCTTACTTCTAGAGCTTTCTTAGGATTCTGCTATTTTTGAGAACTCAAATAAATGGGTTACTAGTCTCATGTTGCAGCACGGGGAGTACCACCCGTTGGAGAGTTTGGTTGCACAGGTTGGTTGGGGTACCTGCGACATTCTAGAGCCAGCTGCAGATACGCTTGAGCCAGTTGGATAGTCGAGCCTTCTTAGCCACCATCTGTTACAGTCTTCACCCCCTCTAGAGTAGCCAAGGGACTCTGCAGTTGGACGGATTCAGAGCCCAGTCAGCGGTTATGTTTGTTGGGCTCTCTATGTACTTCAGTCACATAGGGAGACTCTTCGAGCAGCGGGGATCTACGAGGTAGTGTACCCCTCACTTTTTAACTGCAGGCGTCTTCCCACTTCTTGGGATTGTGGTTTGGTTGAGTTTTGGGATGCTAGTCGTAGTACTTGCTGGGTCGTAGCATAGGAGCTCACAATTACCCTTTTAGAGTTACAGGCAGTATCTGGGTTGCCAGTCTTTAGACATAGTTTTGAGGAGTGTATTCCTCCAGATGAGCAGTTATTTCACCAGGTCCCCTCAGTAGATGGTGATAGGAGGGGTAGATTGGCCATACCAGATGTTTATATAGCACTTCTTCAGCACTACCGTTGAGTGTACAGAGCCTCAGGGTTGACAGTGCGTGCTCGGGTTGGCTTGCTGGTGGACATCTGGGTCCGCAATTTTCTTCAGCACAGTTACTTGACCACCATTGGAACTTTACTTCAGGACTCGTTTGGCCTTGGTTTATAGCGCGGTGCTCCGCTGTCAGAGGAGATCGCCGAGCCTTCTTTCGTTGTTGGCCACACTTTTCCAGCACGGCAGGGCATCAATAAGGACTTACTTTTGGCAGGGTTTTTGGCCACCTGGCTTTGTACCTTCGTTCTTCCACTTAGAGTAGGGTTCATTTGTTACAGTGCTCTATTAGCCGCTAGCCAGTTGTCTCAGGGGCAGTATCTCTCTTTGGCACCAGTAGTACTTGCTAGGATCTACAGATCCCTATGCACCGCTTTAGAGGCTACCTCACTTGAGCTTCAGGACTTGACCCTGCCGTAGCACTACCTGTACGGATGGATTCACTTACACATACTTGGAGCTTTTTTTTATTTAGAGTGCCCGTTGTACTTTACGGAGAGGGGGTACCCCACTGTACTTCAGTTGTCCTGGGCTTTTGCTACGTTTAAGTCAGAGAGGATCCGGCTCTTTTTCTTTGGTCCACACTTAGTCTCTAATAGGTTTTCCTTAGTTTACCAAGCAAACGCAGCTAGTTTATCGCCCCATCTGAGGGGGACAGTTGTTGTAGATGGAGTTGACCACATAAGGGGATGCACTTTGTTATAGAGGAGACATAGCTTGTCCGTTGCTGAGTACCTCATCAGCATGCGACCAGGTTGGTTGTGTCACCATTCTGGCAGTATAGTTACTTTGGAGGGCTACACACCCAATCGGGTGGCCAGACAGTTTAGATTCTTCTAGGCCACAACTTATGACGGACGACCACTTATCCCTGGGGTCCTAAACATATAATGTATGGATATAGTTCTACTGGAGACCCGACTCTACGCTATAGCTTTGACCTGGTTACACTTGTTGAGGCTCAGAACATGTTCCAGTTTTCTTTTAGCCCAGCCGTCTACTCCTACAGGAATGAGTTACACACGACTGTCATGGGTACGACAGTCTTTTGGGCCAGCTTTGGAGCATGGCGCGAGGAGATACAAGCGCCGGGTACGGGAGCTTAGGTTACCGAAGGGATAAAGGTCTCGTCGGTGTCTTCCAGAGGCTGCAGTTGACAAAGGTACCTCTTCTCCTCTCTTTTTTTGTCAGCACTTAGTTTTTTTATAAATTTTTTGTTAATTTGATATGTGTTTATTTGGTGCAGGGACACACACTGGGCTCGTGCTACTACTACAGACGTTGTTCCTTCTCCTGTCCGCATTCCAGATGTGGCACTTGTGCCACCTCAGGCAAAGTCTTCCCAGTCTTCTAGCCGGCGGGCTAGTTCTCAATGTACTACTGCTTCCAGGAGGTCCGTAGATGCTCATCCCTCTCCTAGGAACCTTGGGGAGGATGCACATGAGCCGAGGAGGTCAAACTTTACGGGCTACAGTATACCAGGACACTCCTACGACTTTTTTTTTTGGTGGACCCCTAAGGGTTGTTCTGTCCCGACGAGTCCTCTGGTACCGGTGCCACTTTACTTTCAGAGTTCTTTGGAGGGCCTCCACACACACTTCTGCCATTAGGCTTGGTGCCCATGGAGTTCTCCTTCTTTCCTAAGGGTCACTCGACTAACTTTACGGGACCTTCTTCTGTCCCTGTTAGTTACTCAACCTACCTTGTAGGACTTTCTTCTGCTCCAGCCAGTTACCTAGCTGACCTTGTAGGTCCCTCTTCAGCTCTAGCCAGTTACTCGGACGACTCTGCAGGTCCCTTTTCGGCTCCAGCCAGGTACCTAGCTGACTCTGCGGTTTCCTCTACATGTACACATTTATTATAAGTCAATTTATTTTAAATATATTATTATAATATTTTCTCCATATTAATTGATTCTAATATTTTGTGTAGTTTCTGAGGGATATGATTACACTTCGAAGATTATCGGCCATGTTCCTCTACCTCCGACCTCCATGACCACTGAGATGTGTAGTGATTTGGTGCAGCCTCTGAGGATATTAGTCTTCAGCATTTAACCAAGGTCTCTAGAGTCTTGGCATGACTTTTCTTCCACCGCCAACCAGCTCCTTGGCCTACTTGCCAAGTATGGGTTGAGCACCACTGAGTTACTTTTTTAGGAGGTGGTGTGCCATGAGGCAGAGTCCAGCATCTAGCAACTGAGCTCCCTCTCGATCACCCGGTCTACGGTTACACTTCCAGAGCTAGAGGGGATGATTATCAGCTGTAGAGCGAGGGCTGATGGAGCTCACGACCGACAGGACTATAGTGTAGAGGCACTGAGGAGACACCATCAGAGTTCTTCTGACATGACTAAGGAGGTAGACGGGCTGATAACCCGTATGCAGAACATCTGGAGGGATTTTACATAGGCGATGTCTCGGAGGCTTCACATACGGGAGAGACGTAGCCGACGGGATCATCTCATTAGAAGGGAGGAGCAGCGGCACAGATCTTTGCAGTATGAGGTGCTGGATGCAGATGCTTCGCTAGCACGGGCCGTGGAGAAGTTTCAGATTGCTCAGTCAGAGTTTCAGACCTTGGCTGGGATCACTAATAGGCTGGAGAAGTTATGGGCTCACCTTTTTTGACACGTCCTCGTTCGTTATTATTTTGGCATGCACTTCTTGTAGCGTCTTGAGTCTCCATGTACTTGTACCTCATGATGATTATTATACATATATGGAGGATTTTTTTTTGCAATGTTTCTTCTCTTTTTTTTAATACTCTGAGCTGTATTGAGCCGTGTGATGGAGCTGTACTATGAGCTTGAGCTTTAGACTTGTGTTGTTGGTATCACTGGGGATTTTAAATATTTTTTGGGGATCTCGGCATGTGGCGCGATGTCGACCCAAATATATATTTAAACTGCCCACAGCCTTTGAGGGTAGTTGTGAGCATCGTCACTTCAGCCACTAGTTGGAATTAGTAGCCATTAGCTTTAGCTCAAATTTCCAAAAATTTTGGCTCCTTCTATCCTATGCTTTGTGCAGCGGACTTGACGAATGATTTGTAGGTTTTTGGATTAAGTTGATAGTATTAAATATTGGTAGTATCTTAATCCTTAACCACTTGAAGAGACTTTTAATCTGAATTACTTGAGTTCATCAGATTAGGAGAGCTAGGATTTAATAGGTCGTTATCTTCTAGTTACGGAAATGAGGTCCCTCTATTGCGGCCTTTCTTATGGCGTGTTAAGTAGACAGAAATGCCAGCGATCCAACCATATTTAAGCGTTTTGGATCCGGCCTTTTATACCCATTCAGGCTTCAAACTCGTGCTATGAAAAATATGCTCCCTAATACTGAATTTTTTGAAGTTAGTAGATTTGAAGTCATCCTTTGTGGTTGAAGACTTGGAATCTATGCGCATTTGGTAGGTGCTCGGGACTCCTCTTTTTCATTGGAATTTCGATTCTTCGGTCAATTAAAAGAGTCTTATAAATCATGACTCCTAGAACTCGTTGAGTCAAATCAGCCTTAGTTCTTCTTGCAGTCCCTATTGATGGGTTGACGAAGTCGGAGTTCCACTACTACGGCATTTCTTATGGCGTGTCGAGTAGATGGAGCTGCCAGCGATTTGGCCATATTTGGTCGTGTTGGGTCCAACCTTTTACACCCATTCGAATCTTAAGCTTCAGGCTGTTGAAAGACTTCAAGCTTTTCAAGCTCAATTTGTTAGAGAGAATATTAATAAAAATCTCTTTTTCTGACTTTTGAATTCTTAGTATAATGGAGGAAGAGATGTCCCGAACTTCAGAGAAAATCACTCACATATACACTGACAATAAAAGTTACCACATTCTGATTTAAAGGAATGTTTGTAGTTGATGATTTTAAATATTTATTCGGTGATCTCGGCACGCAGCATGATGTTGACCCGAATAAATATTTAAAATACCCCCTTCCTAACAGGAAAAATTTCAAGATGAAATAAATTTATCAGAATTTTAAATATTTATTTGGGGATCTCGGCACGCAACTTGATGTCAACCATAATAAATATTTAAAATGTCCCAAGCCTAGCAGAGAGATTTAAAGATCGGATAAGCTTATCGAAATTTTTTTTAAATCTCCTCGAGGATCTCGGCATACAGCGCGATATCGACCCGAATAAATAGTCAAAGGGTTCCTCTTTTTTTTTGTAAAATTGAAATTTCAGAGTCTTAAATATTTATTCGGGGATCTCGGCATACCGCGCAATGTCGACCCGAATAAATATATAAAAATGATCTCGTCTTTTTTTTTTGCAAAATTTTCATTTTAGAGTCTTAAATATTTATTCGGGGATCTCGGTATGAAACGATGTCAACCTGAATAAATATATAAAAATTACCCCTTTTTTTTTGAAAAATTGAAATTTTAGAGTCTTAAATATTTATTCGGGTATCTCGGCATGCCACGCAATATCGACCGGAATAAATATATAAAAATGACCCTGTACTTTTTTTTTTTGCAAATTTTCATTTTAGAGTCTCAAATATTTATTCGGGGATCTCAGCAAGCCGCGTGATGTCGATCCGGATAAATATAAAAAAATGACCCCCCCCCTTTTTTTGCAAAATTGAAATTTCAGAGTCTTAAATATTTATTCGGGGATCTCGGCGTGCCGCGCAATGTCGACCCGAATAAATATATAAAAATGACCTTTTCTTTTTTTTTTTTGCAAAATTTATATTTTAGAGTCTTAAATATTTATTCGGGGATCTTAGCATGCCGCGTCATGTCGACCCGGATAAATATATAAAAATGACCCCCCCTTTTTTTGCAAAATTGAAATTTCATGGTCTTAAATATTTATTCGGGGATCTCGGCGTGCCGCACAATGTCGACCCGAATAAATATATAAAAATGTCCCTGTCTTTTTTTTTTTGCAAAATTTATATTTTAGAGTCTTAAATATTTATTCGGGGATCTCGGCATGTCTCACGATGTCGACCGAATAAATATATAAAAATGCCCCGCTTTTTTTATAAAATTAAAATTTTAGAGTCTTAAATATTTATTCGGGGATCTCGACACGCCGCGCAATATCGCCCAGAATAAATATATAAAAATGACCCTTTTTTTTGCAAAATTTATATTTTAGAGTCTTAAATATTTATTCGGGGATCTCGACTTGCCGCGCGAGGTCGACCTGGATAAATATATAAAAATGACTCCCCACCCCTTTTTTCGAAATGCATTCTTCTATTACAAGAGAATTTTGATATATATATATATATACTAGTAGGAACTTGAAAAGCATACATTTTACACACATGTTTATCTCTATGTATGATACTTCTTCAGGTATTGGCCGTTATTTGGTGGTATAGGCCTTTGACCATCCAAGTCAATCAATTGATAAGCACCTCATTAGTACACCTTTTCAATGACGAATGAGCCTTCCCAATTGGACACGAACTTTCCACCAATTTTTTGGTGTGAGATGATTGGTCTTCTCAACATCAAAACCAATTCTCCTTCTTGAAATGCCCGATGGCGTACCATTCGATCAAATGATTTCGTCATTCTCGCCCGATAGATCTCCAAATTCTATTGAGCTTGTAGTGTGACTTCATCGAGTGCATCGAGTTCCTCTATTCTCAACTGAGCATTTTGCTCCTGAGTCAGATCATATTGGATAGCAACACGAAGTGATGGTAGCTCAATTTCCAGTGGTAATACGGCTTCAACCCTGAACACCAGTGAGTAGGGCGTAACTTTTGTCGGTGTCTTGTAAGTAGTATGATACGCCCATAGTGCCTCCACCATTTTAGTGTGCCACTCTCTTTTACTCTTGGTGAAGATCTTCTTTAACAGTTTTACCAGCATCTTGTTAAAGGCCTCTACCAAGCCATTGGCCCTTAGATTATATATAGATGAGTATTGCCAATCAATTTTATGTCATTCAACAAATTTATATATTTTTGTGCTCTTGAATGTTGTGCCATTGTCTGAGATCACACAGCATTATACACCAAATCTGTAGACGATATTATGGGTGAAGAAGTTAATCACGTGCTCAAACATGACTTCTTTAAAGGTAGCCGCTTTTGTCCACTTAGAAAAATAGTTTGTTGCCGCCAATATGAAGCGATGTCCGGTTGATGACGGCGGATCTATCGGTCTAATTATATCAGTTCCCCAGCATTCGAATGGATAGGAAACTACTGTCAGGTGCAGTGGATTTGGTGGCTGATGAATAGCATCACCGTGAATCTGACACTCATGACACGTCTTAGCATGGTTAATGCAAATTATCACCATTGTTGGCCAATAGTAACTCATTCGCTTGATTTTAACGGTCATTTTAGGACCTGACTGATGTGCTCCACAAAGCCCTTCGTGGACTTCTGTTATCACTTTATTAGCTTCCTTAGTCCCTAGGCACCCTAGCCACATCTGATCAAAAGCCTGTCGATACAACGTATTATTAACAAATGCATATCGTAGTGCCCTTTTCCGAATTTGTGCGGCCATAGATTTTTTTTTGTCTGGAGCTTATTTTCTTCGAAGTAGTCAATGAATGGCTGCCTCCAATTATTTTCGACTTCAATATCTAAACAATGCCACCACGATTTTGAAGCTTGACTAGCTTTACGTCTCTTTGCCACATGATATTCTTCCAAATAATTTTTCATAACGATCTGATGGAGGGGTTGAGGCTCAACTGGGATTGTATCCTTCTTTCCTGAATTCGATACGTCTTCTGCCATTGGGAATTGTAATAGAGCAAGCTCCAAGATTTGACGGTTATAAACCCCAATGAATATAGGCTTCTCTTCGTTGGTATTTGCCATCTCCTTGGCCAATTTGGCCAAACAATCTACTTTGCCATTCTACCCTCGAGGAACTTGAGCTAATTCAACATTTGGTAACTGTTTCAGGAGCTCAAGGGTTCGTCGGTAGTAATGGGCCAACTCAAGCTTACAGATTTTATAAACCCCAGGACTTGATTTATTACAAGTTGAGAGTCATCAAAGACCCGAAGATTTTGAATTCTAACATCAATTGTGATCTCAAGTCCCACTATTAAAGCTTCATATTCGGCTTCATTATTTGTACGGGGTTCAGTTAGACTGAATGAAAACCTCATTATACCTCCTTCTAATGCTATGAAAATAAGGCCGACACCAACTTGTGCCCTAGCAAGATTTGGAGGTCGGGCAGGTTTAATCAACGATGCTCCGTCAAAATACATCTCCCAAAATGGTACTTTCTCATTTTTCTCAATTTGCATGATTTGTTCATTGGGCAGATCATCATTATGTGGGGAGTCTGCCAGGATAGGATGTGCGGCGAGAAAATCTTCCAAGGCTTGTCTCTTTATTGCCTTTTGTGGCATGTATATGATATAAAGCTACAGTAATAATACCGCCCACCTGGCCAGGCGACCTGTCAACGCTTGTCTTGTCATCAAGAACTTCAACGGATCGATCTTTGATATTAGTGTTATTTTATGAGACAACATGTAATGGCGGAGCTTCTAAACTGCGAAGATTAATGCCAAACAATGCTTCTCAATTGGAAAATAGTAAATTTCTTCTCCAATTAATCTTCGACTGATCTAATAGAGTGCATTCTCCTTGCCTTCTTCATTATGTTGGGTCAATAGTGCCCCGAGGGACTCTTCTAAAGTTGTTGTATACAGTATAAGAGGCTTCTCCGGGATTGGCGCTGCGAGAATGGGCGGATTCAATAAATATCTTTTGATGCTGTCAAATACTTCCTGACACTCTGCATCCCATTTGAAGTAGACATCTTTTTTCATAAGCTTGAAAAATGGCTGGCACTTACCCGACAGATTTGATATAAATCATCGAATGAAAGCCAGTTGCCCTTGCAAGGAGTGGAGTTATCGTAGATTCCTCGGGAGTGGCATCTCTGTGATTGCTTTAATTTCATTAGGGTCGATCTCTATACCTCGATGACGAACAACATACCCTAAGAATTTACTGGAGGAGACCCCAAAAGTACATTTGAGAGGATTCATCTTCATATCAAACTTTATGATTCTCTCAAATACAATTCTGAGATCTTTTAAGTTATCTTTTCGGCCAAGGCTTTTAACAGTAAGGTCATCTACATAGCATTCGACCTTCTGATGTATTAAATCATCAAATATGTGAGTCATCGCCCGCTGGTAGGTGGCCCCAACATTCTTCAAGCCAAAGGGCATGATAATATATCAAAATATGTCGATGGGCATTCTGAATAATGTGTGTTTTTCACTTCAGTAGCCATTTTGATTTGATTATTGCCCGACGATACATCCATAAAGGAGAACATATCATAGTTGGAAGTGTTATCTACTAGTAGTTCTGATACAGGGAGCGGAAAGTCATCTTTTGGGCACGCCTTATTGAGGTCTCAAAAATCGATGCATATACGAATCTGACCATTTTTTTCTTCACCGGGATAATATTGGCGATCCAATCGGCATATTTTTCTTCTCGGATGAAGCCCGCCTCTATGAGCTTCTTGGTTTCGGTAATCATATTTTCTTCTATCTCCAATCTCATTCTTCTTGGAGCTTGTTTGATAGGTGCTTCATCTCGTTTGATGGCTAGTCTGTGAACTGCCATATCAGGGGATAAGCCTGATATCTTAGCATATGTCCAGGCAAAGCGATCCCTGAATTCACAAATCAGCTCTTACATTTCTTCCACTTCGTCTTTTGGTAGTAGGGAGCTAATGAAGGTCGGGCGAGGGTCCTCCTCAGTCCCCAAATTTATCTCCCTTAACTCATCTATAGTGGTTGCCTGCGCACCATCTTCAAGTTCTTCAAGTGCAAGCTCAGCCTCTACGGACTGATCCTCATAATCGTCAGCTTCATAAACCTCTTCAGCACCATCATCACCAGATTCAATTTCCCTGCACGTAATGGCACGACACGTCTCTCCTTGAGAATGCCTTCTTATAACAAATCTGAGACCTCTTCTGACGAGAATATCCCTGCTTCGCAATGTATGAGGATTTCTTCGATACCAAAGCTTCAAACAAAGGTGAAGTTGTTGTTTAGGGGTGCAAATTCTGACTTATTTTTGCAACATCCTCTATATGTTTCTAGAAATAAATCTGGGCATTCTCGTAGGTACTAACTCCCTACATTCGGTGGGCCTATAGAGCCAGTCTCGATTCTCTTCATCTCCGCACTCTAAAGATTTATAAAATAGAATTTCTGATCCACCCCTATTTCTTCGAGGAGGCATATAAAATATTACAAGTTCCTCGACATTATCCACCTCTCGAGAAATGATTTCCTTGAAATATTGCTGGGGAATACGCGTGACCATGCATTCATTGTCTGAGATTGACAGATTGTCTATTCTCTTTGAAAGTATATTTTGCACATTATTCATGTAGATAGACTCATAGTCATAGAGATCATCTGAATATCCTACCTTCTTTTTTCCCCTTGCTATTGATTGGCACATTTCCTGATATTTAACAGGGATGGCATCATCTTCATCTGTGTCACTCCCTAGATGATGCACATATTTTCTTGGTCTAGAAGCGTTTGCTACTTTAGGAAGAGTCAGTGTCGCCTTCTTTCTTCCCACATGCTTCTTCTCATCTTCTTGTTTGGGCTGCCTTGTAGCCTTTAGATTTGCTGCCTTAGTCTTGAGAGAACTTGACGTCTTTGATTCCTTGGAGATGAAATATCTAGCATTTTTATAAATTTTCACCTCATGAACTACAAAGGGCTGAATATCACCGGAGATTCTGAACTCCTCTCCATCCCTGATGTACTTCATACATTGATGTAGTGTTGACGGGACAATGTCATAATCATGCAACCACGGGCGATCTAGAAGCGCCTTAAATGAGGTGTCTACATCAATCATATGAAATTTTGCCTCGGTATGGAGTTCCCCAAATACTAGAGCGAGCATGAATGATCCAAGGGTCTTTTGTCCCTTTTCATTGAAACCGCGTACCATTAATTTGTCTTTCCCGAGGTGCTGCACATCGATACAAAGTGATCTCGATGCTTTTAAGCTCATCCTATCACTTTCTGCAGTAACATATAGAGGCCGGTTATGGTTTGCCATTCCGATCATCATGTCATCCTATGCAAAAGTGATGATTGGCTCATTTCGAGCTTGTAAGACCTCAGTCAAGTTACGCTCAGCAAAATACGCCTCATATCTTTCGGGGTCCCTAAGAGCTTGAATCAGGGTCTCCTAAAGGTCTTTAGACATCACTAGGACGTCGTATATACTAAGCTATGCTGGAATTTTTCTCAGATGGGATAGTATATTATAATATATCCCTTTACCTGAAGTCTCTTTTTTCTTAGAGTCCTTGGGAATGATATCTTCATTGACGACAATCTCCTTCCCTTTGTCTTTATTAGAGATCCCTTTTTTTGGTGGAGATGATAGCGTTTTACCATTTCTCAACTGCACTTAGGTGATCTCCTCCTGCTCGGACTCATTTAATGATGCATTGTCTTCAGAATCAATCATTGCTTCATCTGGAGATTCGTCTGTTGATTCAGAGCTGCTGCCCAAATTCACCTATTCCATATGCGAAGTGATATCAGGCTCTGATTCATCCTCTTTCGGAAAATATAAATCATTATGTACATTGTAATCCATTGGTGATACCATCATAAAGTATTTAGAGGGTGCTTCCTTTTCCTTTTTGGCCGAAGTCACTAGTGTAGTCAAGATAACTCGACAATTTTCTACGGGGAGTGGATCTTCATTGACCTCTTTTTCCTCCTCAACCCTGAGTTCTACATAAAATCAGCAAGCTTAATAGGGCGTCTCACAGTCTTGTAGTATTAGTCCAAACCGTTGATAACCCTTTGGGTCAATGTCTTTTTCTCCTTTGACTTTTTCAACTTGGTCTTCTTTTTGGAGGATTTCTCCTTCCCAAACTTTGAAGTTCTAGCTTGGTTGGAAAATTATTTGGAAGTGGATGCTTGCATTACAGGCAGCACTTTGGGATCTATCACCGGCTTAGTGGGAGATTTCCACTTCACACCCGAGACACCCTCAATCTGTTTCAGCATCTTAACTATTTTCTTGGAGACTACAGTCTCCCACTGTTCTTCTTGAATCAGTTTTTTTTTCTTTTCTTCTTTCTTCTATTGGGGGTATGGAGGAAGTCATAACTATCCAGGTTGATTCTTTTCTGGGATTAATTAACACATTATCTGACAATGTGAGCTCTCCCTTCTGATATTTCATTTCAACCCAATCCTTGAAGATATAGCAATCTTCAATGGGATGGCCAAGCACTCGATGATACGGGCAGTAATTTGGGTCACTAGTTTCTTTCGACAACTCTGGCCTCTTACACTCCGGCAGTACTAGGCCTGCTTTTAATGCCTGTCAAAATAATTTTGCGACGCTCTCTCTTTTGAATGGATATTCTTTATTCATTTTGCCTTTGAGAGATGGGTACGTTCTATTACCGGTTCTCATTGCTTGCCTCAGACATTCCCCTCCACTTTGAAAAGTTTGTGGCCTATCATTTCTCCTGAGTATTAGCTTTGGTTGGAGGTTAAGGTTATAGACTTGTTTTGACTTTTTTTGATACTGCATTGGTTGCTTACCTTTATCTATATTATAAATCACTTGTTTCCCTCTATTCAGCTTGAGAGAGGATGCAGAGTAAGTTTCACTCCTTCTTGTCTCTGAGGTTTTGGGCTTTTTGGACTTATCAGGGTTACCCTCTGATCTTGACAAGTTTAGCTTTTCAAATTTAGCCACTCTATCTAGTAAATCTTGAAATGTTGTGATTGTAGCCATGCATAGGAAAGGCTGCATCTTATCATCGATGTTTCCCATTAATAGTTGCACGGCGTGTTCTTCTTCTAGTTGTTACTCATATTTCATGCTTAGATTACACCATTGAGTTATGTATTTTGGTACTGACTCCTCTTTCTTTTGCTTATCTAAAGCTAGGTTGGCGATCGTGATCTTCTCGGTCGCACTAGCAAATCTCTTCACAAACATGGCCTCTAATTATGTAAAAATTTTTATAGAGTCATTTGGTAACTCGGCATACCATTCGAATGCAGTTGCTGTCAAACTGGTAACAAATTTTTGGAAGTGTATAACATCATTTCCTCCTGTATTCCCGCAGGTGGCCTTGAACTGCGCTAGGTGCTGTCAGGGATTATTAGTGCCATTGAAGGTATGAAATTTTGGGACCGAATACCCTTTCGGGTACGTCACTTGATCGTATTCTGCAGGATATGGGCGACCTTTGCCAACCAACTTTTCTGCTTGATCAATGGCTATGATAGCCTTGATCTTCTTTATGATTATTCCTTCAAGCTGTGCAGCTGTTACAGGCTCAGAGGTGCTGGCAATATTTTGAGGAGTAGGTTGGCGGATGACATTATGAATCTCATGACCACCTTCAGGAGTACCCCGTACTCCCGAAACTTGAGGCATTTGAAAGTTTGGAGGATCTGAAGGAGGATTGGGCATGGGTCCGATAGTGGCAGTTCTCTGCATCATCTGTATCATTGCTGCCATTTGGGTCATCATCTCATTCATCTTTTCATTTAGTTGAGAGATCTCATTATCTTTGGCCCTCATCTGTCACCTCATTTGTCTTCTCATATCAGTGAGCGTGGTTTCTTGGTCATCAAAGGGATTCTCCTCAACATCTTCTATTTCTTGCTCTCTTGGGGAGCGATCACCTCCGCCAACGACGGAACCAGTCTCTCATTGGTGTACTTCCATGGGTTGTGGCTGCCAATCTCCTTCATCTTCGCCATCGTCATGGTAGACTTTCTCGATAGCACGTGTATGTCTTACCATATAGACGATTTCAAGATTCATGATATCCTCCATTTCTTCTTCCAGATTTTCTTTTATAAATTCATCAATATTTTCAACAAGATTTTCTTCTATATTTTCTTCGAGATTTTCTTCCATATTTTCTTCTATATTTTCTTCTCCTTCGACATATTCCTCCCCTTCTTTTATATCTACTTCTCCTTCCTTTTCTCCTTCCAGTACTCGGATATCCGAGCGGCGACTCCACTGGATTTCTGGCTCTTGATTAGACAATGAGATTTCTTCGATCAGTGGGCTACAATCAAAGTTAGTCTCTTCTTTTGAAGAGGTCAGCGAGTGATGGGATCCCTTAGAGGATTCTTTGAGGTGTCTACTGTCAAGAGGGATGTCATCGTAGGTCTTCTTGGAACCCATCTTTGACGTTCTTTGTAGGTGGGGGCGGATCTCTGGGAAGCCATACCGGATGTCACGCCCAGATTTATTTCCTTCTTCTTTCTTCTTCTCTACGAGGCTTGGGCCTCCAAATTTCCTTTCCCTTCCGCTGGGACCTTTCGGCGGCGGATCCCTGAACTTGAGGTTCAAGTGTCACGCCCCAATGTTCACCGCTCGGAGCTTATCGTCGATATCTTCTTTGTTCAGCTATCACAGCAGACGATAGTCTTTCCCTCAGAGGGGTTCTCCTTGCCTCAATAACTACTATCCTTTGAAACCTCTTCTTCATCAATCCCCTCTCCTTGAATGTCTTCAGTACTTGATGTACTCAGACTGACAATCATTTAGGTTCTCTAACCATCTAAGGGATTGATGCTTCTAGTCGATGCTCCCAAAATAACTGCTTGAGCTCACCAGAAGAGCTATTTCTTTTAACCCACTTCAGGTTGGTAAACCTATTATTAGTGGTGATATTGGCCTCAAGTTCTTGGGCTGGTAGATTTGATGGGTGCACATACACCAATTGTTGTAGAGCTCGAAGTTGAGCATTCAGCTTTCTCCTCTGCCTCCTTGTTAGCTTCCCTCCAGATGAAAAAGCTTCAGCATTATTCTTCTCGGGTGCTGGTAGCTCGACTGGCAGAGATGTGGTGTTTGCAGCCACCACAGAAATCCTTCCTCCGGCTACAACCCTTTTGGTGGCCGGGGCTTCAGACTGGGATAGTCATTCAAATACAAAAATCTTCCTATGAGGATTTAAAGAAGAAGGTCGTTGTGCTGGCAGATTCACATGACCCGTAGGAGCTTCAGCGAAATTAAGTCTTCTAGCAGACCTCTCAGCATTCACGCCATTCAAAGGAATGGCAGCAATCCTTGTAGCAATCGCTGGGAAGTTAACGCTACAAAATTGGATGGTAGCTCTGGCATTTCCAGTGTTGATTATAGCATTTGCCAACTGGATGCTGGCCCCACCACCTAGTTGAATAGTGAAAGGAGTGTTCTGTAGATCCATCTGCAAAAATGAAAGGTAAGGGTTAGTAATCATCATCTGATACATCACCCCACACTTTCAAAATGCAGAGACATGCATAGAACAAAAGACAAAAGCAGATAACTATTAGCAAGCAAAAAAAAAGGTAACATAAATTTAAAGCCCTGCTGAATAAGATATCTCAATTAATGTATGAAGGGTCATTTTAAAAGCTTTAAAATTTTAAATACGAATTGATATGGATGCTACTATAGCACTGAGACGACTAGTCAAAGATGAAAAGAGAAAGCAATCCCCAACGGAGTCGCAAGAAATCTGTGGACACCAAAAATTCGGCCCCGGCCTCCCCGCCACGCTTTTTCTTTTTATTCAGCGAGGGAGTTTTAACGGAATAAGTCCCAGGATAAATTTTGGAAGGCAGATGGGTTTGTAGATAATACACTAACTAGAGATTTCTCCCTCATTTTGTGAGGACTTTATAATCTGAGTTCTGGTTTCCTATAGGTGTAAGCCCCTATAGTTAATTACCCCTCTTGATCATGAGAGAGAACTTTCGATTAAGGCTAGTCGTCAATCAGATACGTAAAGATACGTGTTATCTAGCATATAGTAGCAGCAATGAGTTTGGATGATTGAAAATTTGATAATTTGAAAAGTTTAGATGTTGGAGGTTCAGGATTTCGTTCAGAGATTTAAAGCAGGGTTTCAACCCAAATGAGGTATGCATTTAATTTGATTCGAAGTTTCATTTGACTTTTAATTTCATTCTTTAATTTTTGTTAAATCGAAAGTCAGGCTAATGCTTTGCCATGACTAATCAGTTAGCATAGTGAGCATAAAATGGAAATTATTAGTAATTTCTACTTCTCAATATCTACTAAGAGAGATCAAGTTGGAGTAGTTCGCGATTATCTGATATCTTAGTGCTGCAAGTCTTGCTTTTTTCATCAGCCAAAGGAAGAGATTTAATGTGTGGACATCCGAACAAATTGTTCATCCATATTGCAGACTTATGCCTATGAATAAGAAAAAATCTGCAATTGCTTTAAATTATTTTGTGGTAGAAGGTTGTTGAGCACGCACTTGGCGGAATCAGAATTTTCCCTGAATTAATAAAATTTTGCCTCTTGGCACATAATTTGGCGCTGCAAGCCTCCTCGGCATCCTTCACATTTTAAAGAAAATATGATTCTTATGTGGAGAAGCTCATTCATATGCTCTAGCTATTCTCATTTTTAACATAAAATCCATATAGTTGTTGAACATAGTTTGGTTTTCCAATTCTATGCATTCCAGAAAAATCATCTAAGAGCGATTGCATGCAATGCATATTTATAAGGTTATTCATGGCCCTCGATAAGAAATTGTGATGAATAAGCTTCCCAATTTCATAGATTATGAATTGCAAATGATACCGTTTGCTTACAGATCTTTGCAGTAAAGTTTGAAGAATCCTCAAGTATCGACGATGCGACATATATCCAATTGTCTCAGGCATCATTTTAAGGTACGAAGCAAAGGTGTACAGCTAACGGATGCTTTCCGAGACTTCAAAAATTTGAGCAAGTACATTCATCTAATATCCTCCACAGTTATTCCTTGAGACGGTTGAATGAAACCCAATGCAATCCATATTCAGACCAACTCATCTTTATTAAACGTATGATCTCGTGGATGCATGCAACAAAAATACGAAACAATTTTGTAGATGATTTTGCAGAACTTTACAGCTCGGCCTTAAGATAAAATTCTGACCCAATAAATTGCTTTTTTTCTTACAACTGCCTCCAATGCCTTTCATCCAATTTGTCCTCCATAACACCACCAATGACTTTAGTTGCCAATGGAGATCCTAAAATATTTTTGAACTATTTTTCCAACAATGGATCTTAATTAAATAAATTTTTTTTTATCATCGGAGAGTGGTTCTTTACACCAGCAAATGCAAGAGAGCTGAGAAGTAGCAAATACTCACCTTCTTCTAGGCCCGCTAATTTAATTATTTTCTCCTCCCTTTTAATTACCTTTGCAAATATTAGTGCAACTGAGTCCGTTCGAGTTGTTACCAAAATTTTACTTCCCAAACTTCCATAAGCCAAAGGGACGAGCACCTTCTCCCATTTACTTTTATCCTATTTTTATCATTCTCCCAAATGTCATTCAACACAAGTAAGAACTTTAGGACATTATCTCAATCTGAAGACTATCTTGAAATGATTCAAGTGTCTCCAAACGAGACCTCTCCTTCTTAAGGGATTCCAACATATCTGCAATGACTTTTTTTTTTTTCACATCAAAGTTGTTGGAAACACAAACCCACATTTTAAGATCAAATTCCTCTACCATTTTATCTACATAAATATGTTGCAAGAGAGTTGTCTTTTCCATGCCGCCATCCTCCACCACAGATATAAGAGAAATATTTTATGTACAAATCCGTTCCATTAGCAAGAATTTGATGTTCTTCATTTTGTCACTTTCTCAATTACTGCATAACAAAGATCAAATTGCAATTCACATCTGAGCTAAATCATCCTTATCAAATTCAGAACTAATATATATATATATATATATATATATATATTGTAATTGTATGGGTCAACATCATTCCTCCATGTCATCCATCCAACTTGAATTCTACTAATAATATCCCTATCTATTTTACCATTATTTTCAATAATAGATCCAAGATATCTAAAATGTGTACTCTTATTATTTGCTTGATCTCCCAATGTTTACTAAGAATAAGAAAACCTAATATTTGAACTCCCTCTCTAGTCTTATTAAGAAGAAGATTATCAAATGTCTACTGAGAACATCCATGAACAAAGAAAACCTTATGTGTGACTTATAATGGCAGATTGATGGAGGCTTCAGCAGAGAATGTCGGGGCATGAGGCACGTCGGAGACATAGGTGAATGAAGGTAAAGGAGTTTCTGTAAGCGATGAAGGAGATGGAGGCGAGTGTGAGAGAAAAATAGAATGAAATGACAACAACATTGCCGCGAAAAGGGAAAAAGGGCTCTTTCTGATGGATATGCTGACAAAAATTTTTTATAGGAATATATGCTGGATAGGTTTCATTGGGTTTAAGTAAACTGAAAGAAATTATGTCAGAAGTTCCATCGATATTGAGCCTCATTCCCATTCTTGAGAACCGCCGAGCCTTGCTCCCGCTCTCAATGAGCCTTGTTAAGATAGTTGCTATTTAAATGCTTTATATTTTTTGCAACTTATATAGTTTTGATGATTCCAAACATTATTGTTCAAATGTGTAGTTATCTCCTAACAATTTTAGAAGATTTGTATTTGTTCTTGTGTGTACTAACATTTCAGAAAAATCTAACTCCAGACTACGAAGACTTCAAATCAAATTCAACATGAAATACTTTGTAAATTTGAAGCTTGTACTTTTCTTTGAATTAATTTTGAAAGGGAGTGATTGTAATTGAGTAAATAAAAACATACACACACACATAAGGAGATCATATATAATTTATACTGATCGTACGGGACGATATCAGATCGTACGGGACGATCAGACAGTTATCTCCTATTGAGCACATGGAACGAATAGGAACTGGCTTGAAAAACTTTTCTAAGTCCTATTCGTCAGGGACGAAATTAAATATCGTCCAGGATGATCAGGTCTCTGTAAAATTTTCATCCAGATGAAATTAATTATCGTCAGAAAACGAGTTGCTCTATGTAAAATTTTCGTCCAGACGAAATTAATTATCGTCGAGGACGATCTGGTCTCTGTAAAATTTTCGTCCAGACGAAATTAATTATCGTCATAAAATGAGTTTCTCTTTGTAAAATTTTCATCCAGACGAAATTAATTATCGTCCAGGACGATCGGGTCTCTGTAAAAATTTCATCCAGACGAACCAATATTTGTCCAGATGATTAACCGACTTAGAACGGTTTTCAGCAGTTTCTAGAACCGACCTTGTAATAACCGTTCGTACCGGACGAACTTTGTTCGTACGGGACGATCAGCTTGTACGAAAATATTTCGTACACATATACAAATAGAGTCGTTTCAAAGCGTTTAAGTAAAATCGTCCAGGACGATCCACGATCGTACGGAACGATCCACTGCGTACAGAATTGAATACTTGCAGTTTTTGGGCGGTTTTTCTTATCTTTTGTATAAATAGTCCAAATTAGATTGCCACCCAATCTTTTTATCATTTGATCTTCGTGCCTCTTGAGAGAATAGCTAAGGAGAGAGTGTGAGAGTGCATTCAAAGGAGGATTCCTACCACTGGAGCGTGAAGGCTTCACTTGGAGTTCAAAGGTAAGAATCTCTACTTGTGAATTGGAATTACTTCACTCTTTTCTTTCTTCCTTCTAGATTTCTTGTGAGAAGATCTATCAAGGAGATCCGGTTCGCTGCCGACACTTGGAGAGTGTGAATAGCCGAAGGGTTCGCTGCCTACACTTGGAGAGTGTGAATAGCCGAAGGGTTCGCTGCCTACACTTGGAGAGTGTGAATAGCCGAAGGGTTCTCTGCCCACACTAGGAGAGTGTGAAAGGACGACGGTTCTCTGCCAACACTGGGGATTGTGTAAAAGGACGACGATTCTCTGCCGCACCGGGGAGTGGTGAAAAGAGTGTGTTGTAAAGGCTTCTCCGCCTTGCTGTGGGTGCAAAAGAAGAGTCACTATTGGTATTAGTGCAATACTCAGAGGGTGCCTCTGGGGACTGGATGTAGGTCTGGTTTTAGACTGAGCCACTATAAATCTGGTGTCATTTACTTTACTGTTTTTACTTTTCCGTATTTTATTTTTGATTTTAAAAACTCTGTGGTTGAAAAACGTTTTCTACGAAAACTTAAAAGAAAATTTTCATTTCGGTTCAACATAAATTTAAAGAGGGTTTAAAATTTTTAAACTACCAATTCACCCCCCCTCTTGGTAGCCTTGGGACATTAACTTAGGTTTAACAACCTAATTACTAGACTCAACAAGCCTCTCTCCGGCATGCTACATACGATTGACTCTAGCTCAAGCATGAATTTTCTTCTCTCAACACTCGCTGAGCCTCGCTCCCATCATCTGACATCTCATCAGTGCATGCGAACATCTCTAGCACCCAAGCTAAAAAAAGAGACAAAATTTACTTAGGAAAAACCAAGGTTTGACAAACCTATTTAGTTCTGTTTCAATTATCGCTCTTTCATTTTTTTTTTCAATTTATTGTTTAGATTTTATTTTCACGAAGTTCTATTATGGTTGTTTTCAAGTATCTATGGTGCTTGGCTGATAGTCTTATAATTTTATTTATGTCTTACTCTTTGCTCACTATCAGTGGATCTTCCATGATTAAGTTTTCAATAGCCTCAATTCAAATGATTTTTTTCATTAAGGACAACATAAAAATCCTTAGAAAATTGATGTTATGAATTTTTCCTCTATAACTTGAACATAGTTAATGGGAAAGTTTCATCTCTTTCTCTGTTAAGAGGTTCTTTTCATTGACAATTATTAAGAATATTTTCATGCACAATATGTTGCAATGTCATGTTTTGTTTTTTCTTTTGTTATTGATGCCTTCAAATCGTTAAAAGCCATGATGATGATTTAGAGGTTTTCCATTACCATGTCATTAGTGAAGAATCAATGGTAAGTGAAACATCAATTTGAGTTCACTTTTAAAATTATAAATACTATTGGTGCTTTCTGTAAGAGATCAAATGCTCTTAAAGTTATTCAACATTACAAAATATATTCACTTCTTAAAGCTTTTTTTTTTTGAAAGAAATGCTAAATTGCATTAAAAACAAACAAAAAACAAACTACTCAAGTCATACCTAAAGAATCACATTCCTCCTTCAAGCAATACAAGAAAGAAGGAGGAATCAAAGCATCATGAAGATCTTCCCACAAAAAAGATCTATCTAGAGCCAAATTAGTACAAATATCCGCTAATTTGTTGCCACTTTAATTCGAATAAGAAAATACAATATGTTTAAACTCAAGCAAGAAAGCCAAATTATCATCAATCAATCTACTAACCTTCCAGCTTTTGACCAAATTTTGAAGCAGTTTGATGATATTAAAGTTGTCCCCTTCGATGATCACTCCTTAAGCCTCAAACATCCAATTCTGAACCACATTTTTCAGATATAAAATCGCTAATAACTCCAATTGCGTAATGTCCCAATGCAAGGACTGAGTTCCAAAAGCAACCAAAAATCTTCCTTTCTCATCTCTGGCAATGCCGCCAATTCCAGCCAAATTATTCCTCTTAAGAGCTGCATCCACATTTATTTTTATCCACCCGGGAGGAGGAGGATGCCAAGGAGAAAACAGCAAAGGCTGGTTAGCATCCCAGTTGTCCGGTTGGAAATATAAAAAATTACTTCTCATAGCAAAAGAAATAACATTTGCAGCAATGGTGTTATCCGAATCATCATCTTTGCCATGAACCAACTTACATCTGCTCTTCCAAACAAGACAAGCAGCTGTACAAAAAATGTTTGCTATAAGATAATTCTTCCCCATGTATCTCTGAAGACTTTCCAAACATTCAGCAAAACTGTTAAAAATCGGAATAAGAAATCCCCAATTATTCAGTAAAGAGATTACTTTCCTGAACTTGGAGCATCTCCATACTAAGTGGCTATAATCTTCATCTTCTTCACAACCCCTCGGACACCTAGAAAAGTTACTTAACCTCCTCTTCACAAGAAAGGTATTAGAAGGAATGGCATTATTACAAAGTCTCCACCCAAAAAGTTTAATTTTCGGTTTCAACTTAAGTCTTTTCATCCAATTCCAATGAGCAAATTCTTCTTTATGAACCATAGCAGCCTCACACGACATTGCTGTAACGGATTTCCCATTAAATTTACCTTTTAATTCAATGATATTTGAAATCCTGTCATTAATGATAGGAATTTTAGTAATAAGGTATAACAGCTGTTCACCAAATACAACCTTCACTTCTTATAGCTGACAAACTAATAAATGGTCAAGATTTAATCAAAAGACTAATTTATAAAGATTTAGTGATACTTGATGAAGTTCACATTTTTATAGTTTCATGATAATATATGCTTCTTTAATTGGGGTTCTTGAGATTGTTAAAGAAGAAGGGGTACATGATTAATAGTTGATTCATGAAAGTGTTCTAATTGATATAATTGAGTCTTTTGATCGTATTTTCATAATTTATTTGGTGATTGATATCTTGGGTATTACAAATGAGTTATCAGAATCATTATGAAGAAATGATCAAGACATTCAAAATGTAAATGAAGTTGGTACAAATATCTAAATAATTGCTAAAGATATTTAGGGAGAATGGATGGAGCGCTTTACTAGATGAAGTGTCGCATTTTTGTAGTGTTTTTAAAGTTGATGTTCCAGTTATGAATGATGCATACAAATTCATTGTTGATGAATGCGAAGAGGTGAAGAAATAATAAGCTCGCATCATTACCCCAATTGCAAGAAAATGCGAGATTACCATCGGAGCTTCCGGCAGATCTATATACGCTGGTTACTACGGTGTTTTTATCGGCATCATATGTGACAAAAATATTACGATGACATTACTGACGGACATGGCACCAGTAAATTTCCAATGCGATTACACCAGTTTATAAGTCATAATCTGTAAGCATATTATAAACTGCTGCGCATTTTACACCAGAAATTTCTAGCGTATTGACCTACAGATTATACGCAGGTAATTTTAAACACAACAAAATATTATCGTCGTAAAAAATGACGGAAAGACTTTTGACATCTTGTCCACCAAAAAATCATCAGCGAAAGCCCTATTTCAAACCCATGCTTGTCTGTCTTATTATTTCATTATGCTCGCCTCCGTCGGTCTCGTTTTGGTCCCCGCTCACCTCCGTCACCCCAGTGTCGCCCCACCGAAACTCATAGCCTCACCGAAGATCACCATTTTCCATGAGAGTTCACCAATGCTTACTGCCTCCGTCGCTAGCAAAACGCTGTAGTTTTCGGGAAAATCCATCGTAAGTTTCTTATTTTTTGGTTGATTTTCTTAGTATAAATTTGCATAGAATGGTAAAGAGCTTGTTTTATATGTGATAAGGTTGGAGTAGCTCAACCGCTGTGAAGACCGTTCAACCTAGTTTGTCGACGTTCGCCGCCTCAGTTGCTGATTTCGTCCACTATAAGATTTTTTTTTCTTGTATTTTTTCATTAGACATTTGCAAGAGGATGTGCCTTGGTGTATGCTTTTTGTTGATGATATTATTCATATTGATATGACTAGAGAGAGAGATGAAGTATTAGACCTAGTAAGGGGATTGTGACTTTGGGCGAGCGAGCAAGTCGTTAATAAAAGTACATGTTTTAGATCTATTATTCATAGTGTTGCAGATATGAGGATACTAGGTGGATGAGTTGCTTTACCCTTATAGATAGTTCCGAAATGAGTATATATGTGAAATGGTCGGAGTAGCTCCATTGAAAGATATGATTAGAGAAAAAACAATTTAGATATTCTAAAAATATTTATAATGGTGAAGGAAATATCTGATGATGTGATGTAATGTTTGGAGCCTCATATTTAGGCACATAAAATGATGATAATTATAGGAAAAATATAATTAAGCATTTGTGGTTAAAAGGAGAGTAGACGGGCAATAGAAGTCAAAAAAATAATAGTCAAGTTGCCAACTATTGTCATCTCCTTATTTATATTATCTAACATCTATTACTTGATTTACGTCTATCAATAATCTTTATCTAACCATTGTCATAAAATCATTATAATCCATTAATTATATGCTTCATATTATATGTAGGTTATGAATATTAGAAATCAAAGAAGTTCGATGTATAATCAATTAGCGTAAGGACGAAAGACATTAATAGATGAATTCATTAATCAGGTTAACATTTTCATTTAGAAAGTGAAATAACTACCCAACTTCATATCAGATGAAATATTTTGATTTCCATGTTCTAAATATAAAAATCTAATGCACCTAAGACTAGATGATGTAATTGTAGGTTTGTATCTCAAAGGGTTCATACCACGGTATTAATATTAGACTTCTCATGGTGAGTACGAGCCATATTTTAATTCTCAATGCGGTCAATATACAAGTAGTAATATAGCTGAGGATGAAAATATCCATCTAAATCTTGAGAAATTAGTTCATGATGCAACTGGAATATAATCTGAATAATATACATAAGAGTTACCAAATAAGGAGGTACAAAAATTTTATGATTTATTGCATACTACCCAATAAATAATATGGAAGGGGTGCGCCACTCACTTAGAGTTATATGTTACTGTGAAGATGTTAAGAATCAAGGAAGAATATAATGTTACTCGTGAATATTTTAATCAATTCATTGAGCTGCTTAAGAAAACTAACCCGACAGATAATTAATTCCTACATATCTATATCATATAAAGAAGTTAGTTTCCAAACTTGGTTTGACATACACAAAGATAGATTGTTGTGTCAATGGATGCATGTTATATTTTAAAGATAATTTATCCCACTCAAAGTTGTTTGCGTCAGTCATAAGCTTAAAAATCTGGGTTGTTGGCAGTGGTGTCCGGCCACTTGATTTTCTGCAAACCCTGGTTTGTAATTAAAGGGAAGTCGGCCTATGAATATTTACTTGATTGGTTTATTTATATTGATGTGTTTATATTGATTGTGCATTAGAAATTACCTGCTTTTTCTAAGTTTCTTTCTTGCATGCCATTTTTATTTTCGCTTGTACCTCGTTAGGCTCATTAAGGACTATAAAACCTTTTCTACTCATAATAAAAAATTTAATATTTGAGTTTTTTTAAATAACTTAGAAACTTAACGAAACTAGGGGATTGCCGGAATCGTCCGAGGTCGCATGCATATTAATGCATTTCTCTCTCCTTCTTATAAGTCACCTCCCCGCCTGCAGGGAGAGCCCAGAAAATCTAGCCTATGAGGATGAAGTGCCGGACCTGGGGAGGCCCAGTCTTTCCTAAAAATCTATTTTTTATAAGCCTATTTTTAAAATTCTATGGCATTCATGACTTGAGATCTTCAACTAGCATACATTACATTAGAAACAAATCTAATTAAAATTTAATTGCATTAGTTAGGGGCATTCACCCAATAAAAGTCCAGAACCAATTAGGAAACTCTCTAGATGTCAGTCATACTTCCAAAAACTGTACCACCCACCCATGTGAGAGCTCGTTCTTTTGATTTGCCTTCCAAGATCTGATTTTTCTTCCAGGATCGTCCGGGTCGATTTTAGATCGTCCTGGGACGATCAGATAAGACAAAATCCCGAGAAAAATTAATTATCGTCCTAAGATATCGTCCTGGACGATTGGATTTTGTTCACATCGTCCTGGACGATGTGGCGATAGGCCGGGCCGATCAGGCTTGTTTTAAAAGAAAATTAGCTCGTTTCGATGAGAGAGAAAAGATATTTTATAAAACAAAATATCTGAGGAGAGAGAAAGAGAAGGAAAGCAAAGGAAAAAGCTAGATTTCGGTGGTCGCGGAGCGATTTTTGTCAGTCGTCGCTGTTCGAAGAATTGTTTGTCTCGCTGTAAGGACTCCGAATCCTATTTCTGTTTTCGAAGATGTTGAGTTTTGGTCGTTTTGTGCACAGAATTGTGTTTTCGTTACCGAAAAACGCGCCGTATTTTGTATTGACGAAGATTTCACCGCGCAACTTTTGGTATGTTATTGATATGGTATTTCTACATGTTTTGATTGTTTTCCAGAGAATTTCGACCGGTTAGTTTTGATTTGGCGGTGTTTTCTTTTGACTGTAAATTTCTGTGATGTCGGAATTGATTTGAGCAGTAGAATAATAGTCTTATAATGTTGTCGTGCACGTTCTGTATTAATTTGATAAATTATGATTTTTAGGAATTTTTGTGTAAATTCCGTGTACTGCCGTTACGCCGCTGAATTTCCGTACGATTTTCAATTTTCTGAAATTGATGATTTGAATTGATATGCATCTGAATGTGAATATCTGCTTGATATACTGAAAGACAAGTGAAGTCTTGTTTAACCGTTGGTTGGAGATCGACTTGACCTGTACAGGATGGTGGGCCGACGGGCTTTCCTTTAAATCATTGATCATTGATATAACGATTGGGAGTCATAAGGAGTTTAATATGCCGACGGGCAGCCGACGGGCACAGAGTGACGACTCTTATAGAACCAACGGATGGATATCTGCAACAGCACTAAGGATTTCTACAACAGCACTATGGATTTCTACAACAGCACTATGGATAATAGCCAGCGATGTACTTGTTCAGTAAGATTATTGTATGGATTTGCATGTGTACGGTATTGACCTGTTGATCTCGTTTTGGATTTATAGATTTATTGACATCGATAGATTTCATCGACGGATTTATTGTATTGCATTGACTTATTGCATTGATTTATTGCTACCGGTTGTATTGGATTGAATTATTGATATGGATTATGGATTTACTGACGGATTTACGGGTTTATGGATATTGTACGATTTCATTGATATTGTGTATGGTCCTGTCACTGGAGATTCATGGATACATACCGACATATATGGATATTGTATTGATTTATAGATACCGACACCGACATTAATATGGATATGGTATTGATCTATGGATACTATTGATACGACAGATACTGATACACTTCTGATCCATTGATACATTGATTCATCGTACCAAGCATTGATTGATTGATTGGATTGATTGATTATTGATATATTGATTTGATTGTTTATTGCGTTGATTGCTTTATATGATTTTATTGTATTGATTGATTTCAATTGACTTTGATGATTTTTTTAATTTGATTTCAACTGCTCTGACGATGTGTTGATTTGATCTTTTTATGGGATTCCCTGCCGATTGATATGATTGACCGGACTTAAGTGCTTTACTGATTTGATTGATGTGATTTCACTGATGTAGCATCGTTCGTGGTCGTCATTGGATTGTTCTCGTTATGGATATGGATACATACGCTGCCGTACTGATATTGAGCAAGTGGTATTGAATAACTGATCGATTTGCAAGTGTATGTTCTGATATGATTCTTCTATTGATTTGACTGATGTTATCGACTGATATGTAAATTGATATGATAGATGCTATATTGATTTGACTGATGTTATAGACTGATATGATAGATAAGACGACTAGACGACGATATTGATGTAACTGATGTTATCGACTGCTATGATAGTTACTGTAGAGATTTGATGCACGCACTGATATATTGAATTTTATGGATTTTCTACTGTTTACGGATTTCTCTGAGATTTGACGTATATTGATTGAGCTTGATAGATTCTTTTTCCGACCGTCTATTGATTTTTCTACCGCTGCATTGATTACTGATTTCTATATCTACATCGACTCATTGATCATGTGCGACTGATTGGTTTGACTTGATTGATTTGCATATTATTTCTAGAATCGTGCTTTGATTTCAGTTGTAGGCTTTGGTGATCTGCTGGGCTAGTTAAGCTCATTATATGTGGTTAATGATTTCAGGTGCAGAGCCTCCCGTATGAAGCTTCTTCAGTTACGAGTTTAGTTTTGTTTTGTAGCCTTTGGCAGGCATTTATTTTGTAGCCGTATGGCCATTGTAGATATTCTTTTGGACGCTCCTTTTTGACTGTATATATGTTGAAATGTGAATTATAGTAGTTGCTGTATTTCTTTTCTTTAATGCAATTATCTCTGGATGTCTGTATTGATCTGAACGAGAAAAAAAAATGTCATATGAATCCTTTCACTATTGATATCTTGGATATTACAACCCATCTCTCATAATTGACTTAACAACATGGTTTTAAAGCGATTAGGTGGTTAGTTGGCTCCCTAATCCAGGTCAGGGTAAGTCCAGGTTTTGCACTGCATTAGTTAGGACACGGGTCTTAGTGTTGTGGAGAATACTAAACCCAACTAAGATTTAGGATTCAAGGTTACTCTATTCGGTCTCATAGTATGCTGAAAATAGTGGGTAGGTTCCTTCTTCAGGGACTATAAATCCTATTTCTTTGCGTCACAGGATGACGCCACCTCCATCTTTTCTCTGACGTATGTGTCGATTGCCTGACCATTATTTTCTCCAGTTTGCCTTTAGTGCCCTAGAGCCTCCGAATACTGGTGTGAATCCCACATGTGAATCAAGCCCTTTGGACCTTTCTTCCCTTTGAGAAGGACTTCTTAGTCTATACCTTTGTGCCAACCCCATTTTTAGGAAGGATAATGTATGATCCTTAATCGAGAGTCTTCTCGGGTTTCAGTCTGGGATGTAATTAACCACGGGGGCTTGCACCCATGGAAAACTTGGTCCCACATCTAAAAACCCCCATCCGAGCTGATATATCGGGTGGGGGAAACTTGTTGTGATTAGGTCATGTATATTACTACCCATCAGGATGCGTTGGCGAGAGCTGCTATCCTCAATGGTTAGTCGTATGCATGATTCAATCTGCCCTTCCATTGACCTGTTCGTGTCGAGTGTAAAGGCCTACATTTATTTTATCCTACGGGATAGTGCGGCCGTACCCTTTGCGTTCGAACTCCGATTTCTCTCTTTGGAGGTCCACAGGTTTCTAGCAACCACGGTTGGACCAGTTTCTATCTTTATCTTTGGATTATATATTATCTTTTCTTGTGTGTACTCCAGGATTGGTACTCCTTAGATTAGTTATGTCCCACTCTTAGTTAGGGTCTTTCCTTAGTTAGGGTTCCTTCCCCTTAGCTAGGGTTCCCCTACTCTCCTTCTTTCCAACCTTACAAGTTACTCCATCCTTTATCCATTCCTATCTTTCTTTATCAAATCCTTATTATTTCATTCTTTCTTGATTTTCATTCTAACTAACCATTCAAATTTCTTTTCTTGGCAGCAGTGCCATGACCTCTTTCGTTCCATTCATGACTTTTAGCTTTGGCTCGGACGTACGGGTGACTCTCCCTAAGTCCCTGCTTGCTAGTCCACCCACTGGAGGTATCACTTTTGGTTCCTTCATGGACTCGTCCTTCGTCACTCTTGGCGGGCCGACCCCGATGGAGACTGCTGTATTCTCTCCTCCCCAAAGGAGAGAACGCGCAGCCATGCACCCTTTTAGACGTCCAGTTGCTCGAAAGATAGCCCGGGTACCTGCTCGTCTAGTTCCTGTACCCGCACAGCCAGTGCGCCCTGTGGCTAGGCGACCAGTGCCTAGTCCTATTCTACTTGTTTATCCTACAGTTATGCGGCCAGTGCCTACAGCTCCTATTGCACAAGTTGCTCCGGCAGCCTGCTGTTGTTGTTACCCCTATTATTCCTGTGAAAGTACTTCAAGTTAGGGTTCCCCCTCCCCCTTCCACTAGGAAGAGGGGTGCTCAAACCGAGGTTCCTTCACCCTCTTCTGATCGAGTTTTTATTTACGCTCGGCTCTCTCACCCCAAGACCGTCGGGTAGACCCCGACACTTATAGTTTTCCCTACTCCCCCTGCCACCCAGGTAGTGGGTTCAGATATTCCATCTACCTCCACCTCAAGCCTTGAGAAGAACATCCTTACATTCCCAAACAACAATAGAGTAGAGGAGGAGGGATAGATAGACCACCCACTCTATTGTCCTTACCACAGACACATTAGGCATGTGTTAGAGGACTGCTATGTGTTCAAGGATAGAGTTGAGAGGTTGATGGCCACCGGATAGATACACCTCCAGGATAGTGATTTGGTGCAGCCCAAGGGCAAGGCCGCTCAGATAGTTCAGATGGTTTCCAGCCCCAGCAATAGTTTCAGCCACAGTGACAATCAAGGTAGTAGTGACAGCTTACCCCACAGTTATAAGGGAGAGTGGTAGTTAGCACTCTCCAAGAAGACCAGGAAGATGATTGATCATGTAGTTTAGAGTTTAGAAGCAGTTGATAGGAGGCCACTCAAGGCCAAGTCGACAGCTGCTGCTTCAGTTATTATGCCAGCACTTGTACCTTCTTCTTCTAATGTTGTAGTGTCAGATGAGCATATTTCTTTTTCTACTTTTACTTCTGCTAAAAAAATGTATGAAAGAGAAAAATGTGTTATAACTTCAGAGGGGAAGATAAGGTTCATTTCAGTACTTACGCTGAAGGACTTTGTTCTCCCTTCATTTGATGAAGAAATAATATAAAAAGGTGATTCTAGCTACTTTTGATCTTCTGTACCTTTTACTTATGTTTCTGTTTTTACTTCAGTTTCTTCTAGCACTTGCTTTTCTGATATTTTACATGTTAATGATTCTGGTGAAGAGTCTGAGTTTGAGTATGAAGATGAACCTGTCTTTGTAATTCCAAAGGGTGAATGTTACATGGATTCAAAAGATAAATCTAAGAACTCACTCCAAGCACTGTCCTTAGAACCAACACCAGCCGCCACCACTAAACCAGAGGAATCTCTTGCTGAGGATGACTCGATATAAGAAGTTAATTTGCATTCAAAAAAGGTCCTTCCATCTCAGTTGGCTTAAAATATAAAAGATAAAAATATAGTCACCTAGCAGGATGATCCTATCCCTTTCTCTCAAGATCAGTCTAAGGAGAAAGGGAAAGACCCTCAGTCGGATGTTGATTATAATGTGTTGACTCACTTAAGGAAGATTTCTTCCCTTCTTAGTGTCTATAACGCTTTGATGATGTCCTCTGACTTGAGAGAGACACTAGTGAAAGTCTTGCTTGAGCTAGATTCCTATCAAGCATTCTTTGCTTCCAACTCTGCTGGTGATGCATGACATTTGTATGAGATGCCATGCATTACCTTTTCTAGTCGTGATCTTCTTTTAGGGACCACTAAGCATAATCGTCCCTTATATGTCACTGCTGAAGTCAATGTTTATGAGTTGAACAGGGTCCTCATAGACCAAGGGACTTTAGTAAATATCCTAACACATGAAACTTTGAAGAGTCTCTCCCTATGTCATTTGAAGCTCACTTCCGACAAGATTATATTGAAAGGATTCAATGACCAAGGCCACCGAGCTCTAGGGGCTATTACCCTGCCTTTAAAGTTTGGGAACTTCTTAACTGAGGGAAAGTTTTATGTAATTGAGGATGATACTTTATACATGGCCCTCTTAAAGAAGGCATTGGATCTATGAGTATGGAATGGTGCCCTCTACTTTGCACCAATGTATGAAGTTTATGAGGAATGATACCGAGTATATCATTCCTGGAGATACCCAGCCTTTCTTCGTGCATAATGTTTCTATTTACAATGATGCCGAGTACTATGTACCTCGGAAGACTCGTAGAGCTCCACCTGCTTAGTCACTAGTGACACCCTCTAGTATTGTACAGGGTTCTATGCACCCACCTGCACAGGGTCCTATACAATCGTCAATATGGGGTCCATCACAGGTTAGTATTAAGCCAGGTGTTTCCACTACCCATTTTGATAGAGATCCCTCTCAGTTTATAGTGAGGCACAATATTCCCCCTAGTAGAGGTAGGGGATGTAGAGGTAGAGATAGAGTTTCAATCCGTGAGCTGCGGAATCACGACACTCAGACTCCCACTCCTCCACACCTTTACACTTATCCATTAACTGTAGAGTCTGACTCTTTCGACGATGAAATGATCGATATCCTTCATCGTCTAGTCACTTCACCACCTCAATATTCTGTTGGTTATGATTCATGACCTACTTTTTATAGTCATTTGATACCTGAAGGTGGATTGGTTATTGATATTAGCATAGAAGAGGAAGAGGACTTCCGACGTCATACTACTACCAAACAATCTTCTCCCCATCAGATATGCGGGATAGGAGTTGGGGATTCTGGTTAAAAATCTTCTAACACTCGGTCAATTGATGATGATAGTCAAATATGGGGTAGTGAAAATCTCATACCTCACTTATACGAGACATTTATGCCTGCACAATCTAAGGAGTGTCCCTCTTTACCCCGTAGTATAGGTGCACCACTGGGTCCTGTGAACCAGGATCTAGAGGAGACCACTATGGATATAGAGGTCAAGAGTACCCCTCATTACTTTTCATCTACTGTAGAGAGTTTTATTGAGTGGGGCCTCATTCATTCTGTCTGGCCTGATGAACAAGCCCTATAGTAAGCCCGTGTTTGGCAAATTAGCTTCCCCCGAGGCGTAGAGGGTGTAGGCTATATAGGATTGAGTCAGTCTAGTAATGCCAATATTTGAGTTATTTCGCTTTCTTATCTGGTTATTTATCTTGCCAATGAAGAAGACCCAGATAGTGAGGAAGATAGAATACTTGATACTCAACAAGAGTTTGAAGATGGCATCACTTCTACCATGGACGAACTATGTGAGGTAAACTTAGGCACTGAGTCAGATCCTAGGCCTATTTTTCATAGTGTCCTATTATCTGATTCAGAGGCTCAAGAATACATCAAGTTGTTGTCATAGTTTAGAGACTGTTTTTCCTAGAACTACACCGAGATGCCTGGTCTAAATTCAGAAGTAGCAGTCCATAAATAAGCCATTAAGCCTGATACAGTCCCTATTAAACAAGCACCTCGCAGGATGAGGTTGGAAATTGAATTATAGGTGATCGCTAAAACCAAAAAGCTTATAAAAACTGATTTTATTAAGGAAGAGAAGTACCCTACTTGGCTTGCCAACATTATTCAAGTTCGAAAGAAGAGTGACAAATTCGTGTCTGTATTGAGTTTCGTGATTTGAATAAGGCATGTCCTAAGGATAATTTTTCTCTTCCTATCCCCGAGCTTATGTTGGATATAACATCATCCCATAGCATTTTCTCATTCATGGATGGTTCATCTAGTTACAATCAGATAAAGATGGACCCTAATGATGAGAAGTACACTGCATTTCGAACACCTATAGGTGTATTTTGTTACAAGGAGATGCCCTTCGATCTCAAGAATGTCCGGGCCACCTATCAACATGTTATGAATGTTATCTTCGATAAGATGATACACGAGCAGGTTGAATGCTATGTGGATGATTAGGTGGTCAAAAGCAAAGTCCGTAGAGATCACCTTTGAGATCTACGAATCATTTTTGAACATCTGTACAAGTTTGATTTAAAAATGAATCCTTTAAAATGCGCATTTGGAGTTAGTGTAGGAAAGTTCTTAGGGTTTATAGTCCGCTATCGTGGCATTGAGATTGATCCCTCTATGATCAAATCTATAGTAGATTTGAAACCTCTTAAAAGTCTTACCCAGTTGAGATCTTTTCAGGGCAAACTCACTTTCTTGCGAATATTTATCTCCAATCTTTCTAGTAGGTTTCATCCCTTTTCGGCTCTAGTGAACAAGGATGCTCGATTCCACTGGCATGAGCATTGTCAGGAGGCCTTTGAGAGTATAAAGAGCTACATGATGAACCCCCCTATTTTAGCTGCACCTATCCCAGGTAGGCCGTTGATTCTTTACACTAAGGCCCTGGATGAGTCTCTAGGTGCATTGTTAGCTCAAGAGAATGAGGAAGGCAAGGAGAATGCCTTGTACTGCCTCAGCAGATGATTGATACCTGCAGAGCTTAACTATCCACTGACAGAAAAGCAATATCTAGCCTTGATCTTCATGGTACAGAAGCTTAGGCATTATATGCTTTCACATAAGATTAATTTGATCTCTAGAGTCAACCCGTTGCAGTACTTGATGACCCGTCTAACCCTCTAAGGTCGTCTAGCATGGTGGCCTATGATCTTACTGCAATTTGATATCACTTTTGTTCCTCAGTGGGTCGCCAAAGGATAGGCTCTAGCTGACTTTCTGGCTGATCACCCGATCCCTGTAGATTCCTCACTCAATGATGATCTACCTGATAAATTAATCATGAGTGTGGATGAATAGGAGTCTCCTTCTTGGGAGTTTTACTTTGATGTGGCATCATCCGTTAAAGCTTTAAGTCCATATGAAACTCCTACAGTTGGGGTAGGATTAGGCCTGATTTTTATATCTTCTGAAGGTCATACTCTGCGATACTCCTATAGTTTATCAGAACCTCGTACTAATAATGAAGTTGAGTACGAAGCTCTGATCTTGGGGCTAGAGTTGACCATTCAGATGAATATTATGCGGATAAAAATCTTTGGAGACTCCCAACTAATAATAAATCAAGTAGCTGGAGTCTATAAAGTACTTAAGCCTGAGCTCATTCCATATCATAATTAAGTAATGGAGCTCTTATACTTGATACTAGAAGCAACTTTGGCCAAGATCCCTAGATTTGAAAATGAAAAAGCAGATGCCTTGGCCAAGTTAGTAAAAGACTTAGCTGACCCTATTGGAAACCCCATGTTTATTATTGTACAGTATCGTCAAGCTTTATGCCCCACAGACTTGTCTTCTCCTGATCAGACCCTCACAGTGTTTGCTGTTGATGAGGAGTTGACTGGAGAGAGCCCTTCATAGAATACTTAAAACATGGTAGGCTCCCAGATGATAGATCTCTCACCACTCAAATTAGAAAGAGAGCTCTATTATTCACCCATGTAAATGAAATCTTGTATCGACGCTCTTTTGATCAAATATGGTTGATATGCCTCAATAAATAAGAGGCTAGTAGATTCATGAGCGAGATACATGAAGGACTTTATGGCCCATCAATCCGAACCCAAAATGAAAAGAAGAATTAAACGCCTTGGCTACTGCTGGTCGACTATGATTCGTGATTGTATGGAGCACGCTAAAAGGTGCCACCAGTGCTAGATTCATGGCACAATAATTCACCAACCTCCTAATCTGTTGTACCCTACTGTATCTTCTTGGCCATTTGAGGGCTGGGGCACGGATGTAGTGGGTCCTATAGACCCTCCTTCTTCTAAGGGTCATAGGTTTATTTTATCCACCACTGATTGCTTCTCTAAGTGGGCAGAAGCTGTCCCACTTAAGGAAGTTAAATTAGAAGATGTGATATGGTTCTTTCGCGGTAACATTGTGTATCGCTTTGGCGTTCCGCGCCATATAATCTCTGATAATGGCCCGTCCTTTAGAAACATTAAAATTGCCAGATTTGCCCACCGTCATAACATTAATTGGTGATACTCTTCGATTTATTATCCTAAATCTAATGGCTTGGTAAAGGAATTTAATAAGACTCTTGTACAACTGATAAGGAAAATCCTTATTGAAAATAAGAGAGAATGGCATGATAAGTTACCTGAAGCATTATAGGCATATAGGACTACCTACCATACTCCTACTCAGTCCACCCCACATGCTTTAGCTTTTGGGGTTAAAGCAGTCTTCCCACTTGAGGTCAAGCTCCCCTCACTGCGTGTGGCAGTTAGCTATAATTTATCTGATGAAGATAATGTCTAACTAAGGTTGGAAGAGCTTGATGGTTTAGATGAGCTTCGCTTACGAGCTTAGCTATGTCAGGCCCGAATGGCCCGGCACTACGAGCGCCTTGTTAGACCCCATGCTTTTCGGGTAGGTGAGTTAGTTCTTATTTTGCGTAGGCCTATCATTTCATGTAGGCACCGAAGTGTTATGTTTGAGCCTATTTGGGAAGGCCCCTTCGTTATAGAGCAAGTTTATGAAGGTGGTGCCTACCTACTTGTTGATGTAAATGACGTTCACCTAATGCCTATCATCAATGGACAGTACTTGAAAAAGTTCTATGCCTGAGCCTAGTACATCACAGGGGAGCCTACCTACCGCCTGTAGATATTCCTTTGTATATGTATTTCATAAAAGGATCCCTCTTACTTTTTAGTAGTCAGTGTGGTCAGGAAGATTTGTCCTCTATCTTACGATGTTTGCATTGAATAGTGTAAGGTTATCCTTAAAGGTGATATGCTAATACGCCGTAGGGATGTTTTATACTTATGTATGTACGCACTAATTGTATTGGTGCTAGAGCATAGAATTCTTTTTACTTTGCTCTCCTCTGTTTGTTGGGCTTAGTCCCTCAGTTTCACTTGCCACTCCAGGTGTGGTTTGGGATATCAAAACCAGTAGTTCAAATCTAGTTTTAAGGAGTGATAATGGGTCCACATCCTCTTATGATAATCAAGGGGAGTGGTAGAGATCCACTATCCATATTTGAATTTCTTCTTCCTGTCAGTTCTGAGCTGATAGATGTAGCCCCCAGTCCATTCATGTGAGTTGGATGTGACTAAGGATGTAAGAGTCATTAGTTTAGAATCTTTTGAGAGACAGGATACTGGGTCCATGCCATCCTATACTAGTCAAATATGGTAGTGTTGATCCTCTATCCTGATGTTGATCTTTAGTTATACATCAATTTCACTATGATTGTGCTCCCTAGTTCATTCACATGACTTGAATATGGTATGGGTTATCAAAACCAATGATTAGATTCTCTATAAGATCCTGTTAGATCTTTTTTCTCACTTTTGTTTATGTGGCAAACATGATCTGGGATATCAAAACTATTCATTATTCCCTCACTTAAAAAAAATACATGTGATAAAAAGAGGGAAGATCTTAATAGAGCAAAATCGGTTGCCCTTGTCACAGGAGGAACCCGGTAAAACTCTCTAAGAGCCTAAATTCCCCAAAGTTCTTCTTTCTTCTCCTGAGGCACTTTGATGGTTACTTCAAGGATGAGTCTACACCCATTTGGTTATGACCCTTTATAATTTTATTTGTTTTTGGTTGTGATGTCGTACAACAAGTCTCAGATGATAACGTCACTTCTTCAGTGGGCTTAGATCTTTCTCAAAAAAGATCGCCCCCTACTGCCCTTTGTTGACAGCGTACTCTCCCATTCATACATTACTCGGAGCTACCAGAGTAGTCCTATGAATGTAGTAGTATTACTTTCACTCCTCATAGGGTCCTACCCAGTTAGGGTAGGTGTTACCACTACGATCTTCTGATGATCATGGATTTCACTCATGATTATTATACTAAGTGTAAAGTGTACTCCCTTGTCACCTCAAAGTTGTTTCTTGGTTGTAATGTAGTATATCTTATCTCAGATATTAGCATCACACCCTCAAGAGTCTTGATTTTTCAGTGGAAGATCAGCTCCTTAGTTTCTTTCACCAACCTACTTCAATATTTGTACCCTACTCTTAGCTACTATAGTAGTCCTATGAGTGTAGTAGTGTTCTTTTCACTCCCCACGGGGTCCTACCCGATTAGGATAAGTGTTACCACTGTGACCCTTTTGATGATTATTCAATCTTATTCATGATTACTATCCTTAAGTAGTGAGTGTGTCTCCTTACTACCTAGAATTGTCTTCCTAGGTGTGATGTAGTATATCCTGTCTTGGATGTTAACGTCACTACGTTGAGATTTTTAATTTTTGATAGAAGATAAGTTCTCTTGTCTCCTTTTCGTGATCTATCTTATCATTCATGCACTAGGCTTAGTTGTCAGATTAGTTTTATGAATGTGTTGAGGTCACTTCCACTTCCTACAGGGTCTCACTAGTTTGTGTGGGTGTTACCACTGTGATCTTTGTCCTACCCACAGTTGTCATCCTTAGTAGCAAGTGTGTTTTCTCGCTACTTTAGTTCTTTTCCTCTTACTTGGTGATATGGGGCATCGTACCTTAGGTGCCACCATCACCTTTTTCTTAAGCTTTAATTTTCTAGTAGAGAGTCAGCTCTTCTAGGACTTTTATTACTTATTTCCCCATTAAGACCCAACTCCTAGCTGCTGGAGAGGACATTTGGATGTTTTGATACTATTTTCACTTCTTACAGGGTCCCCATCAGTTAGTATGGGTTTACCACTATAGCCTCATTGAGGGTTATTTTTACTAGGGTTAGTCCTACTTTCTGTAGCAGAGGTGCCCCCTCGCTACTTCAATTCTTTTCACTCTCTTGGAATGAGATTACCTCTTTGCACACTCTACTGACGAAGTATCTCTTCCAGCTTTGATTGGGAGACATCATTATGATATCCTCCTTCCCTTTTGTATAGAGTTAGGATTCCCTAGGAGATCCTGACAGCATCTAGATACTCATAGTCATGACGATTTGTCCTATATCATGTGGTTACCAAAGCGCTAGTAGGGGTTCCCTAGGTGGCTCTACCCTTAAAATTATCCCATTTACCTACTCCTTTCTCCCTCACATCCCTACACGGATCGGTGTCAAGCTGAGGTTAAGGTGAATTTTACCTCCTATCCTGCTGTTTGAAATGGACAGACAGGTAGTTGGTCTTACTTACTTGGTAGAGAGAGCCTGACATAGCACCTAGCAGGTACTCCTCACCATTCTTCTGATTGTCATGTTGTGATCAAGCAGGCATCAGAGCTTGACTCTTTATTCACCCAGTTGAAATGACTGAGTGGGTATTGAGCCCTTCCATATTTACAAGGTCGAGCTGGTCGAGCAGATGTTAAAGTTTACCTGGTTAAAGTGAAGCATTACCAGAGCACCTGGAAGGTGTCCCTTACCACTACTCTTTACTCTGGATGTCCTGTTAAAGATTAAGCAGACTTCCATTTCATGGCTCATGAGCTTCTTGCTGAGGTAAGGCAGAAGTAGTGGGTCACCCCAATCCACTATTTCAAAAGGATCAAGAGGAGCGGAATCAATTTCACCTTCTACCCTGCTGTCCAGATACGGTCATACTGGTAATTGGTTCTACTTATAGGTTAAAGTGAAGCCTTGTCAGAGCACCTAGAAGGTTTCCCTTACCGCCCCTTTACCCTGGATGTCCTCTAAAAGACTAAGCATACTTCTATTTCATGGCTTATGAGCTTCTTACTGAGGTCAGACAGAAGTAGTGGGTCACCCCAATCCACTGTTCTGAAAGGATCAGGAGGATCGGGATCCTTTTCACCTTCTACCCCGCTGTCCAGATATGGTCAGACTGGTAGTTAGTTCTACTTACAAGTTAAAGTGAAGCGTTGCCAGAGCACCTGGAAGGTGTCGCTTATCGCCCTTTACCCCGGATGTCCTGTAAAAGACTAAGCAGACTTCCATTTCATGGCTCATGAGCTTCTTGCTGAGATCAGGCAGGAGTAGTGGGCCACCCCAATCCACTGTTCCGAAAGGAGCAGGAGGAGCGGGATCTTTCACACCTTGGATAAGGACCTAAGTGGTAATTCTGTTTAACAGAAGAAGTACAGAGGCATGATTGGATCTTTACTCTACTTGAATGCGAGCCGACCCGACATAATGTTTAGTGTTTGCCAAAGTGCTAGATTTCAAGCCGACCCTAAGGAATCCCACCTGACTACTGTTAAGAGAATTTTTAGATATCTTTTGGGGACCCAAAGCTTAGGGATTTGGTATCCTAAATACAACACTTCTTTTGAGATTATTGGTTTTTCTGACTCTGATTTTGCAGGATGCATGGTGGATAAAAAAGTACTTCATAAACTTGTTAATTCATAGGACAATCTTTGGTCTCATGGTCTAGTAGGAAGCAAAATTCTATTGCACTTTCCACTGCTGAAGCTGAGTACATTGCTCGTGGAAGTTGTGTGGCCCAAGTCCTTTGATTGAAACAACAGGTATTGAATTTAGGATTACCTATAGGCACCATCTCAATCTTTTGTGACAACACTAGTGCCATATGCATCTCTAAGAATCATATCCAACATTCAAGGACTAAGCACATTGACATTATGCATCACTTCATTAGAGACCATGTGACTAAGGAAGATATTGAGTTACATCATATGACAACTGAAAATCAATTGGCTGACATCTTTACTAAACCACTGGCCTTCGACACTTTCAGCTCTTTAAGGACCAGATTGGGTGTGATTGACATAACTGCATAAACTTGATCTTCTATTTGCTTTATTTTGTTTTTGTTCTTTTTCTTTTAGTTGCTTTTCATTTTTACTCTTTGTTTTCTTTTCTTTTTTTCTCTTAGTTTTTATTTGATTGGGTTTACTTTTTTTTTGTTGCTTTTTTTTCTTAATTTTAGCTTTCAAAAATCATCACTGAAATGATATCGTATGCCTTGTCCTTGCTTTTGAGAATTTGCAGTCAATATTTTACATCTCTTAATTTATTAGAATGGTAAAAATATTTCGTTGATTGTGTCTCTTTCTCTAACCTATTTTAGTGGCATAATTTTCTTTTCTAATAAAAAATCTATTTCAATTTAAAGATTGTGTATGAAATTAAGATGTTTTTTAAATTTGCTTAAGCAAATTTATCTTGTATTTATAATTCTTAAAGTCATTTATCACATCAAGATTCCTCGTTACTCTTGTCATTGGTTATTGATTCTATCTTGTGAATAGTTCATCCCTATGTTAGAGAGAGAGCTCCTATTCTCTAATATCTAGAAGATATACTCACAACTAAGATTATTTTTAAGAGTTTTTGAAAGAGAATGAATCTTGCAAAAATAAAAAAAAAATTAGCCAATGATGCCAACAAAAGATGCGCAAAGACGCCAAAATTAAAAATATACACAAAGTGTATCAAAAATCAAAAGATGTGCAAAGTGCCATTCAAATTGACAAGAGGCATAAAATGAGCCCACGAAAAGCAAGCTCTCCTCTCCTTTCAAATCCTTTTAAAAATTAGAAGATTTCATATATCAAAGGCTTGATTTCGATTGTTTTGCAACTATGAAAAATTTACTTTGGTTCATTATTTTATAAAATATATTTTCTTAAACCAAGTGATGAATGGATTCTTTTTTCTCATATCCAATTGATTTTTTGAGTTAGGTCATTGATTTCAAAAGATGACTCTACCCTAAGAGAAAGTCCGAGCTAAGGTTAATCATGATCGGATATTATACCATTCCTTGGATTGTTGATGTTGTTAACTCATTAACTCACAAATTTTTAAATCAATCATATGGAATACTACATCATCTTCATGCCTTGCTAAAAAAAAGGGGTGTCTTGTGGTTTGCTTTAGTTCTTAATTCCTTCCTTTTTAAGATGTCAAAAGGGGGAGTAGTTTTAGGAAGTTTCTTGCACTTTCAATTTCGTGTGTTACACTGTTGTTTTTAAAATATTTATCGTAGTGTTTTGCCATCATCAAAAAGGGGGAGATTGTTGCAAATTCAGGTCAATGAACTATGTTTTGATGATTGGCAAACACTCTTACTTGTTTTGGACTGCCTTTTACTACTGACTTTTTAGGAATCAAAGATCGGACGGAAAAACGGAGTCAGCTCAAGAATGGGTAGATTAGGGTTGAGTCAGTCTGTAATTTTATTTTTCCCTTCTTGAGTCAATTGTAATCTTTGGTGTGACTGGTGCAAAGTAATCCTACACACACATACTTGAGAAACTTAGAATTTCTATTATTACTCATATCGTCCAGGATGATATTTACAACGTCTTGGACGATCTGGCTTTAAACAGAAAATCTAATCAGGGGTTCTTAATTAGGGCAGCTGTCATTAGCCAATCGACCTAGATGATACTTATATTGGCCAGGACGATATACTCAAAACAGAAAGAAAATGTCGTCATAATCAATTAAGGTATTCTATATTTTTGGTAATCGGCCAGGACGATCCTTTATCGGCCTGGATGATATTCACAATTATGCCTTAATTGATCAGACAATCAAGGAAGTAATTAAGGATGATTGATACGATCACATCATCCTGGATGATCGCAGGATCAGCCATGACGATCGATTCAAAAACCCTTAGTTACTCCTAGACGATAAATATAAGCCAGCACGAATTTCGGGCGATACAAGGATGATTTTCCTCTGATTTGAACTAATCTGCTGGGACGATCGTGAGATCGGCCTGGACGATCAAGTTAATTTTCAATCGTCCAGATCATCTTCAGGGCGATGCTCTGGCTGATCTTTTGAGATTTGTACTGATCGGCCCGGACGATGTCCATATCGTCATGGACGATAAAGTCGGCAACTTGCAATTAATGAGCTCCTTTGAAGCTCTTCTATTTAAGAGCTTTAGTTCAACATTTTTTAACATCCTTTACTGCTGCCTTAGCCTGAGAAAACCTAAAGGAGAGAGAGAGAGAGGGAGAGAGAGAGGATCTTATTAGGGGGAGCTTATGAGGGGATTCACAAGGGGTTGCTCCAAGCATTGTTCCACTTCTTCTTCCTAGAGTCTCTTGTCCTTGGAGAGATTGTGAGAGGTAAGCTTCAGCGATTGATCAAGGTTCTCTTCCTGCTTCAGGAGGAAGCAAAAGGAGGAAGGTTCTCTGCCTTGCCGGGTGTGGCAAAAAGAGGTGTTTGTAAAGGCTTCTCGCCTAGCTGTGGGGGCTAAAGGAGAGTCACGATTGAAGTGCAATACTCGGAGGGCGCCTCCGGGGAGTGGACGGAGGTCGAGTTGACCGAACCACTATAAACCTTTTGTGTTCTTATTTTTACTGCTTCCGCACTTAAATTTCTGCATTGTTTGTTTTGTGGTGTTTTGGTTTGTGAAATTTGTTGAGCTTTGATTAAAGTTTTTAAAATATCAATTCACCCCCCCTCCCCTCTTGGTTAGTCTTGGGTCAGTTCTATAGGGATTAACATCCCTAACGATCTTTCAGGATCTAGACTGTCAGATCCCTGATCGACGCTCCTGATTTGTCCATACCGCGGCATTGGTCTGACCACAGATCCAATCCCGCAGTCAAGGCTCCCGTCCGGCTTGATCTCATCCATGGATCCAAATCGCGGAGGATCCGACAGCTGGGATTCCTCGCTGATGTGGCTAAGTGGGAGACCGCCGCCGGGTCACATCCCGCTATCATTGGGCCAATGATTACTGGTGGCGCAATCATCGCGCCGTCGCGCAATCATTGGCCGCGGTCTTGGAATCCATTCCCGGGCCGCCAAGTGTCTTGCGGGTCCCACCGAATTTTTTAAATGATTTTAATTATGTTTTAAATCTATTTTAAATGTATATTTCTTTAATAAATCATAATAAATTAAATATAAAGCCTAAAAATACGTGCAATACCTCAAATTATTCGTATTCTCTGCCCCTTTAATCTAAAATTATTTTAATTTAAAGATAATTATTATATTTTAAGTTATTTTAAAAAAAGTATATATATATATATATATATATATATATATATATATATATATATATATATATATATATATATATATATATATATATATATATATATATATATATATATATATATATATATATATATATATATATATATATATATAATTATTATTATTTTAGTCATAATATTAATAATCATTGTTATTTTAATGTTATTTTCACTATTTTATGATTATTTTATTATTATTATTATTATTACTATTATTATCTTTTAATATTATTTTAAAAATTATTATTATTATTATTATTATTATTATTATTATTATTATTATTATTATTATTATTATTTTTAATATTATTATTTTAAAATTATTATTATTATTATTATTATTACTATTATTATTATATTTTAAATTATTTTTGAAATTTCAAAAATATTGTATTTTTATTTAAGATTTATTTTTAAATACTAACTATTTTTAAAATTTTCCTTTATGGCTTTTAAACTTCATACATTCATAACTTTCTCGTTCTAAATCGGATTTCGACGTACAACCCCTTGAATTTTTTAAAAAAAATTGTATTTTTATTTAAAATTATTTTCATAAAACAATTTTGTTATTTCTAGCATATTTCTGTTTATATTAAACCCTTGGAGAATTTAAATATTATTTAAAAAATTATTATGATAATTATTTTTAAACACTTTTTCAAAACCTCGATCGGGTGTTCAGTGAATCTCCCTTATATCTATGTAGATACAAATGGATCTATTTTTTTAAATTACTTTATTTTCCAAAATATATATATATTTATAAATATTTTTAAAATTATTTTGAAACTACTTATATTTTAAATCTTAATTTTTGGGAGATTCACTTCTGTGAAATTTTAAACATAGATTATATATATGAAGAACAAACCATAGGGGAGTGGATTAGTGGATGATTGAGTCCCAATCATTTACTAATCCCTTCATTAGGTGTGCCTACTTTTCTTTTATTGTAGTTTGCATGCGTAGGATGCTTCACCACTTAGTTTAGGCTCTCCTAGATCTAAGGACATGTTGTGTTTACCGCTTTTATGTGTAACCATGCATTGTAAACCCAAGGGTTAGTGTGAACTTCAGTTTAAATTCCTATTACGTAGTGACACCTAAGGACAACAATTAAGGACCCGTTTGGCAAACTTAGAAAATTTTTAGGAGCTAGGGTAGATCCCTGATTGATATAAAAACTTCAACATTTAAACCTAGTGACATCTAAAATACCACAGAATTTTCTATGATTTTTAGGAGCTTTTAGGCCCCTTGGTTAACCAACCCTAATTTACCTGCTAAATAGGGCCCGATAGCCTTCTAAAAATTACAGTAAATCCATCTCAACTCAAAAAATACCAATAATAGCTTAAATTTCTTAGAATTTAGTGCTTAACCTGAGATAAATAGGGTTCCTTAGTTTGACTTTAGGTTAACCCTTAATTTAACCTTAGATGAATCTTACATTTTTGTCCCTACTAAATCATTAAAAATTATTAAAAAATCCAAATTTTCTCCAAATACTTGGCAACACTTTCTCATATCATTCTTGACATTTGGGGGTGATTCCAATCAGTTTGGAGTTGGTTTGGGTCAAAATCATAAAATTTTCCCTTAGATGATTTAGACAATTCCCTTAATTACCGGATTTTTAAAAATTCATAACTAATTGTAGAAAGTTTCAAATTAGGCAAACTCACTTGAATTAGACTCCTATTAGGGTCTAATATTTTTTAAAAATATTAGGATCCCATAAATTAGCCTAAATTAGAAAGTTAACTTTTTGGTCAACCTCAGCCTATAGTCTAAGGCTCAAAACTTAGAAAATTCATAACTTTGCATAGGAAACTCCAAATCCAGTGAACTACCTATCTAACTACTCATCTTAAGGTTTAGTATTTATTTAAGGTGTTAGGAATCTAAAACCTACCCTATTTCCCATATTGGCCTTTTGGACCCCCTTAGCTTAGTACCTAAGAGGACCCGGGACTTTCCAAAATTGGCTTAATGTAACTTGAACTTTAAATATCAATACCCTAAGTATTAAAAAGTGATCAATAAACTAAATTAACTAAAATAGATCATAATCTATTAATATTTACACTTTAACTAAAATTTTCTTTTTTGACCTCTAACAAACCTGAACCTTAGATAACTTTAACTAACTACCTTACTTAGGACCTATCCGAACCACACAAGCCTTACACACAAATAAAATTATTTGCTAGGGCACCACTTCTAAACTTAGGATAGGCTGGTGTTTCCTTTCTGCTGTGTGCTGGGATTTTCATATTTTCACTACATTGTGATGAATCGATTGCTGTGTTTGCTTATTTTTACTACACTCTGGGAAATAATGTGATGGACAATAAATTTACCTCTAAGTTAGGAGCGACATACATATACATATTGCTTTTTCTTGCAGGTGGTCATGCTCATGAAATGCTAAAGGGGGGCAACCATCATGATTTCTAACATTATTTTGTGCAGGTGCTTGCTCATCCCCCCTAAATAAATGAGGGCTAAAATAATTAATAATAAATGCTACAGGTGATATAGGTGGACTGCTTAGCCCTCAATGATTAAGAGCATGACCAAGAATGTGGCTATGGATGCATACATTTATTTCATATATAACTGCTTGAGATGTCATAAATGCTTGAGATTTTTATTAGGATAACCTTGCAGGAATCTTAGATTTACTGCTTTCCCTTAATATAAATTTAATTGTGATATTGATGAGAGTTGTGAAAATAACTCTGAGCTGGGATCTTCTTATCCAACTCGAATTCCAAAAGAAGAAGGCATCCTCAAAGGGGAGAGTCTTATTCCATTTGGAAGATGGAGTTTAGATGACTTTAGATATCCAAAGAGAAAAGGCAATATCCCCTACCAGGGAGGAAATTATCTCTTCGTTTTGATATTCAAGCCACGACGAATCTAAGGAGTCCAAGGAAGAGAGATCTAAGGAGTCCAAGAAGGAGAAATTCAAGTAGTCCAAGGAGGAGAAATTCAAGTAGTCCAAGGAGGAGAGATCCAAGGAGTCCAAGGAGAATAAGGCTAAAGAGTTAAAGATTTGAAGATCTAATATCTTGCGTCAGTCATAGGCTTAGAAATCTAGGTTGTTGGCAGTGGTGCCCGACCACTTTATTTTCTACAGACCCTGATTTATAATTAAAGGGCAGTTGACCTATGGATATTTACTTGATTGGTTTATTTATATTGATGTGTTTATATTGATTGCGCATTAAAAATTACCTATTTTTTATAGGTTTCTTTCTTGCATGTTATTTTTGTTTTCCCCTAAACCTCGTTAGGCTCATTAAAGACTATAAAACATTTTTTACTCATAATAAAAAATTTAATATTTAAGTTTTTTTAAAAAACTTAAAAACTTAACGAACCTATGGAACTGCCGAAATCGTCCGGGGTCGCATGCATATTAATACATTTCTCTCTCCTTCTTATAATACATCTTCCCACCTACGGGTAGAGTCTGGATAATCTGGCCTATGAGGATGAAGTGTCGGACTTGGGGAGGCCTAGTATTTTTTAAAAATCTATTTTCTATAAGCCTATTTTTAAAATTCTATAGCATTCATGAGTTGAGATTTTCAACTAGCATGCATTGCATTAGAAACAAATCTAATTAAAATTTAATTGCATTAGTTAGGGACATTTACCCAACATAAGTCCATGACCAATTAAAAAACTCTCTAGATGTTAGTCCAACTTCCAAAAATGGTACCACCCACCAATCTCTCATAATTGACTTAGCAGTATTATTTTAAAGCAATTAGGTGGTTAACTGGCTCCCCAATTCAGGCTGGGGTAAGTCCAGGTTTTGCACTGCATTAGTTAGGACATAGGTCTTAGTGTTGTGTAGAACACTAAACCCAACTTAGATTTAGGGTTCAAGGTTAATGTTGGGTCTAGTAATTAGGTTGTTAAGCCTAAGTGAATGTCCCAAGGCTAACCAAGAGGGGGGGTGAATTGACAATTTAAAAAATGTAACTTCAACTCTTGAAATTTTAGAAAACCTTTTGAATTATTGATGCAAGTTAAAATTATAGTTTAAAATAAACTTTTCAACCAGAGTAAACAACTTGCAATGAAATTAAATGCGGAATAAAAAATAAGAAAGAACACACCAGATTTATAGTGGTTCGGTCAAACCTTGACCTACATCCACTCCCCAGAGGCACCCTCTGAGTATTGCACTAATACCACAAAGTGACTCTCCTTTTGCTCCCACAGCAAGGCGGAGAAGCCTGTACAAAATCACTTTCACCTTCCCTGGTGCGGCGGAGTAGCCGGGTTCTTTAACACCAAAGAGATCTTCTTCTTGCCAAAACTTCCCTCAAGACGACCCTTGAATCCGATGGTACTGAAGTGCAAGTTCGCCGGAGCAACCGTGTGAATATCCCCTTCACACTCCCTTGAAATCCCCTTCAAAGATCTTCTCCCTCTCAAACTCCACCTTTTCCTCTCTCCCTTTCAAGTTCTCTCTTCTAGTTTTCTCCACAAGAACGAAGACACAATGATTGTCAAAGATACACTTTGTCGTCCTTTTACACTTCTCCAAGTGTCGGCAGAGAACCGGACCGATGTTGTTGAACTTCACTTGAGAGCCTTCGCCGGAGCAACCGTGTGAATATCACCTCCACACTCCCTTGAAATCCCCTCCAAGGATCTTCTCCCTCTCAATGATCCCTCTCAAGAAAAAACAACTCCAAAAGGCTCTTGTAATAGTTTCTAGGACTCCTTATATAGAAAGGACATGAAAAACCGCCCAAAAAACTGCAAATATTCAATTCTGTACGCAGTGGATCGTCCTGTACGATCCTGTATCGTCCTGGACGATTTTACTTAAACGATCTGAAACGACCCAATTTGAATATGTGTACGAACTGACTTCGTACAGCTGATCGTCCTGTACGAACTTCGTTCGTCCAGTACGAACGGTTATTACAAGGTCGGTTCTAGAAACTGCTGAAAACTGTTCTAAGTCGGTTTATCGTTTGAACGAAAATATGATCGTCTGGACGAAAATTTTCTAGAGAGCTGATCGTCCTGTACGATATTTATTTTCGTCTGGACGAAAATTTTCCAGAGGACTCGTCGCCTCGTACGATGGTAAAATTCGTCTGGACGAAAATTTTACAGAGAACCCATCGCCTGGTACGATAATAAATTTCGTCCTGGACGAATAGGACTTAGAAAATTTTTCAAAGCAAGTTCCTATTCGTTCCAAGTGCTCTATAGGAGATAACTGACAGATCGTCCAGTACGATAAATATCGTCCTGTACGATCAGTATAGAATTTCAAGATCTCCTTATTTGTGTGTGTGAGATTTTATTCACTCAATTACAATCACTCCCTTTCATCAATTAAACAAAATATCTCATGTTGAATTTGAATTGAACTTTTCGTAGTCTGGAGTCTGATTTTCCTGAAATGTTAGTACACACAAGAGCAAGTGCAAATCTTCTGAAATTGTTAGGAGATAACTATACATTTGAACAATAATGTTTGGAATCATCAAAACTACATAAGTTGCATAAATATAACTCATTCAAATAGCAACTATTCAAACAGTTAATACATTCGGTCTCGTAGTATGTCTAAAATAGTGGGTAGGTTCCTTATTCAGGGACTATAAATCCTATTTATCTGCGTCACAGGATGACATCACCTCCATCTTTTCTCTCACGCATGTGTCGATTGCCTGGCCTTTATTTTCTCCAGTTTCTCTTTAGTGCCCTGGAGCCTCCAAATGCTGGTGTGAACTCCGTATGTTGATCAAGCCCTTTGGACCTTTCTTCCCTTTGAGTAGGACTTCTTAGTCTATCCCTTGTGCCAATCCCATTTTTGGGAAGGATAATGTATGATCATTAATCAATAGTCTTCTCTAGTTTCGGCCTGGGATATAATTAACCACAGGGGCTTATGCCTGTGGGAAACTTGGTCCCACATCTAATAAATCCCATCCGAGCTGATGTATCGGGTGGGGGAAACCTATTGTGATTAGGTCGTGTATATTACTACCCATCAGGGTGCGCTGGCGAGAGCCGCTATCCTCAATAGTTAATCATATGCATGATCCAATCCGCCCTTCCATTAACCTGTTCGTGTCGAGTGTAAAGGCCTACGTTCATGTTATCCTACGGGATAGTGTGGCCGTACCCTTTGCGTTCGAACCCCATGAGCAGTGCTCTTTCGGATGTCCACAAACCTCCTCCAAAGTTAAGTAGTGAAGAAATATTTAAAAGAGTAAGGTTCGTGTCCACAATAATAGATTCTCCAACTTTAACTGAGTACAGATTGCCAAGATATGGTGTTAATCATAATTAGACCAAGAAAAGTATTTTTTGGTCATTGTCATATTGGAGAACAAACCTGATTAGATATAATTTGAATGTCATGCATATAAAGAAAAAAGTTTTTGATAATATTTTCAATATAGTCATAGACATCAAAGATAAATATAAAGATAATGTAAAAGCAAGAATTGAGTTAAAGAGGACTTGTAAGAGGAAAGCATTAGAATTAAGGAATGGTGGAGGTGAAAAACTTCTCAAATCAAAAGCTCCATTCACATTAACTTTAGAGAAAAAATGAGCAATTTGTGAATGGGTAAAGACCTAATGGATATTCTTTTAATTTAAGTAGGTGTGTTGACATAAGATCAGGGAGATTGTTTGGATTAAAACGTCATGATTGTCATATTTTCATGTAATGTCTACTATCAACTACTTTCAGTTATCTACAAAATCAAATTTTAAAGCCCTTGATTGAGCTAAATATCTTCTTTAAAGATTTATGCTCTTCTAAATTAAACGTAGATAACTTCACACTACAGAAAAAACATTTATTTCCGGCAGAATTTCCAGCATAATTAAATCCGTCTGAAATACCGATATATTTTACAGCGAATTTCTGACGTAATATTTCCGGCGAAATTTCCGACGGATTTTTTCGATGTATTTCCGGGGGATTTTCTTCCGGTTTTTCTGGCGAGATTTCCGACGGATTTCTTACAAAATTTTAATTTTTTTGAAAAATGAAAAATAACAATATTAAAAATAATTATTTTGTTAAATTAAATTAAATATTACTAAAATAAAATAAATTTAAAATTTTAATAATTTATTAATAAATTAAATATAATAATTATTTTTATCTTAAGAAAAAAAAGTATCTTTTAAATATAGTAATTATTTTAAATAAAATATAAATTAAATTAAACCAAATTAGCTTTATAAATTAAATTAATCATTTTAATTTTTAAAAAGTTTATATTTTAAATAAATTATAATCTCAGCTTTTAAATATTTTAAATAAATTATATTAAAATATTATTTATTTTGATCTTTAAATATATTAATTATTTTAAATAACATATTTTGTTCTTTATAATATAAATAAAAATGAACTCAGCTCTTTATGCTATTTTGCAGTGGTGGCATAGTGGTTGTGGCGGGTAGAAGAGAGCCAAGAAGGCGAGGGTTCGAACCCCGCCAAAGACGCAGGCGTGGCGGGCTCGGGCGTGTCGTGCTGTAGCGGGTTGGCATGCCAGTGTAGGTTGAGCCAGACATGTCGCGGGCAAGCGAGTCACGGGCTCCGCACAGCGGGTTGGGGGAATCGGTTCACGGGTGAGTGGGCCTAGATGGTTGGACGGGGGCAGGGGGACTTCAGTGGGTTGATGGCGGGCTTCACTAGATTAGAAATTTTTCATTTTTTTTTAATATTTCAGGCGTAGTTTATTTCAAAGGAAATATTTCCGACAAATTTTTCGCCTGAAATTTTTCCAGCAAAAAGTTTTACGTTGATAACACTTTTTCGACGCGTGTTGAACTGGCATAAAGATTTTCGCCGGAAATCCGCATGAAATACTAATTTCTGGCGGATTTTGGCTATTTTTTGACGAAAAATAGACGCCAAAAATTAACATTTTTCTTGTAGTGTGATTCTTATGGAACAACAAAAACCATTTAGTTTTTTCAGTTTCATATCAACTTTTATCATTTTCAGAATATTTGATATTAATAACAATTTGTGATGTTTTTGAATATTTTTTGATGTTAATAAACAATTTGTAATATTTATGTTTATGTTTATAAGTATTTGCTGAAATTGTTGAAATCTGTGTTGTTGAGTAATTGCCAGGTACTACTGGAAATATTTGAAATCTGTACTGGAAATATTTATAATTATTTGCAGGTGTGGAAATCTGATTGTTGCCTGGGAAGATTTTTTTTGTTACGAATAAATCGTCGATAATCCGCCGAAAATGACGATACAACGAATTTCATAATCATTTCTGGCATCTTCGTTATGCTGGTATTTCCAGCGGATACTGCACCGGTTACCTTCGTCGTTTACGTTTCAGCGTATTTAGTGACGTTTGTTCCGCCAGTATTTTCGATGGAATAGTACGCCGATAATTCTTGTAAATTTAACGCTGGAATAAGCAAATTCAAATCGACGTAACTGGCACCCACTTTTTCGCCAGTTTTGCATCGAAACATACACCGAAAAGTGTTCTAGTGTATTATTTATGCCAGAAACATTTTTCCGACGCGTACAAAACTGGCGTATGAAATTTTGCTGAAAATTTTACGAAAACATTCTCTTTCCGTCAAAATTTTCATGTTACCGACGTATTTTGTCCGTCGGTAATTGTGGGTTTCCCTGTAGTGCTCGTTGAATTATTATATACTATAGTCAAGAGCTAAATAATGACTTTTTTTAATTTAGTACTGAGTTGTTTTCTTTGTATGGCTTGCTTGAGCCCAAGTTATTCTTTCCTTGCTTATGATGAGAGGAAATTAATGTGTTTGGTAGAGTTATATCTATGTGATTTTCTATAATTGAGCTTGTGGCTCTTAAAAGTCAATTATTAACTTATATTTTTAATATGCATACCATTGATGAATTATCTTCTTTATATCTATCTTGGTTCAAAAAGTTTGTATACCTATCATAATTAAATGCATGTAAATTATGCAGTTCATATATTAAATATCTTTGTATCAATTCTATCAACCATATTAAATAATTGTATCATTTATAATTTATATCTTATATAAATTATATCATGTCAATTATGTAATTTATCATATATAAGTACTATAAGAAAGAAAATACATCCACTTATGTGTGATGTTTTTCTTGTATCCAATCCTATAGGTCAGTCCTATAAAAATCAATCTCAATCACAAGTCATTTAGGTCAGATGAAAACTGATCGGTTTTGGCATGAACCGTTGGTTCAACTGGCGAACCGGTCCTAATTTTTTAAAACCAGGCCAGTTCAAGGATTTTTTATATAAATAATTAATTAAATTATTTAATATTAAATAAATATTAAACTTAATCAATTAATATAAATAAATATTAACAAAAAACCCATTAAATTTATATTAAATATATAATTAAATATTAGTTTTAAATATCTCGTATGTCTTCATTACTCCATACGAGCTCCTAATCATGAGTAAAAGCAAAAATCTATATAAATTATATAAAGCAAACTTTCCAAGTGATGTGAGACTAAACCATACAAAACAAAAAAAACATCTTTAGTTTTATATATATACTATACAACATATTTTTTTAATAATCTTTTAGTTAATTTTTATAATATGAATAATATTTACATTTTTTGTTGATAATATTTAATTTTTATCTATTTATTTTTTTATATTTTTTATTAAATGTATTATAAAGTATATGTGGATTTATTTTTGTTTGTCAAGCCATCTGAGTAAATATTATATGATATAAATTATAATATAAATAATTAATTTTTATAATTTAAATAATATTTATTTTTTAATGTTTTTTTTTGAAATATTTTATTTTATTTTTTTAGCTAATAATATTTAATTTTTACCGAATGAAATACTCTTATGTTAAAAATTTGCAAAGTTTTATTTTTTTCACCTCTAAAAATATTTATGTTACCAAATGAAATACTTTTTATATTAAAATATTTAATTATATTTATAATTTTATATTTTGTGTTGTTAAATAATTTATATTTCTAAATTAAATCTAAATATGTAATATAAATTAACAAAAATTTATATGAAATTATATGGTTATTATATTTCATTATTTTAGTAAATTTAGTATTATTTTTAATAATATTATTATTTATTACCTCAAATCGTGAACATCTCCTTCCGATTCGTTGTCATATCCGAGTTTCAGAACCTTGTGAGAGATAGTTACCATTCTTTCAAACCTTCCTCAACTTCTTCTTTTGAAAAGTGTAAAATGTTGTCTAAGGGCAGCATTAAACAAAGTGGGAATTCCTTGACTGAAAGGTTCTTCATAGACATCAAAGATTTAAAATTTATGGTTATTAGGTTTTGGTGGTTTTTTTTGGTGAAATTTGAGGATGCTTCATCTGTAGTTGATAGAAAACCAATGGAAGGGGAGCTATTCAGGGGGGGGGGGGTAGAGTCTTCCTAATAAAGAAGCATTATTTGGAGGGCGGTAAGAAGTTGGTTGTTGAAAGGGCTTCCAAGATGAAAAGGTGTTATTTAGATTCATAATATGAAGGACTTCATTCATCTTCATTTAGAAGGTTTTTTATAAATAAATTATATAGATGTTTAATATAATTTGTAAAGGGTTACATTATCTCTTTTTATATGAGCCGTTTAAAATTAAGGCATATTGTATGCTAGAAAATTTATGGTCGTATATTATATATTTATTATCTTAGCTTTCTATCAAAATCCAGTATGTACAAATAAAAATTATAAGATCATCTCTAACCTAATTGAATACGATAATATATAGTCTATCATTCACTCCATTCGAACGCTAAATCGTGCGCCAAAATTCAATAGGTTAATAGTGCGATGTCAATATTGACATCGTACTGTTCACATACAATAATTTTTTGTATTAGGGGATTTGCCGAAGAAGTGCGCGAAAGAGGAGAAAGACGACTATCTTCGCAACGATATGAAGAAGCGAGCCAAATGGATTTCGATTTGAGATGAATTACTTCATTTTGGAGTTTTATTGTTTTGAAATGAAAAATGAGTTTTCTCGTTGGAGATGCCCTAACAGATTATAATTTTTTAAGTGGAAAATGCAAAGAGAAAAATCACTAGGATTGACCTAATTATAAAATACACTAATTAATTGAAAAAAAAAAAATGTGATATACATAATTGAGAACAACTATCTAATTCTTGTTATAGGAATTATAAAAATCGAATGTTTACAAGAAAATAGTTAAAGCCTAAAAACAATGTATATAAATTCATATATTTTATTTAATTTAAATATTAAAAAATTAGAATTCGAATAATTCTAAATTTAATTTAAATATTATCTCAAAATTTATAATAATGTCTGAATTTTGGCAATAAATTTATTGTTAATGAGATTACATAATTGTTGAAATTTACTAAACACTTCGTCTTTAGATTTAAGTAAATACAACCACGTATAGCGAGTAAAGTCGTCGACAAAGATAATGTAATAACGAAAGAAATTTATAGAAAGTAAGGGTGCTGGACCCCAAACATCCGAATGAACAAGCTGAAATGGTTTATTACAGTCACTAGTAAAGAAAGGTTGTTTATGACTTTTTGAAACATTGCAGGAGATACAAACATCAGTAGAAAGACAGGGAGTAATAGCAGGAAAAAGTTTTGCCAAGGTTTGAAGAGTGCGGCGGTTAGGGTGGCCAAGACAAGCGTGCCAGGGAAGATTGGAAGATTGGACCATTGCCAGAACAGTGTTCTTATGATTGGTAGGAACCCTGATGTGGTACAGCCCATTTCGTTTGGGACCTCGGAGAAGCAGCTTCTGGTCCAGATGATCCTTAATAGTGAAATCATTAGCATTAAAAGAAATTGAAACATTGTTATCATAAGTTAAACGAGAGACAGATAAAAGATTATGCGAGAGGGAGAGAACGTGAAGAATATTCCGAAGATGAAGCTTACAATGAGACTCAGGTAGAGGCAGAATGCCTTGACCCAAGTTTCGGATCGGTAAAGTGTTGTCGTTCGCGATGGAGACCGAATCGAAGCCATTGTATGGCGTTGAATGTTGAAGATTCGTCGCATCGGAGTTAAGGTGCAATGATGCGCCTGAGTCCAAGATCCAGTCATTGGTGACGGCGTTTTGTTGTTGAACTGTGAGGGCTCCTGGATTGGATGGAGGCGCATAGCTTGCAACGATGCCAACAGTTCAGTGCAGTATGACCCATTTTGTCGCATATCTGGCACATTGGTCTCGGTGAGGTGGTTCTTGTGAAGTTTTGAGAATCCGCAGGAAGCCGTTGTCGTTCTGATGAGCCACGGCCACGAAACTTACTTTTGTCACGGTAGTTGTTGGATCGATTGGAGAAAGAGCCACAGAGTCGGATTGCTGGCTCTCTTGAAGATGTTGATGATGAAGATTTATCTCTTCGCTACTGAGTAAGGAGTAAAGGTCGTCAAGACTTATCGGTTGAAGCGAAGTTCGTATAGCCGTCTTGAAAGGATTGTAGATCGTAGGTAAACCATTAAGAATATAAAGAACAATGTCCTTGGTATCGACGGTAGAGCAGGCCGCCGCGATGTTGTCAACAATTGTCTTGATTTGATCAAGATATTATTGCATCGTACGATCTTTCATCTGAATTTGATGGAGCTCGTTCTTGAGCTAAATGACGCGAGAACGATTTGTGGGTTGAAGATGATGTTCGAGAGTGATCCAGACGTCATTGGCAGTTTTGAGGTTAAGAACGTAAGAAAGAATTGAGGGTGAAATTGTAGACAATAGAGCAGATACTAGATTTCGATATATCATTTTCCAACGAACATGATCGGTGATGACAGATTTCGGCAGGCATATAACAAATCCAGTGAGATGTTCACCGTACCCATTTGCGGAGACATGTTGATGAAGTTGCAACCTCCAGATCGCATAATTCTCGGATGTGAGGAGAGTCGGAACGAGATTCTTGATATTGGATATAAGAAATTTGAGGTGGGAGGGAATGAGCAACTCGGTTTCTTGATGAGAAACATTTGACGTCATCCGGCAAGAGCCGGCCGAATCTTCTTCGGCCATGAAAATCAAGAAGACGTTGAAGAGCTTTTAAGCTCTGATACCATGTGAAGATGACAAGAGCGGTCTTGAGCTAGATGAGGAAGCCGGAAGAGAAAGAAAATGAAAGAAGAATTGTATTGTATGATCATCTACTACAAGCTAAATACATATATATATATATATAGATAACTAGTAAAGAATCAAGCCAGGAAAGTACAACGGTATAATGACGTGTCTGAGTCCTTAACAGGAATCGCCCAGGCGGGAAACCTAGCAAAGAGCAAGGGGGGCTTGAGATGCAATGAGGCAGATCATGATGATTCTGATTAACAATGTCGATCCTTGCTGCACTGTGCCGATCTCTGCTTGCCCTGTACTGTCGTGCACTACTACAATCCTGCACCCTCTTTTCTTCTCAATTTCTCTCAAATGTTACTTGCGAGAAACTTCTGGCCAATGTGAACATGTTGGAAAAGAGGCCCCACAACCACTTAACTGCTCTTATTTTAACTCCTTTGAAGATAATAACATATGCAACTATTCAAAATTAGGGAAGAATTTTAATTAAATTGAACTTATTTGTTAATATACTTGTTATTTTTTTAAATAACAATAACTGTTAAAATAAATTTTCTTAAAGAAAAAAAAATTATATTTATTTACCTTGATTTTTTTATGGATATTACATCATATGTTCATAATCAATCAGGCGGCTCCTCTTTTCATTTGTTCATTTTAAACTAACTTTTTAGTTCAAATATTTCTTGAACTCGAAATTTTTTACTAATAAACTATTTTAGAAAGTAGTAAGAAAGTTGCCACAAATGAAGCCTTAATTGAAACCACGTACATCTACTCTCATAGAAACTATTATACTCAAACATAAAACAATATCTATACACCCACTCACACTTACTGAATGATTGATCTCTATGGCTGGATGTTTTCAAATAGCAAAAACTAAAGACTTCATCTTAAAAAATAAAGAAGAGTAAATAGATTTGATAACTTAAGATAGGTTGCTATTGTAGCTCACATGAATAGTCATGAATCTCGATGCAAATAAGAGTTGGAAGTTTAAATAATTAAAATCAGGACCTCTAAGCTCCGATTTTGGTAATCCTATAGTCAAATTAAATATTTCAAGGAGATGAACCCAACGATATTAGATTCGATTCAGTTCGAGCCTAAATGGGCCCAAATCAAAGGAACAAAGCCTACTTGAAACCTTAAAAGCATTAATTGAATGATTAAATGATATCCAAATATAACATGCTTATAGTCGAATCGAGCAGCTCGACAAGACAAATCCAACGAGCCCAAGATCACTTAACCTGGCATCTCTAAGGCATTTAAATAGTTGATAGAGACTTTTGATCAAGGAGATCCCTCTGAGACATCCAATGAAACACTACCAACATGCCTTTGATCATCTTCGTATTTACTATGTCACTAGTCACCTGAAGAAGTGACATCTAGATCGTTGCTACAATTCACATGAACAGGCACCTTCAAGACCATTGTTTACATGACGAGGCAACATCAAGGTGACAGTTGCAGTGGATGATCAGGCGTCGAGCTTCGAGGTCGAGGTTCTTAACCTTCACATAGGCAACTGAGACACTAGATCAATAGACCTTAGCTAATCATGTGAAAGCTTGGAAGGGAAGGACTCTAGACAAAGGAAAACATTTATGAGATCTTCTTCAACATTTAGTATTTTTCTAAATTTTAACGAAGTTACTTAAAACATACACATCATATTTTATTTTATTTTATTTAAATTGAATAAATATCAACAGTGTCCAACACATATGTCATATATTTTCATATATGACATATGTCAGACATTGCATACTGCTTTAATATGAAGTGTTTGTCCAACCCATCCCCTACTAAGTTTATATTTATATTCCCCAATTATTATTATACATAAAAGCTACTTAAAAGCATTAATTTTCATAAAATGTTAACCATACAACGAAAAAACAAAGTAATCAAACAATAAGTATTAAATATACAAGCTACTGAGTATTCCATCAGTTGAATAAAGCAATTTCAAGCTACCGACACTCCCAGGTAAAAAAGAGCCAAAACTCTCAGAAGAAATGAAGATAGGAGAAGATGACAGAAAACATGAAGGTAGAAGAGGCACATGGAAAATTCTCCAGCTGCTCTCTAAGCTTAGATCTTATACCTTTTCAAAAGTACAAATGCAACTGGCTAAGCTATATAATGAATTTTATAGCTATGATAGCTCAGCAGATAGTTAACTAACAAGCTATGACAATATATAAAATAGTTACAATGCAGCTAACCTTAATCTGTTGGTTGCGAGCTTTGAATATCAACCAAAAAATCTTGAGTTCGAATCTTGCGTATGTGATATGCGTATAAATTTGCTATCCTCCAGCAACTGCCTCCAGTGGCTGTTGCTCCTCCCACTATGTCCAACTCAAAATCCTCATCCAGCTGGGTAATCCACTTCTTATAGAGAAATTATTACGTGCGGAGTCCGGACATAGAGGTACGTTTGGACTCTAATAAAGTTTTAACACATGGATATTTAATTAGATTTATTTTTTCTTTATATATTTAATGTGTCCGTGGAACTTTAAGCCATGCGCATCAAAAGTGCAACCAAAGCACAAGCAAAGCGCAATAAAAAAGAGCAACAAAAGAGCAGTCAAAGCGCAACTAAAGCACAGGTAAAGAACAAATAAAGCACACAAAAAAAAGTACAACCAAAATCCACTCCACATATCAAATTTTAAGTGAATGTTCGGACATATCTCTACGTACGGACTTCGCACGTAATAATTTCTCCTTCTAAGCTGATTCTTCACTAGTGCTGGTTACAGACTCTCATCACAAGCACACTTAAATCTAGCACTGCTCAACTATACAATCAGTGAAAATCATTAAAAACTAACCAAAATATTAGTAACTTTTGTTTTGAATTTCAGAATATTTGAAATTTCATAAATATAATCAATCAATCATAACTATTTTTCATGCAGTCAAAATTATCTATTAAAAGAAATTTAATGCAGCCAACTTACTATCAAATAATCTTAGAATTTCCTCAAATGGTTCCTGGTCAGAAAATAACATTATTTAGTAATTAAAAATGAAATAGGATCAGATGCTTCTCACGCTGAACCTTTTTCTTTTACTTTTTCTCTCTGAGCTGAAATCATTGTACCTTTGCCCTTTATTCTTTGATGTATAATAGCTGGACGCCAGGCTTCAGCTTTAGATATCAAAAATACAAAAGAATCTTGGAAAGATTAAAACCACGTGAGAAGAACAGATCTAGATTCTCTAATTAGAAGGCAAATGGAGAGTGCAGTGATGAATCCCACTATCCAATTCATTTTGAATAATTTAGATTATCTTTTATAAAATTATGATATGAAAAAGAATGCCAACCATCTAAAATGGATTGAATGGCTAAGATTCATTACTTTACTCCTTCAACTACCACCATAAGTGAAGAGAATTTGAATCCAAGAAGGGCATTTTCTCTCCAATTATGGCACTCGACAAGAAAGTACACAGTAGATAAAGGCTACAGCTTTTTTTAAAGTTACAAATTTTATATATTAGAGGGACTAACTTGAAATCAATTTTACATTTCATATAATCGATGGAATAAATTGGAGAAATATTATACTCTGAGGTAATTGGAGAAATATTATACTCTGAGGTAAAATTAGCTATATTCGAATAGTCCAAAGACTATTTTGAATTTTTTTCTCCTACCTCAAATTTCTATATAATATTTCAAGCTAGAGGAGATGGTGAATTTTTAGTCTAATTGAATTTATCCCTCAACATCATAACTACATCAGCTCCATCCTTATGTAATCGTTATTTTTAATCAACCAAATAGAGACTATCAATCTGACAAGTAGTAAATCTTCCTTCAGAGTTTTTGTCAGAGAAACATGTGGCAGAAGTTTAATTAACGCGGTGCAAGTGTATTATTTTTAAACTATTTCCATAATCTGGTACAAGGCAATATAAAACCAACTGATCATTCAGGATTTGAAAAGGAAAAAAAAAACAACTGGCAGTTCAGTTTTTTGTTTTTTTACCTGGTCAAATGCAACGTGGTCTGACTGAACAGAATTAGATGAGCAAAGCCGTTCCATACAAGGGATTGAGGTCAATGTTGTCTTAAGCTTCGTTTGGGATGACATTTTTACTGCTTCATAAAACTGTTTTTAGTATACTAATTAAAATTTGTATAAAAAACAACTTTAAGAAACAGAAAGAAAGTCGTCCGAAACGAAGCGTTAATAACAAGTGCATAAGAACCACCACAAAACAAAGAAAATGTCATTCCTTGATTGATTCTAAAAGGCTATCCACAGAATCTCAATGAAGTAATCATGCCATCAGCCATCCATTCATAACGGTAATAGAAATCAATAACTATCAATATGAGCTGATTGAAAAAGTAAATATTGAAAAGAAACAGTTCAACATATAGTAAGATGAATCAGTCAAACGCAGCTTATCTGTAACTGTTTTATGGCTATTTCAAGGACAAAAGCTAGTATTAGAAGTGAATTCGAGCAGACCAACCTAATCTTTATGAACTGGGTTTATAGCATGATTTGGAGCTTTTTTCCGTTCATTTGTTCATTCTGGAAGATCCAAAGTGGTACTTTGACCAAACATGTTCTTTCATGTTTCTGTTGCTAGGCATAACTCTTCTCTCATTGACCAAGAAGGCATTTATAGCATAAATAAGCAGTTACGAAGGAATTGATGAGTTTCCACGCATGGTACTTTATGTATCAAGTCAAGCAGATAATGAAAAATATTCATTTTTTCATCTTTGTAGATCCCTCGTACAGTAGTATATTATTTGTCTCTCATTCTCTTACTTGATTGGCAAATATTCTGTTCTCATTCTCTACCTACACTTAAAAGTAATTTATAACGCTACAAGAGAGACTTGATTTGTGAGGCGTAGAAGCGGGTAGACTTCTTCATAAAAGAGACAAATCTTTATGCTGGATGACTTTTGGATTGTCATAAATTCAATTTGCTTGAAGAAGATAATGAGAGGACCCTGGAGAGTAGTTGAAGAGAGAAGTAAAGAAGAGGGGAAAGAAAGGGCTAAAGTTAGGAAAAATTATTACATGCAAGGTTGTGAAAACCGGACCGGACAACGAACCGGAAGAATTAGAGGTTCATGGTTCGACCGGTTCGACCGGTTGAACCGGGGTCGAACCGGATGACGTAATAAATAATAATATAATTAAAAGTAATAAAATTAACATAATAAGAATGATAATTTATTCATAAAAATTTTATAATTCTAACAATTTTTAGACTAAAAAATAAATAAAATTCATACATATATAATATATTACATAATTTTAAAAATTAAATATAAATAATTATTATATTTATGTTATATATTTAAATATAAATAATTACTAATTTTAAATTTAAATATAAACATCTTTAATTTTCAATTTTAATTTATATTTAATAAAAATTTAGTTTATATACAAATATATATATTTGATATAAATAATTACTTTATGTTATATTTTTAAGTATAATTTACATATATGAATTATATATAAATTTTATATTATAAAACTATATTTATAAAGTCATACAATATTATTTTTTAAGATTTTTATTTTTTTATCATTTAATTTTGCATTTAGAAAATGTTTTAGAACTTTAAAAATGATAAATAATTATTTTTATTTGAATAATAATAAAAATATAATTAATAATAAATTTAAGAAGTTTAAAAATTATTATGATGATTTTTTATTTAAATATTCTACAAAAAAAATTTCCAACAAGCTCTCATTCAAACAAGCCTTATGCACACATCATTGAATGTTAAAAAAAAAAATAACTAGTTGTTTAGTCCCACATCACTTAGAAGTTGTAAGTTGTGTTGTTTATATACCTTTCCTTGTACCCATGGTGTAGGAGCTTTCATGGTATTATGGCATCATGTGAGCTAGATTATTTATATATTAATTTAATTAATATATAATATAATAAATATTTTGAATCTTATTATTAAATAAAATATATGATATTTAAATTAATTTAATATTAATTAAACATTTTATATAAAAATAAAATATTTAAATATATTATTAGTTGAACCGGCCGATTTTTAAAAAAAGGACCGGTTCAACAGTCGGCCGGTTCAACCGGCGGTTCAAACCGGTTTTGGCCGGTTCGTCGTTAGACCGATTCTTAGGGAGGACCGAACCGGCTGTTAGACCGCTTCACGGTTCGACCAGTCCGATCCGGTTTTCAAAACAATGATTACATGCAGAGGTGAATCTGAACGCACCACGTCACCCAGGGCTCAGTGCATCCGGGTGACGTGGCGCATCCGGAATCTCCTCCGGACGGTTCGGATGCCGCACGTAATAATCTCTCTAAAGCTAGAGGGGAGGAGAGAGAAAAAAGATGTGAAAGAAGTCAATTCTTCATAAAGTGAATAAATCCCAAAATAGCCTTCCAACCATTCCTTTAAGTTCAATTTAACCACATTTCTTTAATTTATCCATTCAAATATACATAATTGATTCAAAATAATCTCCAATGTAGAATTTATGATACAAAATCGTTCTCAATTTATAATAGCTCGCTATATAAAATTGATATTAATTTAGTCCCTGATGGATTATTCCGAATCAATTTTGTATAGTCAATGGATTAAATTGGAGAAATATGATGCTCTAGAATTAAATTGTCCACATAAAAATAGTCGTGGGGCCATTTTGAGACTAAACCCTTTACTCAAGTGTCCCCTATTTATGAAAAGATTTTTCCATCTTAAAGAAACAAAAGTAAGTAATAAAAAAGAAACAACAGAGAATTCTTCATATCAAATAAGTATTTATCAAAGAATCTTAAAAATTAAATAGCTCTTAATTACATCACTTTTACAAAATCAATCCAAAAAAGATAGTAATGACAAATCAGCTCTATTAACAAGTTGGATGGCTGAGTACTGCATCAGAGGCTCTTTTTACCTAAACCATAAGTGCACAATTGAGTGGGAAGCATTATTGTACTATGTGGGCCTACCACTAGGGATGTTACCAAGAAATAATTTTCAAGGGGCTGAAATAGCTACTTATTTAGGGCAGTGCAAAAGTAAACCTTTAAGATACCAATTATGATCTCGGTTAGCCTCATTATAACCATTCTTTTATCGTTTAGTTGTGGTTGATAAGCTTTTACAGTATTTCCAAATAAACATGTTTCTCAACACTATTTCCCTCAGACTAACAATGAGCTAAGCAAATAGCTAGATAGTGATTTTTATAGGGATGCAAGTGGATTCAAATGTAGTTCTCATAATTCATATAATTTTTAGTACAAAACTTTTTATTTTCGAACCAAATGATATTATTGTTATATATTGTTATTTAGTATATTATGAATTGTGAAATAAAGTGTATTACCCATTCATATCTCCATATGCCTCATCCCCTTGGTCCTTCGGTGGATGTGCATCTTCAAGGGGTTGTAGAGTTGGTAACTCTGGCTTCAAGAAAATAAATAGCAACAGTCAGCTGCCATCATAACCCGATCTACTTAAACTTGGTGTGGTTTCATTCTCATGAGATTTCATTCAGGTTTCTACCCGCCAAGAAAAACTTTGTTGAATGATATTTGCTACCTTTATTAGAAAAGGATGCCCATTAGACTCATTTCTAAAAAGAGTCTAAAATATTCAACGATAACTAAGAATTTAGAATTTTTTAGGATACTTGAGAGAGAAGTAAAATATATGGAAATTTCTAAACAATGTATTATAATCATGAAGTAAAAGAAGAGTCAAGAGACTAAGTAGCCTATAAATAGATATATGCCACCTTGTATGAAATCATCATAAACAAGAAGAAATAAAAGATTAACTGCTTCATATATTTCACACAATTACAAAACTTTCAACCATTTTTCATTCTCTTTCTAATTATGCAAACAGTAGTATCAAAGCCAAATTTGATCTAACACTAGGTGTAAACTTTTTCCAACAAATAATCATGGTCCATACATTTAGCTCCACAAATTTATCATAATGCACTAATTGACAATCGTATAGTAATAACATGTCAAAATTGAACTAATTGTATTGTACGAATAGAGATTACATAATTGAATAATTAGAGTTTTTGGAAGCCCATTATATAAACTTTCTCATTAGATTTTGTAAGTGTCTTTTGGCCAGCTTTTCTGAGAGAGCTTTTCAGTAAGCTTGGATTTGAAGAGAGAGCTTTGTTCTTGGGGGAGAGAGAGAGAGAGAGGTTTTGAGAGAGAAGAGCCTTGTGAGATCAAGGGAGTGTGTGTGAGGGGTTCTACACACGGTTGCTCCGTGAACATTCACCTTCTTCCTCCAAGAGAATTTGCTTTGCTTGAGGGAAACTCAGGGAAAAGGCTCGTGGCGTCAAAGGATCCGGCTATTTTGTTGCACCAGGTTCGTAAAAGGGATTCAACTACTCTATCACACTAGGTTGGTGAAAGGGATTCGGCTTCTCCGCCACACCAGGTTGGTGAAAAGGATTCACCTTCTCTATCACACCGTTGAAGGATGGAAGTAATTTTGTAAGGATTTCTCTGCCTTGCTGTGAGAGTTAAAGGAGAGTCACTAAAGGATTAGAATAATACCCGGAGACTACTTTGGGGAAAGAATGTAGGTCACTTGACCGAACCACTATAAATATGGTGTGCTCATTCTCAAATTTTTTACCGCACTTTATTTTTCTTCCACATTTATTTTCTTATAAATTTTTGTTGAAATTCATTATTGTTGTGATACGAAAATATTTGATATTTACGTGGAATCAACTTGTGCTAGAAAAAGAAATAAAAATCTAAAAAAAAAATAGCTTTGATATTTATTTTTCTATAAATTAAAAAAAACAAAAATATTTTTTTCATCAATTTCTTCTGCTTACTTTTGTGTAATTTGGTTTAAGTTGTTCAAAAGAGTATCTTTAAGAGGAAATTTTTTAAAATATTAATCCCCCCTCCTTGTAAGCCTTAAGCAATTCAAGTGGATTAACAACCCTTCCTTGAACTTTCAATTGGTAGCATGGTGGGTCTCTGAATTAGTGATTTAAAAATCCTTGAGAAAATATCCATGGCACTCTTTGAAAACAAAAATACCATGAATGGTTATTCAATAATCTATCCACCGTTGTTTGGTAACATTTCCTTTGATTTCTGAAAAATTCATATGTCCACATTTTTACAATCGATTGACTATCGCATGTGGCATATGTTACAAATAGGATATTTTGTACCTTCCCAAATTGTGAATGTTAAAATTGAAATACCCTTTTAATGAATGGAGTATGTAAGAAAGGGATTATGCACAACTTAATGTAAAATGTCTAAATTATTTTTTTAGTGCTTTAAAATTTGATGATTACATGCATGTTTCTACTTGCGCTACTGACAAGTATATATGAGATAAACTATGTTATTTATGAAGGAACAAACAAAGTAAAATAATCTCATCTGAACTTATTATTGCATGAGTATGAACTATTTCACATGAAATTAAACATGACTATTTCTGACATACACACAAGATTTACCAAGATAGTGATAACTTTGTATGCTTTATGAAGGAATTATCTAACTCTGAGAAAGTGAATAAGATTTTATATTGTTTGCCTGATAGTTTTGATGCTAAAGTCACTTCTATCTCTAAATCTAAGGATTTAAATATTTACTCTATTGACAATCTACTTGGCTCTCTCATTGCTTACTAGCAAAATGCGAGCCAAAGACTTTGCATGCAGGTGACAAAAGAAAGGAGAAGATCATGGCACTGAAGGCCAATGATATGGATAACTCTGAATCGGGGTAAGATGGGAGCGAGGAAATAGATTTAATAACAAGCCAATTCAAAAGCTTCCTGAAGCACAAGCACAAGTTTCACCTCGATTGGAGCAAAGATAAAAATGGTAAAAGCAATAAATTTTATTCTAATGTTGTTTGCTTTGAGTGCAGGAAACTTGGACATTTAAGGTCTGAATGCCCCAATCTTAAAAGCCACCCTGTGAAGAAAAAGGTGAGGATAAGCCTATTACAAAAAAAGGAAAAAAAAATGCAAAAAAAATCAGCTAGGCAGACTTAGCATCTGACTTATCAGAACATGAATTAGAGAAGGAGATAAAAAATTTGTGCTTAATGGAAAATGACTATGTTACAAACTCCGATCAAGATGGGATATGTGAGCTATTCTATGATGAATTACTTTCTATTTCTGAGCAAATTCATTATTTATATAGGAAACAGAAAAAGCAGCATACATGTTTGAAAAAAAAATTGTTGATTTGAAAAGAGCATGATATTTTAATAAATGAGCATTCTGTTTTCAAAATTGCAATATACTTCATTAAATAAGGAGCATACATCTTTATTGAATGAATTTGATGGATTGAATAAGAAACGTATTGAATTATCAAAATAACATAATTCCTTGAAAGATGAGCATGTTGAGTTAGAGAATATACTCAAGGAGCTAGAGACACTTGCATCAAAACTAGATAGTAAAGAGCATGAGTTATTAGTTAAACTAGGAGTTGAAAAAATTGTCGATGAATATTTGCTTAAAAAATTAAGTGCACTTCAACAAGACACACACAGGCCAATGCATACAAAGCCACATCCTATGACACAGCATGCATCTCATATCCTTGGGAAGATGCATAACAAACCATACAGGTTAGTGAACACATTCCCAAGGGTTAGGTGCTATTCTTATGACATTATAGGACACATAGCCTCCACTTATAAAATTCACTTTAAAACACATCAAGTTTGGAGGCTCAAAATCTCATCACACCATAGCATGCATAACATTCATGCATGGAAGCATAAGGAGGGACCCAAACCCACTTGGGTTCCTAAAATTAATGTTTGATTAAGTGAGTAGGTGTGATCTCACAAGAGGTCCAATGAGAGAAGATAGGACCTCGATAGCATAAGCAATATATAACAGGAGATCTGAACCATCTTACCCTATTAGAGATTAGGAATGAAGGTAGAGCTACATCAGAAGATTAAATTGTTAGTAAGCACATACTGGTATCATTGGTAAAGTTGATAAATATCAAGTGATAAAATAGTTTGTAGAAGAATTCTTATAGTCTCTTCAAGCATTATTCAACTATGATAAAATTTTGATATTAAATTTATTTTTACAAAGTATTCACAAATGTTTGCAAATATTAAATGAAAGAAATTACATAAATTAAGAATTAATAAACTTATTTGAATTGTAATAATGAATCGATTTTTACTGAATGGTTAGTGTTTTGGAAATGATTTTTGGTGACTTATACCTATTTTTTGGAAAAATAATTTTTGACAAGTGTTACGTTCAAAATAATTCTTGAAAATGATAACGTTGGTTTGAAATATTTTTTAATGAACAAGATTGCTATTTGGTAAAATGATTTTTTGAGTGATGGGTATATCATACTACGCTTGATGTGAAACAAAATCCATGCGAAAGTGATTTGCTTAAAGAAGTTTGCACGCTTAGATTTAGAGGCAATAATAAACAAGATCTTATGCGGAATTGAACGATAAGATAAATATGAAGTGGTACTTAGCTTAGGTTAATTCTCATGCATAGAAGTTCAAAAGATAGTCATCTTAATCCAACATTGCATACGTAGATTGTTCCAACAATAAATTTCAATACTAACAATAAGATTAGGCTATGTAAGATCCTTCACACAACTCTTCTAATAACTAGGCTTTAGCGGAGAAGTATTAATATGATCTTCATGACGATAATAAATTCACATTCAAGGAGACAACTATGAAGATAGAGAGCCGGGTGTCGAAGTTACCCATAGACAAGAGAGATACGTGCTCCGGCAAAGTTGTTTGGTAGTTGGGAATGAAGTGGGCAGCAACCACGAACCTCACGCTCAACGATAAGGAACCACCTTGCAATTCTTGGACAGCAATTACACGTTCCAGGTTGCCTGAACAGCAGGTTTCAGGTGCTCAAAGCTCAAAACAGAAACCATGGAAGGTCTAGACAGGGATGGGATGAATTCAGTGGCTGGCCTACATGCATGGGAGCGCAGAAATCTGATCGGCAGCAGTGTAGTTGACTCCTAGTAAGCTCGGACAGCAGCTATGCATTAACGGAGGCTGTAGACAACCTCTGGCAGTCTTGGGAAACGCTTGGCAGCAAATTAATTTTGCTGGGAACACAGGCCAGCAAGCAGTAACTGCCAAAAACAAAGGGCAGCAAGCAATAGGGGCCGGCTAAAGGATGGGGAGATGTCACTTGGCTTTGGTGCTCGGGTTTGGATGGAGGGAAAACGTCAAAATTGATTCAAAATTTTGAGTTGGGAATTAAGAGGGAGAAAGAGGGGGAATTGGGATAAATTAGATCCTAGATTTATGGGATCTAATTAATAGGAGGGAGGGGGTTAAGGTGGCCGGCCAAAGGGAGTGGGAGGAGGGATTTATTACTAATCCTGAAATTAAATTCAGAATTTGAGAGGTTTTAGGGGGGGGGGAATCAATTTAAAATTTGATTTCAAATTAAGTTGTAATCAATGCATTAATTGGGAATTGAATGGGGCTCCAACCAACGTGAGGCCGGCGGCATGGAGAGAGGGGAGGGGGGGATTAGGGCTTGGTCATTTATCTTCCCATCATGTTGATGCCACATAGGATAAAATAATAATTCCACATGTCATGAAATTTGGATTGGATCAATTCAAAAACTTTCCTTTTTAGGAATTTTGCAAATATGGAAAGTTTTAAATTTCAAATTTGAAATTCAAAATCGATAACTCCTTTATTTATTGCTAGGCCACAATCAAGGAGCCATTATGATGATTGACATCTTCATCATGGCTTGGAGCAAGGGGGTGGCCGGCGGCCAAAGGAGGAAGATGGGCTTGCCGTCGAGTTTGGGGATTTCTTGATGAAGCTTGGGTTGTAGTGGAGGAAGCTAGTGAGTAAAGTGGTGGATGATGGGATCTCGGGTAGGGCTTGGCGTGGGGAGGAGGAAAATGAGAGTTGGAGAAGAAAATAATAAGATAAAATAAACCACGAGTCGAGGACGCTTCCAACGATTGGCGGGTATTGCTTTTGCCCTCACCTTGGGCTTTCCATAGAACTCACACAGAGATCTAGGAGAAAAGAACTCACTAAGAGATCTTCAAGAAGGAACTCACAAAGAGAACACAAGAGCCAAATTTTCATTCAATAATCATCATCCCTTTCCAAGAGGAAGGGGAGGGCTTAAATAGCCAAATACATGAGGCAAAATAAAAAGACACAATTGCCCCTAGGGCAAACATAAGACAAAGCCCTCAAGTGAGGGTAGAAATGAAAAAGTACAAATAACAAATAAAATACATCAAAATAAATAGACACGATCGTAGCCGATGTCCTCATCATTCTCCCTAGGTGGGAGAAAAACTCGACGGTCGAGTTGGTGTTTCGAAAACTCCTCGTGCATCTGGGTTTATCTGTTGTAACTCCTCGCACTCTGACCACGTATCCTCTGACTTTGGTTCACCTCTTCACCTAGTCAAGTATCTTCTTCGTCCACCCTCTTTTGTGGAAATAATATCATCACTAGGAATCATGTCAACCTTCTCCGCTATAGGAATTTTGGGAATAATTTTGGGAGTGGAGGTAGGCTTTGGGGTTCTCACAAGGTGGGGTCACACAAGGCTTAATTTGAATTGGATTTGGGGTTTTAACTCCGGACCTTCAAAGTTTACTAAATCTTTTATGTTAGAATAGGAATAAATGTTGAATTCTGCAAGCAGATCCACCACGCAAACGTGTTGCAAACTATTTTCATGGCTTATGTTTTGATGATTGACAAACACTATCTCTCTTGGACTACTTGTTGCTTCTAACTTTTCAGGAATCGAAGATCGAACGATCAAGAGGAAGCCAAGTCCAGGATCGCGTAGGTTTAGGGTTGAGTCAGTCTGTAATTTTATTTTTCACCTTTTGAGTCTACTTGTAATTATCAAAAAGACTGATGCTAAGTAACCCTTCACACACACACTTGAGAGGCTTAGAAATTCTGTTTTTGCCCACATCGGCCCGGCCGATATTTATATCGTTCGGGACGATCAGCTTAAAACAGAAAGTCTAATTAAGGATTCTAATTAAGGCAGCCGACATTAACATATCAGCCTGGACGATACGTGTATCGGCCAGGACGATAAGCTCAAAATAGAAAGAGATAGCCGCCTTAGACAGTTTAGGCATACTGAATTTTAAATTATCGTCCAGGACGATTCCAGGATCGGCCAGGACGAAATTACCAAATTATGCCTTAATTGATCAGGAAATCAAGGGAGTAATTAAGGATGATTGATACGATCATATCGGCCAGGACGATCGTGAGATCGGCCTGGACGATCAAGCCAAATTGCAATCGGCCAGGACTGTTCCCAGGGCTGTGCTCAGGACGATTTACCTCTGATTTGAACTAATCGGCCAGGACGATCATGAGATCGGTCTGGACGATTAAGCCAAATTTCAATCGTCCAGGACTGTTCCCAGGACTGTGCTCTGGCCGATCTTCCTTGATTTGTACTAATCGGCCAGGCCGATGTCCATATCGGCCGGGACGATAAAGTCGGCTACTTGTAATTAATGAGCTCCTCTTGAGCTCTTCTATTTAAAGAGCTCTTCTTCAACGTTTTTAAAAAATCTTTGGCTGCTGCCTTGACCTGAGAAGACCTTGAGGAGAGAAAGAGAGATAGAGGGAGAGAGAGAGGATCTTGTGAGGGGGAGCTTGTGAGGGGATTCACAAGGGTTGCTCAAGGATCGCTCTGCTTGTCTTTCGTCTGGAGTTTCTCGTCCGTGGAAGGGTCGGTAGAGGTAAGGAGTTTTGCTTTTGGTTGTGGTTCTCTGCCAGCTTCAGGAGGAAGCAAAAGGAGGTAGGTTCTCTGCCTTGCCGGGGTGGCAAAAAGGAGTTTCTTGTGAGGGCTTCTCCGCCTAGCTGTGGGGGCTAAAGGAGAATCACGTTTTGTAGTGCAATACTTGGAGGGTGCCTCAAAGGAGTGGACGTAGGTCTAGTCGACCGAACCATTATAAATCTTGTGTTCTTATTTTTGCTTCCGCACTTTTAAATTCCGCATTTGGTTTGGTGGTGTGATTTGGTTTGTGAATTTATTTCTTTGTCTCAAGAATTTTTAAAATACCAATTCACCCCCCCTCTTGGTTAGCTTGGGACTAAGTTCATAGGGCTTAACATCCCGAACGAACTTTCAAGTGGTATCAGAGCGGGATTCAAAAAATTAAGTTTGAAAACTTTTTGAATTTGATCCATGGCTAACATAGGAAATAGAAACACTACTGAAGGTTATTCGATTACACGACCTCCTCTATTTGACAACTTACCTTTTGATTTTTGGAAAACCCGCATGTCAACATTTTTACAATCTACTGATTATCGCATGTGGATGCTTATTCAAGAAGGTTATTCTCCACCTTCTCGTGAAATTAATGGTATTAAAATTGAAGTTGCTTTTACTGAATGGACTTTCGATGAACGTGATTTGGCTCAGTTAAATGCAAAATGTTTGAACTGTTTTTTCTGTGCTTTGAAATCTGAAGATTACATGCGTGTTTCAACTTGCAAAACTGGTAAAGAGATTTGGGATAAATTATGCATCACCTATGAAGGTACTAATGAAGTTAAGCAAACCCGTTTGAACTTTCTCTTGCATGACTACGAACTTTTTCGTATGAAACCTCATGAATCGATTTCTGACATGTACACTAGGTTTACTCAGATTGTTACTTCATTGCATGCACTAGGAAAAGAGCTTTCGAATTATGAAAAAGTTAACAAGATTTTGATATGCTTGCCTTCGTCTTATGATGCAAAAATAACTGCAATCACTGAATCAAAAGATTTGAATACTTATTCCATTGATAACTTACTTGGCTCACTCATTGCTTACGAGCAAGGTGTGAATCAAAGAAATCTTGATGCAGGTGAGAAGAAAAAGGAGAAAACAATGGCACTGAAGGCGCACAAATCGGATTCTGAATCTTCCGGGTCTGAGAGCGATGAAGTTGCCCTCATCACAAGGCAATTCAAAAGCTTTCTAAGAAAGAAACATAGGCATCATCAAAATTGGAGGAAAGGTAAGGATCACAAATATGTTAAAGGATCTTTTGATGTTGTTTCTTTTGAATGCAGGAAACCTGGACATGTGAGAGCCGATTGCCCTACACTTCAAGATCAATCAAGCAAAGAAAAGGAAAAAGGTGAGGAGAAAGTCAAGTCAAGGAAGGACAAGAAGAAAATCCAAAGAGGATTTTGGGCAGAATCTGGTACTGATTCCTCTGAGACTGAACCAGAGGAAGAGACTACGAATTTGTGTTTCATGGGAGAAAATCAAAGTGATGAAGAAGAGGTATGTAAATCAACCTATGATGAATTGTTTGAAATTTTGTGCTCACTTTGTATTGATTTTAGTTTACTTTACTTGACTGCGAGCCGACCTGACATCATGTTTAGTGTTTGCCTTTGTACTAGGTTTCAGGCTGACCCTAAGGAGTCCCACTTGACTGCTGTTAAGAGAATTTTTTAGATATCTTTTGGGGACACAAGGATTAGGAATTTTGTACCCTAGACATAGCACTTCTTTTGAGATTATTGGTTTTTCTGACTCTGATTTTGCAGGATGCAAGGTGGATAGAAAGAGCACTTCTGGAACTTGTCAATTCATTGGACAATCTTTGGTCTCTTGGTCTAGTAGGAAGCAAAACTCTGTTGCTCTTTCCACTGCTGAAGCTGAATACATTGCTCTTGGAAGTTGTGTGGCCCAAGTCCTTTGGTTGAAACAACAGGTATTGGATTTAGGATTACATGTAAGTACCATCTCAATCTTTTGTGACAATACTAGTGCCATATACATCTCTAAGAATCCTATCCAACATTCAAGGACTAAACACATTGACATTAGGCATCACTTCATTAGAGATCATGTGACTAAGGGAGACATTGAGTTACACCATGTGACAACTGAAAATCAACTAGCAGACATCTTTACTAAACCACTGGCCTTCGATACTTTCAGCTCTTTAAGGACCAGGTTGGGTGTGATTGACATAAATGCATGAAACTTTTTACTTTCTTTTATTTTTCTTTCTTTTACTTTTGTTTCCTATTTTGTTATTTTAGTTCTTTTTGTGTTTTTTTTTTTTCTTTTTGTCTTTTTTACTTAGTTTTCAAAATCATGGCTAATATGGTATTATATTCCTTGTCCTTGCTTTTGGGAATTTATAGTCAATATGCTTTTATCTACTCAATCTCTTAGATGGTAGAAATATTTTGTGATTGTCTCTTTCTCTAACCTATTTTAGTGGCATAGTTATCTTCTTTAATCAAAAATCTCTCTCAAGTTAAAGATTGTTTATGGAATTGAGATCTTTTCTTAAACTTGCTTCAAAAACTCTATCTTATACTTATAATGTTTAAAGTTTTTTTTTCACATCAAAATTGCTCGTTACTCTTGTCCTTGATTATTGATTCTGCTTGTGATAACTCTTCCTTTGGTTAGAGAGAGTGCTCCTATTCTCTAATATATGAGAAGATCTATTCACAACTTTGTCTTTAAAAGATCATTAAAGAAACTATAGCTTGCAAAAAAAAAAAGACCAATGATGCCAATAAAAGATGCGCAAAGCGCCAAATTGAAAAATATAGAATACACAAAATGTATCAAAAGATGTGCAGTGCGCCAACCAATTGTCAAGAGGCATAAAATGAGCCCACTCCAAAACAAGCTACTCTCTCTTTTTAAATCTTTTAGAACTTAGAAGTGTTGGTTATCAAAGACTTGACTTCGATTAAATTGCGATTGTGATAAAGTTACTCTACCTCATTATTGTATGAAGATAGTTTTTCTTAAGCCAAGTGATAAGTAAATTCCTTTTTTTCTCATAACCAATTAATTTCTTGAGTTAGGTCATTGATTTCAAAAGACAATTCTACCCTAAAAAATGTCTGAGCTAAGGGTAGCCATGATCGGATATTCTAACTCTATAGATTGATGAGCTTATTAACACATTAACTCACAAATTTTTGAATCAATCACATGGAATGCTATATCATGTTCATGCCTTGATTAAAAAAAAAAAAAAAAGGGGGGGGTCTCTTCGCTTTGCTTTCTTGAATCCTCCTTTTTGATATGTCAAAAGGGGGAGAAGTTTATGAGGTTCTTTTTTACATCAATCCTGAATTTTTTTCCATCTGTTTTCGTAGTGGTTTGCCATCATCAAAAAGGGGGAGATTGTTGCAAACTATTTTTATGGCTTATGTTTTGATGATTGACAAACACTATCTCTCTTGGACTACTTGTTGCTTCTAACTTTTCAGGAATCGAAGATCGGACGATCAAGAGGAAGCCAAGTCCAGGATCGCGTAGGTTTAGGGTTGAGTCAGTCTGTAATTTTATTTTTCACCTTTTGAGTCTACTTGTAATTATCAAAAAGACTGATGCTAAGTAACCCTTCACACACACACACACTTGAGAGGCTTAGAAATTCTGTTTTTGCCCACATCGGCCCGGCCGATATTTATATCGTCCGGGACGATCAGCTTAAAACAGAAAGTCTAATTAAGGATTCTTAATTAAGGCAGCCGACATTAACATATCGGCCTGGACGATACGAGTATCGGCCAGGACGATAAGCTCAAAATAGAAAGAGATAGCCGCCTTAGACAGTTTAGGCATACTGAATTTTAAATTATCGTCCAGGACGATTCCAGGATCGGCCAGGACAAAATTACCAAATTATGCCTTAATTGATCAGGAAATCAAGGGAGTAATTAAGGATGATTGATACGATCATATCGGCTAGGACGATCGTGAGATCGGCCTGGACGATCAAGCCAAATTTCAATCGGCCAGGACTGTTCCCAGGGCTGTGCTCAGGACGATTTACCTCTGATTTAAACTAATCGGCCAGGACGATCATGAGATCGGCCTGGAAGATTAAGCCAAATTTCAATCGTCCAGGACTGTTCCCAGGGCTGTGCTCTGGCCGATCTTCCTTGATTTGTACTAATCGGCCAGGCCGATGTCCATATCGGCCGGGACGATAAAGTCGGCTACTTATAATTAATGAGCTCCTCTTGAGCTCTTCTATTTAAAGAGCTCTTTTTCAACATTTTTAAAAAACCTTTGGCTGCTGCCTTGACCTGAGAAGACCTTGAGGAGAGAAAGAGAGAGAGGGAGAGAGAGAGGATCTTATGAGGGGGAGCTTGTGAGGGGATTCACAAGGGTTGCTCAAGGATCGCTCTGCTTGTCTTTCGTCTGGAGTTTCTCGTCCGTGGAAGGGTCGGTAGAGGTAAGGAGTTTTGCTTTTGGTTGTGGTTCTCTGCCAGCTTCAGGAGGAAGCAAAAGGAGGTAGGTTCTCTGCCTTGCCGGGGTGGCAAAAAGGAGTTTCTTGTGAGGGCTTCTCCGCCTAGCTGTGGGGGCTAAAGGAGAGTCACGTTTTGTAGTGCAATACTTGGAGGGTGCCTCAAAGGAGTGGACGTAGGTCTAGTCGACCGAACCACTATAAATCTTGTGTTCTTTTTTTTGCTTCCGCACTTTTAAATTCCGCATTTGGTTTGGTGGTGTGATTTGGTTTGTGAATTTATTTCTTTGTCTCAAGAATTTTTAAAATACCAATTCACCCCCCCCCCCTCTTGGTTAGCTTGGGACTAAGTTCATAGGGCTTAACATCCCGAACGAACTTTCAAAACGTTGTTATAGATTTTATTGACTATTATTCTAAATGATCTGCACTTCTAGCATGTAATTTCCCGGACAAATCCGCACCATTACTGAGTTACCAACTTTAATAGATTTAAATTGTCGTTTAGAATCAGCATAAAGTTTATACTTATTATTGCTCTATTCAGTTAGGCGTGCAATTTTCTTAAGAAAGTCATGCAGATATAATGTAAATTTGACATGTGCTATGCGAATTCATATGTCTAAAACTCAAGACTCAGCAAGATGAACATGACGTGGTGCAAGAGACTTGATATGCAAGATGAATGACATATGACTTCACACACAAATTTTAAACAAAGAAAACTATGGAGGACAACAGACTACAAAACACATACAACAACATACTAACTCACACGAACACATAGCTAGAAAAAGTGGACAAGTCACAAAAGAGTGGTTTTAAAGTGTTCGGTCTAAGGGAACTGGGGTAGGGGGAGAAATGAAAATACTCTTAGCTACCAGAGCACTTTTATAGATAGTTTCAGTTAGGGTCGACAGTAGTCTCCTAGTGGGGGTAGTGTCATCGAACAAATTCATCCAACTAGGATAGAAGTGGTTCTTATCTTGGTAGGACGAGACTATAACAGGCAAAATGTATGAATTAGGAATGACACACTCGGCCAAATATAAATCCAAATGAGCAACTCTAAAGTTAGACTCTAATGAAACAAGAGGGGGCTCATTGTTCAAATCAGGCTCAAAAACTTTTAGACTCAAAGTACTGTCTTCCGAAAGAGACTCAGGTTTGGTTGCAACCCTAAGATCCATGGGTTTCATTTCACTTAAATCTGGTGATAAATTCGATTGACTTACTTCCAACTCGAGATTATCTATGTCGCCATCAGAATTATCCAGAATTAAATCAGAATTATCCAAAACTAAATCAAAACTATCCAAAATTAAATCAGAATTATCAGAATTATCCGGAGTCATCTCAGTAGGTGATACAACTAAATCAGGATCTTCCAAATTTAAATTCAAAGTGTTCGAAGTCCGATTGGCTCCTTTCGAGATCACATTACTATCATCCAGGCATACTTTGTCCAAAGGCTTATCCTCGAGGAGACTAGGATCGGGATGGGTTAAGGTGTCGATATTTAAAGGTTCTTGTTTTCCTAGCTCAGGGTTTAAGTCATGCACGGAGTCTGATTCAATCTCTTTAGTTTCATCCTCAAAGAATTCTTCGTTATCGATAGTATCCACGAAATGGGTGTATTCAGTCTTGGGTTCAGTAGATTTCTTCTTTTTACTGCAATTCTTTACTAAGATGACACGTGTAGAGTCAAAGGCTGGGGAGGCTAAAGGTTGACTGAACTGGTCAGAAGTTAGTCCACATGGGGAGTCATAAGAGATTTGTCCAACAGAAGAACCAGTAGAGGGTCGGCCATCTAGGTTACGTGAGGACCTAAAGGGTGGGGCAGCAACTCGGATGTTACTAATGGGTGGGTGGTCTCGACCACAGTAAGGTCCACAGGTCGTCCCAACAAACGAGGTATGGTGATGCTCTAGATGACGGTCACTAGTAGAGGGTCGGTATTTCAACTTAAGTTCTCGTCTCATGTCTCTCCAAGTAAGGTACTCACCGCGAGACTCTCTATGATCTTCCAATTTCATCCAAAATTGAAAAGCCTAACCTTTGAGGTGAGATTTAGCGATGCTAATCTGGTGGGATTCAGGGATATGACATGATTCAAAATAGTCATCTAGTTGTCTAGCCCATTCCCTAAAGGAGTAACCATCCAAAGATCCATCAAAGGTAGGCAGACGATATGGTGATTCAAAGTGAGGTCGAGGAGGCCTAGGCTGAGTGGGGCATGTGGTTAGAGTGGGTATAGTCAACAGGTTTCTCTGTCATAATTCTAATCATATTGCCCACTAGGTTCACGATGTCATCTAAACTCTTTTTGAGTCTTATCGGGTCCATTGAAAAATGTCTAGTGAAACCTACTAAATATTGGGTGCAAGGTAACACACTCTACAAAGGGGAAACACCATTTCGACTTGCTATAAGGTGCAGGAAAATACTGGACAACAAGCTTCAAGAAGGGTTTAAGTCACCCGGTGTTTAGGGAGGTTGCTAAGGCTTGGATAGCACCTAAATAGAAAGTTAGACTCACTTAAATGCTACCAAACAATGCAAGAAATGAAAGGGCAGCACGCTAGAAGGATAGGCGAAGTTATCTAGGCAGATAGGTTAGACTCAGGCACGTGGACAGCAAGTAAATAGTACATGAAACTCTCCCAAACGGATGCTAATAGGTGCAAGAATAAAGTGGACAGCAGGTTCAGCCAAGGGTTATGTAGTCTAAGTGTTTTGGTAAGGTCTTATGGTGAGGACAGCACCTAAACAGCGACGAAAAGTTCTCTAAACGATGTCTAACAGTTGCTGGAATAGTGTGGAATGCAGCTACAAACAAGGTTTTAGTTTCCCTAAGCAGTTAATAACAAAGTAAGTCTAATGGCAGCACTCACACGATAGCTAGGACAACTTAAATGTCAATGTATGGTTGCAGGAAATGCACTTGCAGCGGTGTGAATAAACTCTAACGAAGTAATGATATGCATGCAAGTTTTAAGCTACAATGAAAGGCTATACCCTAGGATGTTTTTCTACGCATGTCGTGCATGCCTACCATGCTCTGATACCAAGATGATGTGAAACAAAATCCATGCAAAAGTGATTTGCTTAAAGAAGTTTGCACGCTTAGATTTAGAGGCAATAATAAACAAGATCTTATGCGGAATTGAACGATAAGATAAATATGAAGTGGTACTTAGCTTAGGTTAATTCTCATGCATAGAAGTTAAGTTCAAAAGATAGCCATCTTAATCCAACATTGCATACGTAGATTGTTCCAACAATAAATTTTAATACTAACAATAAGATTAGGCTATGAAAGATCCCTCACACAACTCTTCTAATAACTTGGCTTTAGCGGAGAAGTATTAATATGATCTTCATGACGATAATAAATTCACATTCAAGGAGACAACTATGAAGATAGAGAGTCGGGTGTCGAAGTTACCCACATACAAGAGAGATACGCGCTCCGGCAAAGTTGTTTGGTAGTTGGAAATGAAGTGGGCAGCAACCACGAACCTCACGCTCAATGATAAGGAACCACCTTGCAATTCTTGGACAGCAATTACACGTTCCAGGTTGCCCGAACAGCAGGTTTTAGGTGCTCGAAGCTCAAAACAGCAACCATGGAAGGTCTAGACAGGGATGGGATGAATTCAGTGGCTGGCCTACATGCATGGGAGCGCAGAAATCTGATCGGCAGCAGTGTAGTTGACTCCTAGTAAGCTCGGACAGCAGCTATGCATTAACGGAGGCTGTAGACAACCTCTGGCAGTCTTGGGAAACGCTTGGCAGCAAATTAATTTTGCTGGGAACACAGGCCAGCAAGCAGTAACTGTCAAAAACAGAGGGCAGCAAGCAATAGGGGCCGGCTAAAGGATGGGGAGATGTCACTTGGCTTTGGTGCTCGGGTTTGAATGGAGGGAAAACGTCAAAATTGATTCAGAATTTTGAGTTGGGAATTAAGAGGGAGAAAGAGGGGGAATTGGGATAAATTAGATCCTAGATTTATGGGATCTAATTAATAGGGGGGAGGCGGTTAAGGTGGCCAGCCAAAGGGAGTGGGAGGAGGGATTTATTACTAATCCTGAAATTAAATTCAGAATTTGAGAGGTTTTGGGGGGGGGGAATCAATTTGAAATTTGATTTCAAGTTAAGTTGTAATCAATGCATTAATTGGGAATTGAATGGGGCTCCAACCAAGGTGAGGTCGGCGGCATGGAGAGAGGGAAGGGGGGGATTAGGGCTTGGTCATTTATCTTCCCATCATGTTGATGCCACATAGGATAAAATAATAATTCCACATGTCATGAAATTTGGATTAGATCAATTCAAAAACTTTCCTTTTTAGGAATTTTGCAAATATGGAAAGTTTTGAATTTCATATTTGAAATTCAAAATCGATAACTCCTTTATTTATTGCTAGGCCACAATCAAGGAGCCATTATGATGATTGACATCTTCATCATGGCTTGGAGCAAGGGGGTGGCCGGCGGCCAAAGGAGGAAGAGGGGCTTGCCGTCGGGTTTGGGGATTTCTTGATGAAGCTTGGGTTGTAGTGGAGGAAGCTAGTGGGTAAAGTGGTGGATGATGGGATCTCGGGTAGGGCTTGGCGTGGGGAGGAAGAAAATGAGAGTTGGAGAAGAAAATAATAAGATAAAATAAACCACGAGTCGAGGACGCTTCCAACGACTGGCGGGTATTGCTTTTGCCCTCACCTTGGGCTTTCCATAGAACTCACACAGAGATCTAGGAGAAAAGAACTCACACAGAGATCTTCAAGAAGGAACTCACAAAGAGAACACAAGAGCCAAATTTTCATTCAATAATCATCATCCCTTTCCAAGGGGAAGGAGAGGGCTTAAATAGCCAAATACATGAGGGAAAATAAAAAGACACACTTGCCCCTAGGGCAAACATAAGACAAAGCCCTCAAGTGAGGGTAGAAATGGAAAAGTACAAATAACAAATAAAATACATCAAAATAAATAGACACGATCGTAGTCGTTGATCTTCGATGTCCTCATCAACGCTAGCATGAGGATACTTAAGAAAATCACCTAGTGATGGTTAGTTAAAAGCATTCATAAGTTAGAACCTTTGAAAGAACACTTTATATGAAGCATGACGAGTAGGAAATGAAAAATAGTCCACTTCCAATTCATTTGAAAATTTAGTGACCAGTAAGTATACTTAGAGATACTTCATATGGATGTATTTGGACTTATTAATAAAGTAAGTCTAGAAAGAAAGTAATTTGAACTTGTATTGTGTTGATGATAATACTAAATGCACTTCAAAATATCTCATATAGATCAATTTGTACCTATTGATATAGTGAGTCTAGGAAGAGAATAATTTGAACTTAAGATGTTTTGATGATTACACTAGGACAAAAGCTCTTGAAATGAAAAAATAATCAATTGAAAAAGTTAAATATTTTCATCTTAGAGAAAAATAAAATATTTAATATTCTACAATTTATAGGGATCATCTAGCTAAGAGTTGCAGAATTACTTCATGATCAATCGAAAGATATTTTTACCAAATCCCTGAACTATGACATATTTAGTACACTTAGGATTAGATGAGGTGCCATTGACATTCATGCTTAGAGAATTTAGGATATATGTTTGATAAAGGTGCGTTTGTTCGTTTGTTTTTTTTATAATGTTTATGATTTATGCATGACTGTGTGTTTTAGTTTCTATTTGAAGGTACATTCCATTGCATGTTATTGTGATTTTTCTTTCTTTCACTATGTTTTTTTTTCTTCTTTATGTGTTTCGTGATTTAGTTTCCTACATCATAGAGTGTTTTTTTTTTCTTTTTTATTATGTGCATGTATTTTCTTTTTTTAGTATTGTCCATAGATCTCCATTTTTTATGTCAAAAGGGATAGTAGGATGTTATTGGTTCTACCATTTATTTTCATTTGTGCAGTTTTGTTTAGTTTTAGTGCTTGTTTGTGCCTTGCATTTAGTTCAAGTTGTATGCACATTAAATTAAAAATAAAATATAAAATAAAAAAATAAATAGAAAAAATCTCCCTAGTTTTTAAAGAGATCATATAGTAAGGGGAAGAAATTATGAGGAAAATAAAATTAACTTATAATTCAACCAACAATGTTTATTATCATAAAAAAAAATGGAGAGATTGTTACAATTCGGGATACGAGGTTATGTTTTGATAATTACAAATATTATTGGAGTTTACTTAATTTCTACCTACTTGTTATTATTGCATATCATTTTTGTGTGTACTTACATTTTACGTATAACATACGTCAATCACCGTCAAAGGATCAGGGTTAAAGCTTGGATAGTATATGATTAATGTTTTACAAGAGTCTATAATTTTATCTTTCTTGAGTCTATGTATTGTAAATAGTATATGCTAGCTTAGCAATCATGAGCACACACAGAGGAGTAAAATTAAATATTTTACTTTTCTGAATATTGTACTGGACGGTTTGGATCGTACTGTACGATTTGTGTAATAAAAAATAATTAAAATGTTTAATTAATTGAGAAATAAATTGAAATAAAATTTAACTAAAAGTACTGCACGATCACTAGATCGTACATGATAATCCTATATTTTAAGAAACTCCGTCGTTAATTAAATTAGGAAAATAATTTAATTTTAAATTTCTTCTATTCATACTATATGAATCTAATCGTATTATATGATGTTTTAAAATATTGCCTAATTTAATTATGCAATTAATCAATTTTTTATCGTACCTATAAATGAACTGATTTCCCACAACTTATGAGGGGAAGAGGGCAGGTATAGAGAAACTTATGATATTATTGATGAAAAGTGGGAGATACAACTTCATCATTTATATGCAACTGACTATTATTTGAATCGTCAATTTTAATATGCAAATAATAAGTCAATGAATCTTGAGATGAAATTAGGATTATAAATTAGATAAACTTATAACTGATTCATCTAAGGGAGCAAATATTGACATGTAATTGATACCTTTCAGGAATAAGAATTTTTTTTTGGACTATAGTAGATAAAAGACACAATTTCAAATCGATCTCCAAGTTGATTTGTTTCTTTATGTTTGATAAAAAATTATATGTCAAAATAATTCGTTCTACTTATTATACTAATTTACTTAAATCTCAATTGAGTGGTGGATACAATTTGGTGATGGCACTCCAGAACTAAAGCATCTTGCTCTTAAGATTTCAAAATTAGTGTGCTCTTCATCTGGATGTGAACACAACTGAATATCATACAATCAAGTGCACATAAAAAGATGAATTTGTCTAACAATCCTAATTATGAATTCCTTCGTGTACATCATGTAGAACAAAAAACTCAGACACAAAAACTTGAATAAGAAGAAAGAAAGATGTCGATCATTTAATTTGTGAGGACATGGTATCATATGATGAATGATTTGTGGATGCTAAAGTGGAGATAACACCATTTGAATTATAAGAAAAAGATATAAACATTAATGTTTCTAATGATAAGAAAAACAAAGCATTTGCATCAACCAAAAGCCAACTATAAAAAGAATTAAAAAGAAAATATATATAAAAAGAAAATATTTTTTTAGCATCTTTAATTTGGAGTATTATTCTTATTTTTATGTTGATGACAAATGTTTAGGGAAAAGGAAGATGATTGAAATAGATAAAGACTAAGCAGTAAGCACATCAGAAGGCATTGGACTCTCGATGATGATGGCACAGATGACTTCTGAGTTGTTGTCATACTATTATTGTTCTCATTAGGAATTAAATATGGATGAGCTGGGAACTGAGAAAGATAGAGTTGAACTTGATATTATCTGATACCTTTACACAACTTTTACATTTTATATTATTTTACTATTGTGAAGTTTGAATTTTAATATTATTTCATACAATTTATCACTTTCTATTTTACAACTTGTACATTTTTTTCATTTCATATGTGAACCAATTTGTTACTTTATAAGTCAATATAAAGTTAATACATCATCCTTAAAAATATTATTTGGTCATTAAATAAAAAATTCACATTTAAAATTGATTTTCACTTCACGCAATTTTTTTAATTTTGAGGTTTATGCCTCAAAACACATTGAGGCTTAACATCTCACATTATGAATAGAAAAAGCTTAAACACTCAATAGCATAATTTTAAACCTTCATAATATTTGATGAATAATCTAAAACATTTACACAAGCATAATAATAAGATTGATAGACTATATGGCCATCAGCTACACCTCTTATAAATATAATAATATAAAATAGACACCATTTTACTTCCATCGTCTCAAAATACTAAGTGGAGTGATTCCTTTGACTCAATTTCTATGATCAAAATAATGCATTAATTAATTATAGATTACATGAAATTATTTTGAAATTGACAAAGTTAATGTCTAACCCATGCTTACCATATGTCGGCGGCTATTGTATGTCACACAGCATCTCCTTGAACTCCTACCCAACTATTGTGTGCATGTTAAGATCTTCATCATTGGCTACAACCTTACCCAACTCGTTATCATGTTGCATGTTGGTTTGAGATATATTAAAAGAGAAAATGATTAAAATGGTCTCTCAACTCTTTGTGAGTGATCAAAATAATCCCCAACTCTTTTGAGGGATCAATTTCATCCCTAACTTTTTAAAATGAGACATTTTTTGTCCTAATATTCAATGTTGGAGTTAATGGTGTTAAATGTAAGGATATTTTGATCATTTTCTAATTAAAAAATTTTTAAATATAATTTTCAAGTAATTACAATTTTTCTTAAAAATCTTATTAAATGTTTCTTTAATAAATAATAATAATAATAATTTTCATTTTAATTTTAAAAATTTTAGTCATATTTTATAAAATATAATATTTATTGATTTAGAGAAATCAAATGCAAATAAATATTATTTTCAACTTAGTTATACATATTTTTACCATTCATATTTTATAAAATATGATTAAAATTTTTAAAATTAATATTTTTTTTTAAAGAAACGTTTAATAATTTTTTTTATTATAATTACTTGAAAATTATATTTAATAAATGTTTAATTAAAAAATGATAAAAATACTCTTATATTCAACACCATTAATTCTAACATTGGATATTAAGACCAAAAAAGTCTTATTTTAAAAAGTTGAGAGTCCAAGCTGGTCACTTAAATGAGTTGAAGACCATTTTGGTCCATAAATAGTTGAGGGACCATTATGGTCCTTTTCTACATATTAAAAATATGTCATGTCCGTGAGAGCGACTAGTAAAATTGTGCAACAATGCGCAAGCAATCACAATATCACACTATACACTAAGAAGTCTCTCATCTAGATACCAAAATTCTCTCCATTATGTTATGTAGATAAGCATGACATAGATAAGTATGACAATGGTTATACAACTCCTATATAACAAAGCATCTATGGGATGCCACTCCACAATGCACACTTAGATGATACCGATATCCTCTTAATGGCACAATAAATTGACTAGTGCTTGCATAGCCCAAGTTAGCCAAATAATATTTTCTGATGATACAAAAAATGCTCTTTCATCCACTGACTATTGTAGCACCCTTTATTCGCTGCATACCCTTCTTAGACAAAAGCGATGTAGATGAATTGAGAATCAAATGAGAAATAAACCATTACATTTTGTAAAATAAATCTCTTTTGATTTTAGAAGGCGACAACTGACAGTTGTTAGTAAATGTGTACCATCTATTGCGCCGATTGCATTGTTGAACAAAGGATGTAATTATGAATCAGCTCTTATGTATGGATGGCACTTTGCTTCAATCTATGGCAAGTTGATGAACTTTTTTGCGAATGAAATGACTGCTTGTAGCACATGTTGAACTAACGTCTAATGATTTCCAATAAAAGCTGAAAAAACTCATGCAACTATGAATAATTGTGAGTATGTGTAATGCCTTTAAGAAAAATTAGAAGTTCATAGGCCTCCATCATGCTCTTGGTATCACTTAGCAACCCCCGACCCATCAAAAGATCTTGTTGTTGCATAAATGCCTTAGATGTGAACTTGAAGCTGTTGTGTGAGGGTAGTGAATGACAAGATAATAAATAGATCACATATCTATTTATTAGCTTATCAAACATTGGTTTGCAAATGAAATCTTCCTTGCTTGATGAGCTACTTTCTTTCATAACCGACTTGTAGGAATCTTCAATGAGAGGAAGAAGCACTTCCTTCTTGAGCTCCTTGGGAGAGAAGGGAGACAAGGAAGGGGAGAGGGAGAGAGTTGAACTCAAATCTCTATTTCTTAATTATCTCCTAATTACAACCTATAGAGACTATGTGAGACACAAAAAGCTACACCAATGATAATACAAGCCATTCAAGAAACTAAAGAAAGTATAATCCTAAATCTTGGACCAATATACAACAATCTCCACCTTGGTCCTAAATATACACAATAAAAAGGATATATGTAGTCCACAAAGAACAACCCCGCTGATCCCCGCCAATAGCGTCCATCGGACGGTTAACACCACGCACCCCTTGCGTCTTGCTTTAGCACCTTGTGCGTCCACCTGTACCTTGCGCCTCATGCCCGCTCCTTGCACACATGTGGTCTAACTCCAACCACACCTTAAGCGTATCCACCCGAGCACCGAGCCCTGCGTAATGCCCGCGCCTGGCTCATTTTAATCCCACGCCCTGCACATTCACCTGTGCCTTGCATGTCCTTCGTGCTCCCATGTGATCTCCTCACACCGAATGCCATGTGATCTCATGTGATCTCCTCACACCGAACGCTTCCACTCCCAACATTGCTCCTCAAGAACATTCCAACTCAACCTTCTTCCACACCAGATGGATCTGTGAACGACCAATACAAACTCGCCGTCTGTCTGACTACATCGTCTCTCTGATCACACGAACGAGGCTCATCTAACTCCTGTCTGCTGCAAGAAGTTATTTCTTGGCTGCAATTTTTTGCATGCTCTATTGCCTTCTTTCCTTTTTCACCATGCTACAGAACTCATGCCAATGGTAATCGCCGACCATCATTTGTCATTCTCATCATAAGTAAAGACTACCTGTCATTTCTTGGATTCCCCAAAAAGTTCTCCTTGGATGCTGAACACCTCCTCCAGCCACTTAAGGAGGTCCTCATACCTATCTAGCCTTTGAAATGGCAGCTTGCGGATCAAGAGTTCTATGGCCTTCTGGCCTTCGTGGCTTCCTGAAGAGCGAGCACGACATGGCTCTAAAATCGCAGATCGATCTTGTAATCCTATGCAAGCTCACGCACCAACTGCTTTCGCACATCCGCACACTCCGCCTGCCAGTCACTTGCTCCGCTTAGAACTCACGGGCTGCTCTCGCTTCACCCGCACAGCCTACATGAGGCCCTGCCTTGCTCCAACCCGGATTCCAGCGAGACAGCCCTCTTCTGTGGCTTCTTTCCCACGCATTTCTTTCGAGCATACGTGCCCAGCAAGCCTTCCGTCTGCAGCCTCTGCTTCCGCCTGATGCCCTGTTCTGAACCCGAGATTGTCTCCTCTTTTCTAAATCGGTTTCTTTAGACAAAAAAACCTCCTCCTCCTCCTCCACCTAGCTCAGTTTCCTCGATATTAGGATAGGTGCTTAGTAAATTACAAACTATATACATGTAGCCAACAAACGAATGACATGTGTCTTGCTTGTCATTTCACATCTATTTAAACCCACTCATGTATGACAGCTGAATTTGAATAATACAAAATATCATTTCCTCTTCTTGATTCATCTTCCTCATCTCCGGCCTTGCTCCGGCGATCTTCCGATCCATCCAATTCTACATGGTATCAGGCCTTTCGTTTCCTTTCTTTTTCGTCCTCAATCATGACGATTTCCCATTCCGCTTCTTCCTCCGCTACCGAGCAGCAGCCAAGAAATCCGACCGAGAACTCCCCAATCTCCCATTCACTCAAGTTCGTCGTGTCCAATCTCAAGACTCTCGTTCCGCATCAATTATCACCGGACAACTATCCTATCTGGCGTCATCAGATTCTCAAGCTCCTTCGGGCAAACAATTTTGAGCAGTTCTTGGCCCCGCCCACGCATTCCGGCAATGCATCCGATCCAGATTTTGATTCTGTCATCAAGAATTGGAAGATTACTGATCAGAGCCTTCAAGCTGCGGTTTGCTCCACCATTTCTCCGGCGGTGCTACCCTACATCATCCACCTCGACACAACTCACGAAATATGGCAGGCTCTTGAAAGTCAGTTCCAGGCCACTAGCCGCTCCAAAGTTATACAGCTTCGCAATGAACTTCATCATGTGTCGATGAAAAACCTTTCAATGACGCAATATCTCACAGAGATCAAGAAACTCGTCGATCAAATCGCCTCCGCCGGATCCTCCATCGACTCTGAAGACATTATATTACATATCTTGAATGGGTTAACTCCTGCGTATCAATTGTTCAAGACCTACGTTCGCAATTCTCCCCTACCCATTCGACTCGAAAATCTTTACGCAATGCTAATAAGTGAAGAAATCCACGTCAATGCCGACGCCGCTCGCCTTCACACTGATACGTTACAGCAATCCGCTCTGTACTCTAACAGGGGTCGTGGTCGTAGGAACCGCGAACGTTCGTCTCAGGCATCACAGTCGGTTTCTCGCACTGGCCAGCAGCAGTCGCTTCCCGTCTGTCAAATTTGCCTCAAGAAAGGGCATACGGCAGACGTATGCTAGCATAGGATGAATGCCAACTATACCCCGCAGCCGACTACATCTAAGCAGAACAATGCTCTCGTCGCAAATTCGGAAGCTCCGTCTCAAGACTGGTACCTGAACACAGGGGCCTCTTCGAACATGACGAACACAAGCGACAACCTCTGTCAATCCACTCCCTATATGGGCAACGACGGTATCTTCATCGGGGACGGCAGGAACATCCCGATTGCTCACTCGGGCACGGGTATTCTGCCCACCCCGAATCGTAAGTTTCTTTTATCTAATTTGCTACATGTTCCTAAAATCTCCTACAATCTCCTGTCCATCTCACAACTTGTTAAAGATAACAACATTTCAATTACCTTTGACCCTTCCGGTTTTGTATGTAAGGATCTGACGACAAACAAGCAGCTTCTACGCGGTCCTTATAAAGTAAGTCTCTACAAGATTACACCTACTTCAACAACTACCTCTCCGGAAGTCGCCTGCACTACCTCCACGAACCCAAACTTCACCTGGCACGATCGTTTGGGACATCCGCATTTCAAGATCTTAAAGAATATAGCTCAAAGCAATTCGGCATTACATATGTCTCCTTTCAATACTTCATGTACCACTTGTATTCAATGTAAACTGCATAAACTACCTTTTGAAAGTTCTATTTCTCGAACAAACACACCACTCGCACTTGTGCACTCCGATGTTTGGGGGCCGTCACCGATTTCCTCTACAAACGGGTTTCGTTTTTTCGTTATATTTGTCGACGATTTCTCACGATATACTTGGTTGTTTCCGATTATACATAAATCTGAGGTTACTACAACGTTTATAACATTTACCAAGTTTATTGAAAATCAAATGAAACAATCTATTAAGATTCTCAGGACCGACGGCGGAACAGAATTTAACAATTACGCCATGAAATCATTCTTGCATTCCAAGGGTATTGGTCATCAAATGTCCTGTCCTTACACTCCGGAGCAAAACGGAGTGGCTGAGCGCAAGAACCGCCATATCGTGGAGACCGTTCGGTCTTTGCTTCACAAAGCTTCTATGTCGTTCCAATATTGGCCTGAGGCAACTGCAACTGCTGTATACTTGATTAACAGGATGCCCTCTTCAAACACCCACGACAAATCTCCCCTGCAGCTTCTCTTTAATACCACTCCCGAGTATAATCATCTTCGGGTCTTCGGGTGCGAATGCTTCCCGCTTCTTCCACCTCATACACGGACGAAATTTGATCCAAAATCAAAATCTCACGTCTTCATGGGATATTCAGACCGGCATAAAGGCTACATTTGCCTTGACAGGGAATCTCATAAATATTTTATCTCTCGACACGTTAGATTCATTGAAAATTCTTTTCCGTCGCTAATAACTCTCCGTCCTTGCAGATATCTTCCCCTGCTTTGCCTTACTCGTTGCTTTTGCCAACGTCCAAATCTCATGAGTTCAATACGCAGCATACAAGCCTTCAGCCACGAGAGTGTACATCAACCAGTCCCACGCAAATTCTTGCAGCCTCACCCATACACTCTCCTCCGACTCATCATGGTGATCTCACAGCCCGTAACTTATCTTCCCCCTTGCAAGTGCGACATCCAATGATCACTAGAGCTCAGACGGGCTCCCTAAAACCACTACAACATCTCAATTTGATGGCTAACATGCTAAACCCCGCGGGCTCCGAACCCGATCCTACCACTTTCAAAGAGGCATCCAAACATCGGGAATGGAGGCAAGCGATGGCTGATGAGTTCGTAGCACTTCAACAGCAAGGCACTTGGGATCTTGTCCCACCTCCATCTAACGCTCCTGTCCTCGGCTGCAAATGGACGTTCCGCAAGAAATTCAACTCCGACGGCAACGTGGCTCGTTTCAAGGCTCGGTTGGTCGCTCAGGGTAACCAACAGGAGTACGGCATCGACTACGGCGAGACGTTCAGTCCGGTTGCTAAACTACCAACCATAAGGGTCCTCTTCACTATAGCCCTGTCTAAAGGTTGGCCGGTTCAGCAGTTGGATGTATCCAATGCTTTCTTCCATGGACAACTTACAGACACCGTATATATGGCGCAACCAAGAGGATTCATTGACAACGAATTTCCCGATCACGTCTGTCACCTTCGAAAATCTATATATGGTTTACGTCAGGCACCGTGACAGTGGTATACTACATTCACGAACTACCTAATTCAACTTGGATTTCACTACAGCACGGCGGATCCCTCACTGCTCACATTCAAACAAGATTCGACTCTCATTTTTCTGCTTGTATACGTCGACGACATTCTGGTGACCGGGAACAATGAAGCATTCCTATCGAACATGCTGTCCAAATTACACAGTAAATTCAATATGAAGAACCTCGGCTTGGCTCATCGCTTCCTCGGCATCAAAATACAAAAACTTCAAGATAAGTATTTCCTATCTCAATCAGCTTATGCTAACTCTATTTTAAACTCAGTAAATCTACTCCACTGTAATCCCCTCTCTAATCCCTCGTGTACAAAACTTCCCGATCAGGTTCCCAATGACAGTAACCTATCCGCAAACGAGACCTACAAACGGGTAACAGGATCGCTGCAATACTTGACGTTGACTCGCCCGGACATTGCACACGCGGTTAACGTCCTCTCTCAGCATCTGCATGAACCATCTCAAACACATGCCTACCTACTCAAGCGACTGTTACGATACATCAAAGGGACACTGTCTTTCGGCTTACCCATTCTACCGGGAACACTCAACCTTTCCACCTACTCAGACGCCGGCTGGGCCGGCGATCCAGTCACAAGAAAATCCACAACGGGTCACTGCACATACCTCGGCAGCACGCTCGTCTCGTGGACAGTCAAGAAGCAGACGACGGTTGCTCGGTCGTCCACAGAATCCGAATACCGGGCACTTGCAGCAGCTACCGCCGACACCATTTGGCTCAAGCGTCTGCTTAACGACTTCAGTAAACAACACAGCCAGCCGATCGAGCTCTTCTGCGATAACACCTCTGCAATCGCGCTCGCACACAATCCGGTGTATCACGCCTGCACAAAGCATATCGAAATTGATCACCAGTTCGTCCGCGATCATATTCAAAACCAGGTCATCCGGCTCACTCCGATCGGCACTCTTCATCAAATCGCGGACATCTTCACTAAGCCACTACCTACAGCTCGATTCAAGGATCTCCGCTCCAAACTCACGATTCAGGATGAATCATTAGTTTGACAAGGGCTATTAGGATAGGTGCTTAGTAAATTACAAACTATATACATGTAGCCAATAAACGAATGACATGTGTCTTGCTTGTCATTTCACATCTATTTAAACCCACTCATGTATGACAGCTGAATTTGAATAATACAAAATATCATTTCCTCTTCTTGATTCATCTTCCTCATCTCCGGCCTTGCTCCGGCGATCTTCCGATCCATCCAATTCTACACTCGAACTAGCTATGATACCATTTGTTAGTAATTAGGAGAAGTTCTTGAGCTCTTATTGCAAAAGAGAGAGAGGGAGAGAGGGAAAACATAATTTGGAGGAGAAAAATCTATCCTAAAGCTTTATTCCAAATTTTTTTCCAAATTATACATCAGCCTATACACTCTATTTATAGAGATTTAAATGGATAAGATGTCAATGCATATCAACCTAATCTAAAACCTATACCAACACCCAACACAACTCTATCAACCCGTTGATTGCCATACTGCTACGTATGTGTCGATAATTCCCTTTTAACAATCTCTTTACTTGTATAGATAAAATGGACCAACAACTAATATTTTTAAGTTAAAGGTGACATAATTTATCACCAAAAACCAATGTTTTTAAGGACCACCAGCTAATTTATGTAATGACTAGATTTGCTAAGCTTCATTAAATTTGACATATAAGGAGTTATCGTTTACCACTTCTCTTGCTAGAAATCTTAACATCACCCCACTAGATCCAACTTGTAGATAGTAGATATTTGTTGACTCCTGGTAAGTATAATTCTCTGTTAAGAGAGTTTCCTCATGTCCACTAACCTGATGTTTGACATTTTTCAATCGAGACGAATGAATTTCACAAGTGCAAGTAAAGTTTCAGAGCTTGAAGCATGATCTAAATCAATTATTTTGAATTGTTTCTAATTTAAGGGTAACACATGTTTAACATTTTTTTTTTACATAAAAATTATCTTTAATTGCTAATTTCGATTACAAGAGATATTGATATCTAAAGTTTCAAATTCCTAAGGCAATCTAGAACTACATACATGAAGTACATTAATGCATATAAATTATCTACACAGCAATTCTGTGATCCTCGAACATGTGATATCAACAGTATATGTGAAGAATCTTAGTATGAAAAGATCATAAAGAACTTAGAACACATAAATAATCTTAGCATAAAAAGGAATGCCAAACCATTATATTTCAATAATGATAATTTCGATTGTATCCACCACTATGATGCACGGACACGGACACCAGTACGGCGAGGACACGGCATTACAATTTTTTTTATATAGTGTATAGAAATTAATATAGCATCATATTAGCAATGACAAACAATAATAAATAAATGTCATGATAAGTTGTCTAACTTATAATATAAAATATTTAGTACAAAATGTCTAGTACAACCATGTTTAGATGACTATGTTTTATGGGGATGAGCATGTGATAAAGATATCAATGATAACCTATTTGAGTGTGGCAAATATAGGATTGTTATGACATATGTGTTAAAAGACTACAAATGATAAGTTGACAAATAATTATATAGGGAAAATTGTGAGCGCACTACAGGCGACGAGAGGAGGAAAGTTCAGCACCACAAGGGGCAGCGGGAGATGGAGCAAGGGGCGAAAACCCTAAGGCATACGGCAGGATCGTATTGATGCAAATACGACTGAATGTGATGTTTTAAATATCAAAATACAAAAAAAAAATTATAATTTAAAATAATTTTATCATCAAGAATTAGGACACACGTGTTCGACACGTTTCCCCGCCGTGTCGGACGTGTGTCCATGTTCAACACCGCATTCCCTCTTTAAGAGGAGTGTCGGTGCATCATAGATCCACCATCACCCAATTTCTCTTCTCTTCTGCTAATGTTTGAGAACTTAAAGAATCTTCTCATATTCAACAAGGGCAATTTGAAAAGTTTATAATTTGCAATAATAAGCATAGCTCTAGATCACTGATTTTAATCCAAAAAGGTCAAGATTAAAACCTATGCTATTTAAACCTTCTCCCCAGACCCCAACCCTTTTATTTCTAATCACTCAACCCTTATCATGATCAGTTTAGAGATAGTAAACCAAGATTGGAACCTAAAACCCAAAAAAATAGCATGTTTGAAGATAAATATTAGTTTGAAAGCCATTTAATACAACAAAAGAAGGAAAGTTGCAGAGGTATGAAGAAAAACTGTAATAACAAGAACATTCTTACACATAAGAAACAAACAGAGATAATTTATGACCAAACTAAATAGCAATTACATGAATTGATACACTTGTAGAACGAAAAACGAATCACCTTTCCTATAAGTTTGCCATGTCAAGATTGTCAAGTCATGACTAACAAAGCAAGTATCAATTTACAGAAGTTGCACAGATTTAACATTAGGTGATTGAACACGCAATGATAACATAAAATGTATACAGTACAGGATAACATCTAAAGTACAAAAAAAGATGCTTACCAGTTGAAAATTTGATCAACTCTCGGATTAAAGTTCAACTGAAATTAAGCTCTCAATAATCTAAAATTATCAATCCACATTGCAATATGCATACTTCACCTATTTCTTCTTCTTATAATTATGAAAAAAAGATGATACATTAGCAAATACAAGCATATTGGCAACTTCACTCAAAATTTTTGAAAAGAGAAAAAGCAGTTAAAAATATTCTAGATTAGATAAGATGCCTGTGTGAAGTGGGCAAAGTTACGGTTGGACGGATGCCTGGAGGATCGTCGGCCAGTTAAGAGAAGCTGGTCGAACATTTAGGATCACGGTTGCCATTTGGAACTGGGAAAGATGGTCGGAGATGAAAATGGCTGGGCTCACCGGTTGGACTGAGGGTGACAGCGGAGTTGGGTCTGAGATGTACCGGCGGGCGCGATGTGCTGAGGCCCGAGGGAGACAAAGGGGAAAGGGTAATTGGAGGTTGCATTGGGAGTGGTCTGGAGAAAGAGCTGCGGACACAAAGCCGAGAAATTGGAGCGTGATTTTGCGGACGCAAAGTCGAAAACTTTTGGTTTTGCTAATACCATTTCCAATGAATATCTGTTCAGTTTATTATGGAATATGGCTTAAAAAATTAAAGCTCAATCCTAGAATTGAATGCTTTTGGTGGAGGCTACTCAATGAGGCGATTCCAACCAATGAATTCCTAATGAATCGCAGATTACTGGGACATAATTTATGTCCAAGAGGCTGTGAGGAACGTGAAGACACTAACCATATCATGGTTCATTGCCATAAACTGCAGCAAGTTATAAGTATTCTCAATATATGGGGATTTACATGTCCGCTGTTTACATCTGCAAAAGATTGTAAGTATCATTTGGAAAATTTATCTGTGCATAATAAATCTCTGGCAAATTTATACTGCTCCCTAGTCTACTTTTCATGGAAGAGTAGGAACTCAATCAAACATGATAAGAATGAATGGAGTTTGAACTTTAAAGCCGGAAATGCTATTAGTTATGCTTCAATTGCTTCTTCAAATCTATTCTTGGATCACTGGGATACTTTTTGGCATCCCCCTCCCCCAGAATGGATTAAGGTAAATCTTGATGCAGCATTAACTAATAACTACAATGGAGGTATAGGTGGTGTTTTTAGAGATTCTAAAGGAAGATTCTTACTTGCTTTTGGAATCAAATGCTTACATTGGGATATTGGCTATTTAGAACTTATGGCCATTCGTTCATTGAAGAATTTTATCTACAATTGGATGTTGGATGCAAAGGGTCTTATTATAGAAGGTGATAATTTCAACATTATCAAACTTCTACAAAAATCTTTTAATAAAGACGCTCGGCTGCTGTACAAAGAAGAGGTTGAAGATCTTTCATTTCTGGATGGATTTGGTAACATTCTTTTTCACTTTACTAATAGAAATTGTAATAAGTTAGCACACTATTGTGCTAACTTTGCTCTACTTGAAGATTTTCTTTGGGAATATCTTAGTAACAATAAGGTTCCTCCTTCTTTTTTTTCTCTTTTAAAGGAGGAATGTGATAGGTTACCTATCACATAATAGTTTGTAATTGTTTTCCTTTTCGTTTTTAATTGCAATTCTGCATTTTTCAAAAAAAAAAAACTATGAATGCAAGTCCAAGAGAATTTTTCCTTGATCTTTTATAGGAGAGATTATTAAATACGGATTAGAATGTAACTTTTTATTCAGATTACAATAAAGTATAATTATATAGATTTTTTTATTTTTTTTATACACAGTGCGTACAAGAAAATGATGCCTACGAGAGAAAGATAAAAGAGAAAAAATTCACATTACTCCATCTGATTGGATTTTGGACGAAATCCGGACTCCTTCGTAATCCATACTCCGTACATAGGGCTGCAAGCAAACCAAAATTTATAAATTTAAAACTAAAATTAATATTATTTTTTAAAAACAAAAGTTTAATAAAATATGTGTTCAATTCGCCAAACAATTTGGCGTCTTCCTCTAGGACCTATGCCCAATCACTCACGAGTGATTCGTGTGTGATCACGCACATGATTCCGGATTGCAAGCGATCCGTGCGTGATCACACGTGCAATTTCGGATAGTCTATCGACCAAATTGGGACCGGCTCTTAGCCAAATTGGACTGGTGGAGTGATTTAGGTAGACAATAATGCATTCATTAGTGGAGTGAACAATAATTTTTTGCTATAATTAGAGACGTTTTGTAATTAAGAACAATCTTGGAGAGAGGCTTACTCGATCAGTAATCAAGTGAGTGAAGTTTTTGTTTTTAATTTTCTAAGCATTTTTTAGAGCAATTATTTTAATTTAGTTAATGATATTTGGCATGTTAATTTTAATTTTAAAATGGTTAGTTTAATAGAAATTATTTGAATAATTATTACAGACATTGTTTTTTGTTCTTACTAATCTCAGTTTGTATAATTATTAGTAAGAAAATGCCTTTGATTTGTAAGAAAAATGTAAGAAAATATAAGAGAATGAATATATTTTAGAAACAACATACATTTTTTCTTGATCTTGCCACCCAATCAACTTGAAAAAAATATCTATTATTTTTGCTTTAGAATATTCTAATAAAATAATTTGTGGGCCTCCTTATTGTCTTGATATATTTGGAAGCAAAAAAAGATAAGATTATTTGAGAGCTTTGTAATAATTCTTGATTCGATCGAATAATTTATGCGGGTTTTGAAAATTTTAGGTTTCAATTGAGACAGTTTTTTTAATACTTTTTAAAGTTATTTTTTAAGTATAACTTTTTTTAGCAATAATTTTTTTTTACTAAAAATATATTTTAAAAAAGTAGTAAGAAAACTGTTTCAAATAAAATCTTAGCAGATATCTAAGTCAAATAATAAACTTCATAGTCATATATCTATTTTCTTATTGTAGATAATTTTATTTATTTTCTTTCTGCCATAGAATCAAGCTTATTATATAAATTAACTACATATTAAAAACTTAGCTTCTGCTTCTATTACATTTCTAGTACTCTAATAATTATTATAAACCTCTATCATACTCTTGTTCAATGCCCAAACAATCAAAATGTAATTTTAAATATACGTTTTTTAAAATATTTTTTTTTTCTATAAATTTTAAATATGTTATCTGAGATTTAATGGTGATTTTTTCTTAAGTATTATAAAATTTAATAACTTGTATATGTATATTTAAAATATATATTTTTCAAAAATGAGAAGCTATAATTTTATGAATATATATATTTTAAATTTTTAATATTTCAATTAATTTGAACTATAGAATAGACTTTCTTGATATAGTATACTTCTATATGAAAAAGTTCAAAAATGAATTTGCTTATAATAATAAAATATACATTTGTTCTTTGGTCTTACATATGTAGATATATCTCTGTTCTTATTTTAGATAATATTATATATTATAAATATTTTATCCCTGTTATAAATCTTCAATTTTAAGTATGATCATATTATGTTAAATATACATTCTTTAAAATCAAATTATTTTATATAAATTTTAAATATTTTACTGAGTTTTAACATTAAATTTTTTTAAAATAGTATACATTTGAATAACCATAATTTTAGAAATATTTATATATGATTTAAAGTGTGTGTATATATATATATATATATATGAGCTTCATGGTTCATAAATTTGAGTAAAGTTAGGGTTTGCTAATGGATGTATCAATAAATGTTTTAGTATAATAGAGGTTTGAATAAAGATTTTTTTGGCATATGTTGCATGCACCCTAAACAAACAAAAAAAAAAAAAAATTGTAAAATGCGCATGTGCTTCTTTTATCTCGTCGGGTGTTGCATAATTTAGCCAATTTCATACCAACTTACATCGATTGAAATCGTTCAATCGAAACAAACATGATTTTAACAATATAAAAACTTAAGTTTAGAATTATTGTGCTCAACGTTAATCGTGCCACCTATACTGTTAATCTTATTTGACGGTTGTGAAATAATGGTGGATATACGACCACAAATACAAATCACGATGAGATTTATGAGTTCATTCTAACCAAAGCGATGAGGATGACTATAGTTATTTATGTCGATGCTGAAGAGATATTAATCGTTGGCGCAACATGATGGACTTCGCTGGAATAAATGTCCCTGTAGCAAGGTCGTCTTCTCAAGTTTACAGGTTAGTGTCATCTAACGAACAATGATGTTAATTTTCTCAAACATCTCCACAAAAATAATTTATCCCAACAAAATATTGGATGTGCTCTAGTAGGCCTATTTTGTTATGCCAAACTGCATCGTGCATTAAGGTTTAGTGTTAGCGACAACCCAATCCCTATCGAGGCAGAATTTTGAGGTCGCTTAAGATTAAGAAAGCGCCTAGTATTCGCTATAACTTTCAGTAGAGGTCACTTGAGTGTTAGCGACAGGCCAAGCTTTAACTTACATATATCTGAGTATTTCTCTGGCACTTGATCCTTCCATCCCTACGTGACTGAGGATGTGCAAGTGTAAACACACATCAAAGAATATGATGAGGAGACAATGGTGATGTCCATATCTATCACATAATGTGTCACACCCCAACCCTATCAGGATAAATCAAATTGTGTTGATGCCACAAAAGCCTGTCACACAATGGACAATAGAATGAGCGATCGATATTATAACAGCCCAAACTCTTAATTATCTAGATATTGTCCACTTTGCTCCTAAGAGCCTCACGATTTTGTCCTATCTATCTAACTTCACAATAGGTCACTCATCCTAGAATTGCTTCGGAATGAACAAGCTTAACTGTGGAGTTTCTTGCAGAAATTTTAGCCATTACACTAAAAGGTGTCTCGATATTTAAGAGTTTAGCTTCTTTTACTTAAGGAGTTTCACAATATCCCCCACTTAAGTAATTGACATCTTCATCAACATCTTTATCCCAGAATCATCCATTGTGCATATAGGATTCTAGAGGTGACCCCTAAAAGTTCAAGTGGTGGCTCCCATTATATAACACTTTATCCCTTATGTAAAAGAAGATAAACTCTTAAACATCAATGCGCCTTTTGGTGTAATGAGTGTAATGTCCATAAGAAACTTTCCAATTAAGCGTACTTATCCCAGATCAATTTAGAGATGGGTGACCTACTAAGAAGTTACACCAACATAATAAAATCGTGAGGACATTAGGCTAAAGCGGGCAATATCTCGATAGTTAAGAGTTTGAGTTGTTATAAATGGTATCAAAGTAATGCACTAGTAAAAAAATGGGAATTAACTGTCATACCAGACAAAGTGCTATGCTATGGGAGCCACCTCTTGAATCCTGTATAGGATAATGTGCTATATAATTAGAACCACCACTTAAACTTATAGGGGTCACCTCTAGAATCCTATCTGCCTGGTGGATGATTTTGGATAAAGATGCTGACGAGGATGTTAGTTACTTAAGTGGGGGAGATTGTAAAACCCCTTAAGTAAAATAAGCTAAACACCTAAACATCAAGGCCCCTTTGGTGAAATGGTTGGAATTTCATTAATAAACTCTATAGTTACGTGTGTTCATCCTAGAAAAATTTTGGGATGGGTGATCTATTGGAAGTTACACTAAGAGGACAAAACCGTAAGGCACTTAGGCCAAAATAAACAATATCTTAATAGTTAAGAGTTTGAATTATTACAAATAATGTCAAAGTAAGACACTGATCAAAATATGGGAACTAAGTATCATATAAGATAAAGTGTTATATTATGGGATCCACCTCTTGAGCCATATATGGGACAAAGTGATACATGATAAGAGCCACCACTAGAAATTATATGGGCCACCTTTAGAATCCTATCTTCCTTATGGATGATTTTGGGATACAGTTGCTGACGAGGATGTTAGTTACTTAAGTGAGGAAGATTGTAAATCTCTATAAGTAAAAGAAGCTAAACTCTTAAATATTGATTCTTATTTGGTGTAATGGTTACAATTTTATTAAAAAATATTTGCAGTTAACTGTGCTCAGTTCAGAGAAATTCTAGGATTAATGACATATTAGAAGTTACACCAATAGGATAAAATTATGAGGCTCTTAGGCCAAAGAGGATAATATCTTGATAGTTAAGAGTTTGGGCTCATACAGATACCATAAGCAGAGGTCCTATCAGAGATGATGCAACCCAAGCCACAGATAATCACAACCTTGAGATTCCTTACCATCAATTGATTCAAGTCTTTGCCATCCAAAACCAAGAAGTTTGGATGGTATAGTTGCAAATAATGAGTTCTTCTAACTAATCAATTGCACTGAGAAATGAGATGCTACTAATGTTATCAATGCCCACACGATCAATGTGCACAGCATCACTAAGGCCATCATCCAAGATTAATTATACAATAGACTAACATTCAAAACAAAAGAAGCACTATAATGTGTAATAAGTGGTTTCTAAATTATCAATAACGTTGAGTATACTAAAGTGACATCCAATAAGACAAGATTAGCACTCATCAAATAAGATAAGAATAATTATCGTATGTGCCCAGCATGATAATCCACATCTATGAATGTGGCACCTTCATGTCACGAGGAGTAAATGATTAGGCGGGCTTTGAAAATTTCATCAAGTTTCCCTCCACACACTTATATGCATTTAGTACTATCATTGGGTCACCACAATAGCACCTCAAAATTTATATATTTCTACATCACGACGATTCTTCTCCAATAATTAGACATAAAGCTCATGATATAATTGCTCAAATGGAGTCAAAATTTGACATTAAGTTTTCTTATGCTAAGGCTCGAGATGCATGTAGGAAGGTGATACAATCCGTATTTGAAAGTTATGAGGAGTCATTATGATGATTGTATTGTTTCATGAAAACTACTGTCTGTGCAATATCATGAACAATTTATATCATTCAAGTTAGTAGAAATTCATCCTTCAAGGACACATTTTGGGCATTTAGAGCTGGTGTTGAGGATTGGAGGTTTTTCCATCCTATTCTAAGTCTTAATGGGACCTTCTTGCTTGGTAAATATAGGGACACCTTGCTTACTATTATGGACATTGATGGAAATGGTGGTCTATATCCTCTTGCATTTATGATAGTCGAGTAAGAGAGTAATGAGTCATGGGGTTGGTTCCTACAGCTATTCCATATAGAACCAGTCCGAGAGCGAGAGGATTTGTGCACCATCTCTAATAAGCACTTTGGAATCATTAGAGGATGTCACGATGTGTTCCCAAATGCTACACACTGCCACTATCTATGAAATCTATGAGAAAACTTTAAGAATACCTTACGATGACTCGGGGTTGGTAAGGTTGACTTTATTTTTGATAAAATGTATTGTGTAAGAAACACTGATGACACAAACATATTTAATCGCAACATGGATGACATATGAACTATTAAGAAAGAGGCATTCGACTAGCTCATCAAACATGATATCACAAAGTGAAGCTTATTATAGATGGCGGGCATCATTATGAAATAATGACCACTAATACATCAAAATGTTTCAATGTGGTGCTTAGGCATGCACAAAGCCTCTATATTTGAAGCCTCATCATAGTTCTATACTATAACCTTGTATCCTTATTTCCTAATTTTTTAAAATATTCAAGATAATGTAAGGATACAGGAGAATCGAACTTGGTGCCGAGAGTGATATCAACATTGGATTGTTCCACACGTAAGGCATGGAGATGCCCCGACCCAATAATAATAAATAATTGTGAGTATCAAGTCTTTGATATGTCTTGCAGACCTTTAAGGTCAAAATAATGAGTGTTGTCACATGTATGTGCACTTGTAATAAATTATAGGTTTTCCATATATCCTGTGCTCATGTGATCGTTAGTGCCAATGCAAGGCATTGGGATTATAGCTCTTTCATATCGCCATATTATTACTTGTAATATTATCAAGGGAGTTATGCAAGATAATTTCATGTTATATTGAAGAAGGTTAATTGGCCCCCTTTCTATGTTGATACTGGCATAATATCTCTACTACAACACCATTGAAGTGACTTGCGAGTAGAATGAGATCAACAAGATTTAGGAATACCATAAATTATTGGTTTACCATATATCCTGTGCTCACGTTATCGTTAGTGCCAATGCAAGGCATTGGGATTATAACTCTTTCGTATCGCCATATTATTACTTGTAATATTATCAAGGGAGTTATGCAAGATAATTTCATGTTATATTGAAGAAGGTTAATTAGCCCCCTTTCTATGTTGATACTGGCATAATATCTCCACTACAACACCATTGAAGCGACGTGCGAGTAGAATGAGATCAACAAGATTTAGGAATACCATGAAAAACACGCTCTTATTGTACCCATGTTTGTAGTGTTTATAAAGTTATGGGACATTTAGGGCTACATGACCCACGAATCCATCTTCATAAAGGTTCAACAAAACTTTTACTTTTATCAATCAAGTAGATTATTATGGTTTTTACTGTAATATCAAGATCTGCTCCAGTATCGTCCAGGACGATCTGGGATCGTCCTGGGACGATCAGTGGAAATCAGTTCCAGATTTTGCCCAGTTTTGCTCCAGGTGATTTTCTGCATGCATCGTCCAGGCCGATTGGAGACATCGGCCAGGCCGATCGGCACTGTAGAAAATATCGTCCATGCAATAGCCCTGAAGGGAGACCAGGCCGATCCTTTTGGTCGGATCGTCCCGGGACGATGCTGCGATCGGCCGGGCCGATCTGTGTATATTAAAGCTGATTTCAGTCGTTTTGAAGAGAGAGAAAAATCATTAAAAACGAAAATATCAGCCGAGGAGAGAGAAAGTCGTGGACTTTTGTGCAAAAGTGGATTTTCGGACGACGCGGAGCCGTTTTCGATCGAAGTGACTGTTGAGGAAATTGCTGTGCTCGAGGTAAGGCACATTCTACCTTTCTCAATTTTCAGAACCGTCGTGTTTGGCGGTATATTCTGTCCGGATTTTGTTTCCGTTAGCGATTTTCGTCCGTATCTTTTGATCGGTTCAGTTTTTACCGCGTAACTTTCTGTATATTGTTGATGTGCCGAGTGTGCACATTTTGGTTATTTTCTGAAGATTTTCGTCCGGGTATTTTTGATTCGACTGTGTTTTTAGTCGACCGGATTTTTCTGTGAAATTGGAATTTATCTGTGCAGTAGAATAAAGGTTCTGAAATGTTGATATCTGTATTCTGTGCGAATTCGGTAAATTTTCTTTGCAGGAATTTTTGTGTAAATTCCGTATACTGCCGTTGTGCTGCCCGATTTTTGAGTAATTCCTGATTTGTCCGGATTTTCTTCTGAATTGAAATGCTATGTGTATAAGCTATAAAAAGGGAGCTATAAGGGGCCTGGATCCTATGAGATTCAGTTAGTGAAACGGGAAATCTGAAATGAGCTCAATCTGAAATTTTGATATTTGTTCTGTTCCGGATCCGAGGAAAAATCTGTTTAGGTGCTATAAGCACTATTTATATATTCTGGTGCTGGAAGCACATCTGATCTGTTCTGGTGCTATAAGCACATTTGTTCTGGTGCCGGGGGCACACTTAGCTATTAATTACTCAGCTATTATTCTGGTGCCGGGGGCACATTTAGCTATTAATTAAATATCTGATATCTGATATATGCTGAGTTTATTCTGTTCTGATACGATCTGTACGACTCTGATGTGATCTGATATCTGTCCGTAAGTTTTGATTTCCGATTCTGTTCCGACTTCTGATCTGATTTCTGTCTGATAAGTTTGGTTTTGTTTTCTGAGGATTTAGATTGGTGGTTTGTTGCTTTGCTGAGCTGTTGAGCTCACCCTTGCTTTCTGGTGGTTTTCAGGTTCTGGGAAGGGCAAGGAAGTTCAGGATTAGATTTCAGAGTCTGATCAGATTAGGTACTTTTGTACTTTTGATTTTTGTACAGTCATGGCTTTCCTGTTCTGTCTTTCTTTCTGTAGAAAGCCATGTACTGTTCTGTAGATGATTATTTTGAGGAAATGAAAAGATAGATGTTTTGTTCCGCTGCATTCGATGTTTTTAGTAGCTCTGTTGTTCTGTGTGCTTCTGTTGAGTTAAGAATTTGGAAGATCAGTTCAGTAACCTAATCCAAAGCCAGATCCTGGTTAGCTATTCTCCGTCGCGATCCGGCGCGGGCGGGATCCGTCTCGTCTCGGGTCGGGTCGTGACATTTACACACATTTTTTTCAAGCATGGCAGATCCTACATGTAAATAGTGTCAGCATCATGCACACAATCGAGGTGATAGGGAGAATAAGTTACATCCAAGCATTTCAACATTAGGTGCTTTATATAAGACATTTCAGCTAAATGAGGTAAAAATATGTATATTTTTTTTCTTTTGTTTTCAATTTAATAATAAGTGAGACTTAATAATTTCCCTTTTGTTCTGCAGGTAGGTCCCTTGGTAGCATCGACCAATCTTTGCATGGCAAGAGCGTGGCCTGTTGAGTGTCCTCGAATCATATATACATTACACCGGGCTTGGCCTCGACTGCATAAGACACCAATAGTTTATCAGGTTAGTCCATCACTTGATCACAACTTGGTTAAGAGGTGGTGTCCTTCAATAAATACCTTCACATCATATTTGGAGAGATGACCATCACACTGTAGGATGTACAAATACTGTTGGGAATCAGAGTTGATGGACTAGTAGTTATAAGGCTTCCTATTTTTTGATAAGGTCTATATTGGGAGAGCTGGCCAAACTATTGTGATGAATTATTGGGTGCCCATCCTAAGCTCGATGCCATATACCATGACCCCATAGTATGTGCAGGCGATATTTTAGATAGGAAGCTCTCAGATGGACTTTAGGCTTCCACTTCATTGGCTATAATAAATGTTGTATATATATTCTTATGATAACATGAATATAGTATTGTTCTTAAGGCATATTAAGGCATACATCATCTTCATGATTAGATGTTTTAATCACAATTCAACCTAATATGACCCACATATACAAGTCACATCATATTGGATGGTGATAGAACAAAGACGATACTGCATAGAGCAAGATTTTTTATTTGGAGAAATATCATATTTCCTTTTGAATAACAAGCACCAGAGCTTCAAATATTTTCTAGTATATATGAAATTATCCGTACACAAAAATTTCTTTCTTTATATTTATCCATAAAGTATATATTATATATTCTTACTATCACAGTCCTTGATAACAGATAGATAAAAGGCAGTAATACATAAATACTAGGGTTGCTCAAAAATCAAATACAACATAAAAAGAAAATGATATCTATACATCAGCCAGACTCAAAAAATCAACCTTATCTACTCAACCAGCCCTTTACCCCTACCTTGACCTGAAATGAAATGCATAACACCGAATGAGCTAACATAACTCTGTAGATCACATTACCTAAATAAATCTTATCAAGTTCATAACCAATAAATTAAATTAAAACACTTATTCTAAGCTTAATAGCAAACTTATAGTGGAGTGATGTTGGAATAGTGTAGGGTTTTGCAGATAATTAAGCATGTTATTGAATTCAAAGCATAGTAGGTTGGACAAAATTTAAAGTATACTGAACAATGAATAAATAAACAAATAATGTACATCAGAAAGTAATTGAATTCTAGTCCTTATGTCTCTCATTTAGAACTCCAAAAATTTATGCCTCCTGTTTAAAACTCTTAGTTGTCAGGCCTTTCAATGTTCTCACAACTTTTGATTTTTTTTTAACAAAACTCTGTAGATATAGATGTATAAAAGAGCTCCCCCATAACTCCTCAGATGAATATAATCGAATCGTACATCTTTTTTGTATGATATAAACATTTATTTTGTTTTTGTTAATTGTATAACATAATTATATGATATTTATTCAACTGAACTGAACTAAAAACAAAAATACTTTTTAATAATTTTATTAAAAAATTCAATATTTAGTTAAATAATAATTTTTTAATGAACACTTATTGACTAAAATAATTATACATATTAGTTACATTTTCTTAATTAATTCAAATATATTAGTAATATTACAATTTAATTCAGGTAAATAAAATAATAAGTTATACGAACTAATTTTCAAGAAAACTAACTAAAGAATCATAAGTATTTATCATAAACAGATAATTTTTTTAATAAAGAAGTACATGAAGTCAATCACATAACAAACTAAAATACATATACACATTTCATACTAAATAAGAAAACTTCAGTGAACAAAACATAGAAGAAGTTGACGAAGATAACATTTAGATGAAGATATGGATTTAACAATTCCTAGGCAACATATACAAACATGATTGGAGCTATGTTTAAGTTGGACAATATTTCAGCTATCTTGCCAATCCTCAACATTGAATAACAGCTTAGGCTTACCATCAGGTAATACATTCTTCATCCGATTTTATAGAAATCTTGAATGAATTGGTTAAACCCCAAAGACCAACGATGACATAAAATGATATGCTCAATGTAAAGGTGGTTGCAATCAATATCTAGCGGGGAATGATCACCATCTATGTGGCTTTTCATATCATGGCACCGTATCTATAAGAAATAAGGGCTGACAGTGATCATTCTCTTCCCGTAATCTAATTTGAAGATATTTCTAACCAACAACATTGAAGAAATCTCTTGTCCTATACAGTTTTACATTAATTACCTCATCATGTTTACTCCAGAGGCATTCATGGATGCAACATCTAAAGATCTCATTTGTATTCGGGTTTTTCTCGAACGGAGTGTCACCGGCTCGTGCTATTAAAACATACATTCTTTGGCTTGCATCATCGAACATTTCTTTATTAGCGATGCCTTTAAACATTTCCATACATGGCCAAAGCATTATGAATAACTCAAGTAAAAATTTTATAAATATACTTCATATCTCTTTTATGCACCCTTTAAATAGTAGAGAGTAAACATATCCAATCATCACTTGAAGCTTAAAAATATAATAAGACATGAAATTGACCTTATAACTTTATAGGCAATCTGATGTGATAGGCTATTGGAAGCTACAGGGCATGTTAATGTACAATAAATGAGACGTTATAAGGATCATATGCTTTAAATGAGATTTTTGGATAGATGAATCCAATGTCCACAACAAATACACATTAATTGCTTTTTATAGAGGAATCCAATGTCCACAAAAAGTACACATTAAAATTATATTTTAATAATTTATTTAAAAATATAACAAATTATATACATAATTAGTATAAAGTATTCATTAATTAATTTACAATAATTTTATTTTAACTAAATATACAAATATAACTAAATTTGTGACTAATAAACTATCATAATTTCGTCAAAATAAATTATTACTCATATAATAAACTAAAAATAATAATTATTCATTTCAATCTTAATTAAAATATTTATTAATAATTAATTCATTTTAAAAATTCATAATAAATATAAAAGATAAATTAAACATTAATTATTTTTAAATATAAAAATTATATATTTTAAATATGGAATTTTTTATATTAAAATTTTATTAACAATTAAATAAATAAATAATTATTAATTTTATTATATTAATCATTTTTTATATTAAATGACTCATAAATTATTAATTAATATTCAAAGTACATTATATATAATTCATTATTAATATTCAAAGTACATTAAATATAAAATAAAAATTAAATTTTTAAATATAAAAAACTATATTTTAAATATAAAAGATAAATTAATAATTATTTTTAATGAATTTTAATTATAATTTAAATATCATTTAATAACGGTATAAACTTTCTTAAAAATTAAATGATTTAAATTAAAAAAAAAGAAAAAAAATCAAACCAGAAACTTAAATTCTTATTTTTATAGAAACTAGAATTTATTGATCAAATTTCTATAGAAATCAGGACATTAAAATTCGGTGTTTATAGAAACAAGATTTTAATGTTCTGGTTTCTTTAATTATCCAAAATCTATGAAACTAGAGTAATATTTTTCGATTATGTATACGTTACTTGAAACTCCATATTCACTCCTTTCTAAATAAATTTGATAGCGCGCTTTTACCGCTTAATTTTGTATAAAATGTGCTCCTTTTTATTATTTGGCCTTGATAATACACACTGATTTTATAAAACAACTTTGCAGCTTAAAAAATGTGACTACTCCCTACAACTTTACATTTCAAGCCATATTAAATTTTCCACATGTACTATACAAATATAAAACATATCTCGAAAATATAACATTGACTGATATATATCTCTCGCTTATTTCAATTAATAAGTCACCCATGCAATGGATGAATTTGACTATTCTAAAATTTCTTTTCTCATTGATTATATACCCAATTAATTTTTAATTAGTATTTACTTTAAAAATTAACCCGATTCCGCTGCTCTCCTCATCATCACCAAGCATCCAAACCTAGAAAAGTTATTATGTTCGGACAAAAAACTGAAAATCTGGACGTATACTGAGCAATATCGAGTGCTCGATACCAAACTTTAGGTGACGTGGCGCATGATTATTGATCTCTGGAAGAGTTCGGTGTTTGGACTTTTATTTGGTCCGGTGAACGTACGTAGAGCTACGTTCGGCCGGCACTGAGATCGCGCCACGTAGCAGGCACAAAACGAGAAATACCGAGCAAATACCGAGCAATACCAACAATAATGAGAAATATCATTATGTGAAGACAAAATACCGAGCAATACCGAGTAATATAAAAAAATACCTGAGTTTTTTTAGAAAAAACTAGGTATTTTTGGGTATTTCTCGATATTGCTCGGTATTACTCGGTATTGGTCTTCACAGAGCAATATTCTCATTATTGCCAAACAATACATAACAATACCAAACAAATACCGAGTAAAAACCGAGTAACTCAGTAATGACCTAGAGCTACGTCCGATCAAAGACCTAATAAAAGTTCCTCATTCGAACATTTCGGCCGGAACAGCACATCTCTATTTCAGTTAGTTTATTTCTTAATTTTCACACTGTATACTCGTTTGACACGTGAAGACCCATGCGGTGCCCGTCCTCCGACATTCACCTCTCCAAAAAAATCAGCAACCCCTCTGAATATTTGATTAGGAATTTCCTTGTCATCTCCATCCTTCTCCTCCTCCTCTGCAGCTGCTGCCAACAACCGCACCGTCGTCAATGGCGGTTAAATCAACATTTTCTTCTGCTCCGCTTTTCCGCCTCCAACGATCCGTCTCGCACTTTTCTCGTTTATCAGGAAACTCGCTGAAGCTCAACGGGAAGGGAAACTCGCCGAGTTCCGTGGGCGTTCGTGCTGGTGTTGGGAGCCCTAGTTCCGATGGACCCGCTCTAAAGGAATCTACAGATGCGGCTTCCGCTATCGATTTTCTCACGCTTTGTCATCGTTTGAAGGTATCGGGTACTGGATTGTCCAGGCTCATTGGCCTCTGCGTTTCGAATTATCTGTTTTAGGCATGGAAGCATTTCGTTTATCAGTCTCTGTTTCTGGAATTAGCTTAATGGCGTTTGATTTTCACATAGATCTTTTTTTTTTAAGTGATCGAGTTATTGATTTAGCACCTGCATTTCTTATTTCAACCGTACGAGTTAAGCGATTATGTTCCTTTAGTTCTCTGCTCTATCATTGGTCCTTATTGAATGATCAATGGCTAAAGGACATTTTTAGTGGTTTGGATCAACGTATAAATTGACAAATTTGGATGTTGATTTATGTTTGAGGAGCCAAGAAGAAATAATTGAGCAAGACATCGTTGATGTTATATTTGCTGGACATTTGATGGTCCAGGGAAAAGGGCCATCTGTTTCTTGAATGATATTGCTGGAAGTTGTGCTTAAGGAGCATGAAGTTTGGAAAAGATTCATCTCGAGAAAGTGAAGACATTTGCAATTGTCTGAAATCTAAAGATAATGAAATGACCTGGATAAAGGCTAGAGAAGGTGTTTTGGACCATAGGACCTTTAAATTGAAGCTTCATTTATGATGTTTAATTAGGTTAAAAATAATATGGTCACACATAATTTTCTATGATGCATGCTTGGGTTTCTTTCTAGTGGATCATGTTTTCAGGCATACTTTTACTTACTTCTGTATTTTTTTTGGAGAGGAATGATACATACTTTTGTCAATGAAAGAGAAAATTTGTTTTACTAAAGAGGATCTAGCTACTTTCCTTTTTTTTGTAGATCATTGAGACAATTTGCACTAATTCTCTGCTATATCATCCATGCCTCCATGTGATTTCGAATTCAAGTAGCTCAATGTCTCTTTTTTGACTTAACTTTATATGCACTTATCTGCGTGCATGCATTTGATTGTTTCCGTGCATGTGTGAATTTGTTGTGTGCCAATCTGTGTGTTTTGGTTAATTGCATATATCTAGATGGATTTTTCTCCTTCTAAGAGGATAATAGGCATTCTCTTCTCAGGTTAATATTAAAGTTTACTACTTCCTATTGGCTTCAAACGTAAAATTACAGAGTTTATATTCATTTACAGCAAAAAAATAGTTATGGCTAAGTGTTCACAAGTTTAAAGATTTAATCATTCATTTTTAGCATGCAAATGGATGGTTGGACAATATATAGCCCATCTAAAATACTCAATTGTACCCTTATATTTCACCGATCAAAATTCAATTGTTGAATATGTTATGAAGATCATGAACAATCCATGTTTAGTTTTCAAATAATTTGTATTACCCCACTATATGAAAATAATAATTAGCCAACATTGAGAGATTCATTTTGCTTCAGATGGCTAATCAAACAATTTTAAAAATATATGAAATTATTCTTTCCGCTAGTTTTAATTGGTGGATAGTATATATTCTTCTTTTAAACAAGTCTTGATCAAACATTTTGAATAAATGAGTACAACAAAACAAAACTGCAATGCGAAAAAAAGAAAAATGAAAACACAAAGTACAACAAAATAAATTACAAATAAGACACGATGCTCATCAAATGGACATTGATCATGTGGTTGTGGTGGTTGCGACTGAAAGTAGTATTGCAAAGAAGATATCTGCTCCTAAACAAAGCATGACTGGCCTCATGATGTTGCTGAAGCTACTCCCAATGTGCTGTGGGCTCTTGAATGCGTGTCCAATCTCAGCTCTAAGCGATCAAATCTCTCAATCCATGAGTCAAGAGGCGATGACTAGAATGCTGGGTAGGTGCTATATAGATTGGTGCTTCAGGGGATAATGCTCCTCCTTTCTCATATGAATCGTGCTCCTCTACCTCCTGTGATTTGCGACGCCTATCGCTATAGAGATAAAGAAGATGAAAAGCACTATCTATGAAAGTAGATCAGGAAGTGATCAGTTGGGGTATTGAATATTAGGTTGTACATTGCATATAATATGTAGGCTATGATATGTTATATTCTTAGGTTTTGCCTACGACGTGCCATAAGGTTCCTAATACTGGTCTTGTTTTTCATAATCATATATCCACATTAAATTCAGTGTCAGTCATATATAAATAAGTGATAATGGATGATAGTGGAGTGATATTGATCTTATCGGCAGCTTTAGATATAATTGAATTTCTGAGAACATGTTTAATACGAAAATTTAAGACTATAGTGCTGATTAGTGACTGGTGAAGGTTTATCGGGGTGTTTTTAAGAGTAAGGTTCATTTTGGTCTAATTGTAGTAACTAATAGTGGTGATATCCTGGGATTTAATGTTAATGGTATATACATGGTTTAAAATTGCGCAATTAGAGGCGCGCCTCAAGGCGCGCCTTTGCGCAATTTCACCAAAAAACGCCTCGAGGCTTACGCAATTCTGGACCTGGATGAGGCGTACGCCTCACCTGGACTGAGGCGCGCCTCAGAGGCGCAATTGCGCAATTCTGAGTGAGGCGTACGCCTCATAGAGCCGGCCCCACCCACTTAAAATGTTGGCTTTTCTCCCCTTCAACCCGCACGGCATTCCTCCTCTCCGAAAAAAAGACCTCCCAGCTCTCTGTACGCGAAACTGAACGCGTCCCGCACGGTCGGCCAAGCTTCCCGCCGCTCCTCCCGCCGGCGCCGCCCCTCTCCGGCGAAGAGAAAAGTTCCGGCCACCCTCTAGGAGTACTCCACATTCGATTTTAGGTATTTTTTTTAAGTTTAGGGATTTATTTTGCAAGTTTTAGAGAAATTAGGGTTTAGTTTTTTTTGATTTTTTTGGAATGTATTTGTTTTTTTTTTTAGGAGACATGGTTAGAGGTAAAGAAAAGACGAATACGTCATTGCGGAGGAACCCTTCTTGGAAGTATAGTGTACAAGTTGACATTGGCGGCGGCGAGAAGAGCTATGTATATTTAAAGTGCAACTTTTGTGAGAAAGTTGTGAAGGGTGGAGTAACCCGCATGAAGGAGCACTTATCATGCTCTCACAAGAACGTAGCACCTTGTGCAAAAGTGCCGGACAATGTGAAGGAAGAAATATGTGCTTACATGAAGAAAACTACCACTGTCAAACACTTACAACAGCAACAATTTGATGAAAGGGTCGACCAAGGTGCCTATTTTGGGAGCGAGAGTGGAAAGGGCTCCTCCTCCACTATACATAATAGAGGTGCACGGGGTCCTATGGATCAGTACATGACTACTGAAGGAGAAGATAGAGGAGAAGCAGATATAATCCCTGCAGGTGGTACTAGAGAGGGTCGGCGACAGGTTTGCATGGACATTGGGAGGTTTTTTTTTGAAAATGCAATACCTTTTAATGTTGCTACATCGCCTGCCTACTTCAGTATGATGCGGTCTGTAGGATTGTATGGAAGAGGGTTGAAAGCACCTTCTATGTATGAGTTGCGCACTTGGATTTTAAAGGAGGAGTTGCAGAACACCGAGCGAACCATTGGTGAGATTAAAAGGACATGGATTGAGACAGGTGTGACTATAATGTCAGATGGATGGTCTGACATGAAGAGTAGGAGTTTGATAAACATCCTTGTCAACAATCCCTATGGTACAGTGTTCTTAAGATCTGTTGAAGCTTCTGATGAGGTGAAGAATGCTACATTTATTTTTAATTTACTTGATGGAGTTATTGAGGAGATTGGAGAGCAGTTGGTTGTCCAGGTAGTGACTGATAATGCCAGTGCATACAAAGCAGCTGGTCAGATGTTGATGGAGAAGAGGACACACCTCTATTGGACACCTTGCGCAGCACATTGTATTGATCTCATATTGGAGGATCTTGGTGACTTACCTCAGCACAAGAGTGCTCTTGTTAGGGCGAAGAAGATTACAAAATTCATCTACAATCACTCTTGGGTATTAAGCTTAATGAGAAAATTTTCAAAGAAAGAAATCATTCGACCTGCAACCACTAGGTATGTTCATATTTTTTACATTGTAATTCATTCCAACTGTATGTTCATAGTTTTAACATTTGGGCACTGTGAATCTATAGGTTTGCCACCTCCTATTTGACACTGCAGAGCTTGATGGAGGTGAGGCAACCTTTGGAAGCCATGTTTACATCAACTGAATGGCTAAACTCTGCTTGGGGGAAGAAGAGTGAGGGAAAGGAGATAAGAAAGATAATTCTGAATGATAAATTTTGGGCTACTGTGACCTATGCCATTTTGAGCACGAGACCCTTAGTGCAAGTTCTACGCTTAGTGGATGCAGAGAAGAAACCAGCTATGGGTTTTATTTATAATGCTATGGATGAGGCGAAGGAGTTGATTGCACATAACTTGGGAGGAGAGGAGGCAAGTTATAGGGAGATCTGGGATATCATTGATGCTCGGTGGGAGGTGCAGTTACACCGACATCTACATGCAGCTGCATATTATCTTAACCCTCAATTTCAATATTCAGAGAAAAAATCTTCAAATCCGGAAGTTAAGCTTGGTCTATATCACTGTATGGAAAGATTAATACCGGAGCAGGCAGATAGGGAGCTTGCAGATTTACAGCTTGTTCTGTTCCGGAATAAAGAGGGTTTTTTTGGTTTAAATGCAGCAAAAACTACCATTTCTAAACGGTCTCCAGGTATAATTAATTTGGTAAATGCAATGCACTTTATTCAATATTCTGAAATTTGATTATATTTTTTTCTTGAAAACAGTTGAATGGTGGATCCAATTTGGTGATTCCACCCCTGAGCTACAGAGTTTTGCTGTGAGAGTGTTGGGCCTCACTTGTTCTTCTTCTGGGTGTGAGCGAAATTGGAGTACATATAGTCAAGTGCAAACAAAGAGACGAAATCGACTATCTACACTCAGAATGAACTCCCTCGTATACATAATGCACAACAAGAGGTTAAGAGATAGGAGGTTGAGGAATAAGGGGTTGAAAGATGATGAGGACCCGTTGGTGTGTGATGATCTGTCGTCTGATAATGAGTGGTTCATAGATGATGAGGCAGATTTATCATTATCAGACTTACAGGTAGAAGATCTAAATGTGGATGTATTGAGGGGCGAAGCAGATCAAACGGGTACATCCACTAGTACCACACCACACACATCTGCTAGCTCTGCAAGTAAAGGTATATGTTCTCTGCTAGTCTGCTTGATAATGAGTGGTTCATCCAATTAATATGCTAATAATCTTTTCTTTTAATGAACAGGGAAGAGAAAAGTGAGCCATGTTGAAGATGAAGATGACATGGCATTCATAGATACAATTGGAGAAGAAGATTCACTTGAAGACTGATATTTTGTGATGGGATATGACTTCATTTTATATGTTTTTTGTATTTTGGGAGTTTTGTTAAACTGATATTTTGTGATTTTGTACTTTGGGACATAATTTTATTGCATCTACTTTCTTATTTTCCATTATTGCTATTATTTTCCTGCTAAAATCCTTAATTTTTCATTTACGCAATTCTATGTTCGTGAGGCTTACGCCTCAGACCGCCTCGAGGCTTACGCCTCGCCTCACGGACGAAAACCGCCTCGAGGCGCAGTTACGCAATTTTAAACCTTGGGTATATACATGTAGGTATTCGTAAAAATCCTGGTAGGTAATTTCTGCTAGGCACCTTCAAACTTAAGATTAGAGAGGTTCGTTTGACATATATTCGTAAGCTAACAAAAAATTCAACAATAACTCACTATTGAAAGGAATAGTAAGGATAAGTAAAAACGAAAGTGTGATCTATAAGAAAAGATCTAATACTTAATATTTAATGTTTTCTTGATTGATTATCCTAGAAATAGTTATTATGGTGGTCTTATATTTGTGATATGTAGCTTCGTCATCCTCTGGTTGAAATCTATTATCTACCAGCAGTCGAGAGGGTCCCCCTGTGAGAATACGAGCTCTCTTGTCTGTCATCGGAAACACCAAATGATGTGAACAAGGGAGGAGAAGGATTGTAATAGAAGATTAGTGTGCTTTAAAATGAAATGTTTTCTTCTATTTATAGAATTTGTTGGATTATACAATATGATTGAGATTATAACATAAAATTAGAAGAATCCAAATCGTCCCGTTCGAATAGTATGAAGATTTTGTCAGATCGTCCAGTAGAATCGACTTTTTGTTCATCATGGGAGGTCTTTTGTATGATCATTGACTAAATGGATCGTCTAATATGAACATGTGCTTGTGTAATATATGTAATAAAGGATCGTTCCGAGCGAATTGACTTCGTCCCAATAGTTTTTGCCACATTATTCATACAGTACGAATCCTAATAATTAGCTTGATCTGAGTCAGTGTCAAATGAATGGTTAATATCTATAGATCATCATGTACGATGATGATCATATCGTACAATCACCATTGTATTGTATGATGTGTAGAATTTTATGTTTGCGTAATGATCATGGACAATTTCACAAGTTAATATATACACAACTTTTTGACAAAAAATTATGAAAACACAACTAGGGAAAAAGTCAAAATCGACGTAAGTTAGAAAAATAAACTACAAATACACGTGCATGCATACACAAGACTAAAGCACATAAACATGCAACAAAATTACACAAATACAAACACAAGCTAAAACAAAAAATTTAAGACAAACAACAATCATATCATGCAATAACCTTAATTTTTTGAGCACTTATATCAATAACACTCAATCTAGTTCTAAATGTACTAAACCTATAAATTATTAGGGGTTTGATAAAAATGTCTTTTGTTAGTACAAAAGTCCTCTCAATATGCACAAAAAGTTGAAGATCGTAATGGACGATCACTGATCTTACTGGACTATTTGACCAAATCTTTACACTCTTCAGACAAGGCGATTTGGATTATTCTAATCTTATGATACGATCTCTATTATACTGTACGATCCAATAGAAACTATAAATGGAAGGAAAAATTTCATTTTAAAGCACGCCAAATTTCTATTCCAATCATTCTCCCCTCTTGTTCAAGTCCTTCACTGTTCTCAGTGACTGACAAGAGAGTCTGTATTCTCGTAGAGGGGTCCCTCTCGATCCTTGACAGATAATAAATTCCAATCAGAGGACGATGAAACTACCTATCATAAATATAGGGCCACTACAATCACCATTTCTAGGATAGTTAATCAAGAAAAACTTCAATATTAAGTACTAGATCTTTTTATATGGACTACACTTTAGTTTCTACTTACCCTTACATTTCCTCTCAATGGTGAATTATTATTTGAATTTTTCTCTAGCTTACGAATAAATCTCGAACGAATGTCTCTCTAATCTTATATTTTTAGGTGCCCAATAGAAATTACCTATCAAGTTTTCACGATCACCTATATGTATATACCACTTACATTAAACCATACGATATCACCACTATTAATGACTATAACTGGACCCAAGTAAATCTTACCCTTAGGAACACCCCGATGAACTTTCATTAGCCTCTAGTTAGCACCACAATCTTAAATGTCCGTGTTAAACAACATATTCTTAAAAATTCAATTATATCTCAAATTGACAATATGATCAATATCACTCAACTATTATTTATTGTTACTTATTTTTGTATGATTGATATTAAATTTACAGTGATCAATATGATTATTTATTACATATAAAAATTGACTACTATTAGAAACCTTAGGTCACTTAGGAGGCAAAACCTAACACTAATATATATCATAGTCTATATATTTAATGCAAAGTTCAACTTTATGTTCCTTAGCCCAGCTGATTACTTTCCAGTCTACTTCACGGATAATTTTTTTCATCTTCTCTATGACAATAGATGTTGCTTATCACAGGCGGTAGAGGAGCATGATCCAGACAAGGAAGGGAGAGCATCAGCCTCCGAAACTAGTCTACTTAGCATCTATCCCAGTATTTTAGCCACCACATCCTAATTTATGGATTGAGCGATTTGATCGTTTAGAACTGAGATTGAACACACATTTAGGAGCTCACAACATGTTGGTAGCAACTTTAATAACAACATGAGATCAATCGTGCTTAGTTTCAAGAGTAGTTATTTTTCCTACATCATTATTTTCAGCCGCTACACCACCTGATTAAGGCATATTTGATAAGCAGCATGTCTTGTTTGTACTTTGTTTTGTTGTACTTTATGTTTTAGTTTTTTTTTTTTTTGCATTGTAGTTCTATTTTTAGTCTATCTTTTTGTTGATGTCGAAAGGGGTAGAGTGAGTCGTATTAGTTGTATTATTTTCTTTTTTATTAGTATAGTTTTCTTTTCATTATTTTTGTTGTTGTATTTATTAAAAATAAATAAAAAAATGGGTGTTTTAAAATTAAAAAAAAATTCTCATTTTTTTAAAAGAAGTCATTTGATGAGGGGTAAACGATCAAGAGAAATTAAACAAATAACTTGCAAATTTAAATTTCAACCAACAATGTTTGCCATCATAAAAAAAAAATAGGAGATTGTTATAATCCGGGAGCTTGACCTAGTATTTTACTGATTACAAATATTATTTTGATGGTCAATAACTATTTCAGGTACAATATACACGGAATAAAATTTAAGAATCAAAACTCAAGATAGTGCATCGTTAAGGCCTAAGTCTGTTTGTGTTTGATAGTGTGTGATTTTATATATATTTTAATCATTTTATGTATAGGTATATGTTAGCAAAATAATCGAGCACGCACTCACAAGGGGGGTGAAAATTAAATATTTGAATTTTTTTTATTATCGTATTGTACGATTCCAATTATACTATAAAATAAGTTAAACTAGAAATTAATTCAAATACTAAATTAAATTAATTAAATTGAGGTATAATTAATCGTTCTCTATGACCTCCAATCGTACATGACGACTAACTATTTTGCTTAAACCCTATGTTGAATCATTATTACCAAAATTAAACAAATTTGAAATTTGAACTTATCGTACAGTACGAACATTAATAAATATTGCCTAATATAATCTCGAGGATTAAAAAATCAAATCATGTTTAAATCCTAATTTATGATTGTATTATACTGTCCATATCTTACAGGTCGATTAAACAAAGCGCTAGTTGGCTAAATCTAGATTTGTACTTTTTGATATTTGATTCGATATAACTAATCATATAAGACTTTTAGTGATGGAATTGAACTAATTGGGCAATAGGAACTGAGTATTGTACTGTACGATCAGAGCAATTAAATTTGAAATTAGGGTTTTAATTTAAATAGCCCACTTTAATTCTTTCTAAAAAGGCTTGAGGGTCTGAAGTTGAGTAGTAGAGGACGTTTTCTAGCGAGAGAGCTTGAGAGAAAGAGAGGGGAGTCATTTTGCTTGTGTGAAGTCCAAATCACTTTGGGGGAGAGAGAATGTGAGGTTGAGGGAGTTCTTTCTTGAGGGTGTTAAAGGATGTGAGGGTTTTCCCATAGTTGTTCTGGTCAGCTTGCACCTTTGATCATCCGTGTTTTGGTTATGTAACTCTTGGAGAAGGGCTATAGGAAAATTCTTTGGGAGAAAAACTTCTAGCTGAGGAGGATAGGGGACGACATCTCCACCGGACCGAGAGGCGGAAGGAGGGATAACATCTCCAGCGTAGCGAGGAGCTGAAGAAGGGTTTGACATCTTCGTTGTGTGAGCAGAAGGAAAGAGTAACATCTCTGTTGGGTTGGGAGGCGGAAGGAGGGTCTTTGGGTTCAGAAAAGCCTGTAAAGGTCATTCTCTATATGCTAAGAGTGAGGGATTTCTCCATCTAGCTGAGTGCCAAAAGAGCGTGAGCTAGTTTAATACCTAAAGAGGAGGACATTTGAGGAGTGGACGTAGCTCGATTCAACCGAACCACTATAAATTTAGTTTGTATATTCTCACTTTCTTGCACTTACTTTTTTGTATCTTCTTTCTGCACTTTGGTTTATTTAGTTGATTTTTGGAAAGTTGTGACTTAAAATTTTTTGAGGTTGAAAGATGAAAAAAAAAGAATATTTTCTAAATGTTTGAGAAATAAAAATATTTGTTTCTTGTTTTTTGGTTTGAAAATTTTTCTTAAAGCTTCCACCCAATTCTCTGATTTGATTTTGATGTAGATAAAGGGTGGGTCAACTCATGTAAAAAATAATTAGATTTTTGGCTTCTCTTGAGTCTACTAGCTCAAATAAATTTGAGCTGAAATTTTAGCTCATTTATGAGCTGGACTTTAGTTCATTTATTGAACTAAGGGTTAGCTCATTATTAGCTAACATTTTAGTTCATTTATTATCTTAATTTTTATTAAATGTTATTTAGTTTTTAATGTTTCTTTTTATGGTGTCTCTTGGGTTTCCAAAAAGGGCTTTTGGAATCCCAAGATAGTTGTTTAGTCTTCCCATGTGTGGCTCCTTGAATTCCACCATGGTTTTATTGCTCTCATCTCCTTGGATTCCGGCCGGCTGCTGGTTTCTCGTGCCTGTGCTCCCTCCCGTGACCGTGCCCCCTTGGTTCCCGCTCGGCCTCCTTGGTTTCCGCGGCTACCACTTCGATTCTTGGGTTTGGGATGTTTTTCCTTGCAAAGCATTTAGTTTTTTTAATGTTTGTCTTTTAGAATTCCTATGGGAGTTTAATGTTTGTGTCTCTTGGTATTCCTCTTTCATACCTATAAATATGGGAGGATTTGTAATGTTTGAAAAAAAAGTTGAATGATAAGTTATTTTTGAAAGTTTTAATCTGCGGGTTGGCTTTGGAAATCCTGCGGGCTCTTTCCACCCTTCTTTCTCATCCTCTCCGGAAATCCTGCGGGCTCTTTCCAACCTTTCTTCTCGGGCTTCTAACCTCTTTCGTCTCTCCGCAAGTGCCACTCCACCTATATCCCTCTTCTTTAAGTGCAGCAACTTTAGGGTGTCTTTTTAATTTTATTTGGAGTCGTTTATAATCGAGTCGAGTTTTGTAATTTTAATTTCTTTTTATTTCTTTAATTTGAAATGTAAGAGTTTGTTCTTTCTTACTTTCGTCCTTAGTCATTTTTCGTCGGTAGAAGTCCGTCGTGTCTTTTGTCATCAAGAGATATATGCTCCCTATATTTTTTGATTGCATCACTTGATATTAGAGCAAGTTAGGAAATCCTAGATTTGTGGTTTGTCAAATTTGTTTTAGTTGTCAAGTCTAAGTTTGTCAAGTTTGTCAAAGCATTTATTTGTGAGTCTAAGTTTAGGTTGAGCCTTTCTGTGAGTCTTGTAATTTTTGAGTCTTTTTTGAGTCTGTCAAAAAATGGAAAATACCAAAAATATGGCTTCATTCATGGAAGAAAGCGATCAACATAATCCTGATGTCCCACCTCCATTGGACAGATAGTTACCTACAGAAGGAGATTCTACTGATCCACTTCAAGATCGACTCTACAAACTACAATATCACATGTTCCTATGTGATCAAAAATTCGAGAAGTATAAAAGATATCTGCAACAGCAATTTGAAAAAGAACAGGAAGAAATTCTGAAAAGGTTTGGTGAAAAACTCAAGGAGCTCGATGATCAGTATGCACCGCCTCAAGGGATTCAACAACAACCAATTCATCAGGAGCTGAATTTTTCAAGAAGGGGAGAATCTGATGTAGACAAAGGGGGGTCAACACGAGTCCAAAATAAAGCAAATTTTGGCTTCCCTTGAGTCTAGTGGCTCAATCAAAATTGAGCTGGAATTTTAGCTCATTTATGAGCTGGATTTTGGTTCATTAAATGGAACTAAAATATAGCTCATTATTATCTAAGTCTTAGCTCATATTTATCTTTTATTTTAATGCACTTTTATTTTAGTTTTTGATGTCTTAAAGTTATCTCTTGGGTTTCCAAAAAAGGCTTTTGGAATCCCAAGTTATTTGTTTAGTCTTCCCATGTGTGGCTCCTTGAATTCCACTATGGTTTTATTGCTCTCATCTCCTTGGATTCCGGACGGCTGCTGGTTTCTCGTGCCTGTGCTCCCTCCCGTGACCGTGCCCCCTTGGTTCCCGCTCGGCCTTCTTGGTTCCCGCGGCTACCACTTTAAGTTCTTGGGTTTGGGATGTTTTTCCGTACAAAGCATTTAGTTTTTTTAATGTTTGTCTTTTAGAATTCCTATGGGAGTTTAATGTTTTTGTCTCTTGGTATTCCTCTTTCATACCTATAAATATGGGAGGATTTGTAATGTTTGAAAAAAAAGTTGATGAATGATAAGTTATTTTTGGAAGCTTTAACCTGCGGGTTTGCTTTGGAAATCCTGCGGGCTCTTTCCACCATTCTTTCTCATCCCCTTCTTAAATCCTGCGGGCTCTTTCCAACCTTTCTTCTCGGGCTTCTAACCTCTTTCGTCTCTCCGCAAGTGCCGCTCCACCTGTATCATTCTTCTCAACAGTAAAGCAACTTTAGGGTGTCTTTGAGATCGAGTCGAGTTTGTGTTTTTTAATTTGAAATGTAAGAGTTTGTTCGTCCCTTTTCTCGTCCTTAGTTATTTTCGTTGGTAGAAGTCCGTCGTGTCTTTTGTGATCAAGAGATATAGGCTCCCTATATTTTTTGATTACATTAGATTTTCAGTAAGAAATGTTTTTAAAATTTCAATTCACCCCCCTTTTAATGCACCTTAGTACTTTCATACTGTGTCATGAACTTTTGTACTCGTAGGGCAAACTCTTATGATTTTTACCTAACCAAAAGGGTTTAAGACAAACGGAAAAAGGACATTCCTGTTTTATTTAGAGCAAGTTTTATGAAGTATGAAGAAGAAATATTTGACACTTAGAACCTTGTTGGGTTATGGGTAGCTTTAATCTGCTTTAAAATGCGAGTTTTCAGTTCAAGGTTACAGTGAAAGAAATTATGATCATAAAATTCAGGCTTTTCCTCGATCGGATCACCTCTGTTTACTTTTCTAGCTGCAATAGAAGTTTAAAATGACTATCTGTAGCAAGTTGGGTTGATTATGCTTTGTTGACCAAAATTTTACATGAACAATTGTACTCTTATCATTTTTGTTATTTTACTGCTTAAGCCACCTGTAATGTTTAATTGGCGCCTTGTGTACGCACACTTGTTTGGCTTTTGGATTTTATAAATGATGTGTAGCTTTGGGAAGAGAGACCATCATCATCATTAGCCTTATGCCAACCATTTGTGGTTAGGCTTTGTGGATTGTATTCTTCGTCTATTCTTACTCAGCGCACGGCGTTTTACATTCTATTCTACAATTTTTTTTGCTCAACTATTGGAAGAGGCAAATTAGGGAAAATGTGATTAATCTCATAAAATGCATACAATACAATATAAAAAGTCATTTAGGGGTTGTTTGATCGGTAGCTTTTTGGATATAAAGTAAAGCAAATGCAAGAGTTCTGAAAAATTGGCCTATTGGATGGTCTCCTTTTAAATGCAAAGTATTTTTTGAATGAATTTAAAATTCACCATCTAGTTCATTTTCTCATCCAATTTAAGAGTTGTTTTGTTGACTAAAAAGGAATGCAGTGTAACAGGAATACTTTGGAATTGTTTGAATGAATATGCAGTAAATAAAAGTGAATGATTTTTTTGTTTGCTTTGAAGCAATGGATATAATGTAAAGTCCAAAAATGGTGGCCGCCATCTAGGGAGGTGGCAGTGGTGGCTGGTGGCGGCGTTTGGCTGACATTGGTGGTGGCCGGTTATCGGTGTTGATGGAGGCCGATGACGATGGTGGCCGTCGGCGGGTGGTGGAAGTTGGCTGCGGCTGGTGGAGGAGGCTGTTGACAATGGGTTGCGGTGGTGGCCGGTGGTGAGTTGCGGGTGGATGACAGTCAAGCGAGCTTGCTTTTAGTGTAAACAGCTCTCGCTCAAAATTGGTTGAGTTTGGTTTGCTTCAAAAATGAACTAAAATGATTTACACTACATGTACTTCACTTTGTTGTACTTTGTATTCCAACCAATGACCAAAATTTAAAAAAAAACCCTGCATTTGGAATAGTTTACACCACTTTGTATTCCAACCAAACAGACCCTTGGGTGAATTACAAATACACATTTTATGTGATGTAATGGTGCTTGCCACTACCTGCCCCCAGCTGACGACCACCATCAACCATCGCTACCCACCCTCGTCACTATCGTCGCCCATTATAGTTGCTTGCTGCTGCTGTTGGCTACCGTAATTGGTCATCGCCACTTGTCGTTGTCATCCACAACCAACTATTGTTGCCATTGCCGCCAGCTATCACCCGCCACCAATCGCCATTGTCTCCACCGCTCAATGTCATTGGCCACCACCGTTCATCGCTGCAGTTACTATTGGTTATCATTTTGGCCCCTAACCACCATTGTCCACCTCTAATCCATTATTATTCCAAATGCATTGTTATTTTATTCTACATTTTTCTACATCATACAAAAAAAAAAATCTTACATTTGTAGTGTATTCAACCAACTCGAATGTATTTTCAATACACTACTTTTACTTCGCATTACATTTATTTTACACATCTCTTTTTCAGCCAAATGAGCAACCCCTTGCTCATTTTATTTTGCATCTCATAATGCATCTTTTATCCTGTAAGTTTCTCATTCTGGGATTCTTCATTTTTTATTGATGAGAATCTTATTTCTAATGTTCTGATGGGAAATAGCATAAGATATCCTTGCATTCTTTATTTTCAGACAACTAAGCGAAAGGGCTGGGTCAATCATGGAATTAAGGGGGCGGAGTCAATTGCAGATCACATGTACCGCATGGCATTGATGGCTTTGATTGCTGGGGATCTACCAAATGTAAATAGGGAAAGGTTGATTTTATTCCAAAGTTGACAACTTAATTTCTTGTCTCTGTTTATGCTTTTTGTAAAATAGCAAGACTCTTTATGTGCATACTTTCTTATTTCAATTTGAAGGGTACATTTACACAACTCTATTGGAGAAGAATTTCTTTTGCATGGTTTGGTTTTACTTGAGCACTGCCATAGATATTTTTTTATATTCTAGTCACTAGTACTTCATATTTTTTATATTTTCTAACATTTTCTTCATTGAAACAGGTGTATCAAGATTGCCATTGTGCACGATATTGCAGAAGGTAATTAACCTCTGGAATTATGTCTTCCCATAAGCTTTTTGACCTTGCACAAATGTATTTTGATCTGCTGACTCACTCTGATATGGTTTGCAGTGTTCTGCGCAATTCTAACTCATGTATATGAAGCAATAGGATTTTTCTTGAACCTTTTGTACAGCATGTCATTTGAGTTGTTTACATGTTCAACCTTGAAGTGAACCATTACAGTTTCATTGTTCTTGGTGAACTTTGTCAACACTACACTAATATTGGCATGCAGTCCATGGCTTCATTATAGAATAATATATGATTAAAAATGCAAATATTTTCTTCTTAAATATAGAATATTTAACTCAAATAGTATCAGTTAAAAGGAAGGATACGCCGCCTCTGAAGTTTTATTGATAGTTTATAGTCTAATGTTGAACATGCCGAAGACATAGTTTCTAGTGCATTCTTATAGATATATATGGTGTAAACCTAATGTTTGTAGCACCACAAGCCTTGCAAATATGATTTTTAACAAAAATAATTCCAGCCTGCTCTTTATTGATATTCTTTGGATCAATATGACAGCCATTGTTGGTGATATCACCCCCTCAGACGGAGTGCCCAAAGCCGAAAAAAGCAGACTTGAGCAGTCTGCTCTGAATGAAATGTGTGAAATTCTAGGTGGAGGGATTAGGGGTATGCCATGAGTCTAATGATTTTTATTTATAACAGGTAGTCTGAACTTTTACTGCTTCAATTATCTCATTCATTTCTGTATTAACTTTGTACATGCAGCTGATGAAATAAAAGAACTTTGGGCAGAATATGAGAATAATTCTTCCACTGAGGCTAGCCTAGTGAAGGATTTTGACAAGGTATGTGTATTTGCTTTTGATAGATTTATGTTTCATTTAACTCATGCAATTTTAATAACTATGTTTCTGCCTTTCTGGTTAGTGATAATGTTCTGTTATAATGTTCTGTTCTTTAAGAGATTTTTCCTCTCTCCCACTATCCATTAGGAGACAAGTACACATTCGAAAATCAATAATGAGTAACATCTTTCTTTTTTAGATTTAAACGAGAATTTGACTTTTAACATGACACAATGGAGAAGAAAGATTCATATAGCCGACCCCATGTGGTGGGACAAAGGCTTGATGATGTTGTTGTTATTGTAATGAGTAACATCTCAGGCTTTGTTTAGGAAAACTTTCATACTGTTTTCTAAAATGACTTTCTAGTATAAAAATTTCTTATTCAAGATTTTTTTTACAAGAAAGTTGTTTTAGAAAACAATAAAAAAGTTGTCCCAAATGAAGCCTTATATTTGTTAAATTGGAAACAATTAACTTTTCTTTATTTGACACAGGTGGAAATGATCCTTCAAGCATTGGAATATGAAATGGGTACGTTACAGAATATCTTTAAAAGCGAGCCTTATTATTATTCATCTCTCTACATGTATATAGAAATGCAAACTGGTGATAAACATGCATCAAAGGTTTTTAATTTGTAGTACCTTAAATTATTACTTCGGTGGATCTACAGTATAGGGAGGGAGATCAGGATCTGTAACAGTCAACACATTTTGCTTAGATGTGCTCCTGAGATATACATGCATGTCTATACAATTACGTGCATCTTGTATTGTATTAGTTGTTGTGTTAATGATAGTGGAGGAAAATATGAGTTATTAATTGATAAGTACAATTTTTATTTGCATTAATTGATTTATGTTAGATATTATCCATAGTTGTTTTTGTTTTCATCAAAACTTAAATCTAAAGCGTTTCTATTGGATTAGGTTGTTCATTTCCCACCTCTTTTATTTAGGGTCTATTTATTTGGAGCTTAAACCTAAGCTAAGTGTTTAAGCATGGCAAGCTGTTTGGCTGGTAAAAAAGATGAGCTAAGAAAAGCTGAGAAAACTGTTTGGTTGGTTTTTGGGTTGAGCTAGTGCTCTTCAATCATCAAGCTCTTTTATCTGTTAATAAAGATGCATTATTTCGCTTTATGATGCACTATTTATCCTTATAGAAAGAGAAAAAATAGAAATATAATTAATGATTCTAAATATAAGAGGATGTACTACAGTTAGGTAGGAGTGGCCTTGATTTTTTATTGTGAGCAAGCAAAAGGTGGTATGTAGAGGAAGTTGGCGCAAGTTGCGGTGATCGTTGGTGGATACTCAAACCAAAACATCTCAAGATTTATCAATGAGATTCATTAGTGGGCTGCTAGCTTCGATTGATGATGAGTATTTTAGTTTTAACACAACTTTTGCAAGAACAGTGCCACAATAGGTGTATTCTGTCACGACACGGCTCGGTGAGCTAGCATAGGCGAGGCGGGAATGGAGGTCGGACGTTAGACTAAACTATCACATTTCTAAATCAATCTCCATGGTATTTGAAAGATCCACTAAACTTCATAATATCTATAAACTGATATAATAAACATAAATACCTTTCTTCTTGAGCCCCACGTCTACGATAGACATTTCCGCCCCTTCTACTCATTTTGATTTAAAGTAATTATATCTGAAAAATGTTAACAACTAATAATAAGCCAAAGCTCAGTAAGTAAAACACGATTCTAAACTACAGAAATCAAGGCAAAATGAACAATATGAGTAGTATCATAAAACATAACATAATTTGATTTCTTACAAACATAACATTAACATAAACATAAATCATAAATTCATATCCTTCATATTCATTTTTATATCTATATCATTATTCATAACTTTCTCATTTCGTATATATTACAACCGTCACAAGAGCCACCGTCTAATATCATAAAAGTACTCTTTTACCAATTTTTCTTTTTCTTATCTTTTATCATTTTAACATGCACGAGTACAGCGTCCCCAGCTAGTACCATAAGGGGGTGAGCTTCATCAATTCAGCATGCACATATAAGCATTCAATAACAATCATAACATCTCATATCATTTCATTTCATCTAATTTCTATAACATATGAACTTGCCATAAGATGTAACATATAAAATTTCATGATCAACCATTGGACAAGAGTAAAGATTCTATAAACATGTTTGGACTATCAAAACATATAACTTGAGAGAAAACAAATGTATTACTGTAATAAAGAATAATGAATACTTACAGAAATTAGGAAAATTGATTCTCTTCGCTAGTACTCCTTCTTTCTAGGTCTCCTCAAAACACCTATAAGAATTAATTTCTCCTTCAAAATCTTCATAATAATTCTAAATTAAAGTTCTCATTCTCTTTTTAAACTACCCTAAGTTCTCTCTCTCTCTCCCTCTCCCTCTCTCCAAATGATCACATAAAACAAGTATATATTTTAAAAATTCATAATTTTGTATAATTACATAATTTAACTAAATTAACCCTTTTTCCATAGCCTAAATTAATTTAAAATAATTTTTTATTTTTGGATTTAAAATAATTAGAAATTAGGAAAATACCATTTTTGTGAGAAAAACTCAATTTCTTCTCTTAAAAATCCTCTTAGGACCTTAGGAACCACATTTGTAAAAGTACTTTCAAAATTTCCAACTTTAGAGGAAAACCCTAATTATTTCAATTCTATACTTTTAAAGAAAAAACTTCATTTTCATGCATAAAAATATCTCCTAAACCTTCCTTAATATTTCTCCTAAGTTCCTCTAAGAATTTCTAAATTTCTTCGCAAACCCTAAAATCTTCTCCTTCAACAAATCTAAGAGGAAAAGAAGATTTATAGGTTTAAGAACGTACCTTAGACTTCTCTTGACTTCCCTCTTCGTTTTCTCTCAAAAAGCTTCGCAGGAAACCGCCGCCCGAAGCCTCCCCACCGCCTTGCCCGTCCGCCCTTCCTTTCTCTCTCGGCTTCGCATTTCGGCCGAATGAACAAATAGGGGCTGAATTTCATTCGGTCTTAGGATCCCCCTAAGATGGATGAGGGCTAGTTTTAATTACATAATGACATAAATGCCCTCGCTTAAACCATATTTTCTTTAGTATTGACTAAGGGTATTATTAGACTTCAGAAATTTTTATCTCTCAAATTAAGAGAAATTAAATATAAGTTTTATATATCAATTCGCTCCAAATTTTGCTTAAAATTTTATAAAGTTATTTTCGTTGAAATCCGACAACTTTGAATTTTTCACTTAAAACTCGTCGCGATGCATCGAAAAGTGTGCGAGGCCTAAAATGGCATTTTTTAGGTTTTACAATTCTCCCTTCCTAATAAAATTTCGTCCTCAAAATTCACATACAACATCTAGTTGCAAATCAACCAACGTCTTTCATTTCATTTAACATAAACTTCAACATTGGAACAAAACAAATTAAACATCCGATATATCATAACAAAAATAATCTGATCAACCCTAAAACATCTGACATGACATAACAAGATAAACTACTAAATCAAAAACACCAAAACATCGGATTTAACATTTCAACTAACTAAAAATAAGCAATAAAGCCATCTCAATTATCATTGTCAGCATCTACAAATTCATTGGGCTCCTGCTGAGTCAAAGTGTAAACTCGCGGTCTGACATTCTGTCTGGATTGATTTTGCACTGAACCTACAACTGATGGTTCTATTATCTTGAGTTTTCCATAATTCCTCTGTGAAGGTGTTTCATTTGATCTCATTTCTCCTGAAGTCTTTTGAACCAAAGCAGCACAATATTTTGTTATGTGTCCAGGCTGATGACACCAATAGCAAGTGTTGAAACCAATCAAACATTCACCTTTATGTAATATGCCACACTTAGCACAAGGTTTTGTGACTTTACTTACAGTTGCGCCACTAACTCCACTAGAACTAAACTTGGGCTTCTTCCCATTTGATCCCTCAATCTGATTGCTTTGAATATCCTCTTCAAAACTCTTCCTTTTATGTTGGTCCCTACTCCTCTGAGTAGCTTGCAAATCTGATTCTATCCTTCGGGCCCTCTCTACTAAAATAGAATAATCTTCAATGCTAAAAGGAACTAAAGGTTGTCTAATGACATCCTTCAAACCAGATAAGAAATGATGACACTTCTCTTCTGCATTGGGTATCATATGTGAGGCATATCTGAAAAGTCTAGTGAACTCGGCCTCATACTGAGTAATTGTTCTATCACCTTACACCAATCTGCTGAATTTATCTTGCATCTATCTTCTAGCTGACATGGGTACATACCAGTCTCTAAATACTTTCATAAACTCCTTCCAAGTAACTTGGCTACTTGGTCTTCTTCCAAAGGTCTCTTGTAGTTGGCTTCTCCACCACCTCTCTGCTTCACTATTGAAAGCATGGGCAGCTAGGGTAACCGTTTTATCTTGAGTGCATGACATTCCTTCCAAGATTTTCTCTATCCTCATCAACCAGTCTTCCGCCTCTGTGGGTCCACCACCTATTCGAAATCATTGTGGAAAGTGTAGATGTCATCAAGAATGAATGCTCATTTGCCTCGGACAAGAAGAGTATTGCATTTAAATGATTATGAGGAAAATTTCTCAATCAACCACTATGGTTAAAATAATATATATCTCAAAAAATAAAATAAAATTTTCTCACAGGTTCAATATATAATTATGTATGATTTAAAATTAATATTTAATATTTTCTTAAGATTTATGTTGACTAAAATAAAGAAATTAGATAAAGTTTATTTTTGTTCTTAGGTTTGAGTTCCACATAGAAACAAAGTGGCATATTCAATCTTTCTTCAAGGGGATGGAGATTTGTACTCTGAATTAAAGTCAGAACTTATATTTTTAATATTTCAAAAATAGTTCAGAAGGATTTAGCTTTAGAGATTTAATAAAAATGAGGCTTAACTTAAATGGAAAGATATTGTCACGACCCGACCCGACTAGCCCGAGTTAACGGGGCGGGAGCAGTCAGTCGTAAAAAAACACAAATAAAACATAAATAATTTCATTAAGGTTTTAAATGTCAGAACATAAATATTATCCAAATACATAAAAGAGCCACTAATAACATCAAATAAAAGAGTTCCAAACTGTTCTTCTCACACAACTACTAAAACTTTCAAACCATCAACAGTTACATAAGCTCTCACAAACTACACAGGGACAGAACAAAGACTCAACAGAAAACATAAAAGAAACCTCTCTTCCTGAGGTCCCCTACGACGGTATGTGTATGATCGTCGTGCAACCATCACTTCTTAACAGTTTCTCCTGAAAAACATTTTCAAAGATAGGATGAGCCAACGCTCAGCAGGTGAAAAACATTTATCTCAAATTTATGAAATATTTTTCTTAACATATCATTAAACATGAAATAGAAAAAGGATCAGTATAAACATTGATGCTTACATTTATAAAATAGTTTCAATAATCATTTCTTGAGATATTTTTCTTATTCCATAACATTCTTTTCCTTTTCCATAAAATTTCCTTTTCCTTAAATGCTTAACTTTCAAAGTCATAATATGTTAATCACCTGTCCTGGAAGTACATGATTTTGTCTAGTCGGGTACACAGTCAAATTTTGGTCATTTCCTTTACCATTGGCTCTACGAGCCTCCTTTACCATTATTTTTGGTACTTTTCGGATCAACATGCACATGCACTTTAATATAATACTTATTTTCTTCAAGAAATTTGAAATTATTGAATGCCTCATATGATCTTCAATACTCTTTCGGGTAAATGAAAACTTGCATCTTTTATGTCTTCAATTATTTATTTAATTTGAATAGTTTAAATAACATATCATGTATATAAGCAAAGATTGAAAAGCTAAAAGCCATAATAAATAATTCAGGAACATAAATTTGTAACATTTTAAAAGTGCGGAATTATTTAATTAAAATTTCATAAATTCAATTTAAATGCAAATCACTTAGCTTGCAAGCAGCGAATAAACACCACAATATTGTACGACGCTGTCAACGACTTACCTTCACCTTAATCTACACCTAAAAGACAGTTACAATTTAACTAAGTATATATCGTGATTATATCCAATAATTAACATAATTAATTTCTATTTTCGAAATTATTTAAATCTAAAATTTAGAAATCCCTAAATCTTAAATTTTGCTCAAATCTCTATTCAAAAATTATTCCTAAACAATATTTAATAATTACCTAATTTATTTTCGGATTAATTAATTTAGGAAATTAGTGAAAATAAGATTTTCATCCAAAATCAAAATTTTCGCTTTAAAATCGTTCCTATGGACCTTAGAAACACTTTTCCTAAAAGCACTTAATAGAAATTAGGTTTTGGGTAAAAAGCCCTAATTTTTCTTTCTCCAAAAATTCCTCCAATTTCTTTGATTTTATCGTTAAAATGTTCCTCTAATAAATCTTTATTGATTCCTTAAAGAAGTTTGGAAGAAAAACATATTTTCTATAAAAACCCTAAAATTTCGTTCTCAATTTTCTTGAGATTTAGAAAGATTCGTTTTGAAATAATCGTACCTGAATGTTCCTCCCGTCGTCCTCTTCGATTTGGATAATTTTCTCGCCGGAAGAAAGTTGCTGGAGAGGAGCCCGCCGTCCGCCCCTTGTCTTCTCGGTTTCTCTTGATCGGCTGAAATAAACAAATAAGGGAGAGAGAGAGTTCGATTGTCTATTAAGAGGAAAAGGGGTTTTGCAAAAGACTCAATTGCCCTTGCTTAAATAGATTTGTCTTTTTATTTGATTAGTGGTAAAATAGTCATTATGAAACTTTGATTAATTTTTATTCCTAAAATAGGTAAAATTAGGTATGGGTTATATATATCAAAACGATCAGAATTTCACAAGTAATTTTATAAAATTATTTATGTTGAATTCCGTTAACGTTGAAAATTTCACTTAAGTCTCGTCGCGACGCATCGAAAAGCGTGCGACGACCTATGAACGTTGTTTTCGGGTTTTGCAGATATAATGGAAGTTGAAGCAATATGCACTGGGAGCATATGAATATTATAAAATCAGGTTGCTCAAAAGATTTTATCCTATGAGATTTTTCACTATTTTGATATTGAATTTAAATTTATGTATATGTTCATCTATTTATTAGAGACGGAGCTTACATTTCACAATTAATAATGACTTCATTATTAGAAAATGGCTTAAGGTGTGGAATTATGATATCACATCTAAGGACATATATTTTGAAGCTAATTCTAAGGCAGGGATTTAACGTACCCCACTAGATTGAATCCCTTTAAATAATAATAACGCAATAGGTGATCGGGATAAGACTTCTACATTTAAATTTCAAGGAAGCTCGACCTTTGAACTAACTTACAATCCTGTCTAAAATGGAATACTAACTAGATTCATGTAAGTGTTTTGAAATATATGCTATAAAAGTCTCAATGAATGCAAGATAAGTTTATTTGGATTTAGGAACTGAATTTTATAACTTAGCCATTGAAGTTAAGTAGCCAGATCATATGGTTGTTAATACAAACTCAAATGCATATTTTTCCTTAATTGTCTACCTGACCTTCGAACTTACGATCCTGCATAGAAAGGGAATACTAACATATAAGTGTTTTGAAGCATATGTTGTAGAAGTCTCAATGCATGCAAGATAAGTCATTTTAGATTAGGAATTGATCTTACAAATTAGCTATTGAAGTTGAGCAGTATGATCATATGGGTGTTAATGCTAACTTAAATGCATTTTTTTCTGTAATTGTCTGGCCTAATGTGAGATTTAATCTTGTCTAAACATGAGTTATATGCTTGCCATGGTTCAGGTCATGATTGACTCTTAATGGGACACAACGGAGAAAAAAATTCATGTAGCTCCCACCTAGTAGGATAAAGGCTTGATGTTGTTGTATGAGATCCATGCATGCAAATGTGTTCATAAGCTAATGATTTTAGCTGATTATGAATGAGCTTCCACTTTGCGAATAGGTATATATTATCAAACTGGTATTTATATCTCCACATAAACACAAAGGAGCAATGATTGATTATTTTAAAATATTTGGTTTATAGAGAAGCCATTCAAATATTTTGTAAGTAATCCTTAACCATATGATTTATTTTATTTAATTTAAAATTTTAAGGTAAAAGATAATAATCCTTAGGAGAGCCTACTGAAGCAATAAAATTTAGGTCAAACACAATACAGAAAGGAAATGTGAAAAATTCAATTACATTTAAAAAAAAAGAGCATTCAAATTTAAATAAATACGCCACTGATCTCTTAAGATTATAATTTTAGCTTCGTCTACTTAAGTACAATTCATATTTAAGGAAATAAAACGAGCAGTTAGGCCTGCTAATTAATACAATCCAGATTTCCTAAAACTATAAATGGAGGATCTAAAATGAATAAAGTGAACATTAGGTCCATCTCCTGAGCTGAGTATGTTTGACTCATTGTTGAAGTATATCTTGATATACCTATTTATATAATCTTTCTAATTTATAAATGAGTACTTCCACATGAATTATAAGCCACAGATAATTTAGTGCCTTCGAGAGTCAACGTTGAGCTTTTTTAGTTTAAGGGCCATTCGGCACAACTATTGTAGAATACACTCATAGTACAACAAGCTAATACGAGCAAAATATACAAAACATCACAATGGCTATAATATTCTAAAAAGTAAGCATCACAAGCCTAAGGATGCCTGTGGGTGTGCACATCACATCATTTAGTGTGTGCTTAATTTAGTGTAAGAGTATAAATGATCCACAACCAACCGAGGAGTTCTGCTCGACAAATGTACAAATTTAAGTATAGAATAATTCATCAGGGCGCGTCTTAACAGTTTAAATTTACTTGATTTAAGAATTGATTTAGAGCTGGGTTTGATTTAGTTTATTTTCTTTTGGATTTAATTTTTAAAATACTCGAAGATTGGTTTAATCCAATTAGATTAATATGGTTGAATTTTTGCTTTAATACGTTTGATTGATATAATGAGCCGCTAATATGGAATTATGATGACTCAAAATGTTTTATAGAGTTTTTATGATTTTGTAAGATTCAATGCTTTCAAAAGTGATTTGAAGGATTTAAGTCACCTCTAAAAACTCAAAGTTTGATTTAAAACTTAATGATTTAGAGCTTTAACATGTTTGAATATTTCAGATGATTTTAAAAGGTTTTACAATTTTAAATATGATTTAGAATATTAATGTATTTTTATCAAATTGAAGTTTTTTTTAATCTTATGAGTTATTTAAAATGTGGTTTTTATAGTTTGATTGATTTAATTATTTAACAACAACGATGACGACAACATCAAACCTTTATCCCGTTGCATGAGGTCGACTACAAGAATTCTTTTTCTCCATTGTGTCCTATTAAAAGTCAAATTGTCATTTAAATCTAATTAAAAAAAAGGTTATTTCTAATATTTTCTAACCAAGTTTTTTTAGGTTTACCTCTACCTTTCTTAACATAAGCCAAATCTAATACATATACTCTCCTATTATGAGGCTCAAGCATATATAATAATAGACATTTTCTCTAGTGTGGTAAGGTTGATGTTGCCCTTGTACCCCCTCCCTTTTGTTCAATCTCCCCAATGGTGATGGACCACTCGACATTTGGAGATTTGTTTGCATCCATTATCTCCTCGGGCCCTCTTGTGTATGGACACTTGCTTTAGCCAGTTCCCATGCTCTCTCCCCTTGCTTACAAAACAAACACTTTGACCCCCTCATTTTTCCTCATGTGTTGCCTTTGCACACTAATGTGGGCTCCGAAAATTCGGCCCCGGCCTCCGCTCGCTCTTTTCTTTTTATCCGGCGAGGGGAGTTTTAACTGAATTAGTTCCGGGGTAAATTTTGGAAGGCAGATGGGTTTGTAGATAAGACACTACCCAGAGATTTCACCCTCATTTTGCGAGGACTTTATGATCTGAGTTCTGGTTTCCTATAGGCACAAGCCTCTATAGTTAATTACCCCTCCCGATAACGAGAGAGAACTTTCGATTAAGGCTAGTCGTCGATCAGATACGTAATAAATACGTGTTATCTGGCATATAGTAGCAACAATACATATGAATTTTGAAATATTTGGAAGTTTGGATGTTTGGAAATTTGGGTTGAAATGATTTGATATTTAAAATTAGGAATTTCACCATCTTGCACTTAAAGCAGATGGTGGGGGAATGGATGATGGACCCGATCAAGATCCCATGGTTCCGTCGTCCCGGGCCATCGTGGTCCCTGGTCTACTTAGTCAGAGGAGGTAGTCGACCCAACCTGACAGAAGGACCCTTGTCGGCAGCCATGGGTTGCTTCGTCCAAGGGTACCTTGTAGACCTGGGGTGAATGTTTGCCTAAGGGGACAAATCTGAATCCACCTTAGCTTACAGAGGGCTTTGTGCCCTATCAATCATATCATATTGATTCATATCTCAAAGATTTGATGCCAATAACAAACGTATTGGCGCTGGCCATAACCGGTATTTCGTGATGCCATTTGGCGGCAAAATCACTCGGTTCAGAGGGCCCCGGGTCATAATCGTTTATCCTGCGGTGCCATTTGGCGGCGAACCGCCGGTTAGAGGACACGTACCACGTCCTTATTGACAGGAGATTGGTTGAGAATGGATCCTAGTGATATTTTCGACTAGGCATTTGGCTCTTTGTGAGCTAGAGTTTATTTGAATTTGTCCACCCCGACAGACTGTTGCGGAGGGTGGATGAGCTTTGCTTTAAGTGTTGATGGATTTATTTCAATTTTAAATATTTTGGATTTTGAGATTTTTTTTTATTTTTAGATATTTGGAACGACATTGGAAATTATTTGGAATGGACCCCTCCGGTTGAGATTTTTGTTCAACGCGGCCATCATCGGGGTGTTTGGGGGCATTTTTTTATTTGTAATTTGAACCTTGTCAACTCTGTATGGATGTCGACAGAGGGTCGGGTTTCGTAGGCTTTATGCCTCTGTGAGTGAATTCTATTGATTATAGGCCTTGAAGCTCTAATATGAATGTATTAAAATAATTACACCGGTCCCCATAACCGTATATTTATTTGATGGTCCGAAACCTGTCGACTTCTATTGATCCGTATAGAGGTATCGGATTCGGACTTGAATTCACTTGTTGACCTGCGCAGCATCCCTAGGCGTCACGTGTGTACCAATAACACGCTCGCCGGGGCCCATGCGGGTGTTTTCGTAGTTTTCCCTTTAGTGTACCTATGTGTATACAAACTACGGTGCACTTGTGCGGGGGTATTTTGAAATAATTGTAGTTGTGCATGTAACTGTCATTTGAGTGCACACAACTTTTCATTTGAGAGCTTGTACACGCCTTCTGTCCGCTAGTACGAGTATTGCGGATCCGGTGGCGGGTTGTAGCAACTTATGGATTGAATTGTTTGCTGCTTTGTACAGGTAGACTGTCGTGCACTACTTGTTATTTTCTGTAGGGGCATTGTAGTGCACTAACGAATCTCCTGCTTTTACCTGTAGATGCTGACATCTACTGTGCTTCTTTGGTATTCACTCATGATAGCATGTTGTATGCACAACAAGCTTTCTATAACAACTCGTAGAAGTTTGCTTTTGCTATAATCTTTTGACATTCTACTCGTAGATGACGTCTAGTGTATACGAGGGGTCTTCTGCAAGGGCCCATAGGAATTTGCTTTTGTTGTCGTCATTTGGCACCCTATTTGTAGAGAACATCTTGTATGTATAATGAGTCTCTTGTATTTATAGAATATTTGTTATATTTACAATGCATCTACCCCCACTTGCTTGTAAATGGGACCACTGTATGCATTGCAAGGCTCTTGTCATCACCTCTCTAACTTGTAGGTCAAATGTTGTATATGTGATGAACTTTTGCATGCCATGAATTTTCTACTTTCTTGTTGGAGTTGTTGGTTTAAAGATCTAGAACCTTGTTCTTTAGAATCTTACACTTTTGACCTTGTTGTGCAATCATCAACTTAAGATTCTAAGAGTCCTCATGTCATGGCTTTAAGATCAAGCCTTACTTTTCATAATCTTCCGGTTTCTTGTAAACAAGTCATACTTGGAAGATCTTTATTTTCAAAGATAATTTGCAATTTGTATAATGATATTGATATCAAATTCCTCCATCTTTTCAATCAAGATGATCACTACAAGTTGCTCGTCATTGCTCAAATAAATTTGAACCTTATCAAATCTTGAAATGAATTTGTGTATGAGTCATTTCTTGCTTGGATGAGATTTGGATGGATTGCCCTTTTTAATTAACGTTCGCATTCTCATTAGAATGATAATTCCATAGGAACATTGATTATCCTCCAAATCACATTTTTCAAAGCTCCTCCTTTGATGTTTATTTGAGTCCTTCAACTTGTGTTTATGAATGATTTAGATCTCTTTGGCTAGCATTTTGCATTCAACTTGAGATGATAATTCCTTAACATTCCATTTAGATTTTGATATCATTTTTAAGTCAAGCTCTTTATAATTGTCCCAAGTCACAATCTTGAATCATTGTTCTTTTGCATTTGTTCTAGCTCAAAATGTTGGAGCCTTGCTTCAATATTCAATTTTGATTTAAATTGTTACAGATTAAATTAGGCTCAAGTTCATGTCATGTTCTGATCGAGTTCGAGTTCAAATGAAGTCCTCCATATGATCCAACTTGCTTGAGTTCAAATGTACAAGATCATGTTCAAGTTCTTTAGAGTTTATGTTCATTCAAGTTTGAGTCAAATGTTTGCAGGTTCAATTAATGTCCATATTGAGCTCAAGTTAAGTTCTCATTTAGGTTCAAATTTTAGTTATTCATTTGAATGCATCTCCACGAACTCCTTGTATATGCTTGTAGGTGTATTTTAATTTCTTTAAAAAAATTTCTAAGTCATGGGTTCTTGTTGAAAATTTTGGCAGCACTCCGGCGTCGTCCTCGCGTAGGGGGCTGCCTCGAAGTGAGTAAGGCCTTCCCGCCTGCCAAGAAAGGCAGTCACGGTAGGTGTCGGGTGACACCGCGGCCGCAGTTCCAATCCCCGCTCGCTAAAAAAAGAGGTCACGGGGTCTTTGAGCACAGATTTAAAGTATGACATTTTCCCCGCCTAAAAGCAGTGACGGGTACTTAATTAAATAATTTTTTTTACAAATAACAAATTTCCCCGCCTGCTAAGAAAAGCAGTCACGGGTACTTATATTTTCATGCATACGAATTTCCCCGCTCGCTCAGTGCGTCACGGGTACTTAAGTTTTCCTCGCCCGCTAAGAAAAGCGGTCACGAGTACTTATTTCATGCATAGAAATGTAAATACTAATTTTTACCTTGGGTGTGCAGTAATCGAGGCGGTGACGGTGGATGATGGCGACGTAGGAACCTGCGATTCATAATTAAAAAAAATTTTACTTGTGCAATTTAATTAATCATATTTTTATTTGAAAAAGAAGCTAGAGAGAGAAAGAAAAGGAAGAGAGCTCTCTTTCTAGAGAGAAAGAGAGGGAAAGAGAGGGAAAGAAAGGATTTTATGGGTTTTTTGGTGGAGTGGGCTTAGAATGTGTAGGAAATTGGGGGAGTAAGGTTAGAGAGAGAAAATCTCTCTTTCTCTAATTTTTGGAGAGAGAAAGAGAGAAGGAAACTCTCTTTCTAGAGAGAGAAAGAGAGGGGAAAGATGGAATTTGCGTAGAGAGGGTTTAGGAGGTGCAAGGAAGTGAGAGGAGAGATTTAGAGAGAGAAAATCCCTCTCTTCTCAATTTTGGAGAGAGAAAGAGAGAGTGTAATTTTTTTCTCTCTCTAGGGAAGGAATTTGAAGGTATGGTGGAGAGGGAAGATGCTTGGGGTGGAGATGGAGCTATTCATGAAGAGATTTCACTCTCATTCTAGAGAGAGAAAATTTTCTCTCTCTAGGTTAGAGAGAGAAAATGATGGATGAAAAATTTTTTTTGTTGAAATGGTGTAGGAGGTGTGGGGATTGTGACTTTGGGCGATCAAGTCATTAATAAGAGTACACGTTTTAGATATCTTGGATCTATTGTTCAGAGTGATGGTGAAATAGATGGGGATATTATCAGCAGAATTCAAGTTGGATGGTTGAAGTGGAGGAATGCATCGGGCTTGTTATGTGATAGAAATGTACCCCTCAAACTTAAGGGAAAATTCTATAAGATGGTAGTGAGGCCTGCAGTGCTTTATGGTGCCGAATGTTGGCCATTAAAAGAGAAGCATAATACTAAGTTAAGTGTGGCAGAGATGAGGATGCTCAGGTGGATGGGTGGCTTTACCCTTAGAGATAGGATACGAAATGTGCATATACGTGAAAAGGTTGGAGTAGCTCCAGTAGAAGAAAAGATTAGAGAGAGTCGCCTTAGATGGTTTGGTCACATAAAACGGCGGCCTTCCGATGACCCGGTTAGGAGAGTAGAGGTATTAGATTCGACTTATGTTAAGAAAGGTAGGGGTAGACCTAAAAAGACTTGGTTAGAAAATATTAGGAATGACCATTCTTTATTAGATTTAAACGAGAATTTGACTTTTAATAGGACACAATGGAGAAAAAGGATTCATGTAGCCGACCCCACGTAGTGGGATAAAGGCTTGTTGTTGTTGTTGTTGTTGGTGTAGGAGGTGTGGGGAAGTGTTTTTTTGTGAAGGGATGTGGGTGATTTAGTGAGTGGATGTGGAGATAAAAAAGAAAATAGAATTAAGGTTTTTGTAGGTTTTGAGAAAAAGGGTTGGAGGAGGAAGAAGAAGATGAAGGAGAGGAAGGAGAAGAGAGGGGAGGAAGAAAATTGAAGGAAATGGTGGGAAACTTGGAGGGAAGATGAAAAATGGAGAAGAAAAAGAAGAGGGACGGAAGAAGAAGAAGAAGAAAGAGAGGAAGAATGAGAGGTTTACCTTGCTTGGAGGAGGAGAAGAGGGAGGCCGGCGGTTGGAATCGCGTGAGGGAGAGGGAGTTCGCGGCTTGGAGGCGTGGAAGTGTCGTGAGATGAGAGTTGGGGGGGGGGGGGGGGCGGTTGGGAGAGTATGAGGGTTTAAGTGGGTATTTAGGGTATTTTTTTGGATTTTTTTTTATTTAGAAAAAACCTTTTTTTATTTAAAAAGCTCTTTCTCTCCCTTTCTTTCCAAAATTTTTTTTAATTATATTGCACAAATAAAAATAAAATTTTAATCTTCCATCAAGTTGGTCGTCGCGTCGCCGCTCACACACGTCGTCGTCTCGATTCGCGCGCCCAAAAATTAAAATTTTCGCCGACCGTCGACCCCCACCAATATGGGTGTCGATCTTAGCTGTTTCCGTTGCTCTGGACGCATCGGCGCTGTCCGTTTCGCGAACGGAGGTCATCTCGGCAATTTTGGGTTTTCGGTCGACACGCGTCGGGTGAGTTTTTGCGCGATTTCGAGCTCTTTCGCTTTTGAAACCCTCCTTGCGCGGTCGACTCGATTCGACACTAGTATTAGGCTCAACAACTAAGTTTGCACCTTCATTCGCACTTACATATGTTATTCCCTACACCTTCTTGCCTCACACATGTTGATCCTCAAATTATCTTCTCATTTATGTTGGATTGCCTCTCTTTCAATGCACCTGTTGCTTTAAGCCTACTTGCAATGATGTGAGATCATTGGTCACTCTTCTTGCATACTCGTGACCTTCATCTTCCAACTACTTCTCTGTCTCTCTCATTACCACTCTCATGGCACAATTTTGTGCATGATTTAAGTCATCCCTAATCTTATTTCTTTTATCTTCTCTATAGTGTCATTATTTTAGCATTCTCTTCTTAAATCAAAACTTCTTCCCATATTGGTACATCAATCAAGTTTAATGATGTCAACACTTTAAATTTAATGACGTGAGATCATTGACTGCTCTTCTAGTAGACTCACCTCCTTCAACATCCAAATTGTTAACTCTCTCTCATTATCTGTTGACCCTTATATACTGAACCATGCGCTAAAGGAGCGAAATCGGTGAAATTGACGATGTGCAATTGGACGGAACTCGTCAGTTAAAGGGTCAAATGACCGTGTCATTGCAATCAGGACATCAATTTTACCTAAGTCGAGACCCCTTGCGGTCAAATTAGACTAAATCAGACCAAAGGGACAACCCACGCCAGAAATTAATGCACGACACCACCCAAATGATGTCCGATTGCAGAATGGACTCTGTTGTTGCGTCTGGAACGTCGTCGCCACTCAGAATATACATCCTATTTGATTAATTGGGCTCGGTCGAGGCGACAACACATAAATTGAGGAATTTGGCACTCGACATCGCCCAAACAACATCCGAACACAGAACGAACTTTGTCGTTGCGTCCGAAACATAGTTGAAATTTAGAATATACATCTTATTTAATTAATTGGGATCAAACGAGGTGGCGACACGAATCCTAATGTGACGACACATAAATCGAGGAATTTGAAGCTCGACATCACCCAAATGATGTCCGATCTCTTAATAGACTTCAACGTTGCATCCGGAATATCGTATACATTCAAAATATATATTTTACTTGTTCAATCAGGGTCATCCAAAGTGGTGGCCCGGATCTCAAAGTGATGACATATATATCGAGGAAAAGGGACCTCAACACCATCCAAATGATCTCTGATTGTGAAACAAACTTCAACATTGTGTTTAGAACTTTCTCAATACCCAAGGGTGATAGTCAATTTGGTTAAATTAAAGATGTGCGAGGAGGTCGACATGCATCTTGAGGAGAAGCATGAATTTTGAGGAAAAATATCACTCGATGGTACCCAAATGATGTCTAATTGACCAACCGACTTCGCCTTTGTGTATGGAACATCGACAATACTCTAAATCCACTATTAATTTGTTCAATTACGATTATTCGGTGAAATCGACATGTTAAACAAGGGAACATGCACATAAAACAAGAAAGCACACAAATCGAGGCATTCTTTGAGTTGATTAATGCAGTGTTGTTGATGGGGACCATCCTAATCCGCATGAGCACCAGACCGTTGCATGTTCCACTACTTTAGGTATTTGCCCTTTCTATTATGCACGTTCCTTTTCAGCTTTTTCTTTTGCTTATTTTAAATAATAAGTTAGTTAGGAGAAGGACATATACTCCACAAACACAAAACTACAAACTGACATATATGAAATACTATTTTCTACTACTACTGTTCCATTGGGTTGTTTGTGTTTAACCCTCTTGTAGGTCAGCTCCGGCGCTCCTCGGCATGGAAGTCTTAGCTCCGGCGGCTTGTTGCGGATAAGGTACATCAAGTTCGTATTAGAGCTAGCGACTGAGAGATGGCTGCAGAGAGTTCTCATAGGGCTCCTGACGACGATCGGAGCTTGGATGTCATGTGGACAGCGCAAGCTAGCGTCACTCGACAACTAAACGAATTGAGGGCAGGCTTTCTCTGCCTCTCGACGGAACTACGCAATGACATTTTGGATCTCAAAACCTCCATCGGCAATATTCCTGCACCAAGTCAACACCAATCGGCACCAGTGCCCACTTTTAGAGTTCTGCAGGGCAGAGCGGATCATCATCGCTACCTCAACCTGCTGTTATGGAGTTCACGGATTCGGATGAGCTTAATTATCAACCACATGGCGACTTTACGGAATCGAAAGACGAGGGACAACTCCAATATTACAATCGCCCCCAGACCTCGCAAACCAAGACATGCCAGATAGGCCAAATTCCGTGTCAAATTGAATATTCCTTTTTTTGAAGGGTGTTTGCATATCGAAGATTACCTCGATTGGGAGAGGGTGGTCGAAGCATTCTTCAAATATATGGAGATCAGCCCAGAAAAGCAAGTTAAATATATCGTGTGCCTTTTGGAAGGAAGTGCCAGTGCGTGGTGGCTATAGCTATTGCAATCCTGTCATAGAGAAGGCAAGGGATCGATTCGCAGCTGGTTCCGCATGAAACAGCTGCTCAGAGGGTTCTTACCCACCGACTATGAACATATGTTGTATTTGCAATACCCTTCCTAAGGTCAGCGTTCGGTGAGTGAGTACACCTAGGAATTCTACAGATTGAGCGCCCAAAATAATCTGCAGGAATTTGAAAATCATCTCGTCGCTTGCCTGAAGGATGTGAAACAAGATAAGCTTGAACTCAATTCCATTTGGACACTCTCTCAGGCAATCAACTTTGCCTTGAAAGTTTAGACTTAGTTAAATTGCCACTCACGCAGCAACTCTAATTGAAGGTCTTATGTGGAGCCGTATGCTAACCATAATCGGGGCAATGTGATAAACCCTAGACCTCCTCTAGCTGCTCGAACACCTAGTAATCATGTCCCTAATCCGAGTTTCAATGTCACTACTGAGCCCAAGGGATCGAGCAAGGCGTCTGTTCCTGCCAAGGAAAATCCCTATAGCAAGCCCAGCACTCTGAAATGTTTCAAATGTTTTCAGCGAGGACATAAGTCTAATGAGTGTCCAAATCGGCAACGAATTCAGCTTTTATAAGGAGAAGTCCATAACACTGAAGGTGAGCAAATCTCCGTCGAGCAGGAATCCGAAGTAGGAGTTGAAGATGTTCATGGTGATGATGACTAACCCCTCATTTGTGTTCTACAAAAATTGTTGCTAGCACCAAGAAATCCCAATGCATCTCAGCGTAATGCCCTATTTAAAATGAGATGCACCATCAAAGGCAAGGTTTGTGATGTGCTGATTGACAGTGGTTGCACCAAAAACGTCATCTCCTGATTTGTTTTCAAGCTCTGCAGTTGAAAACAACCAGCAACCCACAACCTTACAAAATTAGTTGGATTAAAAAGGGTATGGAAGTGGCTGTGTCTGATATGTGCCGTGTTATATTTTCTATTGGCAAACATTATGTTTGTGAAGTCCTCTACGACGTCATTGACATGAACATTTGCCACCTCATATTGGGCAGATCTTGGCAATACAATATACAGCTGCTAGAAAAATGTCTATATTATGAACTGGAAGGGGAGGAAGCTTAGACTCTGTCCGCAAGCCTTCTCGATGTCTGGCCCAGACAAGAATCCAAATACTGTGTTCATCATATCAGGCAAGCTATTGGTACAATCTTGGCAAGATAGTAGGTCCATATTAGCATTAGTGGTGTCTGACAATCACAAAGAAGCACCCACTACTTGTTACCCAAGTGAAGTGAAAAAATTGCTGAATAGTTTTCTGGACATTCTTCCGCCCAAGCTGCCCTCGAAACTACCTCGTTTGCGTTTTGTACATCACCAAATAGAATTTGTTCGTGGGGCCACGTTGCCGAACCTCCCACACTACCGAATGAATCCCAAAGAGTGCTCCATCTTGCAAACCATTATTGAGGAATTACTTGACAAACAATTAATTCAACATAATTTAAGCCCATGTGTTGTACCCGCATTGTTGGTTCCTAAGAAAGACGGTCAATGGAGAATGTGCATCAATAGTAGGGCGATCAATAAAATTATTGTGAAATATAGATTTCCCATTCCCCGGTTGTCTGATTTGTTGGATCGCTTGGTCGAAGCTGCTGTGTTTTCCAAATTGGATCTGCGAGGCAGCTACCATCAAACCCGCATATGTCCTAGAGATGAGTTGAAACTAGCATTCAAGACGCGTGATGGGTTGTATGAGTGGAAGATAATGCCCTTTGGGCTTTGCAATGCACCTTCCACGTTTATGCGGTTGATGCATGAGGTGCTGCAACCCTTTCTAGGAAAAACTTGTGTCACTTATTTTGATGATATTCTTGTATTTAGTACTAACCTTTTAGATCACCTTCATCACCTGACCGATATTCTACAAGTTCTTCGGCACCATAAGCTTTACTTAAACCCGACCAAGTGTGAATTTGCAACATCTAAAGTTCATTTCCTTGGTTTCATTCTCTCTGTGAATGGTGTAGAAGTGGACCCGAGGAAGGTTGCGGCTATTTGAGAGTGGCTTACACCCCGATGACTATTCGATATATGAAGTTTCCATAGGTTAGCAAACTTTTATAGAAGATTTATCAGAGGTTTTAGTGTCCTGGTGTCTCCGCTTACAGATTTTTTGAAGTCAAGCAGCTTTAAGTGGACTTCGGAGTAGCAAACTAGCTTTGATACATTGAAAGTGGCATTATGTTCAGCTCATGTGCTAGCTTTACCCAATTTTGAGAAACCCTTTCATGTAGATACCGATGCCTCCGCAATAGGCATTAGCGCGTTCTGTCACAAGAAACCAGGCCAGTTGAGTTCTTTAGTGAAAAACTAAGCATAGCGTGGCAAAAGTGGTTGACGTACGAGAAAGAACTGTATGATGTTATCCGAGCTCTAAAACAGTAAGAACACTATCTTCATCAAGATTTCGTCCTATGCAGTGACAACCAAGCCCTTCAATATCTCAACAATAAAAAAACCATCAATCGGATGCATGCCCATTGAATCATCTTTCTTCAAAAAATCACTTTTGTACTACAGCACAAAGCAAGAAAGTTAAATATAGTGGCTAATGCCCATAACAGGCGATCTGCGATGTTGGTTCGTCTCCAAATAGAGATCACCGAATTACAAGAGATAAAAAAATTCTACGCCACTGATGTTGACTTTTCCCCGTTCTGGGAACAGTTCATGAATGGTCAATCCAGTGGTGACTACAATATCCGGCATGGCTTCTTATTTAAAGCCAATTTTCTGTTTATATCGAGCTCCTCTTGGTGCCAATATCTTATCAAAGAAACGTATTGTGGTAGCCTTGCAGCTTATTTGGGCTGAGAGAAAACCCTTGCCAAGCTCCAGGTTCGCTTCTTTTGGCCTCGGTTAGCTCGCGATGTGTCCAGGTTCATAGAGAAATGCTCAGTGTGTCAAACTTACAAGGGGATTGCTCAGAATATCGGCTTATACTTGCCACTCCCTACGCCTGATTCAATTTGGGAGGACCTTAGTATCGACTTTGTTTTCGACCTCCCATAAACAAAGAATGGAGTCAACTCCATTATGGTGGTTGTCGATAGATTCTCAAAGATGACACACTTTATTCCCTGTAAGAAGATATTTGATGCAATTCATGTGGCTAGACTATTTTTAAAAGAAATAATATGCTTACATTGGCTTCCACGAAGTATTACATCAGATCGCGATGTTAAGTTTGTCAACCATTTCTGGCGCGAGCTATGGAAGCGTCTCCACACTGATCTCAAGCTGAGCTCGGCGTACCATCCTCAAATCGATGGCCAAATAGAAGTTGTTAATCGTACTCTCTATAACATGCTACGATATCTAGTCTAGGAGAAATGGGAAGAAATGTTGAGCCAAGCTGAGTTCGCCTTCAATTCTATACCCAACAGATCCACGGGTCACAGCCCTTTCAGTATAGTCTGTACTAAGATGCCCAATCATTTGATTGACGTCGCCATTATACCAAAATGTCAAAACACCGCCGCCGCTCAATCAGCACAACAGTTCCAAAATATCTTAGAAGAGGTCCATACTAAGCTGGATGAATCCAACTTAAAATATAAATAATCGGCAGATTTTCATCGTCGACGCAAAGTTTTTAACCAAGGAGATCTGGTGATGCTCTGCGTTCGTAGAGAACATTTTCCTCTCGGCACCTATACTAAACTCAGTCCTAGGAAGATTGGCCCCTTTCCCGTCCTGTGGAAAATAAATGATAACGCCTACATTATAGATCTGTCGGTCCATATTCAGACTTCGTCCACCTTCAATGTGAGTGATATCCATCAATATCATCATCCCGACAATGCCAACACTCATGTATCTTCGTCGGTGACCGGCTCTTCTGAAGAAGGGGAGATATGATGGGGACTATCCTAATACGCATGAGCACTAGACTGTTGCATGTTCCACTACTCCAGTACTTTTCCCTTTCTATTATGCACGTTCCTTTTCAACATTTTCTTTTCCTGATTTTAAATAGTAAGTTAGTTAGGAGAAGAAGGATACTCTACAGACACAAAACTACATATATACATATATGAAATACTATTTTTCTGCTACTACTGTTCCATTGGGTTGTTTGTGTTTAACCCTCTTACAGGTCAGCCTTGGCACTCCTCCACAGGGAAGACTTAGCTCTGGCGGCTTGTTGTGGATAAGAAACATTAGTTGTCAGGTTAAATTAATGCAGTAAAAGATATATCACTAATTTAGCTATTTACTTATAGAAATCTTAATAAAAAAACAGGTGCCAAATGGAGAAAAGCGCTCAAATCTAATTAATGCACGTTAATGTTACCTCGTTTCGTCTGTCAATCGAACTCGTTACAGCTGGCCTTCACGCAACGTTTTGTCATTAAAAACAAGAGAATACGAAGTCTTGCCGATGTTTTTCCTCTCTCACACCAATTGGAAGCAGTCCGCTCAAAAATCCCGTAGCCGCCCCTTCAAGCCATCCTTAACCTCTTTGACTAGCCTTAATCGAAAGTTCTCCGTCTTTATCAGAAGGGGTAATTAACTATAGGGGTTGTGCCTATAGGAAACCAGAACTCAATTATAAAATCCTCACAAAATGAAGGTGAAATCTCTGGGTAGTATCTTATCTACAAACACAATCTTCTTTCCCAAAATTTACCCCGTAACTTAATCTGTTAACCCTCCCCCCCAGCGCGAAAAAAAAACAGGGAGGCCAGGGCCGAATTTCGGAGTCCACTTTAATCTCTTTCGTGGCTCATTTTGTGCTTGATTCAAGTCATCCTTAACCTCTTTGACTTTCTCTTCTCTACGGTGTCGTAACATCTAAGCATTCTCTTCCTAAATCAAAACCTTCTTCGCATATTTTTATTTTCTTGCGAATTCTTGTGACAAACTCAATATTTTGAATGTTTCTTCTACTTGCGATGACACCATCAAATTCTTTAATTGGCAAGTCTTTAATTATTGTTCCCGCCCAGTCTCTTTAATAATCTCAAATCTTCAAATGCCACTATTATAATGTTTCAAGAAGCATATAAGGAAATATGACTCCTGTCCCAGTTACTTTTAGGAAAGCAATATATGTAGGGTTTATAATCTTAACTCTGATATATTATCTGTACAACAAAAGGATTTTTCAATATACGAATATTATAGTGCCTTGAGGGGTAAATGTGATGATGAGCTTCTTCAATATTAGCCTTCCACAACAAACTAATCCATTCTTTTGATAAAATTAGAATGAGGATTTTCTCATTGTCACAATTCTCTCTTCACTTCAGTCTCATGTGCAATTACAGTTGATGAAAGATTCCATCATTGTCTCTATTCTCTCATATTTTCTATGGTCACTGAGTATTCAACTCCCTAGTAGCCTTTGAATATTCTGTTCTAGCTACATGACATTATGGTGGTCGTGATTATCAACAAGGATGTGGAGGAAAATCTTTTCATTATGATCAGGCTAAACATTTGTCAGATAGTTGTTGGGCTAAATTTGGTTATCCCTCTATTGACTTAACGTGCCTCTGGATCATCTTTCACCAATATTGGCTCTCTTACTCCCACCACCTCTTCTAGGTCTATTTCTTAGGAGGATTATAATCATCTTGTTTGACATTCACAGACAGTATTGTCTGTGTCTCATGATACTACTTCTGGCTCTTTTGTTGTTGCTTTCTTGGACATGTCTTACATATCATATTGTGGTGTTTCCTCACATATGACAATTAATTGCCATCTATTTTCTTTTATTAACCCACCCTCTTTAGCAAAAACTGTTTTTCTACAAATCTTTCTTCTAGATGTCATATATTTTTTTTCAATTTCCTATCAATTTACTTGTCCATAAACCTCTCTTCTAGATGTCTTATATATTCTTAAATTTCCTATCAATTTGCTCTCCATTCATTGTCTTACCAAACATAACAATTGTTCTAAAATGTTTTAGCCCCCAAATTGTAGTTCACAGGATCTTGATATGGGAAAGATGGTGGAGATGTTTAAGCTAATGGAGTTTACTGCTTGATACTCTAGTCTTCTTTATTTTCTCTTCCACCATCACTCAACGCAATACATTTTATACGCTCTTCAAAAATTTAACGTAATACTTGTGAAGTTGCTAAAAATTATTTGGTATCTTTTTCATTTCAACGATATCTCTTAGTACCATCTTGTCTATACTTGTTATTCTAAGGTATGGGGTTTGAGTTTTGTTTTGACCAATCTCGAGTTTAAGTATTTTATTACCTTTGTTAATGATCATTCAACTATCACATGAGTTTATCTGTTCAAATGTAGATCATAAGTTCTACATTTATTCAAAAGCTTCTATCCAAAAATAAAAGTTCACTAATCTACATTGATCAAAACTCCTCATATTGATGATATTTTTTGAATTCATACGTAATCAATTTCACTCTTTATACTGAATATAAAATTCTTCATCAAATATCTTGTCGATATACATCTCAACAAAATGATTTGTCTAATGCAAGCATTGTCTTGTCATTTGCTTAATGTTGCCAGAACCTTACCTTAATATTCCATATGAATACCCTCGATGTTCTTGGGGAATGAGATTTTAATTGCTTGTTATTTATTTATCATCTCTTCTCTATGGTCATTAGTGATGCTACTTCATTATTTATTTCGACAAAACATCCTTCTTTATTACTTCCAAGATTTTGTTGCCTTGTTTGTTCGTTTCTTTGAACCTGGTTGCAAACTCTTGTACTAAATAAGGCTACCAATTTTCTTATTAGCCGCCTCTGTACATCACTAGATGTTACATTCCATGAAACGTCTTCTTATTTTTCTCTCAATTCTCTGCCAGATCATCATCTTCCCTTGTTCTTATTCTTCCTCGGTCACTTCCATCTTCTCTATCCCTACAGGTGTATACCAGACAACCTCATCCTCCTGCTACAACACCACCTCCCCCAATTTTGTTCGAACCGATTGATGACCCACCTATTAATAAATTCTTTGATCCTTATATATACATTGCTTAACAAAGAGACAAAAGATCAATTATTTACAACATTATTATATCTTATGTGATCTTCGGTTGACTTTCTACTAGTTTTTCTGCTTTTTTCTTGTCCTTTGATTAAACCCCTTACATATTAGGAAGCCCTACATGACCAATGCATAACTAGACTAAGCTTTGACATACTTTTAAGTTGTATTTGTAGATCTTCAACTTTCTTAGACATATTTTATTTGGTTTTGTTATCTTAGTTAACAAGCTCAATGACATTTCACTCACAATAAGTGCTCACAAAGGAGTTACTCAAATAAAACACCACCCACAAAAATGTTTTATGATAAAAGAGTTGGTTGACGAAAATGTTTTCTAGGGATTGAATTCGATGACAATAAATAAGAAATTTTCTTTTCTCAAAGGAAATATGAAACTTATATTCTAGAAAAAAAAAATGTTCTTTTAGATTGCAAAAAACAAAAATGTTAATACTTTCATAGGCCCTCAAAAGGCTTGAAATGACAGAAATTTAATGACCACCTCTTGTTAGTTAAGGTTAGTTTGAAAATTAATCTTACCATAAGTTGACTAGATATCTCATTTGTCATTAGTTTCAAATTAATGCATGCAAAATCCAAAAAAAGAAGCATTCGGATCAGGAAATATCTTGGAAAGGATTTGTCATACCAATAAAATGGGGCACCTGTAAGTTGAAGCCTCTTCTTCGATGCTAATTATGTTGGCTAAGTAGAAGACAATAAATCAATCTCAGTATATTGTATCATTTTTTGGAGCAATTTGGTCTCATGGAAAAACAAGAGGCAGATAGTTGTGGCCATAAGGGCTATACTCATTCAGTCTGTGGAATGATGTATGTAAAATCTTTGTAATCCATGTAGTTTTTTCATTGGAACGAGAAATTAGAGGACTTTGTAAAAGAAGAGGGCTCGTGGGATATGGGATGGTGAGGGAACAAATAAATTATGCACGATGTTATAATCAGAACTTGTAAATGTACCATCTTGTCTATACTTATTAGCACTGGTAATGACTAGTTCCTCCAGTTGAGTTCTTGTTTCTTCAGCTCCAAGGACAAGAATTGATGATAGCTAATGCTTTAAAGAGATAATTAACGTGACATTTACATTCTAGTTTATTGATCGATTGAAAGAGGGATAATCAGAACTTGTAGATGTTGGGAGAATAACTAGACTGAGCTACAAGAGTTATTGCAATTTGGTTAGGGGTCAAAATATTGGTTGGATCTGTTGGATGAGCATGCCAGTTTACTATTTCAACAGTCTGATATTAGTTTTAAGCAGTCAAAACTATAATGTAATTCAAATTTATCATGTTTCAAGTTGCTGAACTGGTTGAATTGTCCGGTCCAATTTTCTCAGTAATGTTTAAAACAGTTAGTGCATCACTAAGGTTTCGTTTGGGACGACTTTCTTACTGCATCGTAAAGTAATTTTTTAGTGTAAATATTTTGATCTTTGTACCAGGAAGCTGCTATAAGTAAGACTTCGCTTAGGACGGTTTATTTACTGTTTCATGAACCAGCTTTTTAGTAAAAAAATTTATTTTTTTATATTAAAAAGCTGCTTTAAGAAGCAATAAAAAAGCCGTCCCAAACGAAGGCTAAGTCTTGTGTAGCTTGCTTTAGCTTTTCCCTTGTTTTGACTTCTGATACTAATTCATTGCCATCCCATATTTCCTGCAGCTCATGGAAAGGTTTTGGACGAATTCTTTATCTCCACAGCAGGTGGGTCTGTAAGCCGGAAAATATATATTTCTAGGTGGCAAAATATCCCGCTGGGTTTGGGGAATGGTATCTGTACAATTCTAGACTAAGGTTTCGTTTGGGACGACTTTCTTCCTGCTTCATAAAGCTGCTTTCTAGTACAAAAATTAAAATTTTTATACTAAAAAATCGCTTTAAGAAGCAGTAAGAAAGCCATCCCAAACAAAGCCTAAATTTTTATGACCAGCTTTGAAAGACTACTAAATTTTGAACAAGATATATTTCTCCTACTCTACTATATTTCAGGCAAATTCCAAACAGACGTTGGGAGAAGTTGGGCCTCTGAGGTGACTTCAAGAAGGAATAAGAGACTAAGAGAACTTGATTCATAGAAGTATCAGAAGAAATAAGGTAATTTTGCCATATCAATTCAGAACTCAGGTTAAAGTTTCTTCCACTGAAATTCTAAGAATACGAATAAATGGTGGCTTCATTGAGTACCGAGGTCAGAAATCTTCAAAATGACTTCAATGGTGCAGCCTTTTTAACGTTAAATCTACAATTTTATCAGTTTGATCGTCGCCATATTTATTATTTCAATGAGATAGTAGTTTGCTAAAGCTCTAGATAGTTATTGCAGATTACTAAAGCCTTAGAAGCATGGAAGTTAGGAAGGAAAGTCTTATTAGCTCAATGAAATTTATAAGTTTTTTTCTCATTGATGGTCATGTTGTCATTGCTAACTGAGTTATCCAGGGAGAGTGATTTAGGAATTTTCTTTACCCTTTTTAAATAAAACGTTTGTCTTTTCTTCTTATGTATCGCATTTTATAACTCCCATAAATTTGATATAGGGAAGGATTGTGTTTATCTTCAGATCAATGGAGGTGATCTAATCATTCTTTAGTGCTTTTTTAAGATCACGATTAAGGTTTCGTTTAGGACGGTTTTCTTTATTGCTTCATTAAAAAAAAAAATTTATTTAAAGATTAATTTTTTTATACTAGAAAACTGCTTTAAGAAGTAGTGAGAAAGCCGTCCCAAATGAAACTTAAGATTTTGTTTGTGATAGCTTTAGAATACTTTTTTTTTCTTGTTTTAAAAATATTTTTATATTAAAAAGTAGTTTTACAAAGCTGCAAGAAAGTCATCCCAAACAAAGCCTAAGGTTTAGATTGGAATAGCTTTTTTATTATTTTTTAAAACAGCTTCTTAATTTAAATATTAAAAAATGTTTTAAAAATAATAAGAAATGTGTATCAAATGAAGCCTAAATTATTTTCACCTCTTTCACTGATTTTTTTTTATTTTTTTTTTTTGTTTAAGTAGAAGTCTTTTCTACTTGTTTAAGTGGATTGGACTGTTACTCTGCCTCTGCCTCCATCAATCCTTGTGGGGCTTTTTTCATATTTACTAGTTGAGCCTTTTCTTTTATTTAAAGTGGGTGATCTACATAAATGTCACAGATTTTTTATCTATTTGCATATCTGATATTAAAAATTTATATTTATTTATCATTTAACCATCTAAATTATATCAAAATATGCGTACTTTAGATAAGTTAGTGTAAGTAATAACTTTTATGTAAAAGGGTTGAAGTGTTAGATATATAAATATATAAAAATTTATTATTGGAAAGTACTGCACTAAAATATTTTGTGATGCTGAATATGAAAATAAATCGTTGATATTTGTACAAAGATAGATTATTTATTTTAAAAATGCAAATTATGTAATTTAATATATTATTTATTTTATAAACCATCAAACTGATAATAAAGCCCAATTATTTAAAAGTAAAATAGCAAAAGCTTTGTGAAATGCAGTTTACGACATACGCTTTATTTGGAATAACTTTTGGTCATTATTTTTTCTCTATGTTTTTAAGAATTTTGTGTAATAAAATTTTGTAAAAAACAGTAAAAATAATATTCCAAATGAAAATTTAGTAAATGTTTTTTTCTTTTGGGGGAAATAAAATTTAGTAAATGTTGAAACATGGAATTATAGTCGTTAAGAAAGTTTCTAGTCAAGGGTTGCACTCAATCCTTTTAGATTTATGATGATATCTCTTGTTATCATGAAAGCTTACCAATAAATCTTCCTTCTCATGTGTAATAAGAAAGTTTCTAGTCAAGGGTTGCACTCAATCTTCTCAGATGTATTAGGGGTGTTAAAATGGGTCAATAGATAATGTTGGCTTTGACCCGAAATTGATCCGACCTGAATCCGGTGAACCCAAATTCGACCCATTTAATAAACGGGTTCAAAATGTGAATCTGGTGAATTCGAACCAAATCTGCTAACAATTTAAATGACCTGAATCTGATCGGATAACTCATTTTAAATTTTTTTTTTAATAATAGATTTTAGATTAATTAATAAAAAAGACAATAATGCTAACAAATAAAAAATTAAAAATAAAAATAAAAATGATAATTTCATGTTAAAATTGGGTTGGCGGGTCAACTTGAATTTGACCTATTTAATAAATAGGTCAGAATTTCGGACTCAAATCTGACCTATTTATTCAACGGGTCAACTTGTGTTCGGATTTTTCAAGTCGGGTTGATGGGACGAATTATTTTTTGACACTCCTAAAATTATGATAAACTCTCTTGTATTATGTAAGCACATCTAAGTTATGTTTGATAAGTTGGCTTGTTAATTTTTTTCAGCCAAGTCAAACTTGATTGGTTAGTTCGCTCGTTGATTTTGATCCAAATCAATTCAAACAAACTTTGGTTCAATTTAAGAGCAGCTTGATCAATTGCTACATATTATACATATTTCTACTTCTTCAACATATATAGCCAACCTAATTACATGGTAAAAAATGGTTTCAAAGGAACATTCAAGACATAGATAGAGGAATTACTTTATAATTCTAATTATTAGAAGTATCTTTGCGTGCTTGTAATTCATTTGAGATTGCTTTCTTACTGTTTTTTAAAGCAGAATTTTAGTACAAAAATTTTTTGAACTAAAAAATTATTTTAGAAAGTAGTAAGAAGTCGTCCCAAATAAAACTTAAGTCAATTTTTTGACCCTGCTCATACTTAATTTTATTTTTATTGACCTTAGTTGAGTTAGCATAAACAAAAACATATGAATGCACTTAATTACCAATTACTTGTCCATCAAACTTTTTCCCTGCATGAATGAAGTTTCCATAATCCTCAAAAAACTCTAGCAACTGATATAGTATGTGCTGAAGGTGAGAGGTCACCAACTGTTTGTCGAATTGCATGAAAGCATAAGTTGAGAGGGTATGCAATATAAGTTTATTAAAGCATGGCTTGAAAACATTAGAAAAGATACATCTTTATATAGTTAATGGCCTCCTCTACATGCAATTAGAGGAGAAAAAAATGGGCACATGGATTGATGTGGTAGCAATGAACTCGGGTCTTTTTTGGGACAAATTTCTTATTATTTTTTTAAAGCAGATCTAGAAATTTTCGTACTAAAAAATTGTTTTAGATGGCAATAAGAAAGCTGTCTCAAACGAAACCTCAAGCTGCTGATTTAGGTGTCGTTTGGGACAACTTTTTCATTGATTTCTAAATTATTTTTTTAGTATAAAAATTTTATTTCAAAATTTTTTTTGTAAAAATAATAATAAAAAAATTGTCCCAAACAAAGCCTTAAATTAAACATATAAAAAAAGATTTTGGAAATTTTCAAACAATTTGAGTTATATTTTACAATTGGATCTCCCTTATTAGTCCTCTTTAGATTAAGCATTATAAGCTCTTAAGACATGAAAGGCTTAATATTAGACAATCTTTAAACACTTGGAAGAAACCTTTAAAGCATATATATTATGCACATAGATGAATTTGTTAATACAGCTACAAATTTTAAGGTTTGAGAGGCCTTAATGGCTTAACATCACATAAATATTAGATCAATTATATGAAAACACCAATGCACATATATTACACATAAAGATGGATCCATTAATATCAAAATTGCAGATGCCATAAAATATTTTTACCTCTTAAGTGTTCTTCTCCCTGCATTAAATTCTCTAACAGTGAAACTCAACAAAGAGATATATTGTGCAACATAATTATCATCAATATCATAATCTCTTGAAGTCCATCATCTCAATTCTATTTTAGTTCTATAACTATACATGCAACTCGTAAATGTTTTTTTTTTTGGTGCATTCTCAAGATGTTATTCTCCAAAATGAACCCGACCACTCCTTGGTTGTGTACGCAAATGCTTCTACTAACTCTAATTAAGGCTACGCTTGGGAAGGCTTTTTTCTACTTCAAGAAGCAATAAAAAAATAAAAAAGTTGTCCCAAATGAAGCCTAAGGTTTGGTTTGGGACTGCTTTCTTACTATTTTATAAAGTAATTTTTTGGTATAAAATTTTTTTGAACTAAAAATTTTTGTATTAAAAAGTTGTTTTAAAAAGAAATAAGAAAACTATCTCAAATAAAACCTAAATTGTTTCAAGAATCTTGTTTTCTCTGAAATTTGAAACTATCAAGTTTCTTGATCTCAGCCCTTATGGATATTGATCGCTAGAATCTCATTGCAATGCCCCAATTTAATATAATGGTGGTGCCAAACAATATAGTGTAGAAGCATCACTATAATTAATGATGACATACGATAAAGTAACACATAAAATATATAGAAACACAATTCAAAAGGCACTAATATTTATATAAGCTTATGTTAGTGAGAAAGATGAGCGGATTTGTGAATGTTTGTGAAGTTTGTTAAACCTTTAAGAATAAGTCCGAGGCTAACTGAGAGGGGTGGGGGGAATTGATAATTTTGAAAATTACTTAAAACAAATAAAGAAAAGTATTTTTATCTTTTTAAATATTTTAAAACAAGCAAGATTATCCTACAATGCGGAAACAAATTAAGTTTATAATAATTAAAAATTTCAACCACACTAAAATTACAAATGAGTGCAAAAATTAAAATGTGGAAAAGTAAAAGAACGAACACACTAAATTTTGTAGTGATTCACTCAAATTTGACCTACGTCCACTCCCCGGAGACCTCTTCCGAGTATTACACAAAACCTTTTCTCCTTTAGTCCCCATGCTAGGCAGAGAAGCCCTTACAAAAATACGTCCACCGACTAAGTGAAGCAAAGTACCTTGAATCCTTTTACTCCCAACTATAGCAGGTAGAGAACTTGAATCCTTTTACTCCCTCCTGGAGTAGGCAGAGAACCTGAATCCTTTTACTCCCTCTTGGAGTGGGAAATAAACTTGAATCTGATGCTGAAGAATGTCTCCCTAGAGCCACCAAGGAATCAAGAAAGTAGCTTGAAGAAGATAATATAAACCTTGCTTGGAGTATCCTTTGTGAATCCTTCATAACTTCCCCTCACAAGAATCTGTCACTTTCTTCTCCCAAAGCTCTCCTTCTCATCCTCTAAGTTCCCTCTCAAAATAAGACAATAGCAAATGATATCTCAAAAGACTTATATGAGAGCTTGAATAGAGAGCCTCCAAAAGTAGCCCTAATTTTTAATTTACCGTCAAATATTGTCAATTATGATCCTTAGATCATCATGTAAGATAAGTATAAAACAACCCTTTCAGATAGTATAACCCACATTGTAGTGTACGATCAGTTCAATTATTTATCCTGATCATCCCGTATGATTCTGTGATCGTACTGTACAATTAGTTCATGATATTATACTGGCCGTTTAATATGATAGGCGATGATTTGAATATCGTCCCATACATCTCTCGGGTCGTCCTGTACGATCTCCCTATATGATTTGAAGAAAAATCATGGTTTTTCATCTTGGACGATGCGGGATGATCAAGTATTGTCCTGTATATCTCTCAGGTCATCCATCACGATCATCACCAATCGTCCTGTACAATCTAATCAAATAATTTTATCATAAATAGTCCCCTAATCACATAATCAATTTAGGCATTATTGTCATAAATCGTCCAAAAATATTCACATCGTCATGTACAATTATAACAAATTTTAAATATTAAAATATTGCCTAAATTATAATTGGCGGCTATTTTTCATAATCATAGTTGATTATCCAATACGATAAGAATTGTACAGTATGATTAGTTTAATCACTTTTAATTAATAGAGGTTCCCTTATTAGGGCTTTTTATTTTAACTGATCGTCTAGTACGATATACATTGTAATGTATGATACACATCGTACTGTACGATACACATCATACTATATGATACACATTGTATTATATGATTAGTTCAAAAATAATACATTTTTCTAACTCACCAACTCACTCCCTTAAGTTTGTGTATGTGTGCAAGGTTACTCAGCCTGGTGTCCATCAAATACATGAATTGACTCAAAAAGGTAAAAGTTTATTGAAATTAAAATTACAGATAGACTCAATCCTATTCTACCCGATCTTGGGTTAATTGATATTACCAGTGGACTTGTGGAGCTAAAATATTAGTGAGCAGGACAATAAAATAGATATGCAATAATAACAATTATAAAGAAATAATAATAGTTGAAATCATAAAAAATCACAATATGACAATCCCTGTGGGGGAGAAATTTCAATTTGAGATGAAGGATTGAAGTAACAATTAACAATCCCAGATTGACTGGAATGACCTTCCAAAGATAACGTTATAGACAGATTTTGATTTCACCACAATAAATTGGTTAGAATGTGTAACTTAACGAGAAAATTCTCCAAGTACTACTGGAAGACTAATTGTTCCTTCCACTCGCATAGGTCGATTGTCAAATCCATACAATGGACCTACAGTCAACTGCATCTTTCTCTAGAGAGACCCATGTTGAGAAAAGTGGAGTATAACAAGATATCCATAGAGCTCCCATTGTCAACCAAAATTCTTTTAACATTATAGCACAGGTCGTCAACTCAGGTCGTCAACTCCTGCACTAATTACAAGTGGGCCTTGATGAGCAATCTTTATTCCCTCTAAGTTAAAATCATCAAAGGTAATGGAATGATTGGCGAGAGCCTTCTTTGGTGTTGGCTCTTTGTTGGCTGTAATCAAAATTTGACTAGGCATTATAGGGCCTCCAATAATAGTTTCAATTTCGCCAACCACTTTACGATTATTTGATGATCGTCTTTGGTGTTGATTCTACCCCCTAGTCGGACCACCCTCATCTCCCACTAGTGGGCTCTGGATGAATTGTTGAAGATATCCTTGTCGAATCAGTCTCTCATTTTCTTCCTTGAGATGCCTGCATGCTTCAATAATGTATCCTCGACTATGGTAGAAGTGGCAATATTGCTCACAGTTTCTGACATTGGGCTTCAAAGGGTGTGGCCACTTCACGCTCACCTAGTCTCAGATGGTCATCAACACATTTGTACGGGAAACATTGAATGGTGTGTACTCTTTTTCTTGGTGAGGCTCTCATCGTGGTTGTGAGGGTCGAGGGGTCCGATTATAGTTTCTTTGCTTCTTTCTCTGTGAGGATGGATTTTTCATTCCTAATGTACTTTTTCACTTCCCAGTTATTTGCTCAAATTATTTCCTATGAGCATTGATGTCTTTATCAGCAGAGATTTGGGCCTCCACTCGATGGATCAGATCCACATATGAATGGACTGTATCTCGAATGAGTGCCAAGTAGAAGGGTGCCAGGACGAAGCCCTCCAAGGAATACACCTCTAAGTAACTCGGGATCTACCCCCAAAATTTGTCGGGCCTCAGTAGAAAAATCTCTAAAAAATACTCCTTAAGGCTCTAATTTTTATTCTGGCCAATTCCCAAGAGATGGGAAGAGTATTTGACCATCCTTCGATTGGCAACAAATTGATCGACAAATATTTTAGCTAATTTGATGAACGTTGGAATGGATCTGGCAAGGAGTGAATAAAACCAAGTTCTAGCTTGCCCTTTGAGGGTAACTGAAAAGACTTGGCATATGAGCACATCAGAGGCTCGCCGGATATGCATTATGGTCTTATAGTGATCGATATATTCATACGGGTCAAATGTCCTGTCGTATGAATCGATACTCGGTAGTTTGAATCTTGCCTAAATGGGGTGTTGAAGGATGGCTTCAATCAGGGATGATGACTCCTAGAAATCCCGTTGACGAAGAGCTTGTCTTATTACTCTTGTAGGGAACTCCTCTCAAAATAGTCTTCGTAATTCATGCCTTAAGGCATTACGAGGGAGTTTAGCGATATGCTATTGGGCTAAGTCCTCAGGGACGTACAGAGGAATGTGATGCTAACAGCCTGTGTGTGAATGATGGATAGAGCTTATCGTGTTAGCAAGCTCATTCTCTGGATGTGTTGGTGGGTGCATCCTTGACGGTGGAAAGGGAACCTCGACATGAAGAACATCTTCGAATCCTGGTGGATCTCAAGGGGGAAGAATATCTTCTTAGGGTGCTAGTGCAAGTCCTCGAGTCTCTTGTAAGAGTTAAAAGATCTCATTCCAAGACTCCTCCATTTTTTTGATACTATCTTCATGGGAAGGTCCGGATGTTCCTTCCCCAGTAGGATTTCGTCCCTCGAGGTGAAAAGAAGTGGATGCCTGGCATCCTTGGTTCATAGAAGGATTCCTGGATTGATGTGAATTGGAAGGAGAGGCTCCAAGATGCGATGGCTACAGCTATTGGCCATTGGAGGAGTACTTAAGATAGTGGGATTGGATTTTCCCGCAAACGGCGCCAAATTGTTGCGAGCTAGAATGTACACCGGGATAGAGTTGTAATTTTACGGCTTAGCATTGCACAAATATCCAACTGTATGGTTAAAGTCTAGTGTTAAATCTGGCATCACTTAGAAGTTGGGGCGTCAGTTAGTTGTCCGATAGTGGCTTGATAGAATTATGGCATCAGTTGATGGTAGTAGAGTTTAGGGCCTCAAGTGTTAATCCAATGAAGGTGAGGGCCTTAGGCAGTGATCCGGCGAGGGTGAGGGCCTCAGGTGGTGGTCTGGTGAAGGTGATGAGGGCCTCAAGTGGTGGTCCGGCAAAGGTGAGGGCCTCAAGTGGTGGTCGGGCTAAGGCGAAGGGACTCAAGTGGTGGTCCGGCGAAGGTGAGGGCCTTGAGTGGCGGTCCAGCGAAGGCGAGGGCCTCAAGTGGTGGTCCGACGAAGGTGAGGGCCTCAAGTGGTGGTCCGGTGAAGGTGAGGGCCTCAAGTGGTGGTCCGGCAAAGGTGAGGGCCTCAAGTGGTGGTTCGACGAAACTTCGACGGTGATCCTACGAAATTCCGGCCGTGGTCGAGGAGGAGCTTCTTCCTTCTCTTCCTTTTCTTCTTCTCTTCTTCGCTTCTTGCTTGGATCCCTTTTCAAGAAAAAATGAGGGGTCTATTTATAGAATTATGGAGTGGCTTGACCAGTAAATAGGTGATAAATCAAGGGTAAATGGGGAGTGGTTGGATGGACGGCCGATATTGAATCCCTTGATCATGGACCATTTATGGATATTTGAATGTCTTAGTGATGTTGGAATTCGGTGATCTTGGGCTCGTTGGATTCGTTTCGTTGAGCCGCTCGATTCGATTATAAGTATGTTATGTTTAGAAACCGTTTGGTAATCCAAATTGTGGTTCGAACCTTCCAACAGCGCTTCTAACCCTTGATTTGGACCTGTATGGGCTTAGATCGGGTTGGATTTGGTGTCGTTGGGTTTGTATTCTCGAGATGCTCAGTTCGACTACAAGTTTGCTGAAATTGGAGTTTGGATGGTCCCAATTTTAATTTCGAAAGTTTACAACTTGATTTTGCATTGAGATTCGTGCCTGATCAAGATAGTTTTTTGGATGACAAATCAATCCCAAATGAAAATTTAGTATATGATGAAGCATGGAATTATAGGCGTTAAGGTTTGCTCTAGATTCTTTAGATTTATGATGAACTCTTTTGTTATCATGAAAACTTACCAATATATCTTCCTTCTGATGTATAAATGTTTATAGTCGAGTGTTGCACTCAATCTTCTCAGATTTATTAGGGTGTTAAAATGGGCCAGCATATAAGGTTGAGTTTGACTCGAAATTGATCTGATTTGAATCCGATGAATCAGAATTCGACCCTTTTAATAAACGACTCAAAAAAATGAATCCGAACCCGATCCGCTAACAACTTGAATGACCTGAACCTGACCTAATAACTCCTTTTAATTTTTTTAACAATAGATTTTAAATTAATTGCTAAAAACAAAACCATCATATTAACAAATAAATAATTAAAAAAAATAAAATAATCATTTCTGAATAAAATTGGGTTGGCAGGTCAATCCATATTTGACTTGTTTAATAACTGGGCAAGAGTTTTGGACGCAAAACTAACCCATTTATTCAAGGGATCAACTTGAGTTCGAATTTTTCAAGTCGGATTGATGGGTCAAATTATTTTTTTGACACTCCTAGGATTTATGATAAACTCTCTTCTATTATATAAGTGAATCTAAGTTATGCTTGATAAGTTGGCTTGTTGATTTTTTCAGCTAAGTCAAACTTGATTGGTTAGTTTGCTCGTTGATTTTGACTCAAATCAGTTCAAACCAAACTTTGGTTCAATTTAAGAGCAGCTTGATCAATTGCTACATATTATACATATTTCTACTTCTTCAACATATATAGCCAACCTAATTACATGGTAAAAAATGGTTTCAAAGGAACATTCAAGACATAGATAGAGGAATTACTTTATAATTCTAATTATTAGAAGTATATTTGTGTGCTTGTAATTAATTTGAGACTGCTTTCTTACTGTTTTTTAAAGCATAATTTTAGTACAAATATTTTTTGAACTAAAAAATTATTTTAAAAAGTAGTAAGAAGCTGTCGCAAATAGAACTTAAGTCAATTTTTTGACCCTGCTCATACTTAATTTAATTTTTATTAACCTTAGTTGAGTTAGCTTAAACAAAAACATATATATGCACTGAATGCACTCAATTACCAATTACTTGTCCATCAAGTTTTTTTCCTGCATGAATGAAGTTTCCATAATCCTCAAAAAACTCTAGCAACTGATATAATATGTGCTGAAGGTGAGAGGTCACCAACTGTTTGTCCAATTGCATGAAAGCATAAGTTGAGAGGGTATGACATATAAGTTTATTAAAGCATGGCTTGAAAAACATTAGAAAAGATACATCTTTATATAGTAATGGCCTTCTCTACATGCAATTAGAGGAGAAAAAATGGGCACATGGATTGATGTGGTAGCAATGAACTCTGGTCTTTTTTGGGACAAATTTTTTATTATTTTTTTAAAGCATATCTAGAAATTTTCGTACTAAAAAATTGTTTTAGATGGCAATAAGAAAGCTGTCTCAAACGAAACCTCAAGCTACTGATTTAGGTGTCGTTTGGGACAACTTTTTCATTGCTTTCTAAATTAATTTTTTAGTATAAAAATTTTTATTTCAAAATTTTTTTTGTAAAAATAATAAAAAAAAAAATTGTCCCAAACAAAGCCTTAAATTAAACATATACAAAAAGATTTTGGAAAATTTCAAACAATTTGACTTATATTTTACAAATTGGATCTCCCTTATAACTCCTCTCTAGATTAAGCATTATAAGCTCTTAAGACATGAAAGGCTTAACATTAGGCAATCTTTAAACACTTGGAAGAAACCTTTAAGGCATATATATTATGCACAGAGATGAATTTGTAAATACAGTCAAGAATTTTAAGCTTTGAGAGGCCTTAATGGCTTAACATCACATAAATATTAGATCAATTATATGAAAACACCAATGCACATATATTTCACATAAAGATGGATCCATTAATACCAAAAGTGCAGATGGGATAAAAAATTTTTACCTCTTAAGTGTTCTTCTCCCTGCATTAAATTCTCTAACCATGAAACGCAACAAAGATATATATTTTGCTACATAACTATGATTAGGGGTGCAAATGAGTCGAGTCGAGCTCGAGTTAGGGACTTTTCGAGTCGAGCTCAATTGTCAAAAATCGAGCTCGAGCTCGTCTCGTTCCACAGTAAACGAGTTCGAGCCGCTCGTCGAGTCTCCAACGGGACTCGGTTCGTCTTCCAATGTGCGCGGTACTCAAAAAAATTTATTTGCAGTCTTTTGCAACTGCAGCAGAGGAAGAGAGAGGGAGAGGGAGAGAGAGAATGAGTATATCATGCAGTCAAAATTTATTATTTAGTAGTCTATAGCCTTAGAGAGAGAGAGAGGCAATTATTTTTTGGGTTTGCCACAGAGAGAATGATTGTATTAGGCTATTAGCATTTATTGTTTAGTAGTTAGTACGTAGCCTTAGCCTGTCAGAGAGAGAGAGAGAGAGAGAGAGAGAGAGAGAGAGAGAGAGAGGCATTTGAGATTTGAAAATGATGCGGGATACGAAAATCTAAAATATAAGCGGGACTTGAAATTGTAGTTGGCAGGATTATTATTAATTTTTTTTAATATTTAAATTTAATAATTTCGAGCCAGCTCGTGAGCTTGCGAGCCGAGCCTTATCAAGCTCGAACTCGAGCTCGTTTAATAAACATGCTTGAGTTGAGCTCGAGCACGAGCTCGTGGCTCAATAAGCTCGGCTCGCGAGGTGGCTCGGCTTACTTACACTCATAACTATGATCAATATGATAATCTCTTGAAGTCCATCATCTCAATTCTATTTTAGCTCTATAACTATACATGCAACCAATAAGTAAATGTTTTTTTTTTTTTTTTTGCTTTCTCAAGAAGTTATTAAAAGAGAAGCATCATACTAAGTTAAGTGTGCAGAGATGAGGATGCTCAGGTGGATGAGTGGCTTTACCCTTAGAGATAGGATACGAAATGAGCATATACGTGAAAAAAGTTGGAGTAGCTCCAGTAGAAGATAAGATTAGAGAGAGTCGCCTTAGATGACTTGGTCATATAAAACGGCGGCCTTCTAATGATCCGGTTAGAAGAGTAGAGGTATTAGATTTGACTTATGCTAAGAAGGATAGAGGCAGACCTAAAAAGACTTGGTTAGAAAATATTAGTGTTGACCTCATTTTTGTATGAGGTCACTAAGACCCATCCAGAACCCAGATTTAATCCTAGACCCTAGGATCCACTCTAGACCTTAGGATCCTTCTAGATCCAAGACCTTAGAGCCTATTCTAGAGCCTAGGATTCCCTTAAATCCTGAATCGTAGAATTCTTCTATACCTTAGGATCACTCCAACTTCAAATCAATCTCCACCCTTGATCAACCTCAATTTTAAATCAATTCCTATATTTAATCCACTCCAATTTCAATTTGATTCCTACCTGTGATCAATTTGAATCTCAAACTCCATCCAATTCAAATCCAAACTAATTCAAACTTCAAATCAAATCCAAACCCAGAATTCAGACTCAAATCCAAACTCTAGAGGCCCTGTCCTAATCACCCTTTTCAGAGATTTTTTCAAACATTTTAAAACCCAGTCAAATGATCTCTGATCCAGGGTCTATCACTTGCAAAGTGATAAGACATGTCTCTAGAGGTTACCCTCCAACTTTGAGCTCATTCTGAGGTCTCTAACCCCAGGATCTGAATTAAAATTCGAAGGCTGTAAAACCTTCAAATATTTACAGCCTATGCCACTGAACCTAACCCCTTTGAGATCTTGACCTTGGAACCTTCACCAAAGCCTCTAATCAATTCCAGACTATTAATCTTGACATGTTGATTAATAAACTGAAACTTTCTGGACTCATTTTAGCCCCTAGTGGTCATGAGCCCAAAATGACCAAAATACCCCCATGGGGCTCAAGTATTGATTTCCAACCAAATGAGCTCCAAATTGAATCCAACCACCTCCAGCAAGTTTCAATTATTATTTCAAATTTATTGAACCCATTCCCGGCTCCTAGGTCAACCTAGTTAACCAAGTCAACATGGTTGACCTAACAGGGCCCTTATGGGTTCAAATAGGGGTTTTGACCCGATTGACCTCTCTAGACTTGGGGACCACCTCCAATGACTTCCAAACATCATCTCAAATTTATCCAGCCCAAGCTCACCCATTGGGTCAACTTGGTTGACCTAGTCAACATGGTTTGACCCAATGAACCCTTAAGAGTTCAAATGAACAATTTTGACTCATTTAACTATATCAACATCTTCAAACCCTTGAAATCATTCCATTCAATACCTTGAATATTTCTAAACCTATTTGGAGTCCAACCTAACTTGAGTTGACCAAGTCAACCCTCAATTCTTGGTCAAATCTTGATGGCATTTGCCCCTATTTCTCCTAGCTTTGACTTTTGACTTTTGACCCTTAACCAAATCGTCCCAAATAACCCTTTACCTCCCCAAGTGCCACATCATCAATTTTGACTTTGTTGACTGGTCAAACCAAGTCAATAGAGCCTTAAACCCTTCTTTTAAATGGTCAAACCTTCCTTTTTAATCTCAAACTCATTTTCCCTAAGCTTGGAAGCTCTCCCATTGGCTGCTACTGCTCTCTCCATGCCACATCAGCAGTCATTGACCAGTTGACTGGTCAAGACAGTCAAAACCCTTTAAAAAAAAAATCTCTTTTCATGGTCAAAGCCATACTAAACCCCTTTCCCTTCCTATATCACACGCCTAACCTCATCTTTTTAGCTTTATTCCTTTAATTAACCCCTGCTTAAGCTGCTCTAACTACCTGGTTTAGCCATAAGAAGCAATGTCCCCCTCCACTCATCCCAAGTCCACCCAATGGGAATGAGGCGTGTCCAGCCTTTGGGACAGTCTTCCAGCTTTCCCAGGGACAGGTGGCATCATCTGGAGAGCCTAGGAGTCGATCCCAGCCATCCAATCCAGCCCAGGCCGTTTGAATAGGAAAAAAAGTTCTCTTTTTGATTCATTGGATCAAGGCACTCTCTCTCACTAACCCTAGCCTCCCAGAGCGAGTTCTTTGTTCGTTTGAGATCCCCAGGGCTTCCTCTACATTCCCACTACAAGATCCAAGTGGTTGCACGTCACCGGCGGCCAGTTCTCCGGCGAGTCCACCACCTAGTCCGTCCCAAGCTTGTAGCAGTCGATCCAGGCGTGTTCGAGCTCGTCTTCGTGCTAGGGAGCTTCACTTGGACAGTCTACAAGCTCATCAATCCAGAAATTTCCAAGATCCAACGGTATAATCTCTTAAAAACTTTAGATCTAGTTCACTTTAGATGGAATTAATTAGCTCTATGCCTAGAGTTTGTTAAGCAAAACCAATCTTTCCCCACTGTTTCTGTTCATGTCTTCTTCTTGAGTTTAAAATTTCAAGTGATTTTGTCAACCCGATCGAGAGAACGAACCAAAAAACGGATCCTAGGGCATTTTCGCAGTCTAGCCCAGGCGTACGTTTTCTGGACCGTTGATCACTCGATCAGCGGTCCAGATCAAGCCGTTCCGCGGTTTGGTTCACCCGTGTATTCCATTTAATGTTCAATCAATCGTTTGACGAAATCAGGACCGTCTGTGCAGAGTTGCGGGATCGAACATCCGCCGTCTGATCTTCTCCTGTTGAGATCAAACGGCGGGATACGATCCCAGCCGTTAGATCAAACCCGCGGCTGATCCAACGGTCTCCGCCGACCGCTGACGTGGTTAAGTGAAACCGCGTGAAGCGGTCTGCGGCAGACGCGTTTCCACGCCGTTTTGCGCTGGACGAACCCGAGCGAGCCACGCGTCCCGCCGGCGCCGCCGTTTGACTGATTAATGGAATTAAATTTATTTTAATTGATATAACTTCAAAAAATCATAACAAATTAATTATAAAACCAAAAAATTAGTATAATATATCAAACTGTTCATAATTTCATCTAGTTTATTTTAAAAATAAAATGAGACTATTTTGAGTATTATTTTATTAATAATTTAAGAAATATAGAAAATTATATTTTATTTTTAATTAAAAATATATAAGGTATATTACTTTGAAATTTGGTATGAATATTATAGGATGTATTACTGACTTCCAAAAAAAAAAATTTCAGAGTTATTCAATTAGATTTTAATATTAGCTTGAGTTATATGATTATTTTAATAGTTTATTAATATTTAATTAAATATTATGATAATTATCTTATATCTTAAAGGATATTTTCAAATGACTCCAAGGTCAGTGGGTCTCTCAATCCTTAAGATCTTATTTCTATAATATCTTCAATTATTTTATCCTAATATATATATATTTGCATATATATGTGTATATATATATTCATATATATATATTTAAAAATATCTACTTTAAAACTATATTATATATATATTTAAATCCCTAAGAGTTTAAGAGGAGAGTTTGAAATTTTAAGCATAAGTTGGATATGTGAATGGAATACATGGGGGAAGGTGATTAATGGGTAATTATATCCTAATTATTCATTAATCACAGTTTAGCTATATTAATAAAAAAGGGTCTAGTCTTTGCATGTTTAGGGTGCACACACCACCTAGCCTAGGCTCTCCTAGTCTTAAGGACTTGATTGTGCCATTTCATGTGCTTATTTATGCTTTGTTTAAGGGTTAGACAATACATTGATTTGAGCCCATTAAACTTAGTGTCATTAAGGACAATAATTAAGGATTTGTATAGAAAACTTAGAATGTTTCCAATAATTAGGATTCACTCCCTCTTGAGTTGGAACTTCAAACATTTAAACTTAGTGACATTCTCTTCCTTAGAAAAAATTTTCACTGAATTTAGAAGTCATTAAGACCCTTAATCAAATTTCCTAAGTTTATACCCTTAATTGAGCCTTTAAAACTTCTAAAAAATGTAATAAATTCATTTTAAATCCAAAAAATACATATAAACCCTCTAACTGACCAGAATCAAGCCCTTAACCAATGAAAATTAAAAGCTCCTTAATTTGACAGCAGTTTGAACCTTAATCTAATTTTAAGTGAAAATCAACATTTAATTCATTAATTCATTAAAAAAAAATATTAAAGTTTCCAAAAATTTCCCAAACACTTGAAAATCTCTCCTTAGGTCATTTCTGACCTTTGGAGTTGATTTCAAGAAGTTTGGGATTCATTTGGAGGAAAATCATAAAAAAGGGCCTTCTAATTAAGAAATTTCAAAAATTCATTAAATAGTCAAATCTTCCAATATCCATAACTAATTCTAGAAAAATCCAAATCACCCAAACTCACTTGCATTCAATTCCTAATAAGCTCTAATATTTATTAAAAATGTTAAATTCCAGAAATCTGCAATATTTCAAAAAGTCAACAAATTGGTCAAGCCGTAGTCAAAACTAGTTCAGAACTTCAAACCTTCGTAATAAAATGCAGAAAAATCTGATTTCAACGTACTTACCTTCCAACTGATCGTAGTAAGGTCTAGTATTTTAATAAAATACAAACATTCCAGAATTTGGTCTTAATCAAAAAGTCAATTTTTCAACCCCTTAATTAAATCATTAAAATATTCAAAAATTCATAAAAGCTCAAAATCATTCTAAAACTCAGAAAATATTGGTTTAATGCTTAAAACGCTTAACAAACCCTTTAAAACACAACAACCACCCTAAAGATGAAGTTTATCGGCTGGACTACTCCGGGCTGCGGGGCTAAGTGTCCTAAGGAGGCTGGTTCCTCGAGCCTGGTGGCACAACGCCACGAACGAATTCAAAGGGGTGTTAAATCTTAAAATAGATTAATTTTTAATTACTTAACATTTTAAAAATCTCTAATTCAATTACATTAATTTGGTTTATCGGCTGGACTACTCCGGGCTGCGGGGCTAAGTGTCCTAAGGAGGCTGGTTCCTCGAGCCTGGTGGCACAACGCCACGAATCAATTAATGGCAAACTTAAATTAATCAACTTTAAAAATTAGTAATTAACTCATTTCTTTATATTAATCCACCTTTTTTTTTAATTCTAACCAATTTAAGTAACTTAATTAACCCCGATTGCTACTGGGCAATCCAGGCCTACGAGGCTATTAGCTTAGCCCCAAGGAAGGTGAAATAAACTTCACGGCCTCGGTGTGAAACAAAGGTAGCAATCCATTAACTTCTAAAAATATTTCTAATTAAAATTCTTAATTCATTAATATTTAAATTTTAATCTAAACCCCCCCCCCCTTTTCTAAGCCTTAACAAATCCAAACCTTTAGACAACTTCAATTAATAACCCACTTTAGGATCTACCCCAGCCACACGACCTTTCTCACACACTTTAGATGATGTGCTAGGATAACCAACTCTAGATCTAGGTTAGGCCAGTGTTTACTTTACTGCTGTGTGCCGGGTTTTTCGTAGTTTTCACTGCATGTTGTGGATGAAATTGCTTTGCTATGTTTGCTTACTTTTTTTTGTACTCTGTGGATGGATTGATGTGTTTGGCGATTAGATTACCCTTAGGTTAGGTACGATCTGGATGTTGACACAGTTTTCTGCAGGTGGCCACGCTCATGCAGGGCAATAAAAAAAGGGGGCAAATCAAAAAAATGCATAAATATTATAAACTCTTTGCACAGGTGCTTCAGCTGCTAAAGCCCCCAAATCATAAAAAGAGCGTGGCCAGTGTGTTTACTTTTTTTTGCTCATATACAACTGCTTGGGAATAACTGCTTTATATATATTAATTGTTTAGGATAACCCTGTAGGTGAGTCTAGATCTTTTATTTTGATATAAATGTAATTTGTGCAAGTGTCAAGTGTTGTGAAAGTTTATTTTGAATTGGGATACATAGATCCAAAGCTTGGATTCCAAAGAGGAAAGGATACCCCTTTAGGGAACACTCCTTTTCCATTTGGAAATCCAAATTTGGATCATACCTCTTCCTTACCCAAAGAGGAAAGAGTGGCCTTCCCCCTTAGAGGGAAGTGCCCTCTTGTCCATTTGGGTAATCCACTACGAAGATTCCAAGAAGATTGAAGAAAAGGAGTCCAAAGAAGAATGAAATTGAAGATTTGAAGATTTGAAGATTGAGAGTATCCCACTCAAAATAACTTGCGTCGTTACTAGATTTAGAATCCGGGTTGTTGTCAGTGGTGCCCGGCCACTTTACTTTCTGCAATATTCTGGTTTGTAATAAGCAAGGCAATTCTGCCTATGGACATTTATTAATTAATTTATATTTGATGTGATGATTTGATTGCCTCTAGGATTACTTGTTTTTACTAGTTTTTTGGCGATTGCATGCCGCTCTTTGTTTTCGCCTGGATACGTGAGGCTCGTGAGGGTGTGAAACTTTTCTACTCATAATTTTAAAAGTCTAAAATTTTAGTGAGTCTAAACAACATAGAAAGATAACGAATCTAGGGAATTAGCCGGGGATCGACCCCGGGGTCGCATGCATATTTCTGCATTACTCTTTCCTTGCTTTAGACCCTTTCCCGCTTGCGAGTAGAGTCCGGATAGTCTGACCTATGAGGACGAGGTGCCGGACCTGGGGAAGTCCAGTCTTCTAAAAAATTATTTTATAAGCCTGTTTTTAAAATTTTCAAGCATATTTGATTTGAGGTTGTTAACCAGCATGCATTGCATTAGATACAAATTAAAGAGTCAAAATTTTAAATTCATAGTCCTTAGCATTTTAGCACCCGCCATAAGTCAAAGGGGCCAATTAGGAGAGTCTCTAGATGTCGGCCCCAACTCTCCAAAACTTTAATTACAACGTCCCTACCATTCTTTCATAAAAAGACCGGATTCATGTATTTTAAATCGATTAGGTGGTTAGCTGGCTCCCCAATCCAGGCCGGGGTAAGTCCAGACCTTGCACTGCATTAGTTAGGATCGGACGACTGTGGTCCAGTGTCCAAAATAGATTTAGGATCCGGGGCAGATCTTTGATTATAAGACCCCAAATTTCGGGAATATAGTCCCAAATTTCTAATAAAATACTTAACTCTAATTAAAGTTTCATTTCAATCCTAAAACATAAAGCCCAACACTTAGATTAAGTTGGGACACTTCCGAATGGTTCTGGAATCTCAAAGTGTCCCCTACCTCTCATCCTTTGACTCCGTTAATAACTGCTCAATTTTGATCCTTTCCCTTTTGATTTTCCAATAATTCTATTCATACTTTGATATCACTCCTAGAAATTCTAACAAAATTTTGCCATTATTTTAATCGAGAGTTTTCGTAGGAGACCTCGTTTTCCTACGATGTAATTAACTACGAGGGCTTGCGCTCGTAGGAGATTTAGAACCACACATGCACCTGATTTTAAAAATTGATTTTTCAAAACTCAATTGGATTTCTTTGAGAAAATTTAAAATATTAGTGATCATTATTATCATATTCAAAGAATTATCATCGAATGATATTTTCTCCCTTCGGGGAGATACATCTTTCTTTGATAAGGCTTTGGATGTGAACCTAACGATCACACTTCTTGAATATTGTAGCTGGATATTCAGTTGAACCTCATTTTGACCCTTCGTGGCCATAAGAAGTTCTCTTTAGCATCCGGTCATAATATTCAAGATGAATTTCATAATTCTAAATCTGAACGCCGTTATGAAATTTTATGTTCGTCCTTCGGGGTGATATAATTTTTCTAACGGGATGATTCGATTTTAGAATTAGAATTAAATCTCAATTTTAAAGCTCCCAAAGAAAACTAATCTTTTCGAAACATGTTTTCAAAATTCCACCAACAATTAGGAATGACCTTTCTTTATTAAATTTAAATGAGAATTTGACCTTATTTAATAGGGCACAATGGAGTAAAGGATTCATGTAGCCGACCCCACGTAGTGGGATAAAGGCTTGATGTTGTTGTTGTTATTGTTGTTTCTCAAGAAGTTATTCTCCAAAATGAACCCGGCCACTCCTTGGTTGTGTATGCAAATGCTACTACTATCTCTAATTAAGGCTACATTTGGGATGACTTTTTTGCTACTTCAAGAAGCAATAAAAAAACAAAAAAGCATCCTAAATGAAGCCTAAGGTTTGGTTTGGGACTGCTTTCTTAATGTTTTATAAAGTATTTTTTTAGTATAAAAAATTTTTTGAACTAGAAATTTTTTTTACCAAAAAGTTGCTTTAAAAAGCAATAAGAAAACTATCTCAAATAAGGCCTAAGTTGTTTCAAGAATCTGGTTTTCTCTAAAATTTGAAACTATCAAGTTTATTGATCTCAAGTCTTATGTAAATTGATCGTTAGAATCTCACTGCAATGCCCCAATTTAATATAATGGTGCCAAACAATATAGTGTAGAAGCATCACTATAATTAATGATGACATACAATAAAGTAAAACTTAAAATATATAGAAACACAACTCAAAAGGCACTAATATTTATATAAGATTATGTAAGTGAGAAAGGTGAGCGGATTTGTGAATGTTCGTGAAGGTTGTTAAACCTTTAAGAACAAGCCCGATGCTAACCAAGAAGGAGGGGGGGGGGAGAGAGAGAGAGAGAGAGAGAGAGAGAGAGAGAGAGAGAGAGAGAGAGAATTAATAATTTTAAAAATGACTTAAAGCAAAAAAGAAAACTCTTTTTATCTTTTTAAAGATTTTAAAACAAGCAAGATTATCCTACAATGCGGAAGGAAATTAAGTTCATAATAATAAAAAATTTCAACCACACTAAAATCATAAATGAGTGCATAAGTTAAAATATGGATAAATAAAAAAATGAACACACTGAATATTATAGTGGTTCATTCAAATCTGAACTACGTCCACTCCCCGGAGACCTCCTAGTATTACACAAAATCTATTAGTACCTCTCCTTTAGCCCCCATAGCTAGGCGGAGAAGCCCTTAGAAAAATATCTTCCACCAACCCGGTGAGGTAGAGTACCTTGAATCTTTTTACTCCTTCCTAGAGTAGGCAAAGAACCTGAATCCTTTTACTCTCTCCTAGAGTGGCAAAAAACCTGAATTCTTTTACTCCCTCTTGGAGTAGGCAAAGAACCTGAATCTGATGCTAAAGAATGTATATCTAGAGCCACCAAGGAATCAAGAAAATAGCTTGAAGAAGATAATGGAAATCTTTCTTGGAGTAACCTTTGTGAATTCCTCACAACTCCCCCTCACTAGAATCTCTCGCTTTCTTCTCCCAAATCTCTCCTTTTCTTCCTCTAAGCTCCCTCTCAAAACAAGGCAATAGCAAAAGATGTCTCAAAAGATAGATATAAGAGCTTTACTAGAGATCCTCCAAAAGAAGCCCTGATTTTTAATTTACTGTCAAAGATTGTCCAGTATGATCCTTAGATCATCTTGTACGTATGAAAAGTACAAAATAACCCTTTTAGACAGTACGACTCACATTGTCCTTTACGATTAGTTCAATTATTTGTGTTGATCATCATGTACGATTTTACGATCGTACTGTACAATTAGTTCAAGATATTATTCTGATCATCTAGTATGATATGTGATGATTTAAATATCGTCTCATACATCTCTTGGGTCGTCCTGTACAATCTCCCTATATGATTTGAAGAAAAATCATGGTTTCTCATCTTGGATGATGCGCGATGATCAAGTATCATCCCATATAACTCTCGGGTCATCGAGTATGATCATCACCGATCATCCTATACAATTTAATCAAGCAATTTTACCATAATAAATCCCTTAATCACATGATCAATTTAGGCATGATTATCATAAATTGTCCAGAATGATTCATATCGTCATGTACAATTATAACAAAATTTAAATATTAAATATTATCTAAATTGTGATTGGCGATTATTTTTTATAATCATAACTGATCATCTAATATGATAGAAATCGTACAGTGTGATTAGTTTAATCACTTTTAATTAATAGATGTTCCCTAATTAGGATCTTTTATTTTAATTGATCATCCAACATGATATACATCATATTATACAAATAGTTCAAAAATAAGAAAATTTTCTAACTCACCAACTCACTCCCTTAAGTGTATGTGTGTGTGTGTGCAATGTTACTCAGCTTAATGTCCATCAGATATATTATTTTACTCAAAAAAGGTAAAAGTATATTGAAATTAAAATTATAAATAGACTCAACCTTACTCTACCCGATCTTGAGCTAATTGATGTTACCAGTGGACTTGTGGAGCTAAAATATTAGTGAGAAGGACAACAAAATAGATATGTAATAATAATAATTATAAAGAAATAATAATATTTGTTATCATAAATAATCACAATACTTTGGCCAAGATTTATAACAATCTCCTCCTTTTTTATGATGACAAAAATTATTGTTTAAAAATATTGAAGGCTTATGACATTCTATAAAACTCCCCCTTAGAATGTAAAATTTTGAAAGTAGGGAAAGTTAAAAAAAAAATTTAAGGAAATATGAGACATAATTAAAAATAGAAGACTGTTAAATAGAAAACTAGTTTCACTAAAATATAGGATACAAACAACACACTACTCCCCCTTTTAACATCACAAAAAAGAGAAAAAAAAAACACTAAATAGAATAAAGTAAATACATTACAAAAAACAAATAATAATAATAATATTAACAAAATAAACCAGAACCCAGAGGGATCCTGATCAAGAGGAGGAGGAGGTGGTTGCTGAAAGTGGTGGTGAAGCTCTGCGAACTGATCTATAAATCAGGCAATATCTTGGTCATGCTGCTGTTGTGCTACGTAGGCGTCAAAGCGAGCTAAGTATTGGTCATGCTACTACTGCTACTCGACTACGTATTAGTCAAAATGGGCCTCCAAATAATCAAATCTCTAAACTAGCTGATTAATTTGAAACTGTTAGTGGATAGGGACAGGTGCAGGAATAGGTCCTTCCTCCTCTTCCATAGGCTCTTCGCGCACATTATGACGACGAATACTTTAAATGATGTGAAAGGAATTATTGGAATAAAATGTAGGGAGGTGATCAGGTGGAGCTGGAAATTGAAAATTTTATTTTGACTCTAGAAAAAAGGCAATGAAATGTCCTAAGGCTATATAAGTTTTCTTTTGTGTCTAAGATCTCTAATACATGTTAGATGTTCAATATAGAGAATGATAATATCAACAGCATTAAAGTCAATGTTAGCTATAATGTAGTATGTAATAAATGAAAGAATATATATAATGTGAATATGATCCCCAACTTTATGAATAATTGAGTTATAAAGGATGTGTTGGATGGTTCGGGCATCCTTGACTAAGGTGCTAACTTTGGTTATATGATAGTTAACATTTGTTTTCCTAAGAATGGTGTTAGCATAAGCCTAATTATAATTAAGATCTAAAGTCAAGATGTGGATTTTGTCTCTAGTGGTAGAAAGGTGAAGGAATTCATGAAAATCTTGGTTGGTTATTTATGCAGGTCTTCGACTAACATATGATTGTAAGGCAGTAAATGTATTGTTAATACAAAGGTTTATAAAGAATTCAAACAAGAGTTCAGAATTGAATGGAAAGGATAGCGTGAGAAGGAAACCAATAATTGTTTAAGTAAACAAATCGAGTACTTGGAAATTCAGAATATATTGGTTGACAATCTTGGAGAGGGGTTATTCCAGTAGTTTTATAATGGTTGTAGGCTGCTTCATATGCTTCCTCAGTGAACTGAGGATCGATAGTGCGCTTGAAAGAGTTACCTGCAAGTGCTTGCATGGGACTGTTTACTGCTAGCCATTTCCAAGGATGTGTGCTCAAGTAATAGAGGAGGAGAGATGGAATGTTTTGAGTGAAGAAGAAAGAATGAGTTTTGGCTATTTATATAGAATTGGCTATATCATATCATACGATTGTGAGATCATACAGGATGATGTAGTGCAATTAATTTAGACATATGATGATTAGACATAGGATGATCATCCCAAGGAGTCAACTTGTACAATCTTTGACTGGCTAGATCGGATAGTATGAACACGTGGATTGTACAGGACAATTTGTTATAAAAGATTGTACTGACTACATTCACATCGTCCAACGGCTCCTGCCACATGGATCGTACAATACAAAGTATAAATCGTATTAGGTGATCACCAATAATTGATTGATATTAACTGTTGGATGTGTTGTGATAAGAGGAGTGATGTTTTGTTAAAATCGTACAGTAAAATGTGAATCATATTGCATAATGTGAACAAACATTGAAAAGCTTAGAGAATGGAATGTGACGATCAGGAAGGGTTCAAAAAAAATCAAGTAAAAATAATAGAAAATAGATTGAAAAATATGACAAAAATAACCATAAGACAAAATCAAAGTTTTTTTAAATCGATTTGCTCTTATAAATGATAAATTTATCTTGTTATTAGACCTAAAAACTAGTAAGAAAAGAATTGATAACACTGAAATTTAAAAAAAGGTTAGAAACTTTGATTTTAATAATCCTAGCTCGGACTCCTTACATGTTAAAATTCTTTATAAACAAAAATTTAAATCATAAAAGAAATTAGAAGGGAAAAGTGATTTTTTTAAACTTCATTTCAAAAAAATATATAATAGAATAATATTATAAAGTAATCATCAGAAATTATGATTTTCAAATTCAAATATAAGAGATATCAAATTCTCAAGGAGTCTTCTAAGATTTCAAGGATTTGAAAGAAAGGCAAGCTAACTCATATTGGGCTCATTTTGTGCCTCTTTATCAGCTTTTGACACACATTACACATCTATTAATTTTTTATGCACTTCGTGCATCTTGCAATTATTTGGAGATCATTACGCATTTTTTAATTTTGGGCTTATTTTATGTCTCTTTTTATTTTTTCATGCTTGTATCCTTTCTAAATCTTTAAAAGAATTTCTCAGTTGTGAGATTATCTTCTAAATATGAGAAAAGATAAACTCACTCTCTTCTATAAGGAAAGATAAACCACAAAATATAATTCTATCCATATGATAAATGCAAATAACTTGATTAAGAAAACTTGAAAGAGATTCATTAGCTTGTAATATTATTCATATGAGATAGATTACTGTATAAAGATAAAATAGATCTCCATTTTAAAGTTTAACTTTTAATTTGAAATAGATTTTGATTCAAAAGAAAAATAAATCACTAAAGGAGTTAGAAAAAGAGAAATAATAATCAATATTTCTTCCTTTAACTTTTTTAGAGGAGTCAACCATTGCTTTACATGCTTCTAAATTAAAATAAGGCAAAAATTCCATTTAAAAAACAATTTTAGCAGCATAAGTGAGTAGTGATCAGATCCTTAAAACACTGAAGGAAATTAATATTAAATAAAAACACAAATAGAAACAAACATACAAATAAAATAAGAAAAAAATAGAAATATAAAGTATCAATTCAAGTATGAATATCTATCACACATAATCTAGTTTTTAAGGTGCTGAAGGTTTCAAAGTCCAATGGTTTTGTAAAGATATAAACAAGTTGATTTTCAGTTGTTACATGGTGTAGCTCTATCTCTTTTAGTAACATGATTCCTAATGACACGGTGCCTTATGTTTATATGTTTTGTCCTGGAGTGTTGGATTGAATTCTTTGAAATGCAGGTGACACTAATGTTATTACATAAGATTGGAATGGTGCCTACCGGTAATCCTAAATCCAATATTTGTTATTTTAACAAAAAGACTTGGGCCACATAACTTAATAAGGCTATATATTTAGCTTCAGTAGTGGGCAGGGCAATTGATTTTTAATTTTTACTTAATTAAGAGACTAAGGACTATCCTATGAATTAACATGTTCCAGAAGTGTTTTTCCTCTCAACTCTATATCCTACAAAATCTGAATTAGAATATCTTATAATTTCAAAGGAAGTGTTATGTCTAGGATACCAGCTTCCTAAGTTTTGGATTCCTAAGAGATATATAAGGGTTCTCTTAATAATAGTTAAGTGGAACTCTTTTGGATCAGCTTGAAATCTAGTATATAGATAAATACTAAATATAATATCAGGTTTGCTAGTAGTCAGGTAAGGAAGTGATCTGATTATTCATATGTATTTCTTCTGATCAATTGATTTTCTATTTAAGTTCTTATCTAATTGAATAATAGAACTCATGGGAGTGTTTATTGACTTGGTCTTATCCATTTCATATTTCTTAAGGATGACTATAATGTATTTTGATCGACTAAAGAACATTTCATCATCCTTCTGCCTTAAACTAAATCCAAGAAAGTAGGTCAGCTCTCCCATCATACTCATTTCAAACTCCTTACTTATTATTTTTGAAAATTCATCACATAAATTTTTATTAGAAGATCCAAACAGAATATCATTAACATAAATTTGAAGAATGAGTAGTTCATCTTCTACCTTTTTCAGGAACATGGTGGTGTACCGTGTCTATGCTCCCCTTAATGAAAGTTCTTATTTGATTTAAAAAAGGTGTGATTTTGAAAAATATTAATTTTCTTTGGAAAATTTAATTTCTGGAATTTTAGTTTTGAAATCGAACGCCTCATTATGAACAACATATCGCCTGCCAAGGCGAACATATCGTTCTCTAACGAGTTCAAATTTTAGAACTTTGAATTCATTCTGATTATTGTAGTCAAACTCATTATGAATTCAAAGTCCTGTGTTTGCACGAGAAATCTCTAGGCCGGGCAAGTTGGGCTGGCAAGAAAAAAATAAAATACAAAATATCCATATGTAACAATTTCATTGGAATCCAGACATAGAGTTACGTCCAAACTTTGCGTATCCAATGAATATTTACTAAGTATTTAATACATATTTACTGTATATTTATTAATATAAAATATTTAAATATATAATAAATAATCAACATTAATAATAATATTAATATTAATGTTTGTACAAATATTAATGTTCAAAGAACAACATCAACATCAGTATTAGTATTTACACAAATAATACTAATGCTAATGACTACATTAATCCTAATACTAATTGTTGATGTAAATAATAGACAACAATAAATGACAAAACAAGATAAAAATAATGATAATAATAATAGAAAATGAAAAGGAAGCTCACTATTTAGGGAAGATAGGCTTTTGGTGTGGACTTTAAGCTTGTTGTTATAAGCAGGTTAGTGGGCTTTAGGTTTAAGAACTTCTCGTCCATAACAAATTCTCCAGAAATACTGAAAGCGAGAGAGAGGTAGATGGGTGATGAAATCGACCCCCAGAAGATGAAAAGGATTGCCGCGGCGGCGTACGACTATGAACTCGATCCCCGGTGGACGGAATACTGGTCCAACGTTCTCATACCTCCTCACATGGCTTCCCGATCCGACGTCGTCGACCACTACAAGCGCAAGTTCTACCAGCGTTACATTGTAATATTTCTTTTTTATCTGATGAATCCCGCAATTGATTTGCCACTCATCCATTCTGCATTACCGACATCGAATTCATGGGGCCGCTTGGAATATATATATTTTTCTTTTGCTATGACCTAGCCCTAAGCTTTTTCACAAAGCAGCAATCTTTTTCATTTTTGCAAACTTCTCTGTAATCTTCTTGAAATTTCCTGAACTGCCGCGATGTTTGAAAGAAGAGGGAAAATCCCAGCTTCTTCTATGGTGGCGTTGCCTTTAACATCCCGTGTTTTACTTGTGTTCCCCATGTTAGCATGTTTCTTTATAGCTGCTAATGCGTGACTACTATTTTAACACATTTGTTACTACCATATTAATACCGAAAGTTATATAGAAGGGCTAAATATTATATAAAACCGCCAACTAGTTTGATACCTTTATGTGCATGAATGGTTGAAAACCTAGATTATTTTGGAGTTAACAGGGATTTTTTTCAGCAAACTGACAAAATGCATTAGGTTAGAGAACCCTAAATTATTATCACTACTAGTCTTATCCCCACCTTTTCGCCTGAACTCTGAATCCTCCTTCACCATTCATTCCTTTTGTGTCTTGCAGATTTCATTATAGGTTTTATGATTAGCTACAACCTAAAATCGTTCCTCAACTTTTCCATCCAGCCTTGGGATTAGCTGTGGCTGTTTTGAAGTCATGTCAGTGCACAAACTAAGCAATTATATGGGACATGCCCACTGAAGGCTGATAAGCTTGTAAGGGAAAATTTGACTTCATATGATCTATGATAATGGTATATGAAAAAATTGGCTCATTTTGTTTTTATTTGGAGAAATATGACTCAAATTTCATTTCGAAAAATAATGCGTTAAATGCCTAGATCTTTGTCATATTATGTCCCTATGGAAAGACTCAACAACATCATTCCTAGCTCATTCATTCACCTCTAGTTATTGCCATTGCTAATTTCTTACTATGATAAGAAGATTGTAATGGTGAAGTTGAATCAAACAAAATAGTTTAATCCTGCTTAACACCATGGGTTATTTTTTTAATGTTTAAATGATGTTATAGCCATATGATCAAACTGATTATGTAATGATTCATATGATTTATATTGGATTTGAGCTAAGGAATTGATGTCATTTTAATGGAGACTAAATACAAAGTAGATGGAGAATTGATGAAACAATTCAAATAAGATTCAATCAATAGTTGAAAAATATTTGAATCTTATTGAAATTTTGTTTGAATCATGTATGAAACTTATTTGAATCATGTTGAAACATTGTTTGACTTTTTGTTCAACCTTGTGTAGACAATATCTATGTTGCCCAAGCAACTTTTTTCAGTTTAAAGGTTCACTAGGTTTAAACATGGTTTTAATATTGATTGAACATTTTTTATCGTTGATCGAACATTGTTCAATCTCTGTTTAAATAAGATTCAACATATTGAAGTATGTTTGACTTTTGTTTGAACCTGGTTAAAATCTAATTGTAATATATTTTGTGCTCATATTAAGAGCATTTTTATTTTGAAGGTGAATTAAGCATTAATAATCTTATGCTGTATGAAGATGGATGGAAAGAATAGAGTCAATTTGGTTGGAATTTTAGTGGTAAATGGAGCAAAACATTGATAATCTCAAGAGGCATTAGCCTCAAAGATCTTATAGTTCTGATGGAGGTGTTGTATCATATTGGATGAGCATAATTCATAATAGCAATTCATCCAACACAAATAGTAACATAATATGATCATGTATTTTTTTAAAATAAAGTATCTATATTTATTCAACACCGATCTCCCCTTTTTTGTGTCAACTATGTCAAAAAAGATTTCAACTTCAAATTATAGCCATGACAAAAATATTCCTCCTGGCTAGAGCAACTGGTAGCAAATGAGGACCATGCATGGTTAGTCAATCCAACGCTTCTTATTGATGGATCAAATGCTGATTTAAGGGGTTGATGAAGTTGATTTTATGGACATACAAGATGCAGATGATGGTTGCTCCATAGATGCTTTATTACTAAAGGATCTAATAAAGATTATAACCCAACATTGTGATCCATCTAAAACTAGTGACAAGTGAAATATTTTAGTTCTTTGTGTACCTTGGGTCGAAAGCAACAATTAATGATATGAAATATACATGGATAACTTCTATCCTACAGTGCCTGAAAGCACTTACAATCCAATGGCTATTGATTTCTTGTTTAAGTCTCTTCTTAATGCATATAGAAGTTGGGAAATTTCTTTAGAGAAAAAATAATTTGAAGAATAAGTTATTTCTTTATGTAATGAAGAAAAAACTTTTGATTCATGGTGAAAAAATCAGGGAAAGACATTTTGCGTATCCGTTGCATATTTGAAAAATATTCATGAAGCTCTCAAACTATAAAGTTAGCCTGGTCAAAATTGTATGAGATTAAGAATCATAGATCCAAAGAGAATTGTATAGCTAGATGCGTAATCACCGCTTAATCACCACGAAGCTCATTGGATCTAATTTTAATTTGAAGTCAAAGATGGTAACATTATATGTGCAAAGGGATTATAAATTTATTTGTCTTATACGAAAGCATGATGGTATTGTGAGCAAGCTATCACCAATGTGGGAGGTTTCCTAAAGCATCCTTTAAAAGAATTATCATCATATTTGATCATGTTAAATAAGAAAAATCTAGTGATAATAGTTGATATCCAACTTGACACTTCGGGTTATTTCAAGTATGCTTACTTTGATTTTGGTGTGTGCATTTGAGGCTTCAAAGGTGCATGTTGTGGCCTAAGACAAGTTGTGCTGGTATTTTGCTTATAATAGTGGCCCAAGACTTAAATGCTTAGATTTAGTCAATGATATTTGTATTAGTTGACTCAAACAATAATGATTCATTGATATATTTTATGGTTAGATTGAGAGAGCCAGCAAATTTGACATAAAACCTAGTGTTGTTTCTGATAGACATAATAATATTGACAATTTTTTATTCAGTGTACTGTAGGGGCGCACCTTGGATCTTATTATATTGGGATGAATATTAGGAAAAGTTTAAAACTAACACTTATAATGATAAATATATCACTTGGTTTTTATAAGTTGCTTTTGGCGCATTGCTTTGCCTTTTGAGGAAGATTATTTTCAAACAATGTTATAACTTTCTCCATCATACTCTCTTTTTTGTATGTTACTTGAGCAATGTAATATTTCTCTACATGAATGATTTATTGGGATATCTTCATATATAACCACAAGGAATCAAATGAATCAATCTTATACAAGATAATATAAAAAACAATGTTCGAATCTCTGTTTTAAAGCTAAATTTCAAACACTAGTTTCAACTTAGTTTGAGTAAGGTTCAAACATAGTTTGTAACATATCCAAACTTGTAATATAAAGTGCAGAAGTTGTTTATGCTTTGTTCAAACCAAATGGTCGAACATTAGTTTCGATCTCATTTCAAACGTGGCTCGAACAAAGTGCAAAGAAGGTTTGAACCTTAATTGAACCCTTATTTGAAGACTAATACGAACTTAGTTTTGGAATCTAATAGTCAAATCCTAGGCTCCAAGTAGATGTTCGCATTAGTTAAAATTGTGCAATATGAGGCACGCCTCAGTGCAATTCTAGTGAAAAAATCCATGAGGCTTAGGCTTCGAGCTTTTTTATGAGGCTTACACTTTAGCATGGCTAAGGTCTGCTTTGAGGCGCGCCTCGCTTGGTTGGCAAGAGGCTTACACCTAAGCCATATATATATATATATATATATATATATATATATATGGACTGAATTAGCAAAATCTATTATAGGATCTTTTGAAATAGATATGAATGAAAATGGAGCCATTATATACTTCATACCAAATTTTATTATGGATATAAAAGAATGTGTTCAGAATATAAAAATAGGAATTAAAACCAAAGGATATAACATGACAGTTGGATCAAAAAATTTAAGAATAACTACAGGATTTATAGGAAAAATGTAAGAACATTCAAATGTTAAATTTAAACTTAGAAGAATTAATGGATTGAGCAAAACATATCATAGAAATCCATAAAACTCCGCAAAGCTTTAAAGCTGAACAGTATGATGACACTATGAAGGATTGACAAATATAGAAAATGCAATGGAAGGGTAAAAAGGGCAAAACCAAATTATTCAGATAAGCTGATAGGAAGATAAATGATAAGTATGACAAAAGGTCTCAATCAAGTACAAATAATTACTATTCACTTTTTATTGTAGAAGTCCTTTTTTACTGTAGAAGTCCTTTGGTCTGTAGTAAAATATTTATTTTAAAGTTTGTAGGCGGTAATGATACCGCAGTTGTGTTATATATGTTTTTGTATTATAAATAGAGAGCTGGTCTCTCTGAAATGTGTGGTTGAGTGGTTGAATAGCATGAGAGCTTAAATACTATTGTAAGAATTTGTAATCTAGTTTTTTCTTTTTGCAAGCAATCATCTTCAGTCTTTTGTAAGTATTTCTTCTTTAAATAAAAAGCTTTTAGCCTAGAATTTTCTTTATAGCAATTAGCTATAATTCATAATTTATTTTGTGGATATGAGATCACTCATTATGAGTGAATAATTCTATATTATTTCTCCCCTAAGGGAGATATGCTTTGATAAAACTTTTCTGCATGCCAAAATCTCTATTTGATGAAGATAACCTAATTTCTGTTCTTTATCTATCATATACAAGTTCTCTTTGAGAGACGAAATAACTTTCGACCTCTATGATCGAGTACAGTGAATCTAAAAATTCATGAGTTTGAACCCCATAAGTCCCCATTTATGCTTTGCTTTTGGGCTGGTGGAAAATACTCTTGAATCTTTACATAATATCTGTATAGTCGGTATATGTCGAATTATTCTCGCACCTGTCACAGAGAATTTTTATATCATAAATAATAACAGGAATTTTTTTAAAATTTAATTATAGAGGATGAGGCATCAAAGAAAAATTTTAGAAAGCAAGTCTGACCTTTCTGGGAGGAATAATTCTTAAAAATATCTTGGCATATCCATAAAAAGGTTTGCTAAAATGGTTCTCGGATTTCGTGAAGAAATACCTAGAGAAATTAGAAATAATTTAGCACCAATAGAAGCAGATATTATAGCAGAACTTAGAGAAATAAATGACGAAGTAGACACAATTTTATTAAAACATTTTAATCAAGAATTCCAACAAATTCTTCAAGCCATAAAAAGGCATATAGACAACTATCCTGACATAGATCGAGCACAAGAAATTAGATCATTAGGAAAAAGAATTTTAGCTGAATTAAACAGTCTGCTTCATAGATAAAATAATGGTTCTTCGCTTAAGAGCTGACTTACCCATAGAAATTAGAAATAATTTAGTACCATTTTATTCAGATATTGTCGCTGAACTTAACACTATAAATAGTGAAGTAGAAGATATTTTATTCGAGTATGTTAATGAAGAATTAGATATTATTCTAGCAGCCTTACGAAGACATCTTAAAAATAATAAAGATATTAATTTACTCCAACAAATTAGAACAGTAGGTGACAGAGTTCTACTAGAAATGGATGCTTTTGTTCCAAGATACGCTCAGTAGCCATATAATTATGGCTTCTTCTCATAAATACAAAAAATATAGCTTTAGAAAGATTATCCCCTTAGCCAGTCTGATTCATAGGCGTTTAGCTTTAATAAAAATATATTATATTAGTCTAAACAGAACATTAGTCTTATGCAAATGTTCAAATAGTAAAAAAATATATTATATAGGCATGAATAAGATATTAGTTTCATATAAATTTTTAAACAGTAGCAAAATTGCAGCTACTTGTATTAGCCAAAAAGTTTTTGCTAGACAAATAAGTATTAGTCAATTAGCACAAATTTTAGCTTCTAATTAGATCCTATAATGAGATTATGCATTTGCCCAATTTTATATAGTAAAAGAATAATTTGTAGCCATAAATGTACTCATTATAGGTTTGGAAAAATCTATCCTCTAGGTTTTAAATATGATAAAGAGGCACGATTAATAAAAGTATATATTATATTGATAGGAATAGTGAATTAGTTCATATAAAATTTTTGAATAGTCAAATTAAATATTTTATAGATATGCATAGGACATTAGTTATGTATAAATTTTTGAATAGTAAGAAAGATTATACATTTTGCACCAGAAAAATGGTGAGTCGTAGGAATATAAATGAATTGTGAACTAGCACAAGTGAGTCTTAGGAATATAAATGAATAGTGAACTAGCACTAATTTTTATCTAGCCAAAATCCAATTTGCAATAAAAACATTCTCTATTCATGCTACCTTTTCCTATATCGAAAATATGTTCACATACTATACTCGAATTTTGTGGCATCATGTTTGATTATTCCAACGATCTACTGCTTCAATTAATCCATTTATGGCTATTTCAGATGTTTCTGAGTGAGGAGTGTCATCATACTGTTCAGCTTTAAAGCTTTCCGAAGTTTTATGGATTCCTATGATGTGTTTTGCTCCATCCATTAATTCTATTGGACCAGCCTATAAGGAATAAATACCTTTATTATTTTTAAGATGCCTTCGTAAGGCTGCTAGAATAATATCTAATTCTTCATTAACATGCTCGAATAAAATATCTTTTAATTCACTATTTATATTGTTGAGTTCAGCAACAATATCTGAATGAAATGATACTAAATTATTTTTAATTTCTATGGGTAAGTCAGCTCTTAAGCGAAGAATTATTATTTTATCTATGAAGCAGACTGTTTAATTTAGCTAAATTTTTTTTTCCTAATGATCTAATTTCTTGTGCTCGATCTATGTCAGGATAGTTGTCTATATGCCTTTTTATGGCTTGAAGAATTTGCTGGAATTTTTGATTAAAATGTTTTAATAAAATTGTGTCTACTTCGTCATTTTTTTCTCTAAGTTCTGCTATAATATCTGCTTCTATTGGTGCTAAATTATTTCTAATTTCTCTAGGTATTTCTTCACGAAATTCGAGAACCATTTTAGCAAATCTTTTTATGGATATGTCAAGATATTTTTTAGAATTATTCCTCCCAGAAAGACCAGACTTGCTTTCTAAAATTTTTCTTTGATGCCTCATCCTCTATAGTTAAATTTAAGAAAAATTCCTGTTATTATTTATGATATAAAAATTGTCTGTGACAGGTGCGAGAATAATTCGACATACACTGATTATACAGATATTATGTAAAGATTCAGGAGTATTTTCCACCAGCCCAAAAGCAAAGCATAAATGGGGACATACACTGATCATAAAGGTCGAAAGTTATTTCGTCTCTCAAAGATAACTTGTATATGATAGATAAAGAACAGAAATTTAGCTTATCTTCATCAAATAGAGATTTTGGCATGCATAAAAGTTTTATCAAAGCATATTTCCCTTAGGGGAGAAATAATATAGAACTACTCACTCATAATGAGTGATCTCATATCCACAAAATAAATTATGAATTATAGCTAATTGCTATAAAGAAAATTCTAGGCTAAAAGCTTTTTATTTAAAGAAGAAATACTTACAAAAGACTGAAGATGACTGCTTGCAGAAAGAGAAAACTAGATCACAAATTCTTACAATAGTATTTAAGCTCTCATGCTATTCAACCACTCAACCACATATTTCAGAGAGACGAGCTCTCTATTTATAATACAAAAATATATATAACACAATTGCGGTATCATTACTGCCTACAAACTTTAAAATAAATATTTTACTACAGTACCAAAGGACTTCTACAGTAAAAAGGACTTCTACAGTAAAAAGTGAATAATAATCATTTGTACTTGATTGAGACCTTTTGTCATACTTATCATTTATCTTCCTATCAGCTTATCTGAATAATTTGGTTTTGCCCTTTTTACCCTTCCATTGCATTTTCTATTTTTGCCAATCCTTCATCATCCATCCCATCAGTCCAGAATCGGTCGTTTGCTTCAGAATCTAAGAGGGGCATATTCCGTTCCGGAGTTAAGTTCTGATAATATGTCTGATAATCGCCTTTAGTGACGATTAGGTGTGAAGAAAAGGTTTTGACATGTTCTATAAGATTAATATATTTGACAAAATAACGAAATCTGAATAGCGGTCCCTTGACTAATTTGTTATGCAGAAAAATGACCATGTCTTTATCTTGATATGCTAACTGCATGTAGAATATAGGTTTCGGAAAACCTTCATTTTTATTTCTTCCTTTAATCTTTTTATTTTCTTCCAATCAAAATTTTCATTAAATCTATTTTGATAGGTTAATTCAAAATTATATTTTTCATCCAAAGATTGATAAGGAATATCTAAGGAGAAGACCATATCTTGTAATTCCGAATACTTTTTTATTTTAGAAAGATCTAAATAACTCATGTTTATAATTCAGATCTTATTGATTCGACATCATCATCAAATTCTTGTTTTGTTTTTAAAAGTTTGTAATTCGAAAATCGTATACTTAAAGTGCCATCTTGATTTTCAAAGGATGAATTTTCATGAGGTACTAAAATTGGTTTTTCTAAAAATGAACTTAAATTCCATTCTAAGCCTGCATATATTTCTAGACTAAATTTTTTACCAGAAATAGCTTTAATTCCTTCGCTGGCTAACATAGATTCTAATGTCTCGTTATTAAGTTTAAATTTAACATTTGAATGTTCTTGCATTTTTCCTATAAATCCTGTAGTTATTCTTAAATTTTTTGATCCAACTGTTATGTTATATATATATATATGTATATGTATATATATATATATGTATATGTATATATATATATATATGTATATAATGAAAACTTACCTAAATCCTAAACTAAAGCCTCGATCAAATCATGTATTCATGCACCCTCAAGCTACAACAGCTTCCTCTTGATTGCTCGACCTCTAGCCGTTGCTTTCATCGCAGTCACCACCGTCGTAGCCGCTGTCACGGTTCACTTGAAAGCTACATACCACCACCACCTCCTTTAAAAATTTTGGATAATCAATCTCATCTTTATATAGATGAAAAATATTTATGAAAGAGGAAGATAACTGAAATACATGAAGAAAAAACGGATTGGAAGGCATTTTGACTCTATATGATAAGATAGGGGAGAGACCAATTTGTTATGACGACCACTCAAATAAATATATCTCAGTGATACAGTGCAGATGATTTCTGAATTGTTAGCAACTATTTTAGCTTTCTTTAGTAATTAAACGTGGATGAGTAGATAACTTAGAAATAAGAAATTTAGAGTTAAACTTGATGTTTTATGATGTTTTATTCTGGGAAGATTTTGAAGCAGGAATATCACCAAGTTAGACTCTTATAACATCATGGAGGTGTCCCATCGACAAACTTTGTTTTTTGGACCTGGTTATCTTAAAAAGCCAAAAGAACAACCTTTTTACTCATTGTATTATAGACCCACTTTTGTGAAATAGTAGAAACGCATTTGGATATGTGGACGAAGTCCATGGCATTCTTTTTATTAACATCTTTCCAAACATCAATACCTTTGGCCTCATTTAAAGAAATGGTTCCCTCTTATAAATAATACAAGCACCATGATAATGAGCAATAGAAGAATAATCCATTTCGATCTCTCTCAATAGACTTCTTATTTACCTTGCTCCCATGAACTCGAACTGAATGATCTTAGTCATTTGATCCCACCCTTCATATTCAATAATATTGTGTTTGCCCTTTGAATTGTAATTACGAGCATTAGACTTTTAAGGGCTTTTATGAGAAAGAGAAGAAAGTGATCTATGAGAGCCTTGAGCTTCATTGGTAGATGAAGGAAGAGAAACATCATCTTGAACTTTCTCTAGTTCATAATTAGGGGCATTTATCATAGAAGATCCATTAGGAGTTCACCATGAAGTTCTCTCATCAAAGAAAACATGTTTAGAGATGTGGATCTTCATCATATTATGATCAAAACATCTTCAACCTTTGATGGACGTTTCATAACCAATAAACATATAAATGATAGATTTCTGATTTAGTTTATAAGAAAACCATAATAACTATGCACAAATATTAAACTTCATCAAATACTAAAAACGGGAAATATTAAACTTCTTGTTAGATAATTTTTCACAAGGAGAAGCATTACTAATACTTCTATGTAGCGCTGTATTAACGGTATAAATAATTGTTTGTTCCCACTCAACCTAAAAGTCACGCTTAATATTCTTCCCATAAAATATGCTTCTAGAGTCCCAAAGATGTACTTGTTTTTTTTTTAGCTACACCATTTTGTTTGCCTTGGGCAAGAAATTTTGCACTTTATCAAATAATCTCATAACTTCTCAGACATATGCTAGTAGTACTCAAACATAAGATTTTAGCTTTCAATAAATTTGCGACCAAGTTCTGGATGAGAAAAGTAGAGGTTTCCATTAGGTAGTCGATAGTCAGTGTAAAACTTGTCGAATAATCATAACATGAATCCTTTAATACACTTTGTTGATGCTAGGGCATTCCTGGAAGCGATACGCTGTGTGACCTGAATACAGTGAGAAGTGTGCAAGGGCCAGTGCATTGGTGCTCGGATGCTGTGTTAAACAGGCAATGATTTCCACATCATGGACGAATGTGGGCAAAGAGGCTAGTCCATTAAATTAGAATTCAGATAGGATTTTGTAATGTAGGCTCTCTTACATGTAAAATTTATGGAATTAATTGATATTATAATTCATAGGAAGATAAATATTTTATGCATTCAGGAAACTAAATTGGTTCGAGAGAAGGCTAAGGAGATTGATAGTTCAGAATTTAAACTTTGGTATTCTGGTAGAAGTTGTACTAGATATTATGCAAGTGTGATTATAGATTTGAGTATGAAGAATAATATTATAAAAATTGATAGAATTGGAGAAAAAATTAAAGCTTTGAAGATTATCTTTGATGCTAAGATGCTTAATATTATAAGTGCTTATGCTCCTCAAGTAGGTGTGGATATGTGTTCAAAATCAAAATTTTGGAATGATTTAGAAGTATTAATACAAAAGATACCTTTTGAAGAAAGAGTTTTTGTTGGGGTACGTTTAAATAGACATGTTGGTAGAGAGATAGATGATTTTAAAAGCATTCATGGTGGCTATGAGTTTGGAGCGACTAATAAAGATGATAAGACTATATTAGATTTTGTTATAGCTTATGATTTTGTAATTGCTAATACCTTATTTAAGCAAATAGATGAGCATCTCATCACTTATAAGAATGGTTATAGTAAAACTTAAATTGATTATTTCTTGTAAGAAAAATATATTGTTTAGATTACAAAGATTATAAAGTTATTTCGAGTGAACGTCTATGTACACAACATCGCTATTTGTTTTGGACTTTAAGATGAAAGGGTCAGAATATGAAAAATATAGTAAATCTTTGTTCTAGGATTAGATGATGACATTTAAAGAACTTTAATAGAAATATCTTTGAGAGTAATATTCATAATCTGAAGATTTTGCCGATGCATGAGGAATCTAATGTTATGTGAAAAATAGTAGCTTGTAATATTAAGAATGTTGCAAAGGATGTGCTTGGAGCATCAAAAGGAAAAATTTTTAGTAATAAAAATAGTTGGTGGTGGAATCAAAATGTGCAAGAAAAGATAAAAAATAAGAAGCTATATTATAAAAATTATTTTAGATGTAAAAACTCTGAAAATTGGAAAATATATAAAAAATGCCTATAAGGAGTCTAAGAAAGCAATCTACGATGCAAAGACTTTAGTTTTTAATGATTTATATAATATATTAGATGCTAAAGAGGACGAAAGATATATGTATAAGTTAGCAAAAAAAAGTAGTAAGGATTTGTTTCTAGTGAAGTGCATTAAGGATGAATATCATAAAATACTTCTTTTAGAAGATGATATTCAATAAAGGTGGATGAGGTATTTTGCAAAGCTTTTTAATGATGATTACGAAAATACGATTGACTTTAGTGACCTTAGCAGTCTAAATGAAAATAAAGATTTTTTTTATCGGAGTATTACTAAAACTGAAGTTAGAGAGTCTTTAAAGAAAATGAAGTGTGAGAAAATTGTTGGACCTAATGATATTCCAATAGAGGTGTAGAAATGCTTAGGTGATAAAGGAATTTCTTGGCTTACTAAACTTTTAAATATTATTTTGAAGACAAAAAAGATGCTAGATGTGTGGGGAATGAGTGTGTTGATTCCTATTTTTAAGAATAAAGGTGATGCAGAAGATTATGCGAATTATAGGGGAATTAAGTTGATGTGTCATACTTTAAAAGTTTGAGAGAGAGTTATGGAGCATATGTTACGACGTGACACTAATGTTTCTCAAAATTATTTTGGATTCATGCCGGGTAGGTCTACCATGGAAGCCATACATTTATTGAGAGGTTTGATGGAGAAGTATAGAGAAAATAAAGAGGATCTACATATGATTTTTATTGATTTAGAGAAATTATATGAAAAAGTTTCAAGAGAAGTGTTATGAGAGTTCTAAAAAAGAAAGGGGTTAATAATGCTTATATTTAAGTCAATAAGGATTTGTACGCTGGAGCTGTTACTTGTGTTCAAACACAAGGTGGCTTGACCAAGTATTTTCCAATTTCAATTGGATTACATCAAGGATCAACCTTAAGCCCATATCTTTTTTGCTTTAGTTATGGATGTTCTTACTAGAGATTTGCTAGAGGATGTTCCCTGGTGTATGCTTTTTGCTGACGATATTCTTCTTGTTAATAAGACTAAAGAGGGAGTTGAAGGTAAACTTGAATTATGAAGGTCAACCTTAAATTCTAAAGGTTTTCGTTTGAGTAGATCTAAAACTGAATACATTGAGTGTAATTTTAATAGTAATAGATCTAGTGAGGGGTTTGTGACTTTGAGTGATCAAGTCATTAATAAGTGTACTCATTTTAGATATCTTGGGTCTATTGTTCTGAGTGATGGTGAAATAGATGGGGATATTATTAGTATAATTCAAGTTGGATGGTTGAAGTAGAGGAATGCTTCGGGTTTGTCGGTGATAGAAAGTACTACTTAAACTTAAGGGAAAATTTTATAAGATGGTGGTGAGACATGCAATGCTTTATGGCACAAATTATTGTCCATTAAAGAGAAACATAATACTAAGTTAAGTGTTGCTAAGATGAGGATGCTCAAGTGGATGAGTGGATTTAGTCTTAGAGGCAGGATACGAAACGAGCATATTCGTGAGAAGGTTGGAGTAGCTTTTGTGACAGATAAGATTTGATATAGTCGCCTTAGATGGTTTGATCATGTAAAACGATGGCCTTCCAATGACCATGTTATGAGAGTATATTTATTAGATTTGACCTATGTTAAGAAAGGTAGAGGTAGACCTAAAAAGATTTGGTTAGAAAATATTAAAAATGAAATTTCTTTATTAGATTTAAATGAGAATTTAACTCTTAACATGACACAATTGATGCATTCAGTTATTTTGGTTTATTTATGTTTTTATTGTATTTTGAACAATATTAGTTGTGTTTTATTTTTATTTTGCTATCCTATGATGGTTGGGCTTCCAATGATCATGGTAGGAAGGTGCTTGGCATGTCGAACCATGGGTTTGCTGGCTTTTGGGTCCACTTCGTCCTTGGGCTGCTTGCTGATTTTTGGTTTGGTGTGGTGGCTGCTCTCGGGTATGGCCTTGGTTACTTGGTGTTTAGCTTAAAAAAAAAGTGATGGGTTCTACTTGGTGCTAGCTCATTAATATTGAGTTGAAGTTTAGCTCAATGATCGGGGGATTTATTGCACTTCCTAGCTCATTAATTCAAAAAGGTTTGCTATTAAGTCTTGGATTCATTTTGGAGTGGACTTTGCCCCTTCTTCTCCCTTTGTTTCTTCGGTTTCCTCTTGGACTTTTCTATTCCCATGGCCCCTAGCTGTTTTCCCGTGCTGATGTTCCATTCTCTGTGCTGGCTCCTCGGTTCTCTTGATGGCTGGGTTTCCCGTGGCTGCCTGCTTGGTTTCCCGTGGCCTTCTATTCTCTGTTTCCTGTACCGAGTGGGGGCTGCTGTGTTGTGGCTGCTGACCTTTCATTTCCCTAAATCTAATTGGTTTGGTTGGAGGTGTTATGGCTGTTTGGTTCCTCTCTTTTGCCTATAAAATGGAGATGTTTTGGCATGGATTAGGTGGTTGAAATTGTGAGTAAAAACTCTACAAAACCTGAGGGTTTCTTCTTGGAAAAGCTTGAGAGCTTGTTCCATCCCCTTCTTCTCTTCTCTATTTCGTCTTGGCTTCTAACCCCTTCTTCTCTATACAAGTTCCACTCCACTTGTATCCTTCTTCTTGAGCTTTGGAAGTGTTTGTTGGCTGAAGTTTGGAGACATTTGCCGGAGGAGTTTGGAAAGGACGTTGGACTCTTTTGCAGCGGTGAACCCTTGGCTTGCAAGCCTAAGCACAATTTTCTTAAAATTCCTACTTTCGTTGCATGTGAGGAGACCGTTAGCCGGTTTTACTGAGGATAGCGTTTTTATATTCTTATTTTGTTTTCTTCGATTTGGCTTATGTTTCTCTTAAGTTTGTTTGGATGTTTGCAAGCTTTATATGAATCAAGTTTGGTTTAAGTCTTGTCCTGGTATTCTCCAATTTGTCTCTATTTTCTAGTTTTGCTTGCATCAACAATGGAGAAAAAGGATTTATGTAGCTGACCTCACGTAGTGGGATAAAGGCTTGATGATGATGTTGTTGTAGTATATTTAGGAAAATATCAATAATAAAATTAATTGCATATCACATAAAAGTACAAGGTGTGTGGAGCTTCCCTGGCACATATGTGTGAACCAATTGCAATGGTGTAGTTGATTTCGCTATGCTTTTTTCAAAAGAAAGCTTGTATATGTAGCCATTTTGATATCCAACACATTTAGCTCCAATATTCACCTTTAGCTGAGGAAGACCAATGACCATACTGTTTTTTTTTGCATCTTAGTAAGCCAGTTATAAATCACATGTGCTGATCTAGCATGCCATAAATTAGCAGTGAGCCAGTGACATGCATAAGAATTTTATCAATATAAGAACTTGGGTAGGCATAACATGAAGCTTTTCAGATTTCCCCTTAGATGATAAACATACAAGAAATATTAGCATTAACAAAGATTCACATTTTATCAAGCTCAATTAACAAAAAAAAAAAAAACTGCTTTATCCACTATTTGATAAACATAAGTTAAAATTTTCTTCCTGCTAGGAACATAATAAACTTTGTTAACATATGAAGTCAATCAGATTGATGGAGGAGATAAGAAGGGGAGAGAGAGGAGGAGATGGGTAGTGGTTGATTGCTGAGGTATTTTGGCAACATTTATGGTCGGACATGGAATGATTTATTGAGCGGTTGGATGATGGAAATAGATCAAAAAATGAGAAATGATCAAAATGGTCCATAAACTCTTTGTGAGGGACAAAAATGGCCCCAAACTCGAGAAAAAAATGAGAAAATGACTAAAATAATCCCTCAACGATTTTTGAGGGACAAAAATGGTCCCAAACTGTTTTGGAGGACCAATTTGGTCCCTTAAATACTTAAGAAAAGGCATTTTTGGTCCTAACATCAAATTTTGTGGTTAATGATTTTAAATTAAGAGGTATTTTAGTCATTTTTAATGAAATTATTTATTAAATAAAATTTTCAGGTAATAATAAATTTTTTTAAAAAAAATTATTAAACATTTCTTTTATAAAAAAAATTATTAATAATTTTAGTTTTAATTTGGGATCATTTTGGACTAGAATTAGAATTATTATTAATTCTTTATTAAAGAAATGTTTAATAATTTTTTTAAAAAAATATTATTACTTGAAAATTATATTTAATTAAAAATGATAAGAATACCCCTTGATTTAGCACCATTAACCCTAAAATTTGATGTTAGTACAAAAGGGGCCCCTTTTTAAGGAGTTAATTGGTCCCTCAAAAGAGTTGGGATCATTTTGATCCCTCACAAAGAGTTAAGGGATCATTTTGATCCTTTTCTCAATGAAAATTGATCAATTATAGGGCTTGAACTTAATCTGAGCTTGTCAAGTTTAATATGTTTTATATAATTTGTCAATTCATTATATTTGTTATGCAGGTTACTGTAACCTTTGTTTGGTATAATGAATTTATGATTTACCCTTTGTAAGCTTTGACCCTCAAGTGTTCATGCAGGATCCTGATTTTGTGGTTCAATCCATGTCTTCGTCTATCTCTTCCCAGGCATCTGGAGCATTTCAGAGATCCTCATCAGTTCCTGCCACAGAAAATGAAAGACCTCCTAACTCAGGTAAGTTTTAGTTTATTGATAACTTCCTTTTCTACTTACTATCCCTTAGTTGGAGTATGCCACTTTTTTTATGTGTTATTTATATGCATATTTGTTTGTTTTTGCATGTAGTTAAACTGAAAGATGTGGTGCAGGGTCTAGTTCTGGGACTAATGTACCGCAAGGCAGGACCTCATCTTCCTTTCTAATGGATGAACGGACTGTTAATTTTGCTTTCAAATTCTGGGTAAGTAGAATAAATATTTTATTTGTAATACACTATGTTGTGATATCCTTTCTGTATTTCATTCCTTGAAATCACTATATTCTATTGGCTCTCTAGTATCTAACTCGCAATAATAAGAAAAAAAATCACATTATACTTTTGGCAATGCTCAAGTATTTTCGTAAGAGAAGAAGGTTAATTTTGGCAAGCATTTTCACAATCATTTTAGATTTAATAATAAAGATTGCAAATAATTCTACTAATGTGACTATCATGTGGGGGCCTTCTTTCCAGCTCTTAATCTTAGGTTTTTGACGATAAATGCTCTACTGACCTTTAAAATTTCCTCACTACTATTGAGAACATGTGGTATAGCCATGGTCATTTTAGCCAAACTGCCCTAAATTTGTGTTAAGCTGCCTTTTATCATATCCTATAACGATATTACAGTATGCATTCTCTTCCTAGCCTGACAAAATACTAAAGATCTGGATTGAGTGACACTATTTAAATTTTTGTTAATGATCTTCTTTCATAAATTGTTGGCCATTGTGGTGAGGATATGATGATTACATACATGTTTCATGTGTGTATGGTTTCTCCAACTTTCATTGATTTTGTTTCTTAAAACTCCGATCCCAACCAGCTGGGGAAAAATAAGAGAAAAATTGGCATTTAATAATAATGGTAGGAAAGATTTATTTAACTTCTGGCCATCCATGGCAAAATTGGTATCATACTCTGGTCGTGTTGTTGGAAATTAAATGCTCTCACCATGAATTAATTTTTGAGGCGATGAACCTTAAGGAAGTGCGATGTTATTAATGCATTGAATGCAATATTTACCCATTTATATATCCTTTAACAATGACCAATTTGCTTTTTGCGTATTGATTTTACAAATAATATTTTTATTGTTTTGGTTTTTGTTCAATTTGCGGGAGGGTAAGTGTTATTTTCTTTTCATTTCTCAAACTTCTGAATATGTTTGTCATATATCTTTAGATTGCAAAGTTAAACTTAAACAGTATTGATTTGTTCATGGTCAGTTAGTTACATGAAAATGATAATTTGGATGCAGTCACTGTTGTCCAGGCTTCTTTTAAATCTAAACTCCAAATAACGTTTAAGCTATAGAAATGTCCAGGATGTAATCACTGAAGTCCACTTAAATCTCATTGCGAATAATTGGAATCAATGTGTTAAGCATAAAAAGGAAATGATCGAAGTTTTTTTCCTTAAACTTTAAAACATGGGGCATACTTCAAGTGAAGAGCACATCTAATGACCAACACACTTTTTTACCATATACTTCACAATCATTGAAAGCAATTTATGATATGCAAAATTGTTAATGCAATTATCATTATTAATTATGTGCTGAAGGAATTAATATTACATGAGAGTATTTCAAAAATATGCCTTAGTATTATGCAACATAAATATCAAATGTACCACGTGCATTTAATAAAAGATTCGCTGGAATTCCATTTATCAAAAATAAGAACAGAGGTCGATAATAATTATGAATTAGGCACCAACAGAAAACAGCAATCAAACCAAAGCAGTAGATGGAGTATTGCTTCTATGTATTCGGAAACATCAAGACTAAACTAAGCCAAGGATAGAGTGCAGTCGTAATCGGACTAAGGCTTCGTTTGGGATGGCTTTATTACTGTTTCTTAAAATAGCTTTTTAGAACAAAAATTAAAATTTTTTATAAAAAAACTAATTTAAGAAGCAACAAAAAAGCCATCCCAAACGAAGTCTAAAGTTAGCTTGAACAACAAGGATAATAAAAAATGTTGTCTCTCAAAAAAGAGGAAGATTACTACTTATCAATGAAGGTATGTTCATGAAACAACAACAATAATAACATTAAGCCTTTATCCCATTACGTGGGGTCGGCTACGTGAATCCTTTTTCTCAATTGTGTCCTGTTAAGAGTCAAATTCTTATTTAAATCTAATAAAGAAATATCATTTCTAATATTTTCCAAGTATTTTTAGGTCTACCTATATCTTTCTTAACATAAGCTAAAATACATCTAATCTCCTAACTGGGTCATTGGAAGACCACCATTTTATGTGACCAAACCATCTAAGGCAACTCTCACTAATTTTATCTTCCATTAGAGCTACTCCAACCTTTTCACGAATATATGCTCATTTCGTATCATGTCTGTAAGAGTAAAGCCACTCATCCACTTAGGGGTATTAATTCGTGTGACTGGTCGTGCTCGGGTTGAACCCGACTTGGACCCAACAGATTTTAACCCAACCCGAATCCGACCCTATTCAGGCTTCAGGTTAGTTTTTCTAACCCGACCCAATTTGGGTTCGGGTCAACACGACCCGAATCGTAATCTATTAGATACATGAAGGAGATTTGATTTTTGGAAAATTAATTGGCACTTAATACATGATATTTTGCAAGGTAATGACGTAATGTATACAAAAATGAAAAAAAACTTGTAATTACTATATAAATTGTTTACAAATTATAATATTACATTGATTACAAAAATAAAATACATAATAATTAATGGTTTAATTGTTTAATACATTACATTTACATTTGCAATTTACAAATAAACTCAAATAGTCAAATTACACCTCCACTTCAACTTGAATATACCATTAAACCTCTTACACTTCAACTTGAATTAACTACAAAAGAAAGATGGTTAAACACTCAAACTTAAAAGTCATAAACAAAATAAAAATCATAAAATTCTAAATAATGAGATAATTTAACTAGAAAGCTTTATCAAATAGCTCAGGTAAACCTTCCAACATATTTAGCAACTATTGAGAAGTGAGTAAGTAATGTATATTTGATTTTCTAATTCTCTATTACCATTCAAGGTGGCAGTTTGCATTATCTATAAAGCTTAATGTAGTATCTTTGAAATAATAAAGTATCTTCTCTTGATCTAAGCTAACACAAATGTCATCTGATTGCAATAGTATTCACCCCCAATGTCTGACGGCTCTCACTTTTAGTTTAGAAGGTTTTTTATCATTGCTTGAGCTTTCATAGCTGTTATACCCTTTACCTTAATTCATCAAATAGATGAATTTATTAAGCATTAGAAGTTCAGATTCAGCAACAAGCCAACAACCCACAAGGCAATTGCCCACAACAACTGAACAATAGGTGAGACGCCAATAGATTTACAGCAGCCATAAGGATAAGGCCCCTAACAGAATTCGGGCAAAGAAAATAGAAGCATCCAAGAAGAACAGGCAAAATTTTAGCTATTCACAACTTCACAACAACACCAAAACAGGCTACAGAGAACTTAACCCGCATTTAAATACCAGCATAAAATGATTAAACATATAAACATTAAAGCTTTGTATAAACTTAAACAGCCTTCAAAGGTCTGGTTTGAACGGTTTGGAGCTGTTGTTAGAGACACGATTTTTTGCAAAGCCATGCAGACCACACTTTATTCTACAAACATTCTTCTGAAGGAAAATTGCTGTTCTAATAATTGATGTAGATGACATAATTATAATTAGAGATGATTAAATTGTGATTAATAACTTGACGAAGAAGCTTGAGATTGAATTCGTGATCAAAGACCTATGATAGCTGAAGTATTTGCTTGAGATGGAGTTTATCAAATCTAAGGAGGGGATTTTTATTAATCAATGCAAGTATATCCTTTATTTTCTCAAAGAAATATGAATGATTGGGTGTAAATTTACAAATACTACTACCGAACCAAATGCTAAACTGAACGCAGCTGGTAAAAGTAAGGCAGTAAACCGTAAACAATATCAAAAATTAGTTGGAAGATTAATTTGTTTTACTCATACGAAGACATGAGATATCATTTGTTGTTAGTGTTAGTCAGTTTATGCATTCACTAAGATCCTCTCATTATCAAGCATTATTTAGAATTTTATGATACCTCAATGAACCGCAAGAAATGGATTAGTATTTAAAAATAGAGGCCAACTCCTAGTGGAAACTTATACAAATGTAGTTTTGGTAGGTGATATCAATGATAGGAGATCTACTTCAGAGTATTGTACATTTATAGAGGATAAAATTTAATTACATGGAGAGATTAAATAAACAAAGTGTTGTTGAAAGGAGTAGTGTAGAAGCTGAATTTCGGTCTATTGCATGTGGTTTCTGCTAAATATCATGGATTAAAATGCTTCGAAAATAACTGAAAATTCCGATATCAACACCAATCAAAGCCTTTTGTGATCATGAACCTGTAATCTTTGTTGCCCATAATCTAGTTTTTATATGACAGAACAAAACATATAGAAGTGGATAAATATTTCATCAAGGAGAAAATTGATAATAGGGTTATATACATGATTTACTTACCAACCACTATTCAAATTGCTAATTTATTTACCAAAGGGCCTCCTGAAACACAGTATGAGTTTAATGTTGGCAAGCTTTCTATGAAAAATATCTTCATGCCAGCTTTTGAGAGGGAGTGTTAGAAGATATTTTAATATCAATTATTTATATTAGTTACTTCCATATTCTCCATTATTTCCGTATCCCTTTGATTTTCCTTTATGTTATTACTAGCTTTGTACACACAAGTTAATTAGGCCTGATTTTATTTGTTTATTTTCTCTAGGTAATTTATTTCCTTGTTTTGATGATAGCCTTTGTAAAGTCTATTTATGGGATCGAGACTTCTACAGTGAATATGCAAAAAGAAAAAGATGACGATTGTAACTTCCTTTTTCTTCTTTAAGTTGCAAGCCAAAAAAACTGGACTTGACACATGACTACTCCTTTACTTTAAATTCAAGAAATAAGCTTGTACATTTTTGCATTAAAAGCAGAAATTGGTCACATCTACTTTTAGTATATACAACTTTTTAAATCCTACATTGTTGGCTTTGTTACTTGTTCTCATGTGGCTCTGATTGGTAGGTGTTTGCTATGTCCATTTTTGGGATCCTTCCCCTTATACCAAAAAGTATCTCAGACAAAGCATATCAGTTATCATTACTTGGAGCTACCTTTTCTGCACTGTTTTTGTTGTACTCCCATTTTGGGGTAAGTTGAAAACAAATCGCCTTAATAAATAAAATTTGACATCTTGCTAGTGTGATTACGTTTTTTAGGAGATTTCATCTTTAGCCTTCATTATAGTGTTCTCTGTTTGCATTTGTAATTTTTCCTTTTACAGATACCAAGAACATGGAATCAGCCAGGCATCCAAACATGGTTGCAGTCTGTTATGGTAGCCAGGGAATTTATTAATCTCCCCTACAGTATTGTGTTTGTTACTTCTGGGACGCCTTTTAAATGTGAGTATTCATCCTAAAATTATGATTCATATTTCATAAATGTGGATATATTGTGGAAGGCTTACTAATTTTTTGGACTTTTTGAAACTACATCACTCAATCACTTACTAACACATTATGAATTATCTTTACAGTGGCCTTGATTCCTGTTCTTTCTTGGTCAGTTCAACATGTTACCAAGTTCTTAAGGAGAAACTTTAAACATTCCATTTTGTACAGGTAAAATTTTGCGAACAAGCAATATTCATGAATTATGGTGAATTTAAGTATATTGTTTAGAAAGGTTACCTAGTATTTTTTGATTCACACGTTAGGCTATGATATTTTGAAATTACAAGGTTCGCAACGTTTCACAATACACATTTAAACTTTATTAGCAAAGACATAATGGAAACTTTTAATTCTAGAAGTGTCATCTCAAAGCTGAATATTGGCTTGGTTATTTGTGAGCATATTTCCCTTGAATGTATTAAGGATGCGTGAAATCGGGTTAATTATCAAATTTTGTGTGCTGGGTTAACATTATCAAGTTTTGTGTGCTAAGTGTAGAATTTACACCCTGGGATGATTTAATTATTTTTCAGTAACAATTCACTCATGTATTAATTTTGTTAGTGGGACACCTAGTTTTAGCTTGTCCTATTATTTTTTTCTACTTGGGTGAACCCATTGCATGAGAAGATGATTAATAATGATTCATCGATGCATTGTATAATTTTTTTTGTTGTAAGTGAACTCATCATCATCAAGTCATAATGGTTGAAGCTAACTGACACGCCAAAGTGCATTCTCTTTCTTGTGTTTTTGAATGAAATGTCTAACATAGATGTGTATAATGGCCTCTAGATGAAAATATAATGAACCAGAAAGTAACTAAAAAAGGTAAAGCACACAAAAAAAGATCAAAATTTATGTGATGTGGATTGAACAAAAGCCTACGTCTATATGAGAGGAGGTATGATTTGATCCACCAAACACAAAAGCCATGTTACATTGCTCAAAACAAAGACACAAGCTGATGAAAATCTTCCCATTTATTCTCGTCAAAAGCATCACATAAAGCATTGATTTTAACACAAATTATTTATTTTCTTTTCATTAGTTGGTTAACTCTATTTGAGTTAACCAACTAATAAGGATTTAGTTCAAGTGAAGTGCATTAAGGATAAATATCAAAAAGTGCTTTTATTAGAATAGAATATTTGTTGACCTACGGATCAAACCCAAAAGAGCAAAAAGAGAGAGAAAAAAAAATCTTGCATACATACATCTTACCCGTCGGATCCTCAAATTTTGCCGAGATTTGCGCCGATTCGGCGCCGTCCGCGATCGCTTCCCAGGTATCCCGCGACTCTACAGTGCCTCGATCGCATCTCTTCAGCGTCGTTAAATAGAAGCCGAACACCTCCCGAACTCCTCTCCCACGAGCTTCTACCGGGTTCCCATTCGCAAATCCCGATCCCTCTCCGTCGATCTCCACCCGAGCCCGTCGCCCTCCTCAAGTTGACTCCAAGCCACACCGACCTCTCCCTCCATTATAATTAATTGTAATTAATTTCTAAATAATTATAATTTATTATTTTATTAATTATAATTAATTCCTATTAGTTATAATTAATAATTTATATAATTAATTATAATTTTTTTAAATTAATTATAATTAGTTTTTTTAATTAATTATAATTATTTTTAATTAATTATAATATTTTAATTATAATTAATAATAATAATAATGCTCATTCCCCCCACTCTTATCTCGATGTCCGTGTCGGACCGGCCACCTAAGCACGCCTTTAGTGGCCGTGGTAGGAGGGAACCCGGTGCGACACCTACGACGAGATAGGTGAGTGACCCCTCGATCCACGTGTCAACCACTACAACCCCGCGGAGGTACGTACTCTTCTAAACTCAAAACCTTGCTTCAATATTCGTGGCAAATTGGAGAACTGTCCTAAGCACGCCTTTATTGGCCGTGGTAGGATGGAACCCCGATGCGGCACGTGTGGCGAAGCGGGGTCACTTTTAAGTACCCCCGGGCAGGGGGAAAGCAAAAATTGTCTCTTTTCAAAAAAAAAAAAAAGCTTTTTAAAACCCCAAGCACGCCTTTAGTGCGCGTGGTGGGAGAAAAACAAAAAAATACAACCGCCGCGGTGTCTCACCAACACCAACCGTGCACGCCTTTAGTGGCGTGGCGGGTAGGCGGCCTCTTGGTTTTTTCCCCTTAACGGGGGAGACGCCGGGAGGTTGCCGAATTTTTGTCTGAAATAAGGCAAGGACTTGGAACCATTTGGGATTTGTGGACTTGAATCAAGTGGACTTGATTGAACTCAAACGAACTTGGTGCAGAGGACAAGAACTTGGACTAAATCACATTGAACTTAACTTGAACCTAAATTGGAACTTAAATGAACCATAATTTAAGATTTGAATCAAACGAACAACTTGGACTTGGTTTGAATCAAGCACAGTGAACATGAGTTTGGAACTTGAACTTGAAGAAAATGAGCATTGACAGAAAGTTGGTTTGGACCACGAGATTTTGGCTCAAGCTTGAACATTGACTTGAGCTAATATGGACATTAATCGAGCATTAGATTCAAGTGAAAATTTGATTTGAGTCTATATTGAATTCAAATTGGAGCCTCAATGAACTATACTTTGAGTATAAAATCATACTTAAATCAAGCTTAAGCAGTTGATGTTGAACTGAACTCATATTGGACCTGAGTTGGAACTTGATCTCAAACAGGAAGCTCACACTTGAACTTGCAAATGACTACAAGAACTCAAACTTAAATCAATTTGTGGACAATAAGAGACTTGCAAACTCCACTTGCTTACAAATAGTGATGAATCATAAATAATTTAAATTCCATGTCATGATATGTTATTTGTTCGCAAGCAATAATCGACAAGGAGATGTTGGTGAACAAAATGCAAAGGAACATATATGAGACTTGTGATGATAAGAAAGACTTGCAATGAATATAGAACCTACAAGCATCATTTACTTACAAATGATGATAAAAACTCATGCAATCAAATTTCACTAGAAAGGTTTGATATATAATAAGCATAACAAGACTTCATGCTCGATAGAATATGGATATCAAACAAATATTGAATATTAAGCCCCTACACATATTGTGAACCATCCCCAAGGCCAAATAACTTGCATGATTAATTTGTTTGCAAGTGATAAGAAGATTCAAATGAGGGTTGGTTTGTGGCTAATATCAAGGGATTCACAAACAAATCTGTCAATTCGCTTGCAATTGATGGGGGAGCAATACACAATGAATGCAACATATCCACGAGCAAAATGGAGAGGTCGTAAGGAAAATAGTCCGCCTACTATCAATGATAGCTAATGGGAGCAATGACCAGAGGATTCATAAATGAATAAGGAAGGCTGCTACAAAGAACCTTATACACCACTTGCAACAAAATGGTGTCTCTAATGAATGATACAATTTATTCATGAGGGAGGTAGAGGGATCTAACTTCTCTACAAGAAACATAGTAAATATGTTAGCCCACTTATGAGTGATGATGATGGCTAAGATGTGAAAACAACGACTCCCTTACAACTGACATTAGATATCTCATGGATACAAACAACAGTTGTCACAATTACTAAAAGATACACAAGCAAATAGAAGATCTGCAACACAGACAAGCTCTCTACGAAGACAGATGTATGTGCCACATGCCATTGATGGGTAGATGTAGAAAGATTTCAGTAAATGCAGTATCCTGAAGTCAATTTCAATCTATGAAGGAATACATCTACCTGTCCACTCATAACAATGACGGATGTACTACATGAACCAAACAACTGCAACGAATACAAGCATCTACGAACAAATGCAGGAGATTAGTTAGTGCACTATGATCCGCCTACCAAAATCAACAAATAGTGCACGACAGTCTATCTGTATAAAGCAGCGAACAACTCAATTCAAAAAAGCTGCTACGCCACGCCACCGGATCTGCAACATCCGTACAAGCAGACAGAAGGCGTCTATAAATATTCCAAAAATACCTCCTGCACGTGCATTATAAATTGTATACACATAAGTGCACTAAAGGGAGAAATATATTCTCAACCCGCATGGGCCCCGGCGAGCGTGTTATTGGTACACACGTGACGTCTAGGGATGCTGCGCGGGTTGACAAGTGAATTCAGGTTCGAAACCGATCCTTCTATACGGATCAATAGAAGTCGACAGGGTTCGAACCAACAAACAAATATACGGTTATGGCGAACGTCATATTTGTCTTAATACATTCATATTAGGCCTTCAAGGCCTATAACAATGAGAATTCACTATCAAAGGGCATAAAGCCTACGAAACCCGATCCTCTGTCGACAGCCCGACAGAGTTGACAAGGTTCAATCCATAAAAAGAAATGACCCCCAAACACCCCGATGATGGCCGTGTTGAATGCATATCTCAACTGGAAGGGTTTCCAAATATTTTTTAAATGTCTCCCAAATATCCAAAGTCCATTTCAAATACTTCAAAGCTCCACTCAAATACCCATAAAAATCCAAAAATCCCCAAAATCCAGAACTCTAAAAAGCCCAAATTCCATATATTTAAAAATGAAATCAAACCATCAATCGCTTAAAGCAAATTCCATTTACCCTCCGCAACAGTCTGTCGGGGTGGACAAATTCAAATAAACTCTAGCTCACAAAGAGCCAAATGCCTAGTCGAAAATATCACTAGGATCCATTCTCAAACAATCTTTTTGCTAGTAAGGACGTGGTACGTGTCCTCTAACCGGCAGTTTCGCCGCCAAATGGCACTACAGGTAATCGGTTATGACCCGGGGCCCTCTGAACCGAGTGGTTTTGTCGCCAAATGGCACCACAGATACCGGTTATAGCCAGAGCCAATACGTTCCTTAATGGCATCAAATCCTTGAGATATGAATCAATAGGATATGATTGATAGGGCACAAAGCCCTCTGTAAGCTAAGGTGGATTCAAATTTATCCCCTTAGACAAACATTCAACCTCGATCTACAAGGTCCCCTTGGACGAAGCAACCCATGGCTGCCGACAAGGATCCTTCTGTCAGGTTGGGTCGACTACCTTCTCTGACTAAGTAGACCAGGGACCACGATGGCTCGGGATGACGGAACCATGGGATCTTGATCGGGTCTATCATCCATTCCCCCACCATCCGCTTTAAGTACAAGATGGTGAAGTTTCTATTTTAAATATCAAAATTTTCAATCTCCAAAATATCCAAATTTCCCAATTTCTAATCCAATTTCTATCAATATTCTAATCCCATTGCTGCTACTATATGCCAGATAACACGTATTATATACGGATCTGATTGACGACTAGCCTTAATCGAAAGTTCTCTCTCGCGATCGAGAGGGGTAATTAACTATAGGGGCTTGCGCCTATAGGAAACCAGAACTCAGATCATAAAGTCCTCGCAAAATGAGGGCGAAATCTCTGGGTAGTGTCTTATCTACAAACCCATCTGCCTTCCAAAATTTACCCCGGAACTTAGTTTGTTAAAACTCCATCGCCGAAAAAAATAAAAAACGCGGCGGGGAGGCCGGGGCTGAATTTTCGGAGCCCACAGATTTCTGGCGACTCTGCTGGGTATTGGTTTCTCTTTCCATCTCTGGCTAGTCATTCATAAGCTATAGTAGCAGTTATTTCAACTCGTACTCAAAATTTTGAGTCTTTCACAATGATCATTTGACGAATTAAAGTCCTGAATATTCTAAAATGGTCATTTGACAAATTCATTTAGCATTCAGCATAGTTTTAAAATTATTTTATTATCTGCTTATGCTAACCATTTTTGTCTATTTTATTTTTGTGTTATGTGCGGGGTGATGTATAAGATTCTGATTACTAACCCTTGCCTTTCATTTATGCAGATGGATCTACAGAACACGCCAATGACCGTCCAGCTGGGACGAGGAGCCAGGATCCAGTTGGCTAACGCTATTATAGAGACCAGGAATGCTGGAGCTACCATCTAGTTTGGTAGTGTTGATTTTCCAGCTGTTGTCGCAAGAGCTTCCGGAGCTCCTAACCGTCGTGCGCATCTGCCAGCGTCGCGACCTACTGCTGAAGATCCTCCCAAGAGGCTTTCCGTATTCGAGAGGCTATCACAGCCTGAGGCCCTGACCACTAGAAGAATTGTGAGTAGTGGAAGAGTCTCTGTGGTGACTGCAAACACCACCACTCTGTTAACCAAGTTATCTGCACCTGGAAAATACGATGCTGAGGCCTCCTCATCTGGAGGAAGGCCTACAAGGAGGCAAAGAAGGAAGATGAGCTCCGAGCTCCGAGCTCAGCATCAACAACTCCCAGTCCACCCATCAAATCTGCCGGCCCAAGAGTCTGAAGCTAACATTCCAACTCGGAATGGATTTGCAAATCTGAAGTGGGTCAAAAGAAACAGCTCTACTGGTGAGCTGAAGAAATCCTTTTGGGATCGACGGCCTGAAGCTCCAGTCCCTCCAAGGAAGAAAGAGCTTGAAACTCTTTCAGCCCGGGTATACAGAGTACTGAAGACAGTAAAGGAGAAGGGCTTGAAAAAGAAGAAGTTTCAAAAGCCTCTAGTGATTGAGACCAGAAGAACCCCGCTAAGGGAACGTCTGTCCTTTACTACAGAAAGAAGAGAAAGAAAGCAAAACCAATGCGGTGAACATCGGGGCGTGACACCTGAATCATATGTTCAAGGATCCGCTGCTGAAAGGTCCCGGTGGAAAGAAAAACAAGTATGGAGGCCAAAGCCTCGGAGAAATGAAAAAGAAAGAAGAGAAAGAGGAACTGATCTGGGCGTGACATCTGGTGAGGCTTCCCGGAGATCCGCCCTCATCTACAAACAACATCAGAAGTGGGCCCCAAAAAGGACCCATAATGATATTCCTCCAGACGGTAGACACTTTGGAGAATCCTCCAGGGGATCCCGTCGCCTTCCATCCCCTCCAAATGAAGAAACCAACTTTGACCGCAGTCCGCTGGTTGAAGAGGTCCCCGTGCCTAACCAAGAGCCGGAAATCCAGTGGCGGCGCCGCTCGGAGATCCGAGTACTAGAAGATGAAGGAAATATGCAAGGGGAAGACAACATCGAAGATGAAGAATACCTTAAAGGGAAAGAAAACATTGTAGAAAACATTGAAGAAGAGGAATTCCTTGAAGAGGATGAAAATATACAAGAATACCTTGAAGGGGACAAAAATATCGATGAATTTATGGAGTAAAATCTAGAAGAAGAAATGCAAGAAATAAATAACACCATGGATATGGAAGTTGTCTATATGGTGACACATATAGACATCGATGACGATGTCAATTATGATGACGATGAAGATGAAGAAGTGGAGGAAGTGAATGATAATCATTCTGATGCTGAAAATGTCACACTCGCTAAATGCGACGACAAATGAGGCGACAAATGAGAGCCAAAGATAGGAAAATCTCTCAGTTGAATGAGAAGATGACTGAAATGATGGCTCAGATGGGGGCAATGATGCAGATGATGCAGAGAACTGCCGCTGTTGGTGCCATGCCTAATCCTCCTCCGGATCCTCCAAATTTTCAAATACCTCAAGTCTCGGGAGTACGAGGTATTCCTGAAGGTGGCCACGAAGTTCATAACGTCGTTCGTCAGCCCACCCCACAAAATGTTGCAAGTACTTCTGAACCTATAACCGCTGCACAGTTGGAAGGAATAATAACAAAAAGGATCAGGGCTATTATAGCTATTGACCAAGCAGAAAAATTAGTGGGTAAAGGTCGTCCATATCCTGCTGAGTATGACCAAGTATCGTACCCGAAAGGGTATTCGGTCTCAAAGTTCAACACTTTCAACGATAATAACAACTCCAGGCAGCACCTGACACAGTTTAAAGCCACCTGTGGGAATACTGGAGGAAAAGACGCCCTACTCTTCCGACAATTCGTTAGTAGTTTGACTGCAACTGCTTTCGAATGGTACGCTGAACTGCCGAATGATTCTGTGAAGGCCTTTGCAGAATTGGAAAATATGTTCGTGAAGAGGTTTGTTAGTGCAACTGAGAAGATCACGATCGCTGACCTCGCTCTTGATAAGAGAAAAAAGATAAGAATCAGTGACCAAATACATCACTCGCTGGCGAAATCTAAGTATGAAATGTGAGCAGCAGTTAGAAGAAGAACATGCAGTACAGTTGTTAATGGGCAACATTGATGACAAGATGCAACCCTTCCTGTGCATGGCTACGATAAACACATTTCAAGACTTGCTCGACAGAGTGGCCAAATTTGAAAAACTGAATTTGTTCAGATCAGAAAATCACTCTGATAAGCTCAAAAAGGCTAAAGCCTCGGGTGCTAGAAGGGGTGAGGCCGACTCTACGTTCTTCTCTAGAGCTGATAGAGAAAAGCAGGTAATTTACAATATAGACAAAGACAAACAGCCGATGCAATATCAAGAAAGGCCTAAGCAAGTCTACAACCCCAACCCCCAACCGAAGCTGATATTAGGGGGAAATGATAAGCCACGAACTTATCAAGGTGGTGTAGAACGCCCGAGACAAACAACAAGAACTGGTGATAGGACGTTCCAATCCCTTAAAGATAAAATGAATAAAGAATATTCATTCAAAAGGGAGAGTGTTGCCAAATTATTTCGACAAGTGTCGAGATCGGGTTTAGAACTGCCTGAATGCAAGAGGCCCGAAGAGTCGAAGCACTGGTGATCCAAATTATTGCCCATACCATCGAGTACTCAGTCATTCTATTGAAGATTGCTACATCTTCAAGGATTGGCTTGAAAGAAAATACCAAAGAGGGGAGATAACATTATCCGACAATGTGCTGTCTCATCCTAAGAAAGAATCAACTCGGATGGTCACGTCCTCTTCCGTACCTCTGGTTGAAGAAAGAAGAAAAGAAAAGAAGCCAGTTCAAGAAGAACAGTGGGAGATTGCGGTCTCTAAGAAAACTGTAAAAATGTTGAAACAGCTTGAAGGAGTTCCAGGTGTAAAGTGGAAGTCTCCTGTTGAGCCTATGATAAATTTGAAGGAACTGCCGATGGTGCGAGCTCCTATTTCTAAACAACTCTCCAATCAAGCTAGCACTTCAAAGTCTGGTGGGGTGAAATCATCCAAGAAGAAGACCAAGCTAAAGAAGCCCAAGGAGAAAAAGACTGCAACTCAAAGAGTTATTGACAGCCTGGATGAGTACTACCAGACTGTGAGGCGACCTATCAAGCTCTCTGATTTCATGTCAGAGCTTAAGATAAATGAAGCCAGAGAAGATGATGAGAATTCTCTTCCAACAGAAGTATGTCGGGTCATCTCAGTGACGCCGGGTACCTTGTCAAAAGAAGAATACACAGAAGAAGTACCCTCTGAATCCTGTATGATGGTTTTGCCAATAGATTATAGTTCGGAGGAGGATTTGTATTTTTCAGAAGGAGACGAATCAGACCCAAGCATAGCGTCTCGGATGGGACATGTGAACTTGGGAGGCGATTCTGAATCAACAGATGAGTCCCTAGACGCGACGATGGCCGACTCTGAAGAAAATGTGCAGTTAAATGACTCTGAACCGGAGGAGATTGCTCAAGTGCATTTAAAAAGCGGTAAGGTACTACCGCCTCCACCGAAGAAGGGGGTCTCCAGCAAAGACAAGGAGAAAGAGATAATTATCAACGATAATATTATCTTTGAAGATTCTAAGAAAAAGAACACTTCAGCCAATGGGATAGATTACAATATCTTATCCCATCTAAGAAAAATTCCTGCACAACTCAGCATATATGATGCCCTGGTAATGTCTAAAGACCTTCGGGAGACTCTGATTCAGGCTCTCAAAGATCCCGAAAGATACGAGGCGTATTTTGCTGAACGTAGTTTTACTGAAGTTCTGCAAGCTCGTAATGAGCCATTCATTACTTTCTCCGAAGAAGATATGATGCTCGGGACTGCAGACCATAACCGTCCTCTGTATGTTACTGCAGAAAGTGATAAGCTGATTATCAGTCGAATCCTAATCGATCCTGGATCCTCCGTGAATCTGATACGCTTGAAAGCACTGAGATCCCTCTGCCTTGATGTGGAACACCTCGGGCCAGATAAGTTGATGGTGCATGGTTTCAACGAAAAAGGACAGAAAACACTTGGATCATTCATGCTCCCTCTTGTATTTGGAGAGCTCCACACAGAAGCTAAATTTCATGTAATTGATGCGGATACTTCGTTCAAGGCGCTGCTAGGTCGTCCCTGGTTGCATGAATATGACATTGTCCCGTCAACACTACGCCAGTGTATGAAATATCTCAAAGATGGAGAAGAATTCAGGATCTCTGGTGATATTCAGCCTTTTACAGTTCATGAAGCAACAGTTTATGAGGATGCATGATATTTCATGCCAAAGAAGCAAAAATCTTCGAGCTCCCTCGAAGCTAAAGCATCAAACTCAAAGGCTGCAAAGCGACTTGAACGAGAAAGTGAGAAGAAGCAGGTGGGGAGAAAGAAGGCAATGCCGACTCTTCCCAAGGCACCGACCATTCCCAAAGAGAAGAAATATGTGCCTCATCTTGGGAGTGATACAGATGAAGATGGTGTTTCTCCTGCCAAATCCCGAAAAGTATGCCAGTCCACGGATGAATGGAGTAGGCAGGTCGAATTTTCAAATGATGATTATGACTACGACTCAATCTATATGAACACCGTGCAGAATGTGTTCTCCAGAAGAATAGATAGTCTGTCAATTTCAGACAGCGTACTCGTAGTCACACGTGTTCCCTTGCAACATTTCAAAGAGCTCATTTCGCGCGAGATTCATAAAGTTGAAGAACTCGCCACCCTCTATTTGTCTCCCCGTGAAAATGAGACTTTGCCAAAGAATGTGCTATATTCCACGGGAGTTCGTGAAGAGGAAAATCACGACTGGGATTGTATGCTCCTCGATTCCGAGGAATTATTTCCTACGAGGCTACCTAGGTTCAATACCAAAAATATTCAAAGAATGCTACGAAAACAAGTCAATATTCCTACCACCAAACGACAGCTTCGTACAAGCTTAGGTCTCTGGTATGGAAGGAGTTCACGTCCGTTACGGCAGAAGGATACAGACGCATATAAAGGTATTGGATTCATCAAAAGAAAATTCCTCCGGAAAGAAACTTGCCGGGCGATCACATGCATGGAAATTGAATCCGAGGATGATCTTGCTGAAGAGACATATGAGGCTGATGATTATGATGAGCAGCCTGTAGAAGCCGAGCCTGCACCAGAAGAGCTTGAAGATGGTGGACAGGCAGCCACTATGGATGAACTAAAAGAAGTCAACTTGGGGACTGAGGAAGATCCTCGCCCAACCTTCATTAGTTCTCTCCGACCCGAAGACCAAATAGAAAAAATAAAAGAACTTCTCTGTGAATTCAGGGATTGCTTTGCCTGGACATATGCTGAGATGCCCGGCTTATCCCCTGATGTAGCAGTTCACAGATTAGCAATCAAACCGGATGTAGCACCTGTCAAACAAGCTCCAAGGAGAATGAGACTAGAAATTGAAGAACAGGTGATTGCAGAGACGAAGAAGCTTATTGAGGCAGGCTTCATCCGAGAAGAAAAATATGCTGATTGGATTGCCAATATTGTCCCTGTAAAGAAGAAGAATGGACAGATTCGTGTCTGCATTGACTTTAGGGACCTCAATAAAGCGTGCCCAAAAGATGACTTTCCACTCCCTGTATCCGAACTCCTAGTGGACAATACGTCCAACTACGAGATGTTCTCCTTCATGGATGGATCGTCAGGATACAATCAAATCAAAATGGCGCCGGAAGATGAAAAGCATATATCATTTAGGACGCCCATCGGAATTTTCTGCTACAAAGTCATGCTCTTTGGCTTGAAGAACGCTGGTGCCACCTACTAGCTGGCGATGACTCACATATTTGATGATTTAATACATCAGAAGGTCGAGTGTTATGTAGATGACCTTGTCGTCAAAAGTCTTGGCCGAAATGATCACTTAAAAGATCTTAGAATTGTATTTGAGAGAATCAGAAAATATGATCTGAAGATGAACCCTCTCAAGTGTGCATTTGGGGTCTCCTCCGGTAAATTCCTGGGTTATGTTGTTCGTCATCGAGGCATAGAGATCGACCCCAACAAAATTAAGGCAATCAAGGAGATGCCACCACCAAGGAACCTTCGACAGCTTCGCTCACTGCAAGGACAACTGGCTTTCATTCGGAGATTCATATCAAATCTATCGGGTAGGTGCCAGCCATTTTCAAAATTAATGAAGAAAGATGTCCGTTTCAAATGGGATGTAGAATGCCAGGAGGCGTTTGATAGCTTCAAGAAATACTTGTTAAATCCTCCCATTCTAGCAGCGCCAATTCCGGGGAAGCCTCTTATACTGTATACAGCTGCACTAGAAGAGTCCCTCGGAGCACTATTGGCCCAGAATAACGAAGAAGGCAAAGAAAATGCGTTCTATTACATCAGTCGAAGGTTGATCGGAGCAGAAAGCCGTTACTCCCCAATTGAAAAGCATTGTTTGGCGCTGATTTTTGCAGTTCAGAAACTCCGCCACTATATGCTATCCCATAAAATTACTTTGATATTGAAGATCGATCCGCTGAAGTTCTTGATGACAAGACCAGCGTTAACAGGTCGTCTAGCCAGGTGGGCAGTATTGTTATTGCAGTTTGAAATCATATACATGCCACAAAAGGCGGTGAAAGGACAGGCCTTAGCAGATTTTCTTGCTGCACATCCGATCCCAGCAGATTCTCCACTAAATAATGATTTGCCTGACGAGCAAATAATGCAGGTCGAGGAGAATGAAAGGCTACCGTTTTGGGAAATGTACTTCGACGGGGCATCGTCGATTAGACCTGTCCGGCCTCCAAATATTGCAAGAGCCCGAGCCGGCATCGGTCTCATTTTCGTAGCACCCGAGGGAGGCATAATGAGGTTCTCATTCAGTTTGACTGAACCTCGGACCAACAACGAAGCTGAGTACGAAGCTCTTTTAGCAGGACTGGAGATCGCGATCGATGTCAAAATCCAACATCTCCAAATCTTTGGTGATTCCCAGCTCGTGATAAATCAGGTCCTCGGTATTTATAAAGTTGGCAAAGTTGAATTAGCCCACTATCACCGACGAGCCCTCGAGCTTCTGAAGCAAGTATCAAATGTCAAAATGGCTCGAGTTCCTCGAGGACGGAATGTTAAAGCAGATTGTCTGGCCAAATTAGCTAAAGAAATGACGAACATCAATGAGGAGAGTCCTATATTCATCGGAGTTTACACTCGTAGGATCTTGGAGCCCGCTCTATTACAATTCCCGAGAGCAGAAAGAATTCCAGATTCGAGTCAGCAAGATGAAACCCCAGTTGACCCTCAACCCCTCCATCAGGTCGTTATGGAGAATTTTTCAGAAGAATATCACGTGGTCAAGAGACATAAAGCTAGTCAAGCTTTAGAATCGTGGTGGCATTGTTTAGATATTGAAGTCGAAAATGATTGGAGACAGCCATTCATTGACTACTTCAAGGAAAACAAACTCCCGATAGAAAAGTCTATGGCCGCACAAATCCGAAAAAGGGCGTTGCGATATGCATTCGTCAATGACATGTTGTACAGACGAGCCTTTGATCAAATATGGCTAAGGTGCCTAGGGACCAAGGAAGTTGATAAAGTGGTGACAGAAGTCCACGAGGGGCTTTGCGGAGCACATCAGTCAGGTCCTAAAATGGCTGCTAAAATCAAGAGAATGAGTTATTATTGGCCAACTATGGTCAGAGATTGTATTGACCACGCTAAGAGGTGCCACGAGTGTCAAATCCACGGTGATGTTATACATCAGCCTCCAAATCCACTGCACCCAACAATAGCATCCTGGCCATTCGAATGCTGGGGCACTGATATTATCAGTCCAATAGATCAGCCGTCATCAGCGGGACATCGCTTTATTCTGGCAGCAACAGACTACTTCTCCAAGTGGGCAGAAGCGGCTCCATTCAGAGAGGTCACATCCGAGCATGTGATCAACTTTTTCACCCACAATGTTGTCTACAGATTTGGTGTGCCACGCCGGATAATCTCAGACAACGGTACTGCATTCAAGAGTACAAAAATTTACAAGTTCGTTGATCAGCATAAAATCGATTGACGATATTCGTCCATATACAATCCAAGGGCCAATGGTTTGGCTGAAGCCTTCAATAAGACGTTGGTGAAATTATTGAAGAAGATCCTTACCAAGAACAAAAGAGAGTGGCATACAAAAATGACAGAAGCGCTATGGGCATACCGTACAACCTACAAGACGCCGATCAAAGCCACTCCTTACTCTCTAGTGTTCGGAGTCGAAGCCGTATTACCATTAGAGATTGAACTACCGTCACTCCGGGTAGCAATTTAGAATGATCTCACTCAAGAGCAGAATGCCCGCCTCAGAATGGAGGAGCTCGATGCACTTGATGAACTCAGATTACGAGCTCAACAAAACCTGGAAATCTACCGAGGAAGAATGGCAAAGTCCTTTGATCGAATGGTGCGTCCTCGATCATTTCAAGAAGGGGAATTGGTCCTGGTGCTGAGAAGATCAATCATCCCACACAGAAAAATTGGTGGCAAGTTCGTATCCAATTGGGAAGGCCCATTCGTCATCGAGAAAGTGTACCAAGGAGGAGCTTATCAGTTGATCGATCTGAACGGTCAGAGGCCTATGCCGCCAATCAACGGTCGACATTTAAAGAAATATCACGCATGAAAATTTCATATCTGATGTATTTTGTGATAATCAAAATTTTATATGCATATTTATTAATGCATGTTTGCTCATATTTTGAAATTCTCTTGTATAGCAAGAATGCATTTCAAAAATCCCTCATCAGACTGGGGGCATTTTAAATATTTATTCGATTCGACATCGCGCTGCGTGCCGAGATCCTCGAATAAATATTTAAAATTTCAAAGATACAAAGCCTATCCGAAATGTCCCTGCAAGACAGGGGGCATTTTAAATATTCATTTGGGTCGACATTATGCTATACGCCGAGATCTCCAAATGAATATTTAAAATCTCAAAGATTCCAAGTTTATTCCATTCTAAAATGTCCCTGCGAGACAGGGGGCATTTTAAATATTTATTCGGGCCGACATCGCGCTGCATGCCGAGATTCCCGAATAAATATTTAAAATTATCAATTCAAATATTCTTTTGTGCTAAAAGAATACAAATATTCGTTTTCCAAAGCATATGCAGGTGGTCTTTCAAATATTAGAGACACCGTCTTCTCCAACAAACCAAGACTCAAAGGTCAAGAAAGTGACGTTTGTGGCTACACACTCCTACAAAATTGAGCCGGAAAAGCTTGAAGTCTTTCAACAGCCTGAAGCTTAAGGTTCGAATGAGAGTAAAAGGTCGGATCCAACAAGCCCAAATATGGCCGGATCGCTAGCAGCTCCAGCTACTCAACACGCCATAAGAAAGGCCGTAGTAGCGGAACCCCCACTTCGTCAACCCGTTAGTAGGGACTGTAGGAAGAACGAAGGCCAATTTGACTCGACCAGTTCGAGTGATCGTAGTCTGAAAAGTTCTCCAAAATGATTGGAGAATCAAAGTTCCAGTAGGAGGATGAGTCTCAAACAACCACTGAATGTTCGTAGGATCCAAAATCTACAACTATGAAGGATGACTCCGAATATGTCAACTTCAGTAAAATCAGTATTGGGGAGCGCAATTCCTATAGCTCAAGTCTGAAGTCTGAATGGGTGTAAGAGGTCGGATCCAACAAGCCCAAATATGACCGGATCGTTGGCAGCTCCATCTACTCAACAAGCCATAAGAAAGGCCGCAGTAGAGGAACCCCCATTTCAGCAACCAGAGGACGAAGAGCTATCAAATTCTAGCTCTCCCGATCTGATGAACTCAAATGATTCAGATTAAAGTCTTCTTAAGTGGTTAAGAATCAAGATACTACCTACGTTCAGTACTATCAACTGAATCCAGAACCTGCAAATTCTTCAACAAGTCCGTCAAAGCACAAAGCAAAGGACCGAAGAAAATTATCCCAAAGTTCATGAAAAGCCTTAGGCTGAACTAAGTGGATTCTGTCATCAACAAGTCCGCTATGCACAAGGCTCTGGACCGATGACTTCTTGCCATCGACCTAATACAAACATAAGGGTTTAGGTCACCGGCATCTACTCCTTCAACAAGCCCGCCAAAGCTAGAAGCATAGGGCCGAAGGAACACAAATCTCCTGACAAATCATTAAAGACAGATCAGAAAATTCTCCATCATTGTCCGCATCACAAAGCACAAGACAACGGAAATCAACATCTCAATCATCTATTGATATATCCAAGAGATCTAAGAAGAAAGAAAGACTAGTGTGACATCCAAATAACTTTTGGAGATCCACTAAAAAAAAACGGTGTGACATCCAAACAAGTTTTGGAGATCCACTAAATGAAAATCCTAGTGTGACATCTAGAACAAATATCTAGAGATCCACAGGGTCAAATAGCTTACAACAAATGCGATTCGCTCTAAACGCGAACCACATTTGTTGGGGGGCATTTGTTGACCTACGGATCAAAGCAAAAAGAGAGAAAAAAAAAATCCTGCATACATACATCTTACCCGTCGGATCCTCAAATTCTGCCGAGATTTGCGCCGATTCGGCGCCGTCCGCGATCGCTTCCCAGGTATCCCGCGACTCTACAGTGCCTCGATCGCATCTCTTCAGCGTCGTTAAATAGAAGCCGAACACCTCCCGAACTCCTCTCCCACGAGCTTCTGCCGAGTTCCCATTCGCAAATCCCGATCCATCTCCGTCGATCTCTACCCGAGCCCGTCGCCCTCCTCAAGTCGACTCCAAGCCACACCGACCTCTCCCTCCATCCAGTTCGATCGAACTCCTCCCGATCCCCTGCTTCTTCGGCTTAGAGAGAGAGAGAGAGAGAGAGAGAGAGAGAGAGATAGGGATTTTTCCTACCTTGATCCAGCCAAAGCTCCATACCTGAGCCGCCCTACTTCTCCGATTGAAAGCAACACAGGGAGCTCGCCGGCTGTGAGGACAATTTCCTACCTTTCACGCGCTCCTCCGACTCCTTGTGGCTACTCGACCTCGCTCACGCCACGACTCTCCCTCTTGGTTCGATCGGAAGCAACACAGGAGCTCGTTGGCTTGAAGGTAGCTTTCTCCCTTATGCGCGCTTCATTCGGCCAAATCCCGTAAAACACCAAGCCGAGAACAGTGAAGGGAGAAGAAAAAAAAATATTTTTATTATTTTTATTTTATTTATTTATTATTATTTATTAATTTTAATTTATTATAATTAGTTAAAAGTAATTATAATTAACCGTAATTAATTGTTAATATTGACGAATAATTATCTTAATTAGTTATAATTAATTTTTATTAATAATAATTAATTATTTTTAATTTTAATTAATTATAATTAATTTTATTAATTATAATTAATTATTTAGTTAATCATAATTAATTTTTATTAATACCAATTAATTATTTTTAATTAATCTTAATTAATCTTTAATATTAATAATTAATTGTTCTTAATTATTATTAATTGTAATTAATTTCTAAATAATTATAATTTATTATTTTATTAATTATAATTAATTCCTATTAGTTATAATTAATAATTTATATAATTAATTATAATTTTTTTAAATTAATTATAATTAGTTTTTTTTAATTAATTATAATTATTTTTAATTAATTATAATATTTTAATTATAATTAATAATAATAATAATGCTCATTCCCCCCACTCTCTTATCTCGATGTCCGTGTCGGACCGACAAACCACCTAAGCACGCCTTTAGTGGCCGTGGTAGGAGGGAACCCGGTGCGACACCTACGACGAGGTAGGTGAGTGACCCCTCGATCCACGTGTCAACCACTACAACCCCGCGGAGGTACGTACTCTTCTAAACTCAAAACCTTGCTTCAATTTTCGTGGCAAATTGGAGAACTGTCCTAAGCACGCCTTTATTGGCCGTGGTAGGATGGAACCTCGATGCGGCACGTGTGGCAAAGCGGGGTCACTTTTAAGTACCCCCGGGCGGGGGGAAAGTAAAAATTGTCTCTTTTAAAAAAAAAATGCTTTTTAAAACCCCAAGCACGCCTTTAGTGCGCGTGGTGGGAGAAAAACTAAAAAATACAACCGCCGCGGTGTCTCGCCAACACCAACCGTGCACGCCTTTAGTGGCGTGGCGGGTAGGCGGCCTCTTGGTTTTTTCACCTTAACGGAGGAGACGCCGGGAGGCTGCCGAATTTTTGTCTTAAATAAGGCAAGGACTTGGAACCATTTGGGATTTGTGGACTTGAATCAAGTGGACTTGATTGAACTCAAACGAACTTGGTGCAGAGGACAAGAACTTGGACTAAATCACATTGAACTTAACTTGAACCTAAATTGGAACTTAAATGAACCATAATTTAAGATTTGAATCAAACGAACAACTTGGACTTGGTTTGAATCAAAGCACAGTGAACATGAGTTTGGAACTTGAACTTGAAGAAAATGAGCATTGACAGAAAGTTGGTTTGGACCACGAGATTTTGGCTCAAGCTTGAACATTAACTTGAGCTAATATGGACATTAATCGAGCATTAGATTCAAGTGAAAATTTGATTTGAGTCTATATTGAATTCAAATTGGAGCCTCAATGAACTATACTTTGAGTATAAAATCATACTTAAATCAAGCTTAAGCGGTTGATGTTGAACTGAACTCATATTGGACTTGAGTTGGAACTTGATCTCAAACAGGAAGCTCACACTTGAACTTGCAAATGACTACAATAACTCAAACTTAAATCAATTTGTGGACAATAAGAGACTTGCAAACTCCACTTACTTACAAATAGTGATGAATCATAAATAATTTAAATTCCATGTCATGATATGTTATTTGTTCGCAAGCAATAATCGACAAGGAGATGTTGGTGAACAAAATGCAAAGGAACATATATGAGACTTGTGATGATAAGAAAGACTTGTAATGAATATAGAACCTACAAGCATCATTTACTTACAAATGATGATAAAAACTCATGCAATCAAATTCCACTAGAAAGGTTTGATATATAATAAGCATAACAAGACTTCATGCTCGATAGAATATGGATATCAAATAAATATTGAATATTAAGCCCCTACACATATTGTGAACCATCCCCAAGGCCAAAGAACTTGCATGATTAATTTGTTTGCAAGTGATAAGAAGATTCAAATGAGGGTTGGTTTGTGGCTAATATCAAGGGATTCACAAACAAATCTGTCAATTCGCTTGCAATTGATGGGGGAGCAATACACAATGAATGCAACATATCCACGAGCAAAATGGAGAGGTCGTAAGGAAAATAGTCCGCCTACTATCAATGATAGCTAATGGGAGCAATGACCAAAAGATTCATAAATGAATAAGGCTGCTACAAAGAACCTTAGACACCACTTACAACAAAATGGTGTCTCTAATGAATGATACAATTTATTCATGAGGGAGGTAGAGGGGTCTAACTTCTCTACAAGAGACATAGTAAATATGTTAGCCCACTTATGAGTGATGATGATGGCTAAGATGTGAAAACAACGACTCCCTTACAACTGACATTAGATATCTCATGAATACAAACAACAGTTGTCACAATTACTAAAAGATACACAAGCAAATAGAAGATCTGCAACACAGACAAGCTCTCTACGAAGACAGATGTATGTGCCACATGCCACTGATGGGTAGATGTAGAAATATTTCAATAAATGCAGTATCCTGAAGTCAATTTCAATCTATGAAGGAATACATCTACCTGTCCACTCATAACAATGACGGATGTACTACATAAACCAAACAACTGCAACGAATACAAGCATCTACGAACAAATGCGGGAGATTAGTTAGTGCACTATGATCCGCCTACCAAAATCAACAAATAGTGCACGACAGTCTACCTGTATAAAGCAGCGAACAACTCAATTCAAAAAAGCTGCTACGCCACGCCACCGGATCTGCAACATCCGTACAAGCAGACAGAAGACGTCTATAAATATTCCAAAAATATCCCCTGCACGTGCACTATAAATTGTATACACATAAGTGCACTAAAGGGAGAAATATATTCTCAACCCGCATGGGCCCCGACGAGCGTGTTATTGGTACTCACGTGACGTCTAGGGATGCTGCGCGGGTTGACAAGTGAATTCAGGTTTGAAACCGATCATTCTATACGGGTCAATAGAAGTCGACAGGGTTCGAACCAACAAACAAATATACGGTTATGGCGACCGTCATATTTGTCTTAATACATTCATATTAAGCCTTCAAGGCCTATAACAATGAGAATTCACTATCAAAGGGCATAAAGCCTACGAAACCCGATCCTCTGTCGACAGCCCGACAGAGTTGACAAGGTTCAATCCATAAAAAGAAATGACCCCCAAACACCCCGATGATGGCCGTGTTGAATGTAGATCTCAACCGGAGGGGTTTTCAAATATTTTTTAAATGTCTCCCAAATATCCAAAGTCCATTTCAAATACTTCAAAGCTCCACTCAAATACCCATAAAAATCCAAAAATCCCCAAAATCCAGAACTCTAAAAAGCCCAAATTCCATATATTTAAAAATGAAATCAAACCATCAATCGCTTAAAGCAAATTCCATTCACCCTCCGCAACAGTCTGTCGGGGTGGACAAATTCAAATAAACTCTAGCTCACAAAGAGCCAAATGCCTAGTCGAAAATATCACTAGGATCCATTCTCAAACAATCTTTTTGCCAGTAAGGACGTGGTACGTGTCCTCTAACCGGCAGTTTCGCCGCCAAATGGCACTACAGGTAAACGGTTATGACCCGGGGCCCTCTGAACCGAGTGGTTTTGCCGCCAAATGGCACCACAGATACCGGTTATGGCCTGAGCCAATACGTTCCTTATGGCATCAAATCCTTGAGATATGAATCAATAGGATATGATCGATAGAGCACAAAGCCCTCTGTAAGCTAAGGTGGATTCAAATTTGTCCCCTTAGACAAACATTCAACCTCGGTCTACAAGGTCCCCTTGGACGAAGCAACCCATGGCTGCCGACAAGGATCCTTCTGTCAGGTTGGGTCGACTACCTTCTATGACTAAGTAGACCAGGTACCACGATGGCCCGGGACGACGGAACCATGGGATCTTGATCGGGTCTATCATCCATTCCCCCACCATCCGTTTTAAGTACAAGATGGTGAAGTTTCTATTTTAAATATCAAAATTTTCAATCTCCAAAATATCCAAATTTCCCAATTTCTATCAATATTCTAATCCCATTGCTGCTACTATATGCCAGATAACACGTATTTTATACATATCTGATTGACGACTAGCCTTAATCGAAAGTTCTCTCTCGCGATCGAGAGGGGTAATTAACTATAGGGGCTTGCGCCTATAGGAAACCAGAACTCAGATCATAAAGTCCTTGCAAAATGAGGGCGAAATCTCTGGGTAGTGTCTTATCTACAAACCCATCTGTCTTCCAAAATTTACCCCGGAACTTAGTTCGTTAAAACTCCCTCGCCGAAAAAAAGAAAAAGCGCGGCGGGGAGGCCGGGGCTGAATTTTCGGAGCCCACAATATTCAACAAAGTTTCATGAGATATTTTTCTAAACTTTTTAATGCAGATTATAAGAATGTGATTGAGTTTAGTGACCTTAGCACCGTAAATGAAAATAAAGATTTTTGTTTTTATTGGCATATAGTAAAATCAAAATTAGAGAGCTTTTAAAGAAAATGAAGTTTGGAAAAACTGTTGGATCTTTTGATATTTCAATAGAGGTGTGTAAATATGTAGGAGATGAAGGAATTTCTTGGCTTACTAAACTTTTTAATATTATTTTGAAGACTAAAAAGATGTCAGATGAGCGGAGAATGAGTTTGCTTATTCCTATTTTTAAGAATAAAGGTGATGCAAAAGATTGTGCAAATTATAGAGGAATTAAGTTAATGTGTCATACTTTAAATTTATGGGGGAGTTATGGAGCATAGCGTGATATTAATGTTTCTCAAAATCAATTTGGATTCATGCCGGGTAAGTTTATTATGGAAGCTATACATTTATTGAGAGGTTTGATGGAGAAGTACATAGAGAATAAGGAGGATCTACTCATGATATTTATTGATTTAGAGAAAGCATATGATAAATTTCCAAGAGAAGTGTTATGGAGAGTTCTAGAAAAGAAAGGGGTTAATAATGCTTATATTCAAGTCATTAAGGATATATATGCAGGAGCTATTACTTGTGTTCAAACACAAGGTGGTTTGACCAAGTATTTTCTTATTTCAGTTGGATTACATTAAGGATCAGCCTTAAACCCTAATTTTTTTGCTTTAGTCATGGATGTTCTCAGTAGACATTTGCAAGAGGTTGTACATTTGTGTATGCTTTTTGCTGATGATAGTCTTCTTGTTGATAAGACTAGAGAGGGAGTTGAGGGTAAACTTGAATTATGGAGGTCAACCTTATAGTATAAAGGTTTTCATTTTACTAGATCTAAAACTAAATATATGGAGTGCAATTTTAGTAATAATAGATCTAGTGGGTGTTGTGACTTTGGGTGATCAAGTCATTAATAAAAGTACACATTTTTAATATATTGGGTCTATTGTTCAGAGTGATGGTGAAATAGATTGGGATATTATTAGTAGAATTCAAGATGGATGGTTGAAGTGGAGGAATGCATCGAGCTTGTTGTGTGATAAAATTCTATAAGATGGTGGTTAAACCTGCAAAGCTTTATAGTGCAGAATGTTGGCCATTAAAAGAGAAACATAATATTAAGTTAAGTGTTTCAGATATGAAGATGCTTAGGTTGATGAGTGGCATTACTCTTAGAGACAAGATACGAAATAATCATATACGTAAAAATGTTGGAGTAGCTCCAATGTAAGATAAGATTAGAGAGAGTTGCCTTAGATGGTTTGGTCACATAAAACGGCGGCCTTCTGATGACCCGGTTAGGAAATTACATGTATTAGATTTGACTTATGTTAAGAAAAGTAGAAGTAGACCAAAAAGACTTGGCTAGAAAATATTAGAAATGACATTTTTTTATTAGCTTTAAATGATAATTTAACTCTTAATAAGACACAATGGGAAAAAATGATTCATGTAGCCGACCCCACATAATAGGATAAAGGCTTGATGATGATGATGATGTTGTTGTTAACTCTATTTGTTATTTCTTTATTTAATAACATGGCGGTTATGTTGATTGATAAAAGATTGTATTTGATTTCCTAGCTTTTGGTTTGTTTATATGGTTGACATGATTTCATTTTTTATTTATTTTAAATTAATTCTCACAAAAGATTGAGGAGGTTATGATAGATTGCCTTATATTTTCATTCATATTGTATGGAGTTGTATTGGAGATTGGTCATTATTTGGATTGCCACTCGGATATGGTTGTGTAGTTTTAGTCTTGGAGTTGTGGATTGAGCGGCTTAGGCAATGGAGTTTGGATTTACTCATCATCTTAAAAGATGCTTGTTTTATATCTTATTGTCTAAATTAAGTGGGCTGTGGTGTGACCTGTGGGTTTTCTATTATTCAAGATAGGATTTGTCGTTTTCTCAAGTTTCACTTTTTATGATTGTCATAGTTCAACTTTGACTCGAAAATTTGTTAGTCCCAGATTGGGCCTCGCGTGTGTGCTTCCTAAATTAGCTAGGTGTAGTAGTCACGGGTTATGTTATTGTGGACTATTCAATATTGTTTATAGGTTTAACATGGGTGTTAGACCACGTCATTATGGTAATTTGAAATTGTGGATGGAATTAATTTTTTTTTGTTGTTTGTATGTTTCCCATTTGTTGCTAGAATTGTTGAGTTATTTTGATCATTCATTATCATTAGTTATAGTATTTATTTGCTCACATTTAAAGAAAACAAGTGGTTAGATCATTTAGTGGCTTGTGACCTATGAATACTAAATATCCTTTGCATGTATTCATACTGCACATCACATTATTTGCATGAGGAAATCATAAACATAACTTGTTCTACATCAATTTGTGCATGCTGCACATCATTTTAATTGCATGTCGAAATCATAATCTTGAGTCATCTTGTATCAAATTGGGTATCAAAGTTTTGGATTTTGTCAATATGTCACTTAAATGCAGAGCTAATTATCATGGCAACTTAATTGATTGTGAAAAAGATAAAATTTTGATTACTTTCTATCAACAATTGAATGAATTGCTAAATTAGCAAAATCAAATCTTTGAAAGGAAATAATTTTGAAATGAAATTTAGTGTTTTTGAGAATCTTATTAAAATTATAGGTGTAAAAGTTTTGATGTAGATGATGACATAATAAAATATTTAAAGAAGTGTCTACTGATGATGGTGAAATTGATCATAAAGTTTTTACTAAGTGTTTGTTAGATGTTGATAACTTTTTCTTTTTAATGCAAATCATATATGATGACTGACAGTGTTATTTAAAATCTATTGCATAAGTATGGAGAAGAAACAAAGATTGGGAAAATAATCTACAATAACCTAGACTTAAATGAAAGAACATTAAAAAAATATTTGTGCCATTGTTATATTGTGCTTGTTTTCTTTACAAATTTAATTAATTAAAGTAGATCACCAAAATTGTCACTGAATACTTAAATAAATTTGAAGAACTATTATTATTGCATTTTGAGATCAGTGAAGATTCTAAAATTGGGAAAAAAGGAGTAAAATGATTCCTTAACTCTATGAAAAATCAAAATGGTCCCCAACTATATTAAATGATTACGTTGGTCCCTTAACTCCTTAAAGAGGAAGTAAAATAGTCTCACCAAGGGGCTATTTTTATTCATTTTTAGAGACTTGATGGATCAAAATTGTCTTTTAATATAGTCGTGGATCATTTTTTCCCTTACTGAAAAGCCAATGGACCATTTTGGTCATTTTCTCTCCTAAAATTACTCTTTAAATTATGTTTGATTTGAGACCAATATTATAATATTTCATCACTTGAGCATGCTTTTCATTTTGCAGTAGACTTTAAACAAATGTTAAAATTTCCTATGCCTAGGAGGGTTATTACATATTCAAGGAGTGCATCATTTTGGCAAGATAATCAAGTTTAATTTATTGCACCGATTGCATCTATGGATTGCAACACTATAACTAATAGAATACTAGAGAAAATCAACTACATCTGTATCCATGTATGAGATTTCTATAAATGCATGTTTTAAGTGGTATCCAACTCGTCCTTATATTAATTAGTGTCTCAGTAGAAGTTTGCTTATGAATGTGGAGAAAGAAGAGAGTGAAATTAATGGTTCTTGTAATATTCATGAGTTTAATGAAAAATTTAGTGATTCTAAGAATGTTTTAGTTGATAATTCATAAATGCTTTAATTGACAATTCTTTGAATATCATATATTACATTTTAGCTATTCTTAATGTTGAATCTTATTTAAAGATAGCTACAATTTGTTTTACTTTATAAATAAGATTAATTGTATGAAATTTTTAAACCGATTAATTATTGATGAATGAAATTAATTGCTTCATTTACATTTATTTAAGATGTGTATGTGGTCTCTGGAGGTTGTGTACATGGACCTATTTCTAAGTTGTGTACCTAGGATTCCTTCATTTTTTTTTATCATTTTTCTTCCTTTCAAGATACCCTCTTTGTCTGGTCCATTAACTCTTTAAATTTAATATTAGAGTGTCTTTTCATTACTTTTCATTACATAAATATATTAAAATTACATTACATCTACCTTAATATTTGTATCTACCCATTGTAGCTAGTAGAGATATATATGATGAAATATTAGTTAGTATGATCTAATTATTCATATATGGCCAATTTAGTATTAGAGTATCATGTGGCTTCAATTTAGTTCCTGAACCTATACTAAATTGTTCCAAAAATATTTCTTTGAGACTAAATTGGGGTCAATTTTATATAGTTGAGGGACTAATTTGGGATCAATTTTATATCACAATTATAACATAAGGGATTATTTTGGATTAATTTTATATAGTCGAGAGATTAAATTGGAGCTACGTGATGGTCTGAGATTATATTGCCCTCACACGAATAGTCTTGGGACTATTTGGGATTTTTTTATAGCTAGTGCATATAGTTGTATTGTAACCAAATAGTTCCTAACCATGATAAGATTGTACCAATAATCAATACTAGGTCAATATTAGCTATCGAGATACGTAGAAGGGATGTTCAATTGACGTATGTTGGCGTATGCAATTTGGAGTTGACATGGTTCTAAAAGTGAGACCTTTATTGGAAGTAAAATTTGGTAAGAAGGAGAAAATTTTAGAAGATAATTGATTTAATATTAGTAAAACAACGATTGAGTTTTTGATATTCAACTTCACTCATTATTCTTGGAATTCATGTAATAACTTGATGTGATTGATTTAGGTATGTTGGACCTATGATATAGAAGATTGAGAATATAAATGATAATATAACTCCCAAAGTTAAGATTGGGTGGTTAAAATGAAAGGTCTCCAAGTATTATGCAGCAAGGGAATAACATGGAGAGTTGAAGATAAATTTTATAGTAATTGCAATTAAGATGACAATATTACGTACATCTAAGTGTTGATGATGAAAAAATCATTGGTGGTGAAGTTGATTGTGGAAAAAACAAGAACGTTGAGAAGGATTTTTAGGGAGAATAAATTGGTAAATGATAATTAAAGAGTGGTGGGAGTAGCATATATTAAAGATAATATAGTATAAAATACGCAGAGGGTAGAATTTGCATGAATAGACAAAGTTAATATGTGAGCATTAGGAAGGAAGGAGCCAAGCCGTGCAAAGATGTTTTCAGAATAGAGTTAGCACCTCCTAGAATATTATATAGGAATGAATGAAGAATAAGAATTCATAAAACCCAACCCAAATAGATGGGATAAGGATGATGATCATAATGACATGTTATTAATCAAATAAAGAAAGTTGGCATTCTTTTCTTCCTTTATCTTTTGTTCATCACCATAAGATGTCTTGTACTCATTTCCAAGGCCCATACATAGGGCAACTACTGATGGGAGATGGTCAATGGCTGATTGTTAGTATTTATTGTGGTATTAGAGATGAAGCACTGTAGGATGGATCCATGAGGCAAAGATGAGGTTGTGTTATTGCAGGAGATAAGTAGAGAAGGATGTGGAAAGCACTAGGTTTGGTCTACAAGACAGAAAATTATTAGGTCCGGACAACTGACCTAAAAATAGGTCTGGATATTCAATAAAAATTTGCCATATGGACTATGCTTTGATTGCATTTTTTGACTGCGTTTTACCTGCGCTTTTGACGCGCTTGACTTAAAATTCCGTGGACATGTGTACATTCCACATGTCAATATTTTATTGGACGCCGGACGTACTCTACGTCCGGTGTCCGGACCTAATAATTTCCCTACAATACAGATGTGGCCAGGAGTGCTTTTTCTTTTCCTTTCTTAATGCATTGATAACCTTGTTGGTAGCATGCCTTCCCTAAAGTACTAGGTTCAGTCCATAAGACACATGGCCAGGATGCATCTTCTTTTCCTTTCTTAATGCGTGGACAAGCTTGTTGGCGGCAAGCCTTCCCTATTTACTCAGATATTATCATTATTTATCTTGATTGATCAATCTTAATAATTTTCTAATTTTTCAGTTGTTTAAACATATTCTTTAAAGTTATTGATATGGCTTGTTTATGTTTTTTTTGGAAAAAAAAATTGTAATGATCTTCAATGTTTATTGAATTTAAAAACCTGCTGAATCTGGTATAGGAAATATCTGGATAAAACGTGCCGGTGGGTTGATGTGAACATTACCACAATTAGAATTCTTAGTTCAAATGCTGAGGTTGCTCTGGGCTTCCTTTTCATAATTTCACTGTTTTCGTAAGTTAACTTGAATTTCTTCTACTCTTTTCTGCCTTATCTTTTCTTTTTGCTTTTCTCTGTTGTTTTGTAATTTCAAGCTCTATTCTTACACATTAAGATAACAATGAACTCAAAATCAATTTTCTGTTTCAGGCAAAGGCGCAGCATAATCCACACCTTTATGTACTGGCAGGTGTGTCCTGTTCTCTCTCTCTCTCTCTCTATATATATATATATTATATCTTCAACACGAAGTAGAAATGTTCAAACTCCTAACTCATTTAGTTAATAATATATTCTAAAGGAAGGGAATAAGATTAATTATTTATGCAAGCTTCAACTATTTTTGCATTTTAAGTTACTTTGTCACACCTGCTTTGCTTTTTTTTTTTTTTCTAGCCAATATGTTAAGAATCGCATTCCTAAGAGTTGTAAGAAAACTTAGTAGTTCCTCTGTAAGAGCGCTAAGTGCATATTAGAGCACTGATATCAGAACTGTATTGTATTCTTCCTTGGATGAGATAAAAATATATTTTTCTTATCTCTAATTGTGTTCTACAGCTGCTGAAGCTCATGTATAATGTTCCTGCAACTTGTAGCTACCATCAGACCGTTTGGTCCACGATCAATCGTACCATAACTCCTTTCATTAATCGCTATGCTCCCTTCTTGAATACTCCTATCTCAATTATCAAGAAATGGTGGTTGCGGTAGACTAAGGCTTCGTTTGGGATGGTTTTTTTTACTACTTTTTAAAGCAACTTTTTAGTGTAAAAGTTAAAATTTTTATACTAGAAAGCCGCTTTAAGAAACATTAAGAAAGCCGTCCCAAACGAAGAAAATCTTGGAGAAGTTCATTGGATCCCCTGCTTTGAATGAATAAAGTGTTGAAGGTAAATGTGGATGGAAGGAACCCAGAAGAAGCTTACCCGTCAGGCCGTCACCTTCCCACATGATTAGAATTCTTCTTTTGATAATTTAACCAGGTTTATGTGAGCTATTGTTAGCCATCTAGTGTTGGTACTTGAGAGAAGCTTCCTCACCTGAGTAAGCTTTCTTCACTCGTTCTCTTACAGTTTATTACTTAGCTTAAGTGCTGAGTTCTGAAATATTATGTTATAGTGTTTATTGGATTGTATGATCTTACCGATCACTTCATTAGAATTTGTGTTGGTTCACCATTTATCTTAGTTAAAGGTGAGTTCTGGGTATTTTAATGGTTAACCATCATCTTATTTTATTTTTTTGGCTATTCTGTTTGAATTTAAACTATCAAAATTAATAATTTTAGATTGATTTTTATCCTTAATATTAATTTAAATCTTATAATTTTTTTTTAAAGTAAGATGGTTCTATTTTATTCATAAATTAAATAATAATAAGTAAATTATCTTTAAAAATATATTTTTATTTCAAGCAATAAAATGAACTTTTAGTTTATTTTTAAAGAATTTGTGCCAAGTGGCGTAATGAATGGAAATAGTAACTATTGGCATTATACTAGCCATTTAGCTCCAATTAAAAATTAGGGTTTATTTGGGATGGCCGTAATGTTTTATCAAATTGATTGTAAAATTATGATAGAGAAAATAATTTAATTACTCGGATTGCAAAATGTAAGTTTTTATTATAAATTCTTTTGAAAAGCAGTGAAAAAATATATATATAAAAGTAGATAAATAAAATTGTGGTTATTATCTAACGAAATAGTTGGCCCAAATAGACCCTAGATCTTTTTGCCATATGGCTCTAGGTAGGGTGTTAATGTATGACAACTTGAAAATTCGATTCAAAATTTTTAGGTTTGGGTTAACTCATTAAACAAACGGGTTGGTGTTGGGTTTAAGTTTCAACCCAATTGAAAAATTGGGTTGGGTTCGGGTAACTCGCAAATTTAAATAAAACTTGTTTAACTCATTCATCACCCACATCTTGGCCACTCATCCTGCTTCGCACTCTTTGTGCTTTGCTTCATCTCGCTCTCTCACTTGCCAGCCCTTATGCTTGCTTGCCTGCTCATGATTGCTTGTTGCACTCTATCAGGTTAGCGGGTTGGGTCAGATTCGGTTCTAAAATTTTAATTTGTTTGGACAAACAAGTCAGTTTAGGTCAGATGTGTTAAAAGTGGTTTAATTTTGTGTTTGATCGGAACCAAACCCAAAAATTTGTTTTGACACCCCTAGCTCTAGCCTCTGCTTGTGCTTTGCTAGGGTTTCATGCTCTCTTCTTCATCGCAGCCCATCCCTCTTCATTTTGCTAGCTCAAAGTTATTTCTCTCATCTTTCAAGCTTCATCTCCTTTTCTTTGTCAACTCCGTTTTGCTTTCAGCTTTGCTCAGAAGTTTTGTGCCTCCACCTCATCTCCTCGTCGGGTTCTGCTCCTTAGCCTAATCTACACATAGCTCTTCTCTTGTGCAATTCATCTCCTATGACTACAACCCTCACCAGATCAAGCCTATTTTCTCCTATTATTCTCATCCTCACCTCTTCCCTCATCGATAGACATACTGAACAACCCTTCTTCAGAAGGAAAACTATCAGGCACAGTTTCATCGCATGCAAACTAAACCCTCAATTTGAAGGAGATTTGAACGCTACAATTTGCATATTTAGGTTTCATTTGGGACAGCTTTTGTACTGATTCCTAAAACAACTTTTTTTATATAAAAATTTTTAATTCAAAAATTTTTTTACCAAAAAACTGTTGTAAAAAGCAACAAAAAAGCTGTCCCAAACGAACCTTCAGAGATTTCTCAAGATGAAATGTCCTGAACATCTGAAATAGCTTCAGGAGAGAAGGATTGGGACATGTTGCCACACCGTTTATACTAACGGTTTCTACAAGTTACTAAAATCCAATGCAGAAACTATGTTATAACATCTACAAGTAACTGAATTAATTCATAACAAGGTAATTATTAAAACATTTATCAAGTCATCAAAACATCATTTCTCAACAAGCCTAGTAACCTTCTATCCATAAAATAACTGTAAAAGTATACCAAAAGATTAAAGTTTTTGTTTGCGGTAATTTTCTTATTATTTTTTGTTAAAATAATTTTCTAATATAAATTTTTTAATTCAATAGATTTTTGTAGTTAAAAATTAATTTAGAAAATATTAAGAAAGTTATTCTAAATGAAATATAAGTTAGTTTTGAAGATGAACTAGCTTCAATAAAATTTAAGAAAGCTTCTAACTTATTTTAATACCCAACTTCTATTTCAAATATTTGATAAAACGAAATTTCATAATTTTAATGTGTAATTTTGCATTTGATCATTTTTCATATTTTTTTCCCGTATTGGTTTGCTCTTTTCGAAAGAGATTATAATTATTGCATTGGAAATGATCATAAGAAAAAAAGAATAATTTGCTTTCTTATGAACCATAGATAAAAATATGCATGGATAATATGTTGGAATGAAAAAAAGGGCTTTTGGAACAAGAGAAGGCTAAAGAGAAAGAGGAAGAAAAAAAACTAGAATATTATTTTTCAAATTTTTTTGGCTTAATACAACTCAAAGACACCACCACTATTTATACTAGTAGTACACCGTTAAGATTGTGTCAACATATTTCAATCTAATGATAACAAATGACTCTTTAGAGTATTCTCATATCTTCACTCATAAATGCATGACATTAAATGCCTATTCTAGACTTTTCTAATAATTACTCTATAATAGAATTCTAGAGTATTCTAATAATTATTATATAGCAGATTTTCTAGAGACTTCTAAAATAGATTACTCTAGATTATGGGTTTCAATTAAAAGCCCAAATAATAGCGGGCCAAATTAAGTTTAATTTCCAACATCCCCCCTTAAACTTAATTTTGTGACTCCAAGAAAATTTCTCATCTTGATATAGTCTTCAAACTTGAATGGCTTGGTGAAGATGTCAGCAAGCTGGTTTTGTAACTTCACATATTCCGCTTGCACTTCCTTCCTTGCAATGCATTCTCTGATATAGTGATAGCGTGTATCAATGTGCTTGCTTCTATCATGGAAAACTGGATTTTTTGGCTAATGCTATTGCAGACTTATTATCAACATGAATCTTCATTGCTTCTTCTTGAGGCAAACTTAATTCTTGTAACAAGTTTCAAAGCCAAATTGCATGGCAAACACAAGATGTTGCAGCTATATACTCTGCTTCACAAGTAGACAGACTGATAATTGGTTGTTTCTTTGACATCCAGGTGAAAGTTATATCTCCCATAAGGAACACATAACCAGTGGTGCTCTTTCTATCATCCATATCGCCAACCCAATCACTGTCGCTATATCCTACAAGTCTAAAATTGTTAGATGATGAATAGGTAAGCCAAAGTGAATTGTACCTTTGATATAGCGTAGGATTCTTTTAGCAATTTTTAAGTGGCTGGTGGTTTGAGTCTCCATATAACGACTACCAAGTCCGACATCATAGAGAATATCGGGCCTTGTGCATGTTAAGTAGCGCAAACTCCCGACCAGGCTCTTGAAAAATATAGGATCAACTCTTTATCCTTCATCATGCTTTGATAGCTTGACTCCACATTCAATAGAAGTATTTATTGGTTTGCAATTATCCATCTTGAATTTCTTCAACATCTCCTTTGCATAGCTTTCTTGTGAGATAAATATTCCATCTTCCATTTGATGGACTTCAATGCCCAAATAATAGGCCATGAGCCCAATATCAGTCATCTCAAATTCCTTAGTCATTGCTTGTTTGAATTCTTCAAACATCATTTGATTATTTCTGGTGAATATCAAATCATCAAGGTAACAAGCAAACAATTAAAACATCTTTATTCTTATTCTTGATATAAAGAGCATGTTCATAAGGACATTTTATAAAACCTTTTTCTTGCATGTACTTATCTATCCGACTATTCCATGCTCTCATTGCTTGTTTCAACCCATAGAGTGCCTTCTTTAGCTTGAGAACTTTGTCTTCTTTCCCTTTGACTTCGTATCCAGGTGGTTGTTGAATATATACTTCTTCTTCAAGAACTCCATTCAAGAAGGCTGATTTTACATCCATTTGATGTCTCTTCTATTTATTTTGAGCTGCCAATGAAATGATTAGTCTAATTGTTTCTAAGCGAGCAACAGGAGCAAATACCTCATCATAGTCGATGCCGGCTCTTTGACTATAGTCTTTTTCCACTAGTATTGACTTGTATCTTTCAATTTCTCCTTTAGCATTCTTCTTTGCTTTGTACAGCCATTTCACGCCAATTGCTTTGTGTCCGTGAGGAAGTGAAGTCAGTTCCCATGTGTCGTTCTTCTCGATTGCTTTAATTTCTTCATCCATAGCATCCTTCCACTCCTTATTTTGTATGGCTTCTTGAAAATTCATGGGTTCACATTCTACAAAAAGGCAAAAGAGTGTAAGATTTTCTTGATTCTCTGTTACCTCATATATATCACTTAAGCTCTTAAATCGTGGTATTCTTTCACTTGAGCTTTCTTGATAATCTGTAGTTGATGTTGCTGGTGGAGACGTAGCTCCTCTCTTGCTTTCTTCATCCTTGGTTGCTCCGTATCTTCTTCTTCATACTTGTAACCTTTCTCATATGATCCCCAGTCCCATTCTTCTTCATCATCGAATATAACATCTCTGCTGATAATTGTCTTTCCAATATTTGGATTGTATAGCTTATATCCTTTTGAGTTGTTGTCGTAGCCGATGAAAATGAACTTCTCACTTTTATCATCTAATTTACTTCTTTTCATATCAGGTACGTGCACATGAGCTATGCTTCCAAAAACCTTTAAGTGGGAGATGCCAGGCTTTCTTCCGCTCCATGCTTCTTGTGGAGTCATTCCCCACACACTTCTTGTTGGTGAACGCTTGGCCAAATAAGCTACACAGGAGATCGCTTCTGCCCAAAATTCCTTTGGCAACCTCTTGCTTTTGAGCATACTCCTTGCCATGTCAAGGATGGTTCTATTCTTCCTTTATGCTACTCCATTTTGTTGAGTGGACCCTGGGACAGTTAGAGATCGACGTATCCCATTGGCATCACAGAATTCTTGGAATTCTTTTAAAGTGAATTCTCCTCGATTTGATCGCATAGCCTTAATCTTGAGTCCACTTTATTTCTCGACGGCGGCTTTGAATTTCTTAAATACGTCGAATGCTTCTAATTTTTTCTTCAAAAAATACACCCAAGTTTTCGTGAGAAATCATCAATGAATAGAAGAAAGTAGTTGCTCTTACCAAGTGAGCATGGCTTTATTGGTCCACAAACATTTGTATGTATGAGCTCCAATGGCTTTCGAGCTCTCGAACTTGATTCTCTTGAAAAACTTTTTCTAAAATGCTTCCCAAGTAGACATGCTTCACACATTTGATCAGGATGCTTGATGCATGGAAGACCTCTCACCATCTCTTTTTTTTGAAAGCAGCTCCAGTCCTCCAAAGTTGGGATGACCAAATCGGAGATACCATAATAAAGAGACATCTTTATAACAAGCTTTGAGGCAATTGGCAACATCATTTTGAATGTTTAGCAAAAATATTATATTTCTTGACATTGGCACTTTCGCAATTAAAGTGCCAATATTATCTTTTAAGAAAAGTTAATTATTTTTTTAAATGAATATCATATCCTTTCTCCAAAAGTTGTCCCAAACTTAAAATATTACTCTTCATATTTGGTATAAAATAGACATAAGAAATAAATTGATGCTTCTCGTTCTTCAAGCGAATAAGGATGTTACCTTTGCCTTTTACTTCTAGTTTTGAGTCATCTCCGAAAGATACATTGCCGCCCACCGTTTCATCAAGCTCCACGAACATGCTCCTTTTTCCGCACATGTGATTACTTGTTCCAGTGTCTAGGTACCATGTTCCATCTTCACATCTTTCATTATTTTTGTAGGTTAGCAATAATGTGCCGTCTTCTTTTCTTTCTTCTTCTACGTAGTTGACTTTTTCATTCACTTTACTTTTGGACGCTCTACATTCTTTAGCGTAATGCCCAAATTTGTTACAATTGTAGCACTTAACTTGAGATTTCTCGTACCTTGAGTTTGAGCGTCATCTTCCTCGCCCTCTTATTGAATTTTCTTCTCTTTCTTGATTATTGTTGTTGAAATCTCTTTCTTGTTCATTTGCACGACCTCGTCCTTGTCCACGACCTCTTCCACGATAGTTTTTATTATTGTTGTTGAAGCTTTCGTCTTTCTTGGCAGATTTGAAATCTAGCTTGAGTTTCTCGGTAATCCCTTCATTCATCTTCTTTCTTTCTTCATAAGCTTGCAATGAGCCCAAGAGTTGCTCTATTGTCATCTCTTATAGATCTTTTGCCTCCTCAATGATAGTTGTGATTCTATCAAATCTTGATTCTAGCAATTGAAGAATCTTCTCAATGATAGTCACATCTTCTAGATTCTTATCATTTCTTTTTAGTTGATTAGAAATGGAAAGAACTCTTGAAAAATAATCGGAGACCGTCTCGCCTTCTTTCATTTGCAGGATGTCAAGTTGTCTTCTTAACGTTTGAAGACGTACCTTTTTAACATTCTCTTCTCCCTTGTACGATACTTGGAGTTTCTCCCACACTTGTTTGGCTGATGTAACACTTGAGATTTTCTCAAATCCATCATTATCTAACGCTTGATAGATGAGGAAGAGGGCCTTTTGTCTCTCTTTCTTGAATCTCTTAAACTATCCTTCTATGTTAAGGATAGAACGGACTCGTCGCTTGGCTCATCGTAGCCTTTCTCTACAATCTCCCAGACGTCATGCGCTCCAAGAAGTGCGTTCATCTTTATACTCCAATTATCATAATTTGTTGTCTTGAGCAATGGAACTTGGAAGGAAGCCATACCTCCATTCGCCATCTCTACAAAGGAACTTGGCTCTTATACCACTTTGCTCGAATGAAAAAGGGCTTTTGGAACAAGAGAAGGCTAAAGAGAAAGCAGAAGAAAAAAAAAATTAGAATTTTATTTCTCAAAATTTTTTTGGCTTAATACAACTCAAAGACACCACCACTATTTATACTAGTAGTACACTGTTAAGATTGTGTCAACACATTTCAATCTAACGGTAACAAATGACTCTCTAGAGTATTCTCATATTTTCACTCATAAATGCATGACATTAAATGCCTATTCTAGACGTACTTTTCTAATAATTATTACATAGCAGATTTTCTAGATACTTCTAAAATAGATTACTCTAGATTATGAGCTTCAATCAAAAGCCCAAATAATAGCGGGCCAAATTAAGTTTAATTTCCAACATAATACCCTTTCTTTCTATCCCATTACAATCTCAATAGAATCGAACTTCTACTTACTCCGACAACAACAAAAGATCATCATCATTTGTGAGCTTTCATAAATGTTTTATTACTAAGTATAGCTGTGTAATTTTCAACTGATCTCTACTTAGCAAATACATGTAAGCTTAACCTATGAATATCAATGGCCTTGGAACATCAACAATGATTTTTTATTAGAGTTCAAACACTTGATTTACTCATTTTTATTACGCCAATACTAATTACTACTGTTGAAATCAAGATTTTTATTTATAGTAATAATTATGTCTCAAGATCTGTTGAACTCTACGTTGAAATGCACACAAAAAGAGTGAAATCAGCGACTTAAATGATAATCGACGGGTGCAATGTGTCACTTAAATGATCAAATGACCTTCAAACGTCAAACGGATTGCATCATTGCGATGAGAGACGAATTTACCCAATTTTATCCAATTAGGACGACCTCGCAGTTGAATCGGATGATAGCAATCAAAAGCAAGATCAACCACCTAAAACGATGAGAAATGACGCCTGATAGCTAAAAGGACTTCGCCATTGAAGCCCTTCCGTCTCACGTAGGAAACCTGCCTTCTGAAGCACTCGAATCCCTCCCCTTTATCCGACTTTTCCAGCGACCGAGCTCGACACCTCAAGCCTCACTATGCCGAATCTCCTGTTCTTAAGCTACAACCAGCCCGTCGATCAAGCCGCTGCCTCTGACCTTCTTATTGTGTTGAGGGTAAATTTTTAAAATAATTACAGTTAAGAAATTAATTAACTATTAAATCAACAAAAAAAAAAAATTTTAGAACTCGGAAAAGTCGCCCATTCAATGGCTCAAGTTCTAAAAACATTAAAAAAAATTTTAGGGGAGAGAAAGTAGGAGATAGAAAAATAAAGTAAGAGAAATAAAAAAAATCCAAAATAATTCTTTTTTCTTGTTCACGTTGTGTTCGAGAGGAGGTACATCACATTTTTTATAATTTTTTTTATTAAAATCTTAAATGCAAATATTTTTTCTTAATTTTTAATAAATAATTTAGAATAAAACACAATTTAATTTATCATAATCAGTTTAAAAATACATCTTTATTCATAATTTTTTTCATAATATATTATCATTATTTTAAATTTATCCTGTTTCAAAGAAAATAATATTTTAAATAAATATTTATTCTATTTTTCATTAAATTTAGAAAGTAACTTAATTTTTATTAAAAATTAAGTTATATTTATGAAAATTATATTTAGTATTTATTAGTATTAATTATGAAATTCATTTTAATTTTTTTTAAATAAGATAAATATTTATATAAAATATTATTTTCCTTAAAACAAGATTAATTTAAAATAATAATAATGTATTATGAATAATTTTTTTTAAAAAAAGTTGTATTTTTAAATTGATTATGATAAATTAAATTGTGAAATTTTTTGACACATAATAACTCATAAAAAATATATCATTCTAAATTATTTATTAAAAAATAAAAAAACAATATTTTCATTTAATATTTTAATAATAAAATAAAAAATTTTGATGTAGCTCCTCTCCAACAAACTGTATAAAAAGAAAGGATTGTGTTGGATTTTTTTATTTCTTTATCTTTTAGTTATTTATCTCTCCCTTTCTCTCTCCTGAAATTTTTAAAGTTTTTATAGCTTAAGCAATGGGCGACTTTGCCTAGTTCTAAATTTTTTTATTTTGTTAGTTTAATAGTTAATTAAATTCTTAACGATATTTATTTTAAAAATTTACCCTTGTGTTGATCTCGCCACTAACTTCCAAGCTTCCCAGCCTTTCTCCGCCAATCTAGCTCTAGCCGATGTTGGACTCTACCCACCGATCCAAACTCCACAATCCCTATTCCCCTCTTCAACCTGCTCCCTGCCGAACTAAGCAAGACCCCCATTCTCTGCATCCTAGCCGAATGCCCTACCTCCTAGGGCTGCAAAGGAACCGAACCGAGCCGAGTATGTGAGTGTTCATGTTTGTGTTCATTTAATATCAGCTTGTTCAAGTTTGGTTCATGTTTGTTCGAGCTTTATTATTTGTGTTCATGTTTGGTTCATTTAAATTAATGAGTGTTCATGTTCGGTTCATATTCAGTTCATGTTCGTTCGTTTAGTGTTTATTGAGCTTTAAACAAACAAACATGAACGAGTTATAAACGAGCTATACTTTTAGATGTTCATTAACTTAACAAACGAGCTTTATCGAGCTTCCTAAAAAACGATTACATCGAGCATGTTCACGAACTTATTTAACGAATTTTTTTTAACTATCAAACAAACATGTTCATGAACATATATATGAATAAACACATTTATAATATTTATTTATTTTAAATTTTATTATTTAACAATAATTATATCATTGTATTATAATAAATATAAAATATTTATATTATTTATATTTATTAATTCTATAATAAAATATTGATTATTTTTATCGAGCTTACTCACGAGTTCAAAATCAAACACGAATCGAGCTTTTATTGAGCTTGTTAACGAACTTCAAATGATGTTGTTCACGAACATAAATGAGTCGAACACATTAGTGTTCTAAGTTTGTTTATTTAAGAATCGAGTATTTAAAATATTGTTCATGTTTGTTTGTTTAGTTAATTAAACGATCACAACCAAGCTTTAATCGAACCGAACAACGAGTAGCTCGTCGAACATTTGGTTCGCTTGCAGCCCTACTACCTCCTACTCGATCTCCTCATCGTCCAATCTCCTTCACAACAAGCCTAAGGTAACTTCTCTCTCGCGGTCTTAAATTTTTTTAATATTAATGGTTTTATTAATATTATTATTGTTACTAAAGTTATTATTATTATTACTATTATATAATTATATAATATATATATATATATATATATATATATATAATAATATATATATATATATATATATATATATATAATATATATATATATATATATATATATATAAGATAAGAAAAGAAGAGAAATTCAAAAAAAAAAAAAAGAGAAAAAAAAAAGATGAAAAAAGGAAAACTAGAAAAGAAAAAAAATGTATATGTGCCTCGATCTTCATGCCCTCGATACTGCGGTCTTCCTGACGTCGTCGACTCCTCCACAAGATATAGAGTTCCAAATTCCATCCTTGACGCTTGTGGCATATCGGGAAATCACCTATACACTCTTTTCTTAGCCTGGTAAGAGGGAACTCGGTGCAAACCTTGTGGCGAGGCGGATAGGCCATGTACATGCTTTTCTTAGTGTGGCAAGGACAATTTATAATACCCATGTACGAGCTTTAATGCCTGCAGGGAAAAATTATGCATTTCAAATAGGTACATTTGAAAACCCATACATGTTTTTCTTAGTATGGTAGAATTGAAGACAACGACTGCAGTGTTGTTCGACACATACTATACATACTTTTTTTAGCATGGTGTGAAGGCCTAGCTCCCCAAATTTTTTCTAAACAGGGAAGACATTTAGATGCTGTCAAAATTTTCAGTGAACAGAGGACCTAACTTGAACAACAATATAAGGGATTTGAATGAAACGCAGGGAACATAGCATGAATTGAACAATAGGGAATTGAATCCTAAACATTAAAATGTATAATTATTTTGAAAATATAAATACTACCTAACAATTTATTTAAATGAAGATGAATGAACAAGCAAAGAACTTATGACAGATGAAATTCCAATCATTGTTTGTGCACAAAGAAAGATCAAGTAATTAATGTGCAACACTCACATCAATAGTACCTCGTAAGTAGGAGAGACAATGATGAATTCAGCACACCGGCTACCAACATTGACATATAAATGAAAACATTAAACCTATTTGCAAATGATGTACATGCAACAGTTCCTGTAAACATTGAAAGAAATACAAGTGAGCATATCGACACGTCAATCAATAAGTGCAGGGAAATCAGAGATAAATGCATGTCACTGGCAATCAATAACAATATACAAATGAACATGCTAGATATGCAATGATTATAAAGATGTCCTTATAGTTAAGGATAATCAAACATCTAGTCAATGCATAAGCTTCATGTAGATGAGTAAACAACCCTGCTTGTAGCCAATAGTAACTAACTAACAAATAAGTACCTTAACTTATTCATAAGAAATGACAGCAGATGTAACAACTTGCCTATGAACAATAGAGCCTCTTGTAAATGCCACAGTATAAAGCACGATGAATGTGAATACCTGATGGCATTGATGGAATATTTACCATATGTGCAACAGTGATAACCAACAACATACAATGGCTACTACGACACACTTGCAAGGAACAAGCATTAAATGTTAGACAAATGTACTAATTCCCTACAAGCAAAGACAGATGGTGTGCAACAAATGCAAACATTTATAAGCTGCTACAAGAGGCCCGTTGTACATTAATTATACTATCTACAAGTAAAATGCAGAAGAACTATGATAAATGTAAACACTTACAACCAACATTAGAAGATATACATTCAACACTAACCAACATATAATAGCCAAGACCTTGTAATGCATACAACAATACTATCTACAAGCAATGATGATGAATGTACCACCAATGTGATGGATATTCTACAAGTACGAGATAGAAGATCATGGAAAATGTAAATGCCTACTAGCAATAATGAAAGTTTTATTGCATGCACAATATATATACCCGTGTGCAATGATCAACGATAGACAATGAATGTAATAATGCCTTACAGTTAATAGCCATTCAGTAGTAGGAAAATGAATTGATCCCTTGCAAGTAAGGATCAAGTGATCAATGTGTAAAGCTCATATCAATAATACCCTGAAATTAGAAGGTACAAATGTGTGTTGAATGATAACTTGCTGATCAACATGCACAGGAAACTAGTGATGAATGTAGCTCAACTTGTAGTCTACATCAGTATGCTAACATATTAAACTTGCTTGCAATGATAATATTCCCTGTAAATGTCCACAAGCAGTGATGATAGTAGATATGATGCAGGGATGTTGGGTCCCCTGTGAACATAGGTATGTAGGCAGCGTTCTATTCGCAAGCAAGGATTGAAGATCATAGCAAATATTAAAACATACAACAATTGCAAGTGCCTATTAAGTGTTGTAGAAGACCTTCACAATTAACAATCACATTAAGAAGATGCACATTCATCTTACATTGGGGTTGAAGGTTTTATTGATCAAGTACAACTAAACTCTCCAATTGATAACCTTAATGGTTCTAATGGTGGAAACATGGATAAAGAAAGGTAACTTGGTGTAAAGAGGAGGTTCGTTGATGTATTAGCAGCAAAAGGCCCTAATTGTGGCAATAGACATGCAATATCGAATGATTCTATAGAGTCAAAGAATGAGCAGTTGAAGAAATATATCATTCTATAATTTCTTCAGAACTCCTGAGGCTTCTGGAGAAATGTTGCACTATTTGAATGAAAATTTAGAGATCAAGCCTAACAACCTAACGTTCCACATATGCATCATTAAATGATGCAGCTTTAGATTGAAGGGAGCTACTCTTTATTGTCATGTCAATGGAAATAGAAGAAACTTCAATGTCCCATATATATATCATATGCTAGAATGTCATTGGTATACTGAAAATTATCTTGTGCTTTGTCTTATTCATGCTTTGAGGAGACTACCTTGTGAAGAAGCAGAGATAAAGAAATCTAATAGCACATCGGCCAGCCTTCAATCTCATCAGATTATGATACCTCATCTATCACAAAACAACCTCATGCAATGTGAATGTCTTCATCTAGTCTAAGAAAATGATCAGATGATTCAAGGATCTAATATCTCGAAAGACGAGAATATGGAGCATGAATCAAATTAATGAAGTGTTTCATGACTATTCAGGATGAAATTCTATGATTCACCTAAATGCAAAAGTAGGGAATTAGTAGTAAAAATTATGGGCCACGAATCTGTAACTCCAGTTCAGCCTTCAATCAAACTTCAAATCCTATCACATCAATCTCAATCATTTATTTGGTTGTGATTAATGTGGGTTATTCAAACTCAAAATCAAATCCAAATCAAGAATTCCTGACCAAAGCCCAAAGGTTGAGGACCTAGGTCCTGAAATTATTTCTAGTTGATTTTAATAAATGACCTATCAATTATGATTTATCAATTGCATATTGATTATGCATATCACTAGGATCAAAAATCAAAATTTGAGCTCAATCTAACCCCTTTAACCCCATAAACTCAATTGATTTCCAAAGGATATAAAACCTTTAACTATTTACAGCCCATGCCACTAGACTTGTCATTTACTGGAAATTGAACTTCGGACCTCCCCCAAAACTTTTAAACATGTTCATAACCTCTATTATGATATGTTGACTATTAAATTGTACTTTGTTGGACCTAGAGTTGACTATGGGTCAAAATGACCATTTTTGCACTTTTCCCTAAAACTTAACATAACTCAACCACATCAAACCTTGAAACCTCTTTCATTGCATCCTAAACATCATTAGGAATGCATTAAACCCAAACCCATCCTTTGGTTTGACCTAGTTGACCAAATTTCCCTCTAAGGATTTGAACACCCATTTCAACCCAAATGAACTCCTATCCACTTGGGACCACTCCCATTAGATTCAAATCATCAATCCAAACTCAATGGACCCAACCCTTAACCCTAGGTCAACTTGGTTGACCAAGTCAACCAAGTTTGAACAACCATATATACACATCTATTGCTTTCAAACCTCTTGACTAAGACTTTCCCAAACCCATTCAAACCCATGGGATGACTCATTAGGTCCTTAGGAGATCCCTCTTAAAGGCCCAAGCCTTGGGCCCACTTGGGTTAGCCACATGGTTTGACCCAAGTGCTCAAAGAGATATCTCCCATGAGCCAAATATCTCCCTAAGCCAAGTTAAATCAAACCAATGGTTGCATTAAGTCCCCCATGACCCAATGCACCTACCCTAGCTGACCCAACCCTTGGGTCAAATTAGGTTGGGAATTATACAAGCCCAAAGTGGTCAAAACCACTATGTGTTTAGTTATTTCCCAACCTAAGCTTCACCTAGCCAAACCAACACCTCCATTGGGTGGCCCTAACTCCAATACACCTACCCCAGTCAGTCCAACCATTGCCTTGACTTGGGGGTCAACACTTAGGCTCCCCAAAGTGGTCAAAAACCCTTTGACCTGAGCCATCTCCTACCACATACCATACTAGGCTCAATTGCCACTTGCATTGGGTTCCCCTTGATATAATGCATCTTCAACATCGAGCTCACTACCTGGTCTGACCTGGGATGCACCCAAACTAACCCAAACCATACATGTTTGGGTCAACCCGATCCATCCAATTTAATTGGGACTCACCATTGCCAATTGAGCTCACTAATATACTCTTCAACTCCCAACGACCTTTCTAGCTCACGTTGACCCAACCAGTGACTACCGACAATCGAAGTAAGTAGACTGGAGCTCTGGTGGTCCACTACATCTTGGGCCTCTTTCAAAGCCTTCCAAAGCATAGGTTCATCTATCTTAAACTCACGAGGCTCATAGATGATGTCCCCTCCCACTTGGCACCCATCTAATGGCTTCCCCAATCAATCCCGACAGTTTGAAGTCACGTGTATGGCTTGAATAGGGCATCTCGATCCATTCTCCCCCATTTACATTCAATCTCTCCAAAATATTCCCAGAGTTCTCTGAGTATTCCCCTCTATTCCCCCAACTTCCCAGCCTCTACTAGCTATTGTCTCGAGTGAACTCTAGAGAAAGCTCTCCACCTCTCGCTCGAACTCCTCCAGCCTCAACGTTTGAAGGAGAAGGGCTCTCCTTCATCCACTCAAGCTTCCCACTAGAAAAACCCATCCGTTGGGACTTTCTACACGGTAAGATCCTATTCTCGAGCTCCTAGTTAGGTAGTGGAGGTAAAGTGTGAAGTAAATCATCAAACCACTAGAATCTGATCGTTGGATTGACAGTTTACATTGTCCTGATCCTCCCTATGAAATTTTGAAGGAGTTCGTCGACGAGATCTCTCGGATCACGCCGGAGATGGTCAACGGCTTCGGGTCCGTGTGAGAAGTTGAACATATAGTCTTAATCATTGATCTCCATTAGTGGTTCAGATTAGATCTTGCGGTTCTAGAGTCAGTTTAATCATAGTTGTTCGATCTACAATCTGACGACTACCTTCAATCCCGCATTTACACAGTTAGTCGCAATGATTGGTTGACCAACCAGATGGCGCCTGTGTTTAAAGCGCCAGCTGACAATGTTAATTTGGATTTAATTTTATAAACAATTTAGGGAAACTTTAAAAATTAATATCTCCTCATCCACTTGGCCGATTTAGATGTTCTTAATTTTATAAGAAATTTAGAAAAACTTTAAAAATTAATGTCTCCTCATCCACTTGGTTGATTTAGGTGTTTTTAGGCTCATTGAAACAGTCTTAAGGAGCCCTACAAAAGCCTTATGGTCTCATTCACTAAGCATGCATGAAACTTAAATTATAATAGTTAGAATCCTTGAGGTATTTTTATAATTTTGTCATTAGGATAACTCTTTAGGGATTGAAACTTTGGGAAATTGGTCTTAGGCATGTCTTTGACATGTCCAAAATTTTCTCCCTTGTTTGATTTAATTATGAGCTAGTCTAGAGGATGTTGTACAATCTCTAGGAAAAAAATCTATTTTCTAAGTCAAATTTTTAAACTACTTGATATCTTTTATGCATACAAGATCAATCAACATGAATTGCATTATAAACTAATTAAAGAATTAAAATTTAATCTCATTGTTGACCTCTTTTTAGCCCAAATTAATTTCAAATGCATTTCAAGCCTCATTCTTGGACTCAACCCCTTCTATGGGACTCAATAGACTAGGTTGACCAAGTCAACCTTTGACTTGGTAATCCTTAGACACATTTGAGCCTAAATCCAAATCATACTCAATCCCATGGCTTCTTGGATTCAGTCCTCTCTCCCTTGGGTCTAGTTGACTGGGTTGACTAAGTCAACCTTTGACTTGGTTAACCCAAGTCTTAATGGGTCAAAATTGACCCATTAAAGGATCTTTAATGCATGAAATTGATTCCAAAGGGATTTGAATTGAAAATCACGGCCAAACAGACTAGTTTTCCCTCCTATTTGATTCCAAACTTGATCTCAACCGTCCATCATAGGGTAGGGGCTTTAAATAGGGAGAAATTAGATTTTGGAAAGGATCTTTCTTGCTATTTCTCTCTCTAGGCCACCAAAAGCCCTAGAATTTTGTGTGAGAGCTCTCCCCACCTCCCTCCACCTTTTACAAGGAAATCCCACCGCCAAGATCTCGCCGGTGGCGATCTTCCGGCCAACCGAAGCCAAAAACGTCCCTAGACGATTTTTGATTGATCCAAGACATTTCGAAACTCGTGTTCAACTAAGAAATTGTGTGTGGACAATCTACAAGTGCAATAATCCCAACAACGCGAAAATCCAACGGTTAGATCTCTCAAAAACTCTTAGAATATGTCACTACACATAGGGTAAAAAAGCTTTCTAAAAAGCTGCTTTTAAGCCAAACAAACAACACCCCATGACTTCTTCTCATGTATAGAACTTATGTTTAAAATTTCATAAAATTTTGTTGAGTCGTTTGTGAGAACAAAGCAAAATATTATTCTAGGGTTTCGGTTCGTTTCCTTTGATCTGTACGAAATCTCAGCCGTTGATTTTGGAATCAACAGCTGTGACCTCGTCATTTCCTGATCGATCCGAACAGCACATCCCGCTGTGTAGGATGGGTTCCTGTCCAACTTGATCTTAGCCGTTCGTTTGAAATGGCAGAAGATCTGACGACTGCGGGACGTGCTGACTGGATTAAGTGAAAAGCTCGTGGGTCCCACGCCGCCGCAATCATTGGCAATGATTGCGCAGTATATGAAATTTTAAACATATATTGTATATGTGAATAGCAATCATGGGGGAGTGGATTAGTGAATGATTGAGTCCCAATCATTCACTAATCCCTTCATCAGGTGTACTTACTTTTCTTTTGTCGTATTCTGCATGTGTAGAATGCACCACCACTTAGTTTAGGCTCTCTTAGATCTAAGGACATGGTGTGTTTACTTTGTTTGTATATTCCCTTGTATTTTTACCTTGAGGGTTAGATAAAACTTCACTTCAAACTCCAACAACGTATTGACACCCTAAGAACAATAATTAAGGACTTGTCTAACAAACTTAAAAAAATTTTAGGAGCTAGGATAGATACATGATTGATATGAAAACTTCAACATTTAAACTTAGTGACATCCTAAACCTCTCAAAGTTTTCTAGGAATTTATAGGAGCTTTTAGACCCCTTAATTAACCAACCCTAATTTACCCGTTAAATAGGCCCGGTAGCCTTCTAAAAATTACAATAAATCCATTTCAACTCAGAAAATTACCCATAATAGCTTTAACTATTCTGAATTTAATGCTTAACTTGTGATAAATAGGGATCCTTAGTTTGACCTTAGTTTGACCCTTAATTTTAACTTTAACCAAAATTACCATTTTGCCCCTAATAAATCATTAAAAATTATTAAAAATTCCAAATTTTTCCCAAACACTTGGGAACACTTTCTCAAGTCATTCCTGACCTTTGGGGATGATTCCAACCAGTTTGGAGCTGGTTTGGATTAAAACCATAAAATCACCCCTTAATTAGATATTTTAGATAATTCCCATAAATACCCAAACTTTACAAATTCATAACTAATTGTAGAAAATTTCAAATTAGGCAAACTCAATTGCATTTCAACTCCAATTACGGTCTAGTATTTATCAAAAGTATTATGATTCCAAAAATTAACTTAAATCTAAAAGTCAACTTTTCGGTCAACCATAGCCTGCAGTCTAAGGCCCAAAACTTGTAAAATTCATAACTTTTCCTAGGAAACTCCAAATCTAGCAAGCTACCTGTTTAACTACTCACCCTAAGGTCTAGTATTTACCTAAAATATTAGTGATCTCAAACTAGCCTATTTCTCATAGCGGCCTTTTGGACCCCCTCCTCCTAGTACCTGGGAGGACTCGGGACTTTCCAAAATTGACTAATATAATTTAAACTTCAAATATCACTATCCTAAGTATTAAAAGGTGATCAACAAACTAAATTAACTAAAATGGATCCTAATTCGCTAATATTTAAACTTTAAATAAAGTTTCATTTTCTAGCCTTCAATAAATCTGAAACTCTAGACAACTTTAACTAATTACCCAATTTAGGATCTACCTTAACCACACAAGCCTTACAAACACATAGAATTGTTTGCTATGACACCACTTCTAGATCTAGGCTAGGCCGATGTTTCCTTTTCTGCTGTGTGCCGGGCTTTCGGACAATTTTACTGCATGTTATGATGAATTGATTGGTGTGTTTGTTTACTTTTATTGCACTCTGAGAATTGATGTGATATGCGTTAGATCTACCCCTAGGTCAGAAATGATATATATATTATTTTTCTTGCAGGTGGCTATGCTCATGCAAATGCTAAATAAAAGGGGGGCAAGTGTCATGATTTCTAATATTATTTTGTGGAGGTGCTTGCTTAGCCCTCCTAAATAATTGAGGGCTAAATAAAATAATTATAACTGCTATAGGTGTTACAAGTGGACTGCTTAGCCCTCATAATTAAGAGCATGGCCAAGTTTGGCTGTGTTGATTTATTTTCCTTATATATAAACTGCTTGGGATTATATCTGTTTGGGATTTTTATTAGGATAACCTTGCAGGAAGTTTTAGATTTACAGTTTTTCAATTAATGTAAATATTTGTAATAATTGGTGAGAGTTGTGAAAATGACTCTAAGTTAGAATATTCTTATCCAACTCGAATTCAAAAGAAGACCTCCTCAAAGGGGAGAGTCTTCTTCCATTTGGAAGATCGAGTTTGTATGACTTTAGATATCCAAAGAGAAAAGGCAATACCCCTTTTCAGGGAAGATTGTCTCTTCGTTTGGATATTCAAGCCACGACAAATCCAAGGAGTCCAAGGAGGAAAGATCCAAGGAGTCCAAGGAGGAGAGATCTAAGGAGTCCAAGGAGGAGAGATCTAAAAAGTCCAAGGAGAAGAATTCCAAAGAACACTGAAGAGTTGAAGACCCAATATCTCACTCAAAGTCATTTGCGTCTGTCGTAGACTTAGAAATCAGGGTTATTGACAGTGGTGCTCGACCACTTTATTTTCTGCAGACCCTGGGTTGTAATTAAGGGCAGTTGGCCTATGGATAATTATTTGATTAGTTTATTTATATTGATGTGTTTATTATTCTTGCGTAGTAGAAATAACTTACTTTTTTCTAAGTTTTTTTCTTGCATGTCGATTTTGTTTTAGCCTGGATGTCGTTAGGCTCTCTAGGACTGCAAAATTCTTCTACTTATAACAAAAATTTAATATTTAAGGTTTAAATAATTTAGAAACTTAACAAACCTAAGGAACTGCCGAAAGCGTCCGGGGTCGCATACATAATGTTGCATTCTTCTTTCTCCTTCTAATAAGACACCTCCCTGCCTGCGGGTAGAGTCCGGATAATCTGGCCTATGAGGATGAAGTGCCGGACCTAGGGAGGCCCAGTATTTTCTAAAAATTATTTTATAATAAGCCTGTTTTTAAAAGTCCATAGCATTCATGATTTGAGATCTTCAAAACTAGCATGCATTGCATTAGAAATAAATTTAATTAAAATTTAATTACATTAGCTAGAAGCATTTATCCCATATAAGTATAAGACCAATTAGGATACTCTTTAGATGTCGGCTTTAACTTCCAAAAACTGTACCACCCACCCATTTTTCATAAAGTGACTGGACTACATAGTTTTGAATCGATTAGTTGGTTAGCTGGTTCCCCAATCCAGACCGGGGTAAGTCCAAGTTTTGCACTGCATTAGCTAGGACACGGGTGTTAGTGTGTGTAGAATACTAAGCACAATCTAGATTTAGGATTCAATGCTACTACATTTGGTCTCGTAGTATACCTAAAATAGTAGGTAAGTTTCTATCCTTCAAGGACTATAAATCTTACTTATCTGCATCACAGGATGGCGCCACCTTCATCTTTTCTCTCATGCATGTGTTGATTGCTTGATCTTCTTTTTTCCCAGTTTTTCTTTAGTACCCTAGAACCTCTGAATGCTGGTGTGAACCACGCATGTTGACTGAGCAATTTGAGACATTTCTTCCTTTTGAGTAGGACTTCTTAGTCTATACCATTGTGTCAATCCCATTTTAGGAATGGATAATGTATGATCCTTAATCGAGAGTTTTCTCAGATTTCGGTCTGAGATGTAATTAACCACTGGGGCTTGCGCCTGTGAGAAATTGAATTCCACAATCTACTAAACCCCATCCGAGCTGATGTATCGGGTGGGGGAAACCCATTTTGATCAGGTCGTATATATTACTACCCATCGGGGTGTGTTGGCGAGAGCCTCTATCCTCAATGGTTAGTCGTATGTACGATCCAATCTGCCCTTCCATTGACCTGTTCGTGTCGAGTGTAAAAGCATGCGATTGTTTTGTCCTACGGGATATTGCGGCCGTACCCTTTGCGTTCGAACCCCACGAGCAGTGCTCTTTCGGAGATCCACACTCATTCGAGCATAATCACCTCACATAGTAAAGGGGCCACTTAGGACCTCCCATAGATATTTGCCCCGATTCCTCAAAACCTAAACAACAGCTTTGCCCATCTTTCATAAAGATCGGATACATTAATTTAAAGTGCCTAGTTGGTTAGCTGGTTCTCCAATCCAGGTTAAGGTAAGCCCATATTTGCATGCCATTAGCGAGGTTTGGGTCACTATGATTTATTGCCTAAATGAATTTAAGATCTAGGGCAACCCAAAATATTAAGTCCCCAATATCGAAAATCCAATCCCAACATTCTAATAAAATGACAACTCAAATCAAAATCTTTTATGAACCAAAATTAAAGCCCAACACATATGATAGAATGAGGCATTTCTAAATTATTTTAGAATCCCAAAGTGCCTCATAATCCTCTTACATTGGACTCCAAAAATAAATGTTTAAATTTGATACAATCCTAATTGTATATTCTAACTTGATTCCTTTGATCACTCCTAAAAAATTCTAAATAAAACTCAAAATTTCTATGGTAATTAGCTACAAAGGCTTCCATCCCTAGGAGATTTAAGACACTAGAAAAATTAAGGAAATACTCTCTTTGGGAAAATTAAAAAATTTTTGAGACTATCGTTATCATCATATTCAAATAATTAATAAGGAATAATGTTTTCTTTCCTTGGAAAGATATATCATTTGTTATTATAATCTTGAATATGAAATTAATGATAATACTTATAGATTATCATAAATAAATATTTGATCAAACATTATTTTGACCTTTCAGGGTCATATAAATTTCCTTTTGAATTTGACAATGATATTTAGGATGAAATTTATAATTATAAATATGAACCCATTAAGAAATCATATTTCCATCTCTCGAGGTGCTATATCATTTCTAATGATATGTACGATTTTAAAATTAAAATTCAAAAGTTAACATTCAAATATTCTCAAAGAAGATATATTCACAAATTGTTTTGCACTTTTCAATATAAGATTGTAAACACATGCATACAGTCGTAACATGCAGAATGCGTCATAACAAATATGCCATTCAGTATGCAGGAAGAATTGTGCATACACACATCGTAGCATACAAAATGTATTAAGTTTATACAGACATACTATTTAGCATGTGAAATGTGTTGCACAGTAGCAGCACACCCCGCTGGCATGCAGATGCATTAAGAACTACATAAAAGCGTCAAACTATCATGCAACCATATCATGCATGCAAAATCAAGAATATTTGAGAATTTTTTGCTTTGGCTAGTTTTTCCAATGCTTCTATGTTTTCGAATACATTAGGTTCCATCATTATTATATGTGATATTAAGTTTATATTTTCTAATTTTGAACACAATATTTTCAAATCCGATAAAATTATATTAAAAAATAAAATAAATCATATATTTTTTATATAGACCCTCGATAATTTATCAAAATTTGAAGCAATAAATTTTCTAATGTGCGAGAGAAAATGCCAAGATATTTCAATTTTAATTTCAATAATCATGAAATATGAGTTTATGAATTAAATTCATGTTAATTTTACTATATTTTATATGCATATTAATTAGGGCTGCAAGAGAACCAAATGTTTGAGGGCTACTCGTTGCTCGGTTTGATTAAAGCTCGTTTGTAAGTGTTTAACTAATTAAACAAACAAATTTGAACATCATTTTTAATACTCAATCCTTAAATAAACAAGCTTGAACACTAATGTGTTCGGTTCATTTATATTCACGAATAAACATCATTTGAAGTTCGTGAACATGCTCGACATTAAGCTTGATAAGAAGCTCGATTCGTGTTCAATTCAGAATTCATGAATAAGTTCGACAAAAACTTTATTAATATTTAATTATAAAATTGATAAATATAGATAATATAAATATTTTAATTCATTATAACAAAATGATATAACTATTTTAATTAATCAATTTTAAAGTAATTAAATATTATATAATATATTTAGTAGTTTTATTTTCCTTACAATTGCAAATTTATTATATTACATCTTTAGATCTTGCTCATTTGTTAGTTCAAGAATACTCGCTAGATTTGTTCCTAAACATACTTGTTTGATAGTTTAAAAAAATTCGCTAAATATGTTCAAGACCAGAGCTCGTTAAGGGTTTTTTTTTGTTTAAAGCTCGATAATCATTAAACAAACCGAACACGAACCAAACATGAACACCATTAATTTAAACAAACCAAACATGAACACAAACAATAAAGCTTGAATCAAACACGAACCGAACTTGAACAATCTAATAATAAACAAACACAATGCAAAATATCAAAGCAAAATCCAAAAGAAAGAATCTATTACAACAACAATAACAACAAACATTTATCCCACTCCAAGGGATCAATTACATAATCTTTTTTCTCCATTGTATCTTGTTCAAAGTCAAATTCTCATTTAAATCTAATAAAGAATGATCCTTTCTAATATTTTCTAATTAAATTTCTTTAGGTCTATATCTATCTTTTTTTTAACATAAGCTAAATCTAATACATCTAGTTTTCTAACCGGATCATCAAAAGGCCATCATTTTATGTGACCGAACCATCTAAGGTGATATGGACGGATCCTCCATATACTCAGGGTGGACATTTAGAGGAGATATTTTAAAATATTTTGGATACTTTGCCCCCATAAAAAATCTTTTTTGTCTTAATTTTATCAATTCTAAGCGTGTTTGTCCATCCCCCATAAAAAAAATTATTTTTACCCACCCTGAAAAAAACTGGATCCGCCCAGGGGGGTGTGACTCTCAAATCTTAATAGAAAGAATCTATTAACAATAAAAAAAATTTTATAACTGTCACTGCAGGAAATGTGATGCGTTTTGAGAAAAATTTCCACAAATAAACAAAAACAGAGAGTTATCATCCGGGCCTGACAAATATGTGACTGTTTCAGACTAAAGAAATACAATATCAAGCAATCGAAAAACAATAGATAATTATTAAGATACAATGATCCAATGATTACAGCCAAACAACAAAGCATACAACAATAGTAATCTATAATCTTATCATCAAAGAAAACATTAAAGAAAAGAATGATAAATAATTCATTACATAATAACAATAAACTCACATATTATTCATTGGAGCAGTGGACCAAGCACTGGAGGTTCTGGTATTGGGAGCATAAACCGTCAAAAGGTGAACAGAAATGTGTCGTTCATTTGATATCCTTTGAGCACTTCACCTTCTCATTCAGTTCAAACGTTATGGATGTGAGAGTTATATCGAACAGCATCAACCATCAATAAAGTTATAACCTGCTGGCCTATGGAACTTCTGTTATATGATAGAACAGTGTCAATGAACGCTCAAAATTGACAAGCTATGCTACAGATAGAATTGGTGATCAAATCTATAGTAACAGAAAAGCATATTACCGTTATTTATTTTGTGTGTTCTTAAATTTAGTAGCAGGGGGAAAATAGCTACAATGATTTATTTTATGAATTAGACATTATGAAATTTTATTTGTTTGATAAACAATTCAGATCAATTATACAAGCATCTTTTAAAAGATAAATCTCAGATAATTAAATTAAAAATTATACACATAATATTGAAAACAAATGTGATACTTTAAATTGACATATAAGCTGATAATAAGAAAAGAATTTGTGCTGCTGCTAGATGATAGAGTAATGCTCATATCAATTGAACTGTAATTGAGTAATTTACAAGGCTAATAAATTATGCAAAAAAATAATTTTGAGTTTGATATACACTATAATTAATTTATTTATAGTTAGTCAGATAATTTTATAAATCAAAGCTAGTATATAATATTAAAAATAATATGTATTTAGTTACATTCATATTTATTATAATTAGAAACTCATAGTCTATGTAGCACCGATACTCATATTTATGAGGCATGTTGTATCAGACATGCGTCGGATACGGATACGCCTCCGAAACGGCACGGATACATGTCGGATACGGCTTTTCGTGTCCAATTAAAATATTATTTAAATTTGACAGGGCACATGTATCGAAAAGGTGTCCTGTTAAAAAAACGAAAAAAAAAATGAAGCCGCAATTTGCCCTATTTCTTTCAGCTACCCGCTCGATATCCTTATTCATTTATGCGGCTTAAACATTTCCGCGAGCTAGATTTTTTGTTTCCGCACAGTTGTTCATCTTCTTCATTGTAGTCGAAGGAGCGATTCGACGATGCGAGCATAGAAGCGGACAAGATCATCCTTCGTTGCCGAAGAGGCTTGACGATGCGAGCATTAAAGCCGACATGATCATCCTTCGTCGACAGAGCGGCTCGACGACACAAACAGTGAAGGTGACGTGAGCAGTGAAGGTTCGTTTTCTTCATCGTAGGCTCGGAACTGGAACTCGGTACCGGAACTCGATACCGCTCGGTACAATGCTCAGTATCAATGCTCAGTATTGTGTGGTATTGAGGGTTGCCGAAGGGTAACAAGCGGCACCGAGAAGCTAGAGAAAGCTTTAAAATTACTCTTATAATAAAAATTTGTTCCGGGGGTGCTGCCCCCGGAAACCCCTGGCATATCTGCGACATCTCTATACTTTTACTTAAAAAATTTCATGTTTTAAATTCATGTTATTTAATTTGTGTCGATCATTTGTAGGATAATGAGCTCTAGTGGGGTAGAAATTTGGTCTGATGATGGTCCATTAGAGAACAATATTGAATATAACAAACCTCTATGGGGTTATGTGACAAAAATAGGTAAAACATCAGAAGGGGTGGTAATATTGCATTCAAATGCAATTACTGTAATGCCACATACAAATGATCATATTATAGAGTGAATGCTCATTTGTTGAAGATTAATGGTCATAGAATTAAGGTATGTCCGAAGATAACTTCATCACAAATGGCTGAATTACAAAGGAAAATCAGTGAAGCTGAGCAAATGAGTAAAAAAGAGTTTCCAAAATAAATTCTACTTCCAAGCACTCATGCTTCATATCCTCATCATCTTCTTCAATTAAAAGTGATAATAGTACTGTAAACAAAAGGCTTTTCCGGATGGAGGGATATGAACCAAAAAGAAGAAAACATGTTGTAGATAGTGTTTTGGAGAAACATTTAATTAAGAAATGAGAGAATAACTATATAGAGAAATAGCTAGAATGTTTTACTCAGCTGGACTTCCTTTTCACCTAGCAAGGAATCCACATTACAAGAATGTCTTTACCTACGCATGCAATAATAATCTTGCAGGAACCGTGCCACCAAGATATAATGTCATTAGAACGAAGTTGTTGCAAAGAGAGAGGAATAATGTTGAGAAGTTGCTCGAGCATACTAAAATAGTTTGAAAGGAAAAATGAGTTACTTTAGTTTGTGATGGGTGGACAGATCCACAAAGAAGATCATTTATCAACTTCATGACTATAACAGAGAGCGTTCCTATGTTTATCAAAGCTGTAAACTGTGAACGACAGTACAAGGATAAGTTCTTCATTTTTAATTTAATCAAAAAAGTTATCATAATAGTGGACCTTCAAACATCATCCAGGTTATTACTGATAATGCACTTGTTTGTAGAGTTGCATGTCTACTTATAGAGCAAGCCTATTCTCATATTTTTTGGACACCCTGTGTTTTGCATACGCTTAATCTTTCCTTGAAGAATATTTATGCGCTAAGAATACTGAGGCAAATGAAATCACCTACAATGAATGTCATTAGATCACAGTGATTACTGGAGATGAAATTGTAATTAGAAATTTTATTATGAATCACTTCATGAGACTCTCTATATTCAATGATTTCTCTAATTTGAAGATGCTTGCAGTTGTTGAAACTCGATTGCCTCAGTTATAGTGATGTTGAGAAGATTAAAAAAATAAAAAATACTCTTCTATGGGCTCCGAAAATTCGGCCCCAGCCTCCCCGCCGCGCTTTTTCTTTTTTTCTTCGGCGAGGGAGTTTTAACTGATTAAGTTCCGAGGTAAATTTTGGAAGGCGGATGGGTTTGTAGATAAGACACTACCCAGAGATTTCGCCCTCATTTTGCGAGGACTTTATGATCTGAGTTCTGGCTTCCTATAGGAGCAAGCCCCTATAGTTAATTACCCCTCCCGATCACGAGAGAGAACTTTCGATTAAGGCTAGTCGTCGATCAGATACATATAGATACGTGTTATCTGGTATATAGTAGCAGCAATGAGTATTGGTATTGAGGATTGGAAATTTGAAATTTGAAATTTGAAGGGTTTGGATATTGAGAATTTTGGAGGGTTTGATATTTAAAACTTGAAATTTCATCATCTTACACTTAAAATGGATGATGGGGGAATGGATGATGGACCCGATCAAGATCCCATGGTTCCGTCGTCCCGGGCCATCGTGGTCCCTAGTCTACTTAGTCAGAGGAGGTAGTCGACCCAACCTGACAGAAGGATCCTTGTCGGCAGCCATGGGTTGCTTCGTCCAAGGGTACCTTGTAGACCTGGGGTGGATATTTGCCTAAGGGAACAAATTTAAATTCACCTTAGCTAACAGAGGACTTTGTGCCCTATCGATCATATCCTATTGATTCATATCTCAAGGATTTGATGCCAATAAGGAGCGTATTGGCGCTGGCCATAACCGATATTTCGTGGTGCCATTTGACGGCAAAACCACTTGGTTCAGAGGGCCCCGGGTCATAACCGTTTATCCTGCGGTGCCATTTGGGGGCAAACCGCCAGTCAGAGGACACGTACCACGTCCTTAGTGGCAGGAGACTGTTTTGAGAATGAATCCTAGTGATATTTTCGACTAAGGCATTTAGCTCTTTTGTGAGCTGAGGTAAATTTTGATTTGTCCACCCCGGCAAACTGTTGCGAAGGGTGGATGGATTTTGCTTTAAGTTGTTGATGGGTTTATTTCAAATTTAAATATTTTTTGGGATTTTGGGATTTTGGGAGACATTTGAAAATATTTGAAAATCCCTCCGGTTGAGATCTACATTCAACACGGCCATCAACGAGGTGTTCGAGATCATTCCCTTTATGGATTGAACCTTGTCAACTCTATCGGGCTGTCGACAGAGGATCGGGTTTCGTAGGCTTTATGCCCTTTGATAGTGAATTCTCATTGTTATGGGCCTTGAAGGCCTAATATGGATGTATTAAGACAAATATAATGATCGCCACAACAGTATATTTATTTGTTGGTTCGAACCCTATCGACTTTTATTGACCCGTATATAAGGATCAGTTTTGAACCTGAATTCACTTGTCAACCCGCGCAGCATTCCTAGACGTCACATGTGTACCAATAACACGCTCGCCGGGGCCCGTGCGAGTTTGGGGGCATTTTATAATTGAACCCTGTCCACTCCTTTTATCTTCTTAGGAGGATCGGGTTCAAAATTTGATAACCCGCGCAACATCCCTAGACGTCACATGTATTTCTATAACACGCTCGCCGGGGCCCATGCGGGTGTTGATTGTATACCCTCTTTTAGTGTACCTAAGTGTGTAAAAACGACAGTGCATGTGCGAGGGTATTTTTGGAATATTTGTAGACGCCTTCTGTCCGCTAATACGAATTTTGCGGATCCGGTGGCATGGCATTATAGTTTGTGGACGCTTTTTGTCTGCTTGTACGAATGTTGCAGATCCGGTGGCGTGGCATAGCAACTTCTGAATAGAGTTGTTCGCTGCTTCGTACAGGTAGATTGTCGTGCACTACTCATTGCCTTTTGCGAGTGGATCGTAGTGTATCAACTAATCTCCTGCCTTAATTGTATATGCTCGCATCTGCTGCAACTCTCTTGTGATTTTCTTGTTGATGATGTATTAGGTGTACAACATGTGGCTACAGTCTTTGGCTTTTTCACATTTGTTTTTGTTTCTCATAAGCAGGTAGATGTATTCCTTCACGGTCTGAATTTGCCTTCAGGATACTGCATTTACTGAAGTCTTTAAGCATCTACCCATAAGTAGCATGTGGCACGTACATCTGTCTTTGTAGAGAGCTGATATGTGTTGCAGATCTTTTTTATTCACTTGTGTATGGATTTTTGAATGTTTGTTGGTATTTGCACCTTGATCGACATGAAACTTTCTCAACTTTTGCTGAGAGCCTCGCACACTTGATTGTAAGCATATTGTTATCCTTTCAATTTGATCTATATTTGCAAGAAAGTTGTTGTGTTTGTTGCATATTTGATTCTTCTTCTTGAAGGAGATGGATACATCTACTTGCATGATAGCTTCATGGGTGTGAGTTGTGTTTACCACATATACCCCATTTGTGTTTGCTAATGATTCGTTGAACTCGTTGCATGTGGATCTCAATAATCTATAATAGATTGATGTGTGTATTTGTTGACTGTCAGAATGACTACAACCATTGCTAATTTTCTCACATACATTCGTCAACAACCTACTATGCTCATTGTAGGTTTCCTTTCAATGTTTATGGAACTCATTTGTTGCTTGCAAACAAACTTCACTTGCAAATTCTTTATCCTTTCTCGTAGCTTGATGATTGAACATGTCAATTTGCTTTCGTTCATTTGAATGCTTTGGATCATTGCCACCTTGATTATTTCCTTTAAAGTTTGGCATAAGTCCTTTGTTGCCCCATAAAAGGACCTGGATCATGCATGATGAGATTGCTTAAATAAGCACTATACCAAAGCTTATATTGACTTTGTGTGTGAGCCTTTGCTTGAAGACAAGTTGTATTATAAGTTCATTTATTCATCGATGTTTTCTTGAGTGTACTAAAGGCTTGTTCATCACGAGTCATTTTGCTTGATTGTTGACATCTATTTCAATGCTCTTTCCAAGTTTATTTTCATGTGTTGAGATTTATTCTAAAATTCTCCACAAATCCATTTGACACTTGCTTTAGAATTGAAATGATCCTTTCTTAATCTTTATTAGGAGCTTAGTGTTATGATTCAAATTCAAATCTCATGTTCATTTGAGTTTGAGCTCAAATATGTTTTGATGTGTCCCAATCCAGCTTAAGTACAATCCTTTGTAGTTGTTCAATTTCAATTTGAGTTATTCATGTTCACTTAAGTCAATTTGGTTCAATCAAGTCTATTGCTCAACTCATTCGAGTTCAAATAGTCCCCTGCTGTCTTGTAGAGTTCAAGTTCCAAGTACAAATGTAGTTCAGCTCGAGTCCAACTCAAGTCTTATGTTGTTCTTCTGAGTTCAATCAAGTCCAGGTACGAGTTCAAATTGAGTTTATGTCCACAATACCTAATTCATTTGAGTTCTTTTATGTGCTTCGTTCAAGTTCAAGCATAGTTCTCTGAATCCTTCTTGCAAGTTCAAGTCAAGATCTTTGTTCAATATAGTTATTGCATGTCCTTTGAGTTCAATCCAATCCAGGTCTCAAATTGTTCTAAGTCCTTGTCTGTATTTCAGACAAAATTTCGGCATCCTCCCGGCGTCTCCCCCGTTTAGGGGAAAAACCAAGAGGCCGCCTACCCGCCACGTCACTAAAGACGTGCACGGTTGGTGTTGGTGAGACACCGCGGCGGTTGTATTTTTGTTTTTCTCCCACCACGCACACTAAAGGCGTGCTTGGGGTTTTAAAAAATATTTTTATTTGAAAAGCAATTTTTTTGATTTCCCCCTGCTCGGAGGTACTTATGAGCGACCCCGCCTCGCCGTAGGTGCCGCACCGGGGTCCCATCCCACCACGCGCACTAAAGGCGTGCTTGGGGCGGTTTTCCGATTCGCCACGAACATTGAAACAGAGTTTTAAGTTTAGAAAGATTCATACCTCCGCGGGGTTGTCGTGGTTGACACGTGGATCGAGGGGTCACTCGCCTACCTTGTCGTAGGTGTCGCACCGGGTTCCCTCCTACCACGCGCACTAAAGGCGTGCTTAGGTGGTTTGTCAGTCCGACATGAACGCCGAGGAGAGAGAGTGGAGGGGATTACTTTTCATTAATTATAATTAAAATTAATGAATTATAATTAACTAAATAATTGTTATTTTAATTAACCATCTATAATTATAATTAAATAAAATAATTAATTATAATTTATTAAAATTAATTAAAATAATAAGTTATAACTAATTTAAAATTAATTATAACTTAATTAATATTAACTAATTCTAATAAAATATAATTAATTAATAATAATTAATTTATAAATTATTAATTAAAATAATAATTATAATTAATCATATTTAATTAACATAATTATAATAAAAAAATTATATTATATATATATATATATATAGAATAAAAATAAAATAATAAAAAAAGGAATCCCTTGGCTTAGTAGATCTACGGGATTTGGCCGGAGGAGTACGTGAAAGGGATCAAGTCACCTTCACAGAACGAGCTCCTGTTGTCTTCCGATCCAACAAAGAAGGGAATGCGGTCGAGTGAGCAAAGTCGGGCAGAGGAGGTGCCGGCCAGGTGGAGTTCTTCCTCTCTCTCTCACACACACTCTCTCTCGGCTTGGGTCGGCACAGGCAGTCGGAGGAGGTAGGAGCTCAGTCGTTGGGTTCGACAGGCTCTGGAGTTCGGTGGGATGTGGAGGTGGCTCAGGATGTGAGGCTTAGATCGGAGACTTAGGAAGGAAGAGGTATCGGGAGAGCTCTGTGCGTGGAAGGAACTCGTGGTTGCGGCTTGGTTCCGAGAGAGGGAAGAGCAACGGGGTTGAAGGCTCTGTTCGCTTGGCTTTTAAAGACGTCGAAGAGCAACAATCGAGGCTCTGCGAACAGGAATCCCGGAAAGGCGCCGAATGCACAGTGATTCGGCGGGATTTCGGGGATTTGGACGGCTTCTCGACGGATACGAGGATTCCAACCGGGATTTCAGCAGAAATTCTGGATCTGACGGTCAAGGTATGATTTCATTTTTGTTTCTTTTGGGTATTGTATAGAGGTCAACATCTTCAAGCTATGATGATCAGTGACAAATGGTCATGTTATAGGGAAGATGATGTTGGAAAAGCTAGGTATGTAAAGGAGAAGCTTTTAGATGATTTATGGTATGATGAGATTGAATATATCTTAAATTTCGCAGATCCAATTTATGAGATGTTGAGAGTAGCTGATACGGATAAGTCTTGTTTACATCTCATTTATGAGATGTAGGATTCAATACTAGCCAAATAAAAGAAATTATATATAGACATGAGAGGAAGACACTTCATGAAAACTCGACCTTTTGGGATGTTATTTATGCTATTTTAGAAGATAGGTGAAGCAAAAGTAATACACATTTACATTGTTTGGTTCACTCACTAAATCATAGGTAAATTTTAATAATTTTTTATTATTAATTCATAATTTATTATTTAATAATTTCAACATTTTTTCATTATTTACTTTTAATGTTATTTGAAGATATTCAACTAAAGAATGACTTTAAGAGGATCCTCAAATAGTTTCTCCACAGAAAGATTTAGAAATTTCAAATATGAAGAAAACATATTTGAAACATTATTTTCCAAATGAGTAGAGAAGTGTCAATATTGAGCTTACTAAATTTTTTATTATTTAGAGGACTTTGGTGAACTAGAGTCATTGCGTGATAGGTGGAGAATTGATCCGAAAATATGGTGGATTATACATGGAGCTTCAACACCTCTACTTCAAACAATCGCCATAAAATTGTTTGGCTAAGTTTCATCCTCATCTTGTTGTGAAAGAAATTGGAGTACATATTCGTTTATCCAATCAATGAAGAGAAATAAAATTACTCCACAACGGGCTAAAAATTTAGTTTATGTGCATACAAACCTTCAGCTTATCTCAAGGAAATCTCCAACTTATACAGAAGGAGACAACAATATGTGAGATGTTGTTGGAGATGGATTTGAATCTCTTGAGGATATGAGAATATTAGAAATTGCTAATCTTTCACTTGATGAGCCTGAATTGGAAGCTATGATATTTATTGAAGATGATATAGAAGTTCAAAGACAAACCACTAAAGAAGCTAATCCTATTATTCCTTCTATTGAATAGTGGAAACTTCATGTGCTGGATAATTTATGTTTATGTTTTTGTTGTTGTACTATATATTTAAATATTTAATGCTTACTTTTATTTTGATATTATAAGATACAATGGTACAAATGATGTTGCTTTCAATTTTTTTTGTCATTTCAAATATTACGCTTTGATTAATGTCTTAATTTTTATGTATAATTTATATATTGTAATGTCATATTCGTGTCGTATCCGCGCCATACCCGTATCTTGTATTTTTAAGAATTGACATGCTCGTATCTGTATTGTGTCATATCCATGTCGTCGTATCTGTATCGGTGCAACATAGCTCATAGTGCAAATGAATTAAACTCATTAATCACTACCAGACATTAAAGTTCAATTTATAGTACAAAAAACTTGATTAAATAATATCATATATTTGAAATTAGTTAATATGTCATTATCTTATTTTAACATAAGGTACACAATTATAGTAATATTAGAAAAAAAAAGTATTAATATAACACTTACTGGCATAAAGTTGTTGCAAGGCTTAACGCTAATTTAGTTTATTAAACTGACGAGTTCAGTGAAAAATAATTTTTGCTCTCAAATAAGAAATGCAAAACAAAAGGATTCAAATAACCTAAAGTTTTGTTTTTGATATATATCACTCATCCTGCATATGATGATATTAGATGATATAAACATACCTTTGAGCTTCATCAATCTCTCTTGAAGTTATAAGACTCAGGCTGAAGTGAAAAAGAATGTAGCTCATACAACTTCTGACTCGTCGCTAAAAAGCATCCTTGTAATTGGCAAAGTTGCCTAACAGCCAAATAGATTTATATTCAAATTTCTTAAACTCTGAAACAAGATCAAGAAGACAGCAAGAAAAGCAGACATATCAGGAGAATTGACCTTGCAAACGTTAGGTAGCTTGCCATCTTTGATCAAAATCAGCACCAATTTCAATCAAGTCAATGCAGAACAAATGTTGAACACTCTGCTGTAACGAAAAATTTTCTATGAATCAGAAATTGTTTATCATTTCAAAATAAGTGCGATCTCATGAAATTAGCATGTAATTAATACAATAAAAGAATGGGGTGAAATACAGCTAGTAGTTATCGCAATCAAATGTTCATCCAACAGGCTTGGATGCTAATGGGCGTGTGGATGCAATAAACAATACCACAAACTGAACAATTCAAAACATGCCATAACTAAAAAAAGATGCATTTTAGTTAGTCTATCACAAATTAACCATATTTGATATCAATATAAATAAAATTAATGTTAAAGGAAAAAAATTTGCCAACTACTGACAGGAGGAGAACTAACTTACGGCCACAATTTTCACTCTTTCAAGATATTGAATATGCAAATATGTTTCCTGCAAGCAAACATTAATAAATTATATCAAATAGAAAAAATAGCCGATTGTAATTTCAAAAAGTTGATTGTTATGATTAGAATATGCAGAGTGAAAATTAAATATTTCATCTAATTATTATGACTATAATATGTAGTTCGAATGTTAAAACATCATAATGTGGCCAGAAAGTAAGGATCAAACATCTTAGAATCTAACCTTGGCCAAGAACCAGAATTGCCTTGGCAGAAAGAGCTATAATGTGCTGAACCTTCTCACTAGTAAAAATGACTTGAGCAGCTAGATGGATATTGCATGGTCGAACCAATTAGCATCAATGATCAAGAAACGAAAACTAATAAATGAAAATGCACAATAACAACAGTGATGACTAATATCAATTTTTAGAAGCTTAAAAAAAAAAGCAGTAGAAAGCATCTCTATCTCCATCTTGGCATCTTCTGCTTGGTATTACCTACAATTTAGTGGGCGGTCACAAAAATATTTTCTATAATCAAATTACTGCCAATACGAGATGGAAAGTTTTATCAAGTTCGATAAATGTAATAATACTGATATAGATTGCAGGTACCTGAGAGTAGGGTAGACTTTTCCTTTTTATCATCTTTCTCACCACCCTTTTCAGGAGATCCAATATTGGCCATAGACATCATGTACACTGAATATGCTCCATCGGATATCCAAATAAATTCTGGTCCTGAAACAGGATAGTGACACTGACAGCTACCACAAAGCCAAATACAAGCTCAAAACTTGTGTAAACAAAGAAAAAAACTTTACTTGCAGAAATGTCTGGAGGAACAGCCAACACTTGCACTTTCATCTTCACATCCAAAAAGTACATTTGAGCATAGTTCGAAGAAGAATCAGCACGAACTTCCGATGCTGTAAAAGTACCATGCAGGGTCAGGAGATGTAAATCTCCAACAGAATCCAATATCAAAAACTGCTTCTTAGACAGCACATGGATTGAAATGGCTTTTACTGATGCCAGAGCTCCGGAGTTGCTTTCAGAAATGGTATTATTGCACTTAATTTTGATGAAAAACGAGCAAAGATCGCCAGAGATCTGTCTCAATCTTGCACACCTTAACTTACCTGAAAGGAATTGATAATGCATCAAAATTGTAAAGACCACCAGCCACATCATTATTAGCAGTTTAAGACGGCTTATCTTTCAGAGAAAAAAGGAGCTAATATTTGACCACAACATCTAACATCTCATATATGGGTTGATCTTTGAAGTTGTTCGCATATTCTGGAAATTGATTCCGAGTACCAAAGGAAAAAGCTAATAACGACAGAAGAGAAGCCCATATGGAATGGTATCTTTCATGCTCAATGATCCAAAAAGTTGGAACATTTTTAGGCAAAGAAGCATGATTCACCCTTTGTTTATGTACCTCTCCGATTTCTTTCTCAATGATAGGGTTTAGTTGCCGGTTTTCTTTACACTCTCTCCAGAAATCATCACACAACTTACAAACTCGCTCATAAGCTGGAATAATTCTGACTTGACGATTCAACACGTGTAGGCATTGATGATTGTGGTTTGCAATCCAAGGAGTTTTATTTCCTTTTTTTGTAAGTTTAATCAAAGAATTAGAGAGAATTAGTTGAGTATTTCATTTCAATAATTATGTAGTATTTATATAATCCTAAGAGAGCTTCTAACATGAAATATACAAAAATCAGGATAGTCTACGGATTGATACAAAGGTAGTAGGTATCCCATGGATTTATGAGGTGGTGGCAGAAAGGATGGGAAGGAGGTGAAAGTTCTGATGAGATGAGCATTGGAATTATTAGCTGGAAGAAATTATGTTGCCGTTTCACACTTCAAATTCATAATAAGTATACTAAAGGACTACGCAATAGTAAAACAATCAGGATTGTCACTTATTTCGTAAGTTAATTAAAAACTTTAAGGTATTTAAAAGGAAAATTAAGTTTCTACTTGAACAAGTGGGAGCCTAATGATTTCCAGGAGAGATTATCTCCTAATATAGTAAAGAGATTTGAATTGATGATCTCTGTTCTTTCTAGTTCTCCAAATATTAATTGGCTTTGCATGTGTGAGTAACTATCATCAAATTTGATACATCCTGGATTTCTGTTGGAGCACACATTTTAATTGCTTGAATAATTTTAGGCTTCTAGATTTGTACTCATTATTTCTAGTAGATGGCTATTAAATTATCATTTGCATGAGTTTTTTTTGTATTTCAATTGTCATCAAAGAAAAGAAAAAATTGCCTAAATTAAGAGTTTATAACTCTCAAAGTTATAAAGAATCATGGACGCCAGCTAGTTTGATTGGTAAGGGCCTTGAAATTGTTGCCAAGATATTGGTATTGACCCTCGCCATAGCAATAATAAATCCCATCCTTCAAACTTTGGGGGTGAGCAAAAAAGTAAAGTTTATGAATGATTGAGTTGTTTTGATATTGAATTGCAGATCTGCATCCTATACCTAAAGACCTACATCAAATTCAATTTCAGGTTAAATAATTTGTCAAAATGTCAGCTAGAATTACATCAAATATCAGAGTAATTTAATGGAACACCAAAGGAATGAACTTTAGATATTTGTAAAAAATAATTATTTAATAGCTAAATAAACAAAAACGATTGAGAGAATATATAAATCGAGTTAAAGATTGAATTAAAACTTTCAAAATTACTTATTTTCAACATCATGGGCTATAAGATGATGAATTCTAATGACAAACTAGTCCATTTGAATGTTAACTTGGATAAAAGACATGAAATTCATTGTAAAATAGTTAATCTAAATAGACCTTGTAGGGTATACAACAATGAGGCCTAGAGTAATAATCGACACCAAATAAAAGATTTAGATGATGACATAATTAAGAACATGAAAGTTGAAGAAATTACATTTGATATCAAAATAATTCCTAAGGGTTTTTAATTGGGATATAAATATGGATAATTCTTATGACAAACTATGTCCAATGAACATCAAATAAAATTTACTTAAATAAAATAAATTGGATAAGCAAAAATATATTGGATGAATATGGAAAAAAAAAAAGACTAGGTAGAGAAACTACAACTACTTAGATTGAAATGAAATAAATACTGGAAAAAAATTCCAATATCATATTGTGATTGATTATTTACAGAATTTAATGCAAAAAAAAAAAAAGTGCGACTCAATATATGAATAAATTTAAGGAATAGATAATGTATATTGAAATAATAAAGATCCTAAAATACGACTTAATAAATTTAGATATTGACTAAGACTTGATATTAAACTAGAAATAACACCTCATTTGATTACATTACTTGAACATGTTTTCCAATTTACATCAAATTTTAAACAAATATTAAGATTTCCTACTAACCAGAATTGGATAATAGTATATTTTATCTTCCATTCCAATATGTACAAATTTATAAAATCCTAGGAGAGTTTCAGAAAGAAAACATATAAATTGGGGAATAGAAATAACAACAAATAATTACAATAATCCCACAGATTAATGAGTTGGTAGTAGAGATCTCATGGATTCATGAGGTGGAAGCGTAGGAAGGAAGAGGGCTAAAGTCAATGAGCTATTTTCACAAGTCCCACGGATTGGTGAGTCAGCCGATGGGATCCCACAAATCTACAAGGAGAAAGCATTAAAGAAAGAAAAGGGAAAAAATCAGGGAGTTATTTTCACACCTACCACTAAGAGAACTAATACATATACTACAAACATATCTAATCCTAAAATAATCAGGCTCAAAATACCGCACATAGTGCATCTAAATGAAGTAACACCAATGTTATTAAGGCCAATAAAGAAATTTTCTTTGCTATTACATCTTATTCTTAACAACAACAACAATCATTTATCCCACTATGTGGGGTCGGCTAAATGAATTATTTTTCTCCATTGCATCTTGTTAAGAGTCGACTTCTCATCTAAATCTTATAAAGAAAGGTAATTTCTAATATTTTCTAACCAAGTCTTTTTAGGTCTACTTCTACCTTTCTTAATATAAGTCAAATCCAATACTTCTACTTTTCTAATCAGGTCATCGGAAGGCCGCCACTTTATGTGACCAAACCATCTAAGGCGATTCTCGCTAATTTTATCTTCCACTGGAGCTACTCGAACCTTTTCACATATATACTCATTTTGTATTCTGTCTATAAGAATAAAGCCACCCATCCACCTAAGCATCCTCATCTCTGCAACACTTAACTTAATATTATGCTTCTCTTCTAACGGCCAACATTCTACACCCTAAAGCATTGCAGGTCTCACTAACATCTTATAGAATTTTCCCTTAAGTTTGAGAGGGAGTTTTCTACAACAAGCCCGATGCATTCCTCCACTTCAACCATCCAACTTGAATTCTACTAATAATATCACCATCTATTTCACCATCACTCTGAACATTAGACCCGAGATATCTAAAACGTGTACTTTTATTTATGACTTGAACGCCCAAAGCCACAATCCCCCAACTAGATCTATTATTACTTACACTCCATATATTCAATTTTAGATCTACTCAAATGAAAGCCTTTAGACTCTAAGGTTAACCTCCATAATTCAAGTTTACGTTCAACTCCCTCTCTAGTCTTATCAACAAGAAGAATATCATTAGCAAAAAGCATACACCAACGTACAACCTCTTGCAAATGTCTAGTGAGAACATCCATGACTAAAGTAAAAAGATATGGGCTTAAGGCCAATCTTTGATGTAATCCACAACTGAAATAAATAGGAAAATTGATCAAACCACCTTGTGTTTGAACACAGATAACAACTCTTGCATACATATCCTTAATGACTTGAATATAAGCATTATTAACCCCTTTCTTATGAAGAACTATCCATAGCACTTCTCTTGGAACTTTATCATATGCTTTCTCTTAATCAATAAAAATCATACTTAGATCCTCCATATTCTCTCTATACTTCTCCATCAAACCTCTCAATAAATGTATAGCTTCCATAGTAGACCTACCTGGCATAAACCCAAATTGATTTTGAGAAACATTAGTAGCACGCTGCAACCTATGCTCCTTAACTCTCTCCCATAGTTTTAAAGTATGACAAATTAACTTAATTGCTCTATAATTCGCACAATCCTATGCATCACCTTTGTTCTTAAAAATTGGAATCAACACACTCATTCTCCACTCATCTGACATCTTTTTTAGTTTTCAAAATAATATTAAAAAGTTTAGTAAGCCAAGAAAGTCCTCTTAAGCATTTCCACACATCTATTGGAATATCATCAGGTCCAATAGCTTTTCCACACTAAATTTTCTTTAAAGCCTTTTTAACTTCGGTTTTACTAATACGCGGATAATAAAATCTTTATTTTTCATTTAGGATGGTAAGGTCACTAAAGTCAATCACATTCTCACAATCTTCATTGAAAAGTTTAGTAAAATATCTTATCCACCTTTGTTGAATATCCTCTTCTAATAAAAGCACTTTTTGATTTTCATCCTTAATACACTTCACTTGAACTAAATCCTTACTATTCCTATCTCTTTATTTAGCTAACTTATAAATATATCTTTTGCCCTCTGTATCTGATCTATTGTATAAATCATTAAAAGTTAATGTATCAACTTCACTTGCATTGCATCTTATTCTTAAATTTTAGCAAAAACATATTTAAATGTCATAGCATTGTGCAAATGAAAGCCATAATAGAAATTTATATATTAATATGAAATAATATGAAAAATAAAGTAATGAGGGATTATTTCCATTACGAGATGTATTATTGCCACATCTGAAATTGAATATGATTGAAAAGAACTTTATTTCAAAATTATTTTAAGAATGATGATAGAATATGTATGCTTATTATAAATAATGAAAGTTGTAAGTATGTTATGCCTAGCTTAATTATTGATCGCATGAAATTTAAAACTTGAATGATATCAAGAACCATATACAGTAGGAAAGGTATATTAAACTTCGATTTCTACTACATGAAGATGTTTAACATCAATTAAACTTGTTACGAATAAAGAGTAAAATTAGTGTGATGTTGATTTGGGATTCAGATCTAGTAAATGGTCAATCAGTCATATAAGATCATGTTTAAGGCATCAAAACGTAGAAAGATATATTGATGACTTGATTAAGGCATCATGTCAATCAATGAATCAATCATCTCTATTTAACAACCTAATTTCCAAATGGAAACTGTAAAAAATGGTGATTCTTATAACACTCTATTGAGATAAAAAAGAACATCAATAGAAGTCTGACAGAAGAGAAGTCATTAAGCAAGGGCTTGGCAATCAAAATCGAGAGGCAGAATGTTTAATTGTCTGATTTAAATCCAGATTACAACAATATATAAGGATGAATTTGGAATTATTTTGGATAACTTTTTTTTTTCAATTTTAAGTTCTAGATTAAAATACAGTTTGTTGTAATTATCCTTTAAATTTAAACTTATCTAGCTTGTTATGTGCATATAGGATTCCCTCTTCTGTGGAGTTTTTCTAGGAAAAGTATAAGTTTGTTTATCCAGGAGAAGTATAAAAACATATGATGGGAACATCGAAGCTTGGAAAGTCTATCAGAGACATGGCCGTCGATCTACGGCCACGATTGAGTCAATGTACTTCTGAGTCGTATTTATGTATTTGTCTTTTATTATGTTATGTTGTATTTGTTTTATTAATTTTTCCTCTTTTACCCCTTAGGGGAGGTTGTGTGTAAGCTCAAAGGGCGTTGTCGTATTTTATTTTGAGTCCTTTGTACGAGGCTATAGATAGCCCTTATGTTCTCTTTTTCATGGTAATGAATGAATGATAAAAATTTCCATTGCTTGAGTTCTTTGTGAGATCTTGAGAGTGCTTGGGAGAGAAATCCCTAGGAGAGAGAAATCGGATCACCCACCAATCTTGGAGATGGCCGTATTCGTTGTTCTTCTTCTCTCTCTTTTCCTCTTCCCTTCGTACCCTAACCGTCGGCCACCTGAAACCCCTCTCACCTCCCAAGCCACTAGCCATCTTAGCCCCACCCTCACCGTCGGCTAAATCTCCCACCTCCACCCCACCCGCCCCCACTTCCCTCTCCCCCAACGCCACCCACGGCCAACCCATAGGCCGCCGGCAGTCACTTGTCTTTCCCTCCATCATCGCTTGCAATTACCCCTTTCCTAATTTGATTTGAATATTTTAGGTAAGTCATTTGCTTTGCAAATTCAAATTTATTTGAATTTGAAAAGTTACCTAAAATACCAATCCTATTTTAGGAAAGTTTCCAAATCCCTTCCTATTTGATTTTAATTTAAATTGGAATGAAATATTTCTTCCCAAATTTAATTCTTTAATTTAAGGAAGCATTAAAAGCTTCCTTAAATCCCTCCCCCTCCATTAAAGTCGCCGGCCCCTAATGGATTCCCCTTGGGATTTATTTCCTAAACCCAAGATACTCTCTAGGAAATAATTCAAACCTTCTCTCTACCTTGTTTGGCCGAAATCGCCTAGCCCCCCACCTATTTAATTTCTTTCCAAGAGAGAACCTATCTTATTGGAATTAAATTAAGACCTTCCCCCTCTCTCATGCCCGCCGCCCCTCTCTCTCTTTCTCTTCCTTAATTACTCTCAATCAAAGAGATTAATTAGGAAGTTGCTTGGATCACTTTCCCTCCACAAAATCTGAACCCAATTTAATTCCACCTACCCTCCTTCATTGGCCGGCCACTCCCATCTCCTTCTCCAAGGGAATCAACTACGATCCTCAACTAAACATCCTTCTTTCAAAGCCAATGAATGGTCGATCCTGAGCTTGACTACGGATTCGCTTACGACGAACAAGGCAACGTCAACATCCTACACTCCACCTTCTTCGATTTCAACCCAGAAGTTGATCGTTCCACTGAAGAGTACGTGGACCGCATCATCTTCACACTTTCGGAGGCCATTGATGAGCAACTTGCCAATGTCCAGTGGCAAATCATTTTCGGACCATCCCAAGGGTGAACTTCTTCCCATTTTCATTAATTTCCTAAGCCACTAATCTTGTAGGTGGTGATCAAATCATAAGGAGTCGTGCTTCCCCTTTTGCCTCTGCTTAGTAAACGTAGGATTGAGTGTGCTTTCTATGTTGCTATCTTATTGTTATATTAGGGATTTTGTTGAAAACTACTTAATTCGCATGTTGTTGAAATTCTAAGTTATTTTGATAATCCAAGTCATGGTTTAAAATTGCGCAATATGAGGCCCGCCTTTATGCAATTCCAATAAAAAATGCCTCGATGCTTACGCCTCGAGTTTTTTTTATGAGGCTTGCGCCTCAACTTGGTTGAGGCCCGTCTCGCCTCACCCTATATATATTAAAACTTACATAAATCTTGAAGTAAATGCCCCGACATTGGACTCTATAGGAGAGGAGGAAGGGGAGAGAGCAGTTCATTATACTGATGATTCAAATGAAGAACCCCTTAGTGATGATAGTGTTGATGACTTATGAGTTCTTATGCGATATGTCATTGCTATTTATTTTTGGAAATTTGAATTATATGTTAATGAAAAGAATACTGGGATTTGGGAAAGATATAATTTTGAGTTGAACTATATTTCATGTTGTCTTATTATTAGGATATTTTGATTTCACTTCATATCTTATGCTTTTTTATGTTTTATATTATTCACTCATTAGTATATAAAATATTTATTATTTTATATTTACGCAATCTTTTGATTTTGAGGCTTACGCCTCAAAACGCCTTGAGGCTTACGCCTCGCCTCATGAATGAAAAACGCCTCAATACCCGAATACGCAATTTTAAATATTGATCTAAGTGTTTGGCATGTGATTTGTCCTAAGCGTAGCTACCCCTCTTACGTTTTTTGATATCGTTTTGATAGCTAATAGTCTTAATCGTAATTGTTCTTATCAAAATCATACAAGTTCTTATCGCATATATTCAAAAGCATTGTAGTCCTGCATCAACTTATCCCTATTATAATTTCCTATAAATAGACTTGATTTTTTGCAAGGAAAGTAATTTGAAATAAGAATTTCTTCATTTCTCCCAATATTTCTTTCCCGAGTCTCCTCAGTGAGCTTGGCTCAAGCATTGCATCAAAGAGAAGTCGTTTACTTCTTTCTGTAGCAGGAGTTAAGACCTAAAGACCCTCAGACATTAAATCCCTCTATTGTTGTGTCCTCTACTTGACTTTGTTGTTGTTTCCGCTTGATTTTGCTATTGCAGTTGTTTGTTATTTGTTTTTGTCATTGTTTGCTCTATGCTGCCACTGATTTCTCATTACTGACACTTGAAGCATAGCACATATCAACAACTTGTAAGCAATTTCCCAGAGTCGTCCAAGTTCTATTGCTAGTGGTTTCATAGAAAAATCCAGGTTGACTCTTTCAGAGAGGAGGTTAAACCATATTTGTTGAATTATAGTGAAACAAAACATAGAATATAGGAAGGAGAATTGTTGTGCTTGAGATGAAACATAAATTTTAGAAGAGACTTGTTAAGATAAACTAATATAAGGCAAAAACATTCATGAGAAAGTCTATCTACAGAAAGAAAACTCAATTGAGGTAACCTTAATCTGGTTAATAACTCAATAAAGTTCCTCTCAAAAAATTAACAATAACATTTTTCAACTAATCTAGTCTCTCATTGTGGCTTATGCAATAACATTAAGAGATTGGCTACACAACAAATGTTTTGCTATGGATGTGACACATTATTATAGGTTGACCTGATTATATTGATTTATAGCTCAGAAAGGTTCCTCTCAAAAGAATACCTATAACATTTTCCAACTGATACCTATAATATTTTCCAATTGACCTAGCATCCCATTGTGGCTAACGCAAAAACATTGAGAGGTTGTAATGAATCAGATGTTTTGCAATGGAGGCGCACATGTTACCTTAATTATATGATATAAATGTGACTCAACTCACTTGGAAAAAATTAATACTCTGCGTTAAAAAGTCATGAAAAAAAAAAAGGAATTGAATTCAGTCTTGCAAACCAAAAACTATATCTACTTCCTCGGGAAAAAAAAGCATTAATGTTCCTAATGAATTGAAAAAATTATTATATATACTAAATAAATAAGATTTTTAAAAAGTAACTCTAAAAGAAAGATTAATTTATGCTTTGTAAGCCATAGAAGTTAAACATAATTTTGCTAGAAGTTTGAATATACTAGAAAATTTTTGCCAAGTACAATCTAAATTTAAAGAGTAATATAATGATGATCTTCTTGATGAAATGCACCAATTAAAAAAAAAAATAACAGATTTGATTTGTGGATCATCTTTACTTAATCTATCTCAATATAGAACGAATCCAACTAAATATGTCAAAACTTAAAACAAAAAAAGATTATTTACTCTAAAATGGACTTATTTAGAGAAAGATTTAGTTATGGCATTGCTTAAACCACAGAAAACAGAATTCCCTCAAACTGAAAGATAGAATTTGGTATATATATGTAGGCAATGGAGCAATTAATTAAATTACTTTTATATACTAATTTTTTATACACGGATTGGATGACATTAAATATTATGCCGAAGCACAAATTTGATCTAGGCAAGATTTGATACCAGGGCTAAGGCAATAACTTCCAAGATTTTTACCAATTAAGCTAACTGGCACCCATCATTCTAAAAAATTCCTATAGGCCACTATCAAAAATATGTGAAAGAGATGCATAAAAAACTACTTTTAAAACTAGAGATGAATTATATGAATAGCTAGTCATGCCTTTTAGATTGGCTAATATACCAAACTTTTATAAAAAATATCAATCATAAAATTCAATCTTTCATTTAAAATTTTTTATTGTTTTTTTATGATATCTTGATTTATAGGCATTAAGAAAAAATACTTTAAAGTATAGAATAAGAAATTGTATTTGAATGTAAAACATTATTATTTTCTTAAATCTTCTATGATTTTATAGGATTTTTGATATCAAATGAAGAAATATCGATTGATCATATAAAATGAAAGCAATTAATGACTGATCAAAACAAACAAATATTCATTAAGATTCAAAGTTCTCATGCTTTGAATATTGTCATATAGAGGATTTATTAAAGGATTTAGAATTATCATAATAACAACTACAAACCATATTAAAAAAAGGAGAGTTCTATTGGATGAATTATATTGATCATACTTCTAGAAATAATCAGGAAAATTTTGTGAATACACTTGCGCTTAAATTGCCAAATAGCAATATATTGAGGTTTCATATGGTGTTATATTATGATCAAGCAATTAAATATTTGAGTCTTGAGTTAAAAAAAAAAAAGAAAAAAAAAAGAAACAAGCTTATTGGTTGAATATTTACATAAATACACTTTTTGCTGAAACACTGTGTTGGGATAATAAATAAACATATTGATCCATAAAGTAGAAATGATATTATTTTGCATACAATGGATATTAAAGCAATTAGTTTTGATTAAGTCCTAATGAATTATGTTTTTCGTGAGGATTTCAATAAAAATACATAATGCATTAAATAATTAGTGAACTATGCTTAATGAAGAATTTCAATTTATAGTAAAGATGATTCTCTTTAAAAGAACTGATCAATGCATTATTCAATAACCTTTAACATATTTTCTTATTCTACAATTACATGATGGTGATATTATAGATCATTTTGGTAGCAATAAAATTTTTACTATGATAAAGGATATATAATACTGGCCAATTTTAAAAGATATGTAGAAATAATAGTTCACTATTACACCCCATTTTGACCCCTCTTATAGTAAATATGGAGTGTAACAGAGAAGAATAATCTGAAAAAACCTTCTTACTTACACCATTCTAAACTAACTCTATCAAAACCAGAGAATAAGAAGTAGACTTATTCAGAATATCCCAACATATCAAGCTTTATAATTAACAACAGAAAGCATGTAATATACCTCAAATAAATTGTACATCTCAGAAGAAATAAAGAGCTCTCCTAAAATTTTAAAAATTTACTTACACATCCAGAAGGCTGCACAGCTCCTACTCAGATCTCTTTATACCCAAAATAAATTACACATCTCAGAAGAAATACAGAGCTTTACTAAAACTTTACAAATTTACTTACACATCCAAAAGGCTATACAACTCCAACTCAAATCTCTTCATACCCAAAAAAAAAAGTATATGCAAACAAAAGAGTAGTCAACTGCCCTGACTACTACCCCACTGAATTCTTCCTCTTGCCTGCAGTACAACCACTGCTAATGAGCCAGAGCTCAATGAAATACACAATCATTGTATAAAAAATAGTAATCAATATAATGACAATTAAATTAAAGCACAAGTAAAGTTCATGCTAGTCATAAGAATTTCACAACAACCTTTTTTTGATATGTTTATTGATCTACCATTTATACATGTCATATGATGACTATAGACTTTTGCACACTTCCAGCTTTCAAATTCAAGGTTGGCTCCAAATTTTCAACTTCTAGAATTAAAGTTGCTCTCTCATTCAAAGTTGAGTCTAAATTCCTAATTTTTGAATATTGAGATTGTATGCTTACCTCATCAGGTGTTTTGTCTTTACTTGTGTGGGTTTATCCCCCATATATGACTTATTTCATCTTTCCAATACCATTCAGCTATAACAATCATAATTGTGTTATTGTAATCACTAGTTAATGAATCAATAGTTTATACATGAATAAATTGAAATTAAAATGCTATCATAAATATAATAATTTTGAATTTATAAATATATAAATTTTATACCATTTCATATGCATTGTTTGAATATCTCATCTCATTTGGAATTCATTCTTCTAGATCATGTTTTCTTCTCCTTTTGTACACCGCCTAAAACTTGCATTTATTTATTTTATACATGTTTATAAATAAATAAAACAACAATATGAATATCTTATAAATTATCTCAATTGTACTCTTCTTCATTTAATTTAACATTCTCCTTCCTCTCCTAAACTTCTTTCCCTACTTCCTTTCCTTTCTTTTATATTTAACCACAATAGCCCCTAATTAACAACAAAATCAATAAAGAAGTGCATACGTAACATCAACAACTACTCTTCAACTACTCTTACCTCATTTTAGTTTTTCTTCTTCTATTTCCTTTCCGAATTCAGATTTCAGTTAATAATAGCTGATTGCATTGACTATAGCAGCAATAGTATCACCTAATCTAAGCAACCAACAGTTCATTTCATCACCTCAACCACTATTTTCTGTTAACATTGTATCCCTTCAGATTTAAGGAGCTATTCTTACTTATTTTCAGTTTTTCACCATTACAATTCTTTGCACACATTAAATTCAACAACTATTAATAATACAATTATTGATTCCATTGATTATGCAGGCCTAAACAACTTTCTTCTTAATTTCCTTACCTGAAATACATCAACAGCACGATGCAGACATGCTTTCTCCAGCTACCCGCTCTTTTTCTACCCACTGCTCTGGGCAACAGCACCTGCTTCAACTCCAAGAAATACCAAGGGATTACCGTGGGTGGAATGAATGGAATGAGTGAAATGAAATGCCTTAATTATATTAGAATGAAATTCCACCAAGCAATATAATATTCACTTCTAAATTCCACTAATTTACTCTCAAACCCTGCTATCCACTAAGCCACCATCCTTTAGTGCTAGCCGTTGGATGGAATAAAGAATCCATCAGCCGATGCATGTGTATATTAGTGGATGTAGATTAGGAAGATAAAAATAAACTGTGTACTTCATTACTTAGTGGAAAAATGAAACATGAATTACAATCCACCCCTCATTGAAATTTCATCCTCAAAATTTATTAGCTTAGTCAAATAAACGAGGGAACTTCATTCTCCCAAATTGCCTCTTTTTTGAATTGTATTTCCATTTCACTTTCACACAATGTTGCACCGATACGGATATGGCGACACGGATAAGACACGATACGGATACGGGACACGCCAATTCTTAAAAATATAGGATACGGGTACGGCGCGGACATGACATTATAATTTATAAATCATACATAAAAATTAAGAAATCAATCAAAGCATAATATTTTAAATTACAAAAAAAAAAAGACAACAACATTATTTGTAGCTTATAATATCAAAATAAAAGTTAGCATTAAATGTCTAGTACAACAACAAAAGCATAAACATAAATTATCTAGCACATGATATTTCAACTATTCAATAGAAGGAATGATATGATTAGCTTCTTTAGTGGTTTGTCTTTGAACTTCTATATCATCTTCAATAAATATCATAGCTTCTAATTCAGGCTCATCAAGTGAAAGATTTGTAATTTCTAATATTCCCATATCATCAAAAGACTTATATCCATCTCGAAAATGAGAGAACCTTGCTCGTAGCCACGAAAGTAAATGCGACGTGTCTTTTTTTCGGATTTCTTTTTTGTTTTTCAATGGACAAGCGTATCGGATATGCGTGACCTTTTGAAATTAAATAGTATTTTAATTGGATACGGCTTTGGCATATCCGACACGTATCAATGGTGTATCGGAGGCGTATCCGTATATCGGTGTATCGGATACAGCACGCCTTCATAAATAGGTGTATCGGTGCAACATAGCTTTCACATAAGAGATCTGATGGTTTCTAAGCTATTTCGTCAAAATTTAATATTCTTTTGTGCTCTTCAGTGTACATCATATTCTTCTGTAGATCAATATCATCATGTGCAATTCTCTAATGGATATATGAAACCCATTTTTTTAATAGTGATATATGAAAAACATTGTGAATATCTGACATGTCAGCTGAAAGAGCAAGTCTATACGCAAATTTTCCAATCTTTTCAATAATTTCAAAAAGTCCTATATACATATGACTTAATTGGCCTCCCTATCCAAACATGGTTGTATCTTTCACATGTTCAACCTTAAAAAAAACAAAATCCCCAATTTCAAATTCTACTGCTCTGTGTTTGGGGTCATAATACTTTAGATGACGATCTTGAGTAGCTTTTAATCTGTTTCAAATTAATATGATTTTTTCAGTTTCTTCATCGACTAGTTTTAGACCCATTAGCTGTATTTCTCCTACCTCAACCCAAGTTAAGGGAGTTTTGCATTTTCTACCATAAAGTGCTTCATATGGAGTCATTTGTATACTTGATTGGTAGCTATTGTTGTAAGTAAATTCTATCAATGGTATGTGATCCTTTCAGGTACCTCTAAAATCTAAAACACATAATCTCAACAGGTCTTTTAGTACCTGAAAAAATTCTTTCATATTGACCATCAGTCTGAGGATGAAAAGTTGTACTGAAGTGTAGATTTGTTCCCAAGCTTTTATGAAAGCTTTTCCACAACCTTGAAGTGAATCCACCATCTCTATATGAAATGATAACTTTTGAAATGTCATGCAATCTAACAATCTCTTTCACATACAAGTGTGCCAATTTGTCTACTGCATTCGTTTGCTTGATAGTAAAAAAGTGAGCTGATTTTATTAGTTTATCATAAATCATCCAAATGTTGTCATGTCCCTGTCTGGATCTGGAAAATCCCATAACAAAATCCTTTGTAATTTCTTCCCTCTTCCACTCAGGGATAGGTAGTGATTGCAATAATCCATTAGGTCGCTAATATTCAGCTTTCATAATTTGACATACTTCACACTTAGCTGCATATTTAGCAACATCTTTTTTCATACCTGTCCACCATAATATTAATTTTAAGTATTTATACATCTTAGTACTTTCTGGATGAAATCTGTAGTCAAAATAATGAGCTTCTTGCAAAATTTTTTTCTCAAGTTCAGATCGCTGGGTACTCACAACTGTAAGTTGTGTCTAATGATTCCATCTATATTAACGAAAAGATCTGGTCTTTTTCCTAACTAGGTTTGTTCCAACAATTTTGAATAATCAATATTAATCTTTTGAGCTTCTTTGATATGATCTTTTAAAGTTTGTTTTACTATCATCTGATGTAAGTATTCCACATTATTAAATTTTCAAACTTCTAATTGCAAATTGTCCATTTCCTAAATCAATTGAACCTCCTGAGTAATCATCCAATTCATCATTCCTGTAGATTTTCGACTCAAAGCATTAGCCACAATTTTAGCTTTTTAAGATAATACTGAATATTTACATCATAATCCTTGATGAGTTTCAACCATCTTCTCCATCTCAGATTGAGTTCTTTTTGTGAAAATATGTATTTTAAACTTTGAAGATCGATAAAGATTTCACATCTTACCCCATACATGTAATATCTCCAAATTTTCAAAGTAAATACCACTGTAGCCAACTCTAGATCATGAGTAGGATAATTTCTTTCATGTGTTTTTAACTGTCTCGATGCATATGCAATTACTTTTCGGTTCTACATTAGTACACATCTCAAAACCTTCAAATAAGCATCACTATAAATTTGAAATCCTTCTATTTCTGATGGAAGTGACAACACTAGTGTTGTAGTAAAGATGCGTTTTCAATGTTTGAAAACTTTTCCGACATTTAGTAGTTCATTCAAATTTTATATTTTTTCTCATTAGCTTAAACAAAAGCATAGCAATCTATGAAAATCCTTTAACAAACCTCTTGTAGTATCTTGCCAATCTTAAGAAGCTAAGAACCTCTATAATATTTTTTGGTGTAGGTCATTTCACAATTGCTTTCACTTTCAGTGAGTCTACTCAAATTCCTTCACCACTGATAATATGCCCTAAGAAGGCAATACTCCTTAGCCAATATTCAAATTTTGAATATTTTGCATACAACTGATTTTTCCTTAAGGTTTCCAAAACTATACTTAAATGTTTTGCATATTCCTTATCAGCCTTTGAATATATCAGAATATCATCAATGAAGATAATTACAAATTGATCTATATAATCTTTGAAAATCTGATTCATCATATCCATAAAGATTGCAAGAGCATTTGTTAACTTAAAATGCATGACTCTAAACTCAAAATGATTATATATGGTTCTAAAAGCTATCTTACTAGCATCTGCTTCTTTAACTCTCACCTGAAGATACCCTGATTTTAAATCAATTTTAAAAAATTCTATGGCACATGCTAACTGATCAAACAAGTCATCTATGCGAGGTAATGGATATTAGTTCTTGATAGTCATTTTATTCAACTCTCTGGTCAATACACATTCTTATGGATCCATCTTCTTTCTTAGCAGAAAATGTGCGTGCACTCCAAAGTGAATGGCCAACCCTTATAAATCCCTTATCCATTAATTCTTGTAAATGAGTTTTTAACTCATGCAATTCTTTTGAAGGCATTCTATAAGGATATTTGTAAATTGTTGATGTTCCAGATTGTAATTCTATGCTAAATTTAACTTCTCTTTCAGGTGGTAATCTAGGTAATTCTTCAGGAAATACATCTGAAAATTGAGAGACAACTGGAACATTCTATAATGCCTGAGCATCTTTATTTAAGATCTCCATTTTAGCCAAGAATACTAACTCACCCCTTATTAAGTACTTAACCAGCTTCACTGCACTAACAAGAGAGGATGTTGTGTTCTTCTCACAGGAAAAATAGAAGGTATTCTCACTTATCAAATTAAGCTTTATTCTTTTCTTTCAACATTCAATTATAACAAAATATTTAACTAGTCAATTCATTCCTAAAATGATGCCAAAAATTTTAATAGACACTAAAATCAATTCTGTTAAAAATTTATAACCCTGAATATCCAAATTCATAAGACATCATATTTGCAGGTAAACTATCCCCCGTCGGCATCATGACACACAAGGCAGATGTAAAACATACAGACTCAATAGATAAATCAGAATAGAATTCTTCAGAAATAAATGAATAGATGTACCATAATAAAAAATAATACTCCCAAACTTATTGGAAATCAAAAGTATACATGTAATCATTTCCTCTGAATATTTAGCTTCTTGAGGTATAATGGCAAACACTCAAGTTTTCACAGGTTGATTACCTTTAACCTCTGATGCTTCACCTTTTTAACTGAACTAGTGGTTTTCCTTGCACTATTGGCCTTCTCTGGAACTGAATTTTTCTACCTACTTTCCTTCGAGATATATTATATATTGCGCTTGCTCCTGATATCCCTGATATCCATATAGCATGGCATTGATTCTCTTCTCTTAAGGGAAATCCACCTTGTGATGACCCAATTCACCACATCTGAAACATCTTCTAGATCCCACCAAACATTGACCATAATGCCTCTTCCCACACTTCTCTCACAAAGGTTTTTCAAGCTGACTTTGTTTCTGTTTATCATCAAATTTTAGCTTCTTGTTTTTTAATCGATCATCTTTTTCATATATATATATATATATATAGTTCCCAACAATGCTTAAAAAAATTCAGCTCATTTTTAATCCTTCTAGCTCTCCACTATGACTAAAAACTCATTGATATCAAAAGATGTCAATGCAAGTCACAGCTAGTCCCTGAGACCTCTCAAGAATCTATGGCACTCCTAGGTGCTGACATAATGAGTCCTCAGTTTTATATTACATAACTGACTTCAAACCCTAAGTCAGATTGAAGAATTTATCTTGTAGAGATAGTTTGGCAGAAAGAGGAATGAACTAATCTTTAAATACTTTTATAATATCATCCCAATGTATGCTAATGATAGACATCTGTCTAAATTTCTCTCTATCCTGTGCTTGTCACCATCTTTATGTTTCTCATTATAGAACAAATATATCAAATGGTACCTTTTTATTTTCAAGACAAATCATACCATCTAGGATTTTTCCTATCTTCAACAGCTAATCCTCAGATATTGTTAGATCACTTGTACCTTTAAATGCTGACGGTTTAAAAGTATGAATAACTTCAAATGTTGATCCACTTCACCATCACATTCAGATTTGAGTCTATTGTTAGTAGAAGATTTCTCCATAGATGTCATTTTATCTATCACTTGTGAGATCAAATGCACAACATTTTGAAGTTCCTTAGATTTATTTCTCTCATTCATTCATATTTTTGTATCTGACCTAGATGATTGACCACTCATTCTTCTAACAACTCCTTAGATATAATTATCTATATGCATATAGATAGTTCATATAATACATGTACTCATGATAATAAACATGATCATTTTAAATATTAAATAGGCGTATTATGCAGGTATGTTTACTCTTCGAATGAATGCATGCATAGTTCAATTCAACCTTTTATTCAACCTATAACTATGTATACATCATATTCATTATATCTCTTCTTACTTCATTATCGAAATCCAATTATGCTTCTATTTAATTTTTATTTAGGCTTTGATACTAATTTCTGTCACACCCCATTTTGACCTCCCTAACAGTCAATATGGAGTGTAACAGAGGAGAATCTAAAAAGGCCTTCTTACTTACACCCATTTTGAACTACCTCTATCAGAATCAGGGAGTAAGAAGTAACCTTATTCAGAATATCCTAACATATCATACTTTATACTTAACAACATAAAGCATTCAATATACCTCAAATAAATTACACATCTCAGAAGAAATACAAAGGTTTACTAAAATTTTAAAAATTTACTTACACATCCAAAAGGCTGCACAGCTCCTACTTAGATCTCTTTATACCCAAAAAAAAATATATGCACACAGAAAAGTAGTCAACTGCCCTGACTACTATCCCAATGGATATTACCCATTGCCAGTAGTATAATAATTGCTAATGAGTCGGAGCTCAATGAAATATGCAATCATTGTATAAAAAATAGTAATTAATATATTGACAATTAAATTAAAGCACATGTAAAGTTCATACTAGTCATAAGAATTTCATAACATTCATTTTTGTTCTATTTATTAATCTACCCTTTATACAAGTCATATGATGACTATAAACTTTTGTACCCTTCTAGCTTTCAAATTTAAGATTGGGTCTGAATTCCAAACTTTTAGAATTGAAATTGCTCTATAATTAAAGGTTAGGTCCGAATTCCCAACTTTTAGAATTTTGAGAGTGTAGGTTTATATCATCAAGTCGTTCGCATTTACTTGTGTGGGCATATCTCTTATATATGACTTATTTCATCTTTTCAATATCATTCAGTTATAACAATTATGCACTGTGTCAATGTAGTCACTAATTAATGAATCAACAATTTATACATGAAAAAACTAAAATTGGAATGTTATCATAAACATAATAGTTATGAATTTACAGATATATATTAAATTTTTACTATTTCATATACATTGTTTGGGTATCTCCCCTTACTTGGAATTTGTTCTTTTTAGGTTTGTTTTCTTCTCTTTTTGTACACCACTTAAAATATGCATTTCTTTATTTACACATACTTATAAATATATAAAGAAACAATATGAATATCTTACAAATTACCTCAATTGTACTCTTCTTCATTCAATTTAACATTCTCCTTCATCTCCTAAACTTCTTTCCCTACTTCCTGTTATTTCTTTTCTATTTAACCACAACAGTCCCTAATTAACAGCAACAACAATATAAAACAACATCAATAAATAAATGCATTCTTAACATCAACAACTAATCTTCAACTACTCTTACCTGATTTCAATTTTTCTGCTTTTATTTCCTTGCTGATTTCAGATTTCAGTTAATATTAGCTGATTGCATTGACTATAGCAGCAGTAGTATCACCTAATTTAAGCAACCAACACTTCATTTCATAACCTCAACTATTATTTTCTGTTAACACTACAGCCCTTCAAATTTCAGTAGCCATTCTTACTGATTTCCAGCATTACAATTCTTTGTACGCATTAAATTCAGCAACTATTAATAATACAATTATTGATTCCATCGATTCTGCAGGCCTAAACAACATTCTTCCTAATTTCCTTACCTGCAAATACAGATACGGCGACACGGATGCAACACGATACGTATACGAGATGCTTCAATTCTTAAAAATATAGGATACGAGTACGGCGCGGACACGGCATCATAATTTATAAATCATACATAAAAATTAAGAAAATAATCAAAGCATAATATTTGAAATTACAAAAAAATGAAAGCAATATTATTTGTAGCCATGTAGCTTATAATATCAAAATAAAAGTAAGCATTAAATGTCAAGTACAACAACAAAAGCATAAACATAAATTGTCTAACACATGAAGTTTCAACTATTTAATAGAAGGAATGATATGATTAGCTTCTTCAGTGGGTTGTCTTTGAACTTCTATATCATCTTCAATAAATATCATAACTTCTAATTCAGGCTCATCAAGTGAAAGATTAGCAATTTCTAATATTCCCATATCATCAAGAGACTCAAATTCATCGCAGAAATGAGAGAACCTCACTCGCAGTCGCGGAAGAAAATATGACGCGTCATTTTCCGATTTTTTTGTTTTTTGACGGACACGCGTGTTGGATACGTGTGTCCTTTTGAAATTAAATAGTATTTTAATTGGATACAGCTTTGCCGTATCCGACACATATTGGTGCCATATTGGAGGCGTATCCGTGTCTCCGTGTATCAAATACAACGCGCCTTCATAAATAGGTGTATCAGTGCAACATAGTATTAGAGCAAGGTTTAAATTGTGAATTATAATGAAAGCATAATTGGATTTAAAAATAAAGTTAGAAATGAGATTGATTTTGATATGATTATTGCAAAGCTATAAGACGATATCATTGAGGGTAGTTACTTTGGTTAAGTCTAGGAGCGACAGGCATAACATGATCACCCAATTGAATTAGATAGGTAAATATATAGATACTTATAGATAAATACACCAAAAGAAGTGCTAAATGAATGAACGGATAGTTGTCCCGATCAGCATTGATGACTTTTGATGTCATCTTTGACAAATAGATCAATTAGTAAAATATTTTGCTACAATTGAATGTAGGAAGAAGAGTAAATTTAACTTATCTGATGGAAAACTATTTTACTTTTCCAGTGATAAGACTACAATATATTTTTTGCATTAAATGGTTGAAAAGCGACAAGTTGAAGTAATTGAAGTATTAAATAAGGACATTTAAAAATTGAAGAATGTTCCAGTTGTAGCAGAATTTCTTGATGTATTCCAGGAGGAACTATCATGATTGCCAACTAAAAGAGAAGTGAAATTTGGAATTGAGTTGCAACAAAGAAAATCAATATATGTAGATCTCCCTATAGATGACTCCTAAAGATCTACATGAATTGCAATGTCAGTTGCAAGAGTTAATGGATAAGGGATTCATTAGACTAAGTATTTTTTATTATAGTGCACCTATTTTCATTAAAAACAAAGATGGATCCATGAGGTTATATATTGATTATCAAGAGTTGAATAAAATAAGAATTAAGAGAAAATATCCATTATCAAAATTTGACGATTTATTTAATCAGTTAGAATGTGCTACAGTGTTCTCCAGAATTAATTTAATATGAGGATACTATCAAGTCCAAGTTAAAGAAATAGATATCGCAAAGATAGCTTTTGGAACTCAGTACTAATATTATGAGCTCTTAGTGATGTCATTTGGGTTAACGAATGTCCCGACGATAATGGATGAATGCCAAGGCAAATAGTTATAAATGTTTATAAAACAATGATTTTTATGTAATTCAAAAAATTATATAAGCAAGGTCTTCACACAAACTTTTACTCGGACAACTCTCTTGGTCAAAGTTTATATAAAAGGAGAAATCTCTATTTCCCATCAACAGCACTGCAGCCTCCCCCTCGTTCCCTACATGCCCCTTTATGGGAAGTTGCAATCATGCATATGCCTTCTAGCATCACAATACTTCGATGTCTTTCACATCCATCTCCAGTAAACCAAACATAACAGTCACATAGGTTGGCAATATGAATTCGATGGCAGGACGTTAATTATCAGAATAGTATTAAAAAGCCTTCATACAAGAAACTCAACTAGCAGCCTGGGATTCTACCATAATGTCAATGCCTTTACAGACACAAAATTTTGATGTTCTTTACATCCCCACAAGGAAACTAGAAATACCACACAATGAGGCTAAATCAATTCCAAGTTCTTAAATAAGAGATCATGCAATCAAGCAATGATTCTGGCAAACTAGAATTCAAAAGTTCGATTCCAAACACTTCGATAAATATTAGAGAAAAATAAAGAATTGCATAAAAAAATTTACCGGAAGCTTGATTTCCATCGGTCTTTTCTTCCATGATTCCTTCAACTCTAGCAGAAGCTCCGCCATCTGGACGGCTAACAGGAATTATCACCCCATTCGGAACGGCCCTCTTCCCCAGCCCAAACAACCGATCGCCACTCTTCCCGGCAGCCATGTATCCTTTCCTCTTCCCCTTGAACTCACCCCCTTTCACCAACGTCCTCATGGGGAAAACCCTAACACCACCAATCTCACCAAGCACCATAACCCCCGTCGACATCCCGATCGAATATAGCGGGAGATCGCAGTCTACCACAGCGCACTTCACCAAATCTATGCTCATCAATTCACTCCCTTCCCCCTCCTCTATCCTCGCAGCCATCACCCAGATCTGACTAGCGGCTGGCGCGTGAACAACAAAGTAGTTGACCGTCCCGATGAGCCGCACGCCGAAACCATGCGCCAGGGGAAGAGTGGCTGGCGCGCTCTTCTTGTAAGTAAGGCGGACAGATGCGAAGCGCGGGGGATTGAGGTGGAGGATCCAAGCGCGGAGGGCGAGAGCTGCGCCGGCGTCCAGGGGAGCGGCGGCCAAGAAGAGGACGCGGCTGGTAGGGAGGAGGCGGAGAAAGGACACGGCGGTGGAGGCGGAAGGGACGACTGTGGGCGGCAGCGATGGGGAGGATGGGGAGAAGGAGGGGAAGAGAAGGTGAGAAGAATCGGATAGAGAGAGCGCGAGGGAGTTGGAGGAGTGTTCGAAGAGGAGGGAGGAGACGGAGTGGGGAGAGGATGAGGTTTTGAGGAGGTCGAGCTTGGAAGCTTGAAACGGCATAACCGCCCGCTTCCTGTTTGATCAAATGCCAAGCCGATATGCAGCGCCGGGACCGGAGTTGCATGAGCGCTGGCCGGCGGGGACTGCGTTGAATATATGGCTAAGGCAATCGTTAACAAAAATTAAAAAAATTTGAAAGCAAACAAAGGGATGCAAATAAAGCTCATCTTCGCACTAATGGGTCTCCACTCTCCTTAAAGTCAGCTAAATAGCGTAACAGCCACAGTTAAAATCCAAGGTTCTGAAAATATCAAAATTGGATCCGCCAATGAACCGGATGAGGAAGAGTTTTACGGTTCAAATATTGGATTGGGTTGAATCGGAGCTGAATTAGATGATAAAATAAATACTAATTTTATTAAAATATAATATTAATCATATACTAATGATATATTTAATTAAAATATGTGACCAAATAAATAATTATGAAATATATAAAACAGTGAAACATATATTATTTTTGAAAATTAAAGACAAAGTATTGAGTAATACACTATATCATAATTTCTTTAAAGTTTTTTTTTTTTTTTAATCTTCATTTCCTATCCTCTAGTAGATGAAATTCTATAAATAAAGTGAAGAAAAAAATTAATATCCAATAAAAAATATGCAAGCAATACAAATAATCTAATGCAAAGTACAATAAGCAAAAAATACATTTATATCATAAAATTTCTATAGAGAGAGATAGTGGGAGAGAATACTAGTGAGGGAAAACTAGATTTGGCCTATTTTTTGGTATTTTCCTACTAACGACCCAATAATAAAAGTTGTTAGGATAGTGGTAGGTGGCCTTTTGTCTATCTCAATTTTAAAAAATATAAAAAAAATTCTAAAATTTTATGATTAAATTTATATTCTGATAGTAAAAAAAGGAAAATAACTTCATAATTGCAAAACTTTCATCACATGATTTTTTGTATGTGAAGAGACAATGATTCTAAACATTTAGATTTTTTTTTGAAATTTTACATTGGAGATTTTGAGAGTTGCGCTAGTTTAATTGATTAGAAAATAATTTTGACTCTAAAAATAATGTTGTAGCTCAATTATAGTTTTAAAGCAACGTTCTATACAATCTCTTTTAATTTGGTTGTATTATAAAATAATAGATTTTTATAAATTAGTACATTTAACTGCTTATCGTTATATCATTTTGTAAAACTCCGGAATGAGTTTATTTATGTTTTAATTCATGCATTGCAATGAATTTTATGCTTAATTGGTTGAAATGTGTGATTATGAGGAGATCTAGTTTGGGTAGAAGGAGTTATGTTCTGATGCTTATGGGCATATTTTGGTACTAACATTGGGAAGCATAAGAGTCAGAATTCTAAAAATTTTATCTAATATTAAGTGCTTCTTTATTTATTTTCTTGGTAACATTATTTGAATTCTTGATAACTACAGCCACTACTTTTTCAGCATAATGAATTATTATATTACTTTTAACACTCAATTAAATGCTTATTAATGAATTTATTTTAAAAATTAAGATTGAAAATGTGGTCTGCTAAGCTGTGTTGGCTTATAATTATTTCACCTAATGTTTTGAGGGTCTGAGAGGGGGAAATGGCTAGTTGAGTAGTAGTGTCATGATATGATCTAAGTTTGTAGAGATATTTATTTATTTTAATTTTTGTCCAGTCATGACTAATTAATTGTATTGTTCTATTATATAGCTCAGTATGTAGTTATGTACTATAGTTGTTTATTCATTTTCTCGATAAATGAAATGAGAAATTTGTGGATGAGTTTCTTTTTACTGCACTGAATATTATTAGTAGATATGTGATTATTATTATTTTAAAGTTAGAATTTCGACAAAAAAATAGAATGGTTTCCAAAATTTAGATCATGGGTTTCACTTGTTGTAAGCCAACACGATAGGATTTGTCCAGTCTGTGGGTCTTATTGGGTTGGGTTGTGGCAAGCATTTTTTATATCAGAACAACTTTTTTTAAAATTTCTGTCTCGACATTCATTTTTGCCTATTTTTATGTCCATGTATATTCATTAGAATATTTTGTGTTATTATGAATCCGCTAGACCCAAATATGATAGATGGATATACTACAAGTCAGGTAGCACTTATACATAGTACTGCTCCTACAACCAATTCTAATGCTTTTCATTATTTGCCAATATGGTAGCCTGGTTGACGTGTAAGGTATAGAATAGAGTTTCTACTGTTTGATATGATGAGATATACCAGCATCTATAGATATTTCTAATGTTGAAACTTCAAAGGTTTGAGGGAGCTGTTGAGCCTAGAGTAGTATAGGACTTAGTGAGGAGATTAGAGAAGACTTTTGATGCTATGAAATATCCTCCAGAGATGAAGATACTGTTAGTTTTTTATTTTATTTTATTTTATTTTTTTGATGGAGAAGCGAGCGCTCGTGGATGGGCTAATTAGAGGAAAAGTTTTAAGGGAGATTGAATTCTCTGATTATTTGGGAGAAATGTTCTGATGTGTTCTGAGTTTGATTTGTATCACCTTACATATGTCAGTATATACAGTAGAATTTTTTTAGGTTAGCTCAAGGGATTAGGATAGTTATATATTCTAAGATAAAGTTTACTATTTTAGGAAGATATGCTCCACAATTGGTTAGCACTTCTTCTAAGTTTCTAAAGGGATTTGGAGACAGTATGAGGTAACCATTAGTTCCCATTTCATATTTCTAACTTTTTTTAGCTTGTGGAGAGTGCTCATCTGATTGAGAATGATATAAAAACTACTCAACAGTAATGGATTGTTACTAAGAAGTGATTTGGTAGTGAGATTTTGGTAGTGGATATTTTGGAAAGAATAGCATATTTTAACCTGAAGAGTATATAAGAGGTGAACCATCTATATCAGTTCCTAGTAGAGGCAGTGTTGTTAATTCTTGAAGTTTTGTTAGTGGGATACCTATGTGATAGAGTTATGATATATGACACTTTGGTTAGTGCTACAGGATTTCAAGACAGTGTTTCAGATGTTGGTAGGTTGGACACATGATAGTTGAGTGTCCATAGGCAGGACTCAACTAAAATTTTAAATCCTAATTTAAGAGTTTTGTTAGATTTGCAGGAAGACTAAGGATAGTTCCACTTCACACCTTTTAGAGGGGGTTATCCAGTAGAGGTAGTGGTTCAGGTTTTATAGCAAGGAGACCTTCCTAAGGCCAGAGAGAACATGGTGATTATGTTCTACTAGTTTCAATTTAAACACATGTTTATAGTCTAACTCAGTATGAGGTCTGGGACGCTCCATATGTTGTTATAGGTATGACTTACATTTCTGATTAGCCTTATCATATTTTATTTTATTCTAGAGTCAATCATTCATATATTTTTTAATATAATTTTAATTTAATACATTTGCCTTTAGTATTACTAACTTTTTCACTTTTATTATCTTATCTACTATAGAGGGTATGGTAGCCAATAGGGTATACTTTTATGACTTAGAGATATTTGATAGGAAGTAGAGGTCTGGTCTAATTCTATTATCTATTTCTAAGTTTGATTTTATTTTGGGTATGGACTGGTTGAGTCAATATGAAGTTCAAATTGACTGTTTGAAGAAGCGAGTCACCTTATTTTAGGTCAATGAGATCTATATTTTCCATAGAGTTAGAGGTATTTTGTCATGCCTGAACTCTATTGTGCTAGTGGATAAACTATGGAAAAAAGGGTGTATGGTATTTATGGCATCAGTTAGGGACAAAAATGTAGGTTCTAGATCCGTTTATATTGTCTTGATATTGTAGGAGTTTCTGGATGTCTTTCATAAAGAGTTGGTAAGTTTTCCTTTAAATAGAGATATTGAGTTCTATATTGATGAATTTTTAGTTACAACTCTTATATCTAAGACTCCATATATTATAACACCTAAGAAGCTTTAAGAGTTAAATATATAGCTTTAGGAGTTAGTGACTGGGATAATTTTCCATCCTAGTATGTCTCCATGAGGAGCACTTATTCTATATGTGAAAAAGAATAATGGTATAATGCACATGTATATTGATTATAGGAAATTGAACAAAGTTAATTTCAAGAATAAGTATTATTTGTCAAGGATATATGATTTATTTGATCAGCTTGTAAGATCATCAGTGCTTTTTAAGATCAATCTATGATCTGACTATTATTAGGTAAAGGTGATAAAGGAAAATGTGATGAATATTGCTTTCCTCACTTGATACAAATACTATAAGTTCTTAGTCATGCCTTTTGGGGTGACTAACACATCAATAGTTTTTATGAATCTAATAAAATTAAATATTTTGAGAGTATATGGATTAGGTTTTTATTGTCTTTATAAACAATATTTTGGTTTATTCTGCTTTTGAAGAGGATCATGCTATGCATCTGAGAATTATTTTGGAGAGTCTAAGATAGTAACAATTGTATGCTAAATTTTTTAAGTGTGATTTTTTGCTGAAGAGTACTTCTTTTCTAGGATATATATGGTTAATGGTGCAGATATATTTGTGGATCTCTAGAAGATTCAGGCTATTACTAGTTGGCCAATGCTACTATTGTAACTGACGTATGTAAATTCTTAGGCATGACCAATTATTATGTGAAGTTTATGAAATGATTCTCTTATATTTGTGACCTTTAATGAGACTGACTCAGAAGTCAGTTGCTTTCATCTGAACATCTAAGTGTTAGACTAGTTTTAAAAAATTGAAGGACTATTTAACTTTTGATCTGATTCTAACTCTTCCATCTAACTCAGAAGATTTTTAGATATTTAGTGATGCTTCATTGAAAGGATTGGGATATGTCCTGATGTAGCATGATAAAGCTCTAGCTTATGCTTCCAGGTAGTTGAAATCACATAAAAGGAGTTATCTAACACATGATTTGGAACTCGCTATTTTTATCTTTGCTTTGAATATCTTGAGATAATATATGTACTACATATCAAGTATGAGATATTTACTGATCATTAGAGTTTATAGCAAGTATTTTCTTAGAAGTATCTAAATTAGAAGAAAAGAAGATGGCTTAAGCTAATTAAAGACTATGATTTGGCTATTTAGTATTGTTGCAAATCTATTTTTATGAATTATGTTTTAATGATTAACAAACAATCTTGTTTCTCTACGACTGCCTTTTTACTGACATTTCAGGGCCACAAGATCGGACAGAAATCGGAACCAGCTCAAGATTTGGTAGACTATGTCTGAGTCAGTCTGTAATTTTTTTTCATTTCTTGAGTCAATTGTAACCATTGAAGTGTTCTGATGCTAAGTAACCCTACACACACACACTTGAGTGATTTTTTCTGTCTGACTTAGAATTTTATTTTTACTCACATCGTCCCGGACGATATTATTATTGTCCTGGACGATAGGGTTCAAAATAGAAACCCTAATCAGCCATCTTAGTTAAGGCAGCCGTCATTAGCCGATCGGCCTGGACGATACATGTATCGCCCAGGACGATAGGCTTAAAATAGAAAGAATCAGCCGCCATGATCTATTTAGGCATTCTTTATTTTTGGCAAACGGAAATGACGATCTTGTATCGTCCTGGATGATTTGATACAATTATGCCTAAATTAATCTGGTAATTAAGAAAAGTAATTAAGGATGATTGATACGATCATATCATTCTGGACGATCGTAAGATCGGCCGGGATGATCAGTTCAAAAATCTTAGTTGCTCCTGGACGATAAATATCAGACAGCTCAAATTCTGGGCATTGATCTGGCCGATCAGGATCGGCCAGCTAAAATTTCGGGCGATGCTCTGGACGATTTTCCTCTGATTTGAACTAATCATCTGGGACGATCGTGAGATCATCCTGGATGATCAGGCCATTTTGGAATCGTCCCGAACTCTTTTAAGAGCGATTGTCTGGCCGATAGTCTATGATTTGAACTAATCATACAGGACGATTAATGATCGTTCTGGACGATAAGAACAACTTTCTTCTGTTTGTCCCAGATCGTCCCGGCTGATTAGGCTCAAATTGCAATGATCGTACATGACGATATTACTATCTTCCTGGACGATAATGTTGGCGACTTGCAATTAATGAGCTATTTTTAAACTCTTCTATTTAAGGGCTATTATTCAAGAATAATCTTTTGCTGGTGTCTTGACCTGAAAAAGCCTAGAGAGAGAGAGAGAGAGAGAGAGAGAGAATCTTGTGAGGAGGAGCTTGTGAGGAAGATTCACAAGGGTTGCTCCAAGCATCGTTCCACTTCTTCTTCCACTAGAGTCTCTTGTCCTTGGAAGGGTTGGGAGAGGTAAGCTTCAGCGATTGATCGAGGTTCTCTACCTGCTTCAGGAGGAAGCAAAAGGAGTTGGGTTCTCTGCCTTGCCGGGGGTGGCAAAAAGGAGGTTTTTGTAAGGGCTTCTTCGCCTTGCTGTGGGTGCAAAAGGAGAGTCACTTTGGTAGTGTAATATTCGGAGGCGCCTCCGGGGAATGGACGTAGGTCGAGTTGACCGAACCACTATAAACCATTGTGTTCTTTTTCTTGCTTCCGAACTTAATTTTTCCGCACTTATTTTTTTGTGGTGATTTTGGTTTGAGCTTTATTGGTCTTTGGTTTAAAGCTTTTTTAAAAATACCAATTCACCCCCCCCCCCTTAGCCTTAGGCCAGTTTATAAGGGCCTAACATCCTTAACAAACTTTCAAGTGGTATTAGAGCGGGATTCATAAAAACTGAGTTTGAAAACTTTTTGAATTTTGATTCATGGATAACTTTGGAAATTTTAACACAACTGAAGGATATTCTATAACTCGACAACCCTTATTTGACAATCTACCTTTTAACTTTTAGAAAACTCGCATGTCTACTTTTTTACAATCAACTGATTATCGCATGTGGATGCTTATTAAAGAAAGATATTCTTCAACTTCTCGTGTACTTAATGGAATTAAAACTAAAGTGTCTTTTACTGAATGGACTTTTGATGAAAGAGATTTAGTTCAACTTAATACAAAGTGTTTGAATTATTTTTTCTGTGCTTTAAAATATGAAGACTATATGTGTGTTTCTACTTGCTCTGTTGGAAAAAAGATTTGGGATAGATTGTGCATTACTTATGAAGGAATCAATGAAGTTAATCACTCTCGTTTGAATATTCTCTTGCATGATTACGAACTTTTTCGTATGAAACATTCTGAATCAATTTCTGATATGTATACAAGGTTTACTCAAATTGTAACTTCTTTGCATGCCTTAGGAAGAGAAATTTCAAATTATAAAAAAGTAAATAAGATTTTGAGATGCTTGCATTCCTCTTTTGATGCTAAAATCACTTCAATCACTGAATCTAAAGATTTAAATACCTATTCGATTGATAACTAACTTGGCTCACTTATTGCTTTCGAGCAAGGGGTGAATCAAAGAAATCTTGATGCAGGTGAGAAAAGAAAGGAGAAAACTGTGGCATTGAAGGTCAACAACACGAACTCTGATTCTTTTGGGTCAGAAAGCGATGACATTGCATTAATCACAAGGCAATTCAAAAGCTTTCTAAGGAAGAGTCACAAGCATCATCAAAATTGGAGAAAATATAAAGATAGCAAATATTCTAAAGGATCTTCTGATGTTGTTTGTTTTGAATGCAGGAAGCCTGGACATGTTAGAGCTGATATTACTACACTTCAGGATTACTCTAACAAAGAAAAGAGTGAGGAGAAACCTAAGTTCAGGAAGGACAAGAAGAGAATTCAAACGGCGTTCTGGGTAGAATCTACCTCTGATTCATCTGAAATTAAACCTGGGGAAGAAACAATAAACTTGTGCTTAATGGCAGAAGATCATCTTGATCAAAGTGATGAAGAAGAGGTATGTAAACCAACCTATGATCAATTATTTGAAATTTGTGAGAAAATTCATGCATCACACAAAAAACTTAAGAAAACTCATGCTAGTTTAAAATTGGAGCTTTTGAATTTACAAAAAGAGCATGAAATTATTCTCAAATATCATTCAACGATTGATTCAAATCACATGGCTTTACTTGATGAATTTGATGAATTAAATAAAAAGCATTTGAAATTGATTGATGAGCATGATTCATTAAAAGCTTCACACACCTCACTTGAATCTGATTTAAAGAAATCTAAAGAGATGGAGCAAAATTTGAGGATTAAGAATGCTGCTTTAGAAAGTACTAACTCGAGGTTTAAAACTGAATTGTAAATAATTAAGAGAAATTGGATGACACCCACTTTTGATCTAAAGCCAAGACCTATGAAGAGGCATTATTACCCAAACCATTTAAGAAATTCTTTTCCTGGTGTTAGATGCTTTTCATGTGGCATGCTAGGACACATCTCACACACTTGCATTGTTTATCATAGTACACATTGGGTATGGAGACCCAAATTGCATGATTCACAGTATAGCACATATACATTACATTCTACCTTTCATAAGAAGGGACCCAAGCCTGTTTGGGTTACTAAATCTAACAGTTGTTGATTCTTGCAGGATTGCTCTCACCAAAGACCTCGTGAGAAGCATATGATTATTGGACAAACGGAGGCTCGCAGCTCATAATTGCTTAAACTTACTGCTTAATAAATTCTTGAAATGCATGTGTTGATCATCGTTGTTTTCTGTCTTTGTGCTTGTTTCTTTTTAGTTATTTTTGTTTTTGCTTTCCTTTTCTTTTTGATGATTTTTTTAGTTCTTAAATTTTGGAGATTTATATCCAATGATTATCATCTCTAAATCGATTAAAGGGAAAAACATCGTTGATGGTCTCCCTCCCTTTAACCTCTTTTAGTGGTATAATTTTTCTTTTCTAAACAAAAGTCTATCTCAAATTAACAACTGGTTTTTGAAATTAAGATCTTTTGTATCTTGCTATAGTAATCTACCTTATATTTATTATATCCAAAGCTTTTATATATCTTTCAAGTTAAATGAAATCTTGTCATTGCATTTATCATATAATTGCTAAAGTCTGTTTTGTGGTCTATTCTTCCTTATATTAGAGAGTGAGTTTTTCTTCTCTAATATCTAGAAGATCTACTCACAACTAATTATATTTTAAGAGTTGTTGAAAAAGGGATCTAGCTTGCAATAACAAGAAAAAGAAAAAAAGGTCAATGATGCCAAAAATAAAAAAAATGCGCAATGACACCAAATTGAAAAATCTATATACACAAAAGTGTATAAAAAAATAATAAAAGATGCGCAAAGAGCGTCATTCAAATAGACAAGAGGCATAAAATGAACCCACATAAGACAAGCTTACCCCTCTTTCAATTTTTTAAAATTTTAGAAGAATTCATGAATTACTTGATATTTTTAAAGGCTTGATTTCAAATTCCATGATTGAGACAAATTGCTTTGATATATTATTTTATAAGATTTTGTTTGTAGACAAGTTTTGAACGAATCTTCTTTTTACCCTATTAGTTTGATCTGAGATAGGCCTTTTATTTTTAAAAGATGATCTGTGCCCTAAAAGAAGTCCGAGTTAGGGTTAACTGGATCGGATATTCTACCATTTTTAAATTTTGACATTGTTAACTCATTGGCCTTACAAATCTCTAAAATTTAGTTATTCGGGTAATTTATCATATGCATAACTCAAAAAAAAAACATAAAATTTTTTTTATTATTTTATTTTTCTGTTGTTATTTTTAGTTTTTGGGCCTCTCTCTGATCATCTCCTTCTTTTCCTGATTTTTTAAATCTTGTCACATCGTACTGGCCGATATCTTTATCGTCCTGGACGATTGGACTATCTCTATTCAAAATCCATCTGCTGGACGTTTCTGACTTTGCTGAAATTCATCGTCTTGGACGATCCAATATCGTCCTGGACGATATGATCGAACTCTGTTACAATCATTTTTATCGTCGTGGCTGATTTCTATTTCGTCCTGGCCGATGCGTTTATGGACAGCATCCTGGCCGATACACCTGATCGTCCTAGGCGATACAAGTGTCAATATGTTTTTAAGTCATTAAAATTGCTTGGGACGATCCATATTTGGACAATCGTCCCTAACGATCCACTGTTCGGCTTGACCGATACATGTGGCACATACTTTAAAATATTTTAAATTTGGCCGGTACGATCAATTATTGAGCATCGTCCAAGACGATCCACCCAATCGCCCCCGACGATCTGCTTTTTTCAACGGTCGTCCGGCTTGACTCCTCGGGACAATCGCCTGAGTCTAATCGTCCTGGCCGATATCTGATCAGCCCGGACGATCGGATCGCCTTTTTGACCAATTGGCATATACGTAATAATTAAACAATATCGTCCTGGAAGATTCTACGATCGTCCTGGACTATCTGGCTGTTCCTTTAAATTCAAGCCTCCAGCCACTGGTTTTCTCACAAATCCTTCCTTCCCTTAATCATTTGCTTACTGTTTTCTTAATATGGTTGGAGGAAAGCGTGTTCTTCAGGCGTCAGGAAGTTCCTTGAGGGCCACTCTGGACCCTCGTTTTCGGGAAGAGGAATATCAAGCTGCTTACTAACGTTACAATGAATGTGGCATTACTCTTTCAAGAACGATCAATCATGCCTACCTTTCTTATCCGGTACTAGACCTTTTTGCCCATACCTTGCTCTGTTTTATTCTTACCCTGGTCGTACGCGTTTGCTCTGAGCTTCTATTTGAATTTTTTGCAAATCTCCGCATGAATAATTCCTACACTGCCCTCACCTCCTATGTGAATCAACGCCCTATCGAGATCACATATCAAGACTGTGCTGAACTTTTGCAGCTATCCACCACCGGGGATAAGCTGCACAATTGTCTCTAATCCTAACTTTAACTGGTCTGTTGCAAATCATTTTCTACGCCACACAAACTCACCCTTTCATGTTGGAGAGACTAGCTCTTTGGTCAAAGATGCTAGGACAATCCAATATATCATTCGCACTTCATCATTCCAAAAGCAAGAGATCGAGTACACATCACTCCACTGCTTTCACTTACTACCTTTTACATTCTGGCCCATCGAGATTTTAATGCCACTGATCTGATTTTTTGATACATCGATCATTTGAAAACAATCCACGATCCAGGTCATAAGAGAAAACCCAACCTTGCTTTAGGACACCTCATAGCTTATATTCTTGAAACCAAATACCAACTTCAATATCCTACTCGTCCCGACCTTCAGCCTCCCTGCTACTCAAATAGTTCTTTTAATGTCCTTCACAGTACTCATCTCCACCCAGGAGATAAGGAAGCTCGGGGGGCGAAGAGGAGGAGGCTCCTGCTCCCATTCTTGAACCTGTTCCTCTCCGCCAGCAGTCTCAGCTGGATCAGTTGGTGTAGAGATTTGATTAGTTTGAGACTCGCTTCGATGCTTATGTTACACAGCAGCAGCAACAGCATGACCAGGACATGGCTTGGTTTGGGACACAGTTTGCTACGCTCTCCAGTTACTTTCAGCAGCCACCACCACCTTCACCTTCGACTGATGATCAGGATCCCTCGTATTTCTAGTTTTAGCGTCTGTTTTCTGTAGTTTGTTTTTTCTGCATTATGTTTTTCTTTTAGTTCTAGTTGCTTTAGTTTGTTTTTAGTTTCCTCCTCCTTTTCGAGATGTCAAAAGGGGGAGAAGTATGGTTGTACCTATTCTTTTCTAAAAATTTGAAAGCTTTTCTATTTTTTGCATTGCTATTTTGGAATTAATTATCGGAGTGTTTTGCCATCATCAAAAAGGGGGAGATTGTTGCAAATCTGATTTCATGAATTATGTTTTGATGATTAGCAAACACTATTGTTTCTCTACGACTTCCTTTTCTACTGACATTTCAGGGCCACAAGATCGGATGGAAATTGGAACCAGCTCAAGATTGGGTAGACTAGGTCTGAGTCAGTCTGTAATTTTCTTTTTCCCTTACTTGAGTCAATTGTAACCATTGAAGTGTTCTAATGCTAAGTAACCCTATACCCACACACTTGAGTAATTTTTTCTGTCTGACTTAAAATTTCTATTTTTACTCACATCGTCCCGTACGATATTATTATCATCCTGGACGATAGGTTCAAAATAGAAACCCTAATCAGTCATCTTAATTAAGATAGCCGTCATAGCCGATCGGCCTAGATGATACATGTATCGGCCAGGACGATAGGCTTAAAACAGAAAGAATCAGCCGCCATGATCTATTTAGGCGTTCTTTATTTTTAGCAATCGGACAGGATGATCTTGTATCATCCTGGATGATTTGATACAATTATGCCTAAATTGATCTGGTAATTAAGAAAAGCAATTAAGGATGATTGCTATGATCATATCGTCCTGGACGATCGCAAGATTAGCCTGGACGATCGCAAGCTCAGTCGGGACGATCAGTTCAAAAACCTTAGTTTCTCTTGGACGATAAATATTGGACAGCTCAAATTCTGGGTGATGGTTTGGCCGATCAGGATCGGCCAGCTCAAATTCTGGGCGATGCTTTGGACGATTTTCCTCTTATTTGAACTAATTGTCCGGGACGATCGTGAGATCGGTCTGGACGATCAGGCCATTTTGGAATCGTCCAAAACTCTTTTCAGAGCGATTGTCTAACTGATAGTCTATGATTTGAACTAATTGTACAGGACGATTAATGATCGTCCTGGAGGATAGGAACAACTTTCTTCTGTTCGTCCCAAATCATCCCGGCTAATTAGGCTCAAATTGCACTGATCGTATAGGACAATATTACTATCGTCCTGGACGATAATGTCGGCAACTTGCAATTAATGAGATATTTTGAAGCTCTTCTATTTAAGGGCTATTGTTCAACGTTTTGAATAATCTTTTGCTGCTGTCTTGACCTGAGAAAGCCTAGAGGAGAGAGAGAGAGAGAGAGAGAGGATCTTGTGAGGGGGAGCTTGTGAGGGAGATTCATAAGAGTTGCTCCAAGCATCGTTCCACTTCTTTTTCCACTAGAGTCTCTTGTCCTTGGAAGGGTTGGGAGAGGTAAGCTTTAGCAATTGATCGAGGTTCTCTGCCTGCTTAAGGAGGAAGCAAAAGGAGTTGGGTTCTCTACCTTGCTGGGGGTGGCAAAAAGGAGGTTTTTGTAAGGGCTTCTCCGCCTTGCTGTGGGAGCAAAATGAGAGTCACTTTGGTAGTGCAATACTCGGAGGGCTCCTCCGGGGAGTGGACGTATGTCGAGTTAACCGAACCACTATAAACCCTTGTGTTCCTTTTCTTGCTTCCGCACTTAATTTTTTCGCACTTATTTTTCTGTGGTGATTTTGGTTTGAGCTTTATTGGTCTTTGGTTTAAAGATTTTTTTTAAATACCAATTCACCCCCCCCCCCCCCCCCCTCTCGGTTAGCTTTGGGCCAGTTAATATGGGCCTAACATCCCTGACGAACTTTCAAGTATCAGTCTAGTAAGGCTAATATTGTTGCGGATGCTTTGAGTAAGAAGTTTTTTGGATTATCACACATTCAACTTACTTCTAATGAATCTTTTATACAGGATATACAAGCTTTAATTGGGGGTGATTACTCCTATTGATAATGATTCTAGTATTCTAGCTCAAAAGATCATTCAACGGTCTCTACAAGAATGGATTTAAGAAGCCCATAAGCTAGATGCAAAATATCTGAAGTTAATTGATCAAATTAAATTTGGTAAGAAATTTGAATTGCGAGTATCTGATTATGATATTATCTTTTATAAGAATATATTATTGGTTCTGAGTTTTGAAGATTTGAGATTAGTTATTCTATATGAGATTATTCATGTTATAATATTCACCCATAAAGTGAAAAAATATAAAATGATATGAAAGATATATTTTGGTGGCTCAGATTGAAAAAGGATGTGGTAAATTTTATTTCCAAATATAAAGTATGTCAATTAATGAAAGCAGAACATCAATGACCAAGAGTTTTTCTGTAGGCGTTGCCTATTATAGAGTGGAAGTGAGAAAATATAACGATGTATTTTATTATGAGTTTTCTCAGGTTTAGATAGGTACATGATGTCATATATGTTGTTGTAGACCGTTTAAAGAAGTCTGCTCATTTCATTTTGATTCGATAGCCTAATTCAGTGGACATATTGGCATAGTTATACATGCATGAGATTATAAGATTACATGGGATATCAAAGGTCATTTTTGACAGAGATGATGCATTTACTTCTCGGTTATGGAATGGTATTTGGTAAGGTCTAGACACAAAATTTTATTTCAGTATGTCTTTTCATTCGCAGACTGACACCGTCTGAGCGGTTATTCAGACACTAAAAAATCTTATGAGATTATGCATTATAAACTTTGGTGGCAATTGGAAAGATCACATTTTTTTTATCGAGTTTGCTTATAATAATACCTTTTAGACAAATATAGGTTTAGCCTCATGTGAAGCTTTATATGATAGACAATATAAAACCCCTCTCACTTGGACAAATGTAGGTGAAAGGAATCTGATTTGGTCAACTCTGGTTGATGATGCTACTAAAAAATATGTTTGATTAAAGATAAATTAAAAGCTATGCGGAAAATGCATAAATAATATTTTAATGCTAAGCACCAGACTATGGAGTTCTAGGTAGGAGACTTTGTATATATGAAAATCAAGCTGATGAAAGGCATCAACATATTTGACAATAAAGGGAAACTGAGTCTGAGGTATGTTGGACCATTTAAACTTACTGAATAAATTTGAAAGTCTGCCTATAGATTATAGTTGTCAATTTATATGTCTAAAATTTATAACATATTTCAAGTGTCATTCTAAGGAAATGTTTATCTGATTCCCATAATCATATATCTGCTGAATAAGTTAAGGTACATTCAAATCTAATTTATAGAAAGGAATTATAGATGATTCTAGCTTATTATGTTAGGAGGCTTATAAATAAACATATTTTAATGGTTAAAGTTTAGTGGAAGAATAGAATTGAAAGAGAAGCTACTTGGGAGACAAATTTTGAAATGAAGGAGTTATATCCTAATATGTTCTTAGGGTTTGAGCTTTGAAATATTCAAGATGATATTTTTTTTGGGAGGGGGGGGATATAACACCTAAAAAGTCAGAGTATTGTTCAACTCGTTCTAACATAACTAGATTCAACGTAATCCATTAAATTTTTGAATTTGAATCCTTCTGCTTGTATCTAAAAATATTATATGTACACATTTGTGCAAATCTAAATTTTTCTCCGGGGTTTTGTGAAATTGAGATTTTTTTTTAAAATGCAACCATTGATGTGTAGATTATTTAAATTTTTTTTAATTTAATTGATTTAGTTTCTTTCCTAGAAAATTCTTGCGTAATTGTTGGTCATCGATTCTTGTACTACATTATGATTGTAAAAAAATTTCTTTGAGGTATTAGACATCTAAATTTGTTGGTGTTCTTAATGTTGCTGGACAGAGAGTTTAGTAATCTATGTCCCTCCATAATTTTTAGGCCAATTTATGAGGATCATGCTTAATATATAACTAAGCAACAAGTGCTTGATCATCAAATATCTTGAAAAAGGAGCTAATACGGAGAAATAAATTTCCATATACAAAGTTTATTTATTTTTTATTTAGATTATGGAAAATAAATTTCTATTTTGTACATACAGAAATTTATTTTTCGTATACAGTTATCTATTATTACTTTAACAAAGTTATAATATATATAATTTTAGTTTAGAACTATTAAAAATAGTATAAATATTCTTGTGTTTAAATTAACAAAATTATCATAAGATTAATTAAAAATTATATATATCATGATTAATTTTTTTTTTAATATTTATTTTTATTTTTGAATATCTCAAAAAATTTTAAAAATATAACTATATATATAATATGAATTAAGAACTATTAGATCACAAATTTAGATATTATTATGTTTTAAAATAGAAATAACTTTTAGTAAAATAAATTTATAATTATATATGTGTGTTGTTAATAATGTGGAAGTACATGATAGTTTACTCAAATAAAATTCGATTGACGTTGTGTTGTGCCCAACAGTATGCCATCAAGACTATGTATGTAGTTGGCATCAAAATAAAGTTTTGCACTAGTTACTTAGGGGTGTCAATTTTTGACACGATCCGAACCCGACCTAGAAAAATCCGGGTTAGGGTCAACCCGGAACTGAAACTGGTCGGGTTCGGGTTCAACAAATCAACCCGTTTTAAAAATCGGGTCTGATTCGGGTTGACCCAGCAACCAGAAATTGACACGACTCTTATTTGACCCGGAAACCCGAGATTGCCCCGTTTTGACCCGATTTTGACTTGAAAATCGAAGATTGACCTGATTTTGACCCGAAAACTAACAATTTTAGGTCAACTTCGGGTCATTTGTGTCAGGTCGGGTTGACCTGGACCGGGTCGGGTTCGGGTCCGGAAACCTGGCCCGTTTTTAAAAACGGGTCGGGTTCGGGTTGACCCGAATAGTGTCGGGTCAATTCCAAGTTCGACCCGAACCCGACCCGTTGACCCGAATTGACACCCCTAAAAGTTACTCTTGGAAGCAAATTATATTAGCCAAGTGTAATCATTTTCAAAGTTTAATGATTGTTGTGCCCTTATTTATTATGTGTCCATCTTCATCTTACTTTTGGCTTTTGGGACAAATGTTTTTTTTTTTAAGAAACAACAATTAAGAAATACATGATCTTACAATCACGAACTATAAAACTTTAAACTAATCTGCAGGATTGAACATATAATCCTTTAAACATGAGAGATGTAAAACACATGTTGTTACACACTAAAAATACAACTAGTTTGGGATTAAGATACAGTTTAAACAAAATTTGACCGTCTGTTTGTTCATTATGCAAGAAATGAATGCACACTTACAACTGCCACTATAGTTCTTGCATGTTGTCTCCAAGAAATAATTATTTTCTTTTAACCCTTAAAGAAATTTGCACAATTTTGTCATACAGATTTAACACGAAAGCATCATAACTTTGCCACTTCTTATACATTATAACTTGGGCATTGTCTTTTGCATGCTCTATACAGCTTTCTGTCTAAAGTTTTAACTTCATACGAATAAGTTTATGGTACCTCATTTGAAGGGAATGTGTGAGAACCGGACTTGGCCGGTTCAACTGAACCGGGCAGTTATTAAAATAGGGGGTCGCGACTCACAGGAGGAATGGAGTAGAGCGTTGGGGCGGACCTAACTCATCGTAGAAGGGTTTGGAGAGTTCGTTTCGCTATTTTGAGCGAACGATAACGTTCGGGGATAAAATTTATCAACTCCTCTTAACTAATTTTTCATTTCTATCGCTAAAGAAGTGGCAAGTTGGAAGGAAACCACAATGAATGGGAGGAACGACCAAGAGGAAGAAGGAAGAATGTTTGTTGATTTTTCTTTTTCCCATCTCTGTATAAATCCTCATGTTTTACTTCATCTAAAATAAGAGATACTTTCATAAGGGAAAATAAAGAGATTCTAAAGCGAAGAGAATGAATTTTGAGAGAGAAAGAAGAAGGAATTTGGATTTAGAAAATCCTCAACTGTAAGTGAATTTTTATTTTATAGTTTTTATTAAATTTTGTTATTAAATTATATTTTCATGAAAACTTGTATTGTATGATTTTAGAGATTTTAGAAGGGAAGAAATCAAAATTTATACGAGTTCGATTCAACAAGAAGTCAATAAGGAAAATTGAGGTTTGAGATTGTACCAAGGATCGAGGATTTGAAAGACTCAAAGTGGATAAATTACCATTGTGTATAGACTTTTTATTGTTGAACATCTATTTAAATAATTACTTTACTTATCCTTTCATGTTATTATGTGAGATATTCAAATGCATAAGTGATGATGAATTTTGACATTAAATAAATTCATATACCTGATATTATAGATATAAATGTATATGTAAAGAAAATAGAAAGTGCAGTTGAAATATATATGTTATAGTTACATACATAAGAATAGAAGAAATAATGAGAAAATGAATGATATGATATATTTCATAAATAAAAGAATAACTAAATGAATGATAAAGCAAAAATGATATGCAAATTATAGGAGTTTATCCCTGTATGATACTAGTTGTGAAGCAACGTACTCCTGTATGTTAAATGGAAATGGGATGTACCTTTGATATATTTAGACGGTGCTCTTGTATTAACTAAATTGAAAAATGAATAGATGTTAAAGTGTTCTAAATGCTATAAATGAATATGATATGAATTGTATAAATGAATGAATGAAATGAAATGAAACACAGAAAGGAAATGTATCTCAAATGTTAAATGAATATACATATATCAAAGGTTATGTGTATTGTACTTTATACATGTTTAATTGTTATATATATAGAAGTTACCAACTGGGTTTACTTTATAAACTCATTCCATTAAACAATTATTTTCAGATAAGTCTCCAGAGAATTAAAAATGACTGAAAGAGAAGAGTATGCCTATAAATGACGATGCATTAATAAAAATACTTAAATTATGACTGATGTAAATACTTAGTTTTGACAAAAGTAGTATAAATAGATTTTATGGAATATTTTTTTGTAATAGTGGCTCTTAAGTTATATTAAGAAGTTTTATGTTAGTTTGCTTATGAAAGGAATGAAACGTTACTACTGTTCGATTTTTCATTCCCGCTTCATTAATTTTGCATCCGAGTCGGGTCTGACAAAGGAAATGAAACCTCATGAAATAACCATCTTTTTTTATAAAAATCTAATCATCAAATATTTCCATCTAGCCCATGTAAGAAACAGTCCACTATACATTATCATAGTCTGTGACCATGGCTTCCAAATGTAACCTCCAAATTAATGCATCGTGATCTACGTTACAACTATAGGTGCAACAACAAAAAATCTCATTTACTTAGCCTTCATCTCTAGCATAAAAATTGGGTAAAGAGGCACATATTTGCTCTGTGCACTTCCCAATAAAGAATATACAAATAAACCTTTCATGTAATTCTATCATCTCCTACATAATTCCTGCTTACATTACATTCATTAATCCTATCCATAGATCTTTAACTATTTATTGGAGATGCTACAATTTTTTATTTGTATGCTTGCCTAGATAACTTTATCTTGGTTTTGTATCTTTTTCCATAGCCTTTCCGATGAAAAATTTCTACCTTGTCCCCCTACTATGCACAACAGAAAGCCAATAGCACTAACTTGGATATCTTTTCTCATAATAATCACATTTTGTATAACTCCTAACAGATGCCATAAGTCCATTCTTAAAATTATTAAACTTGCTCTTCTCTTTGCCGACATTTCCTTTTAAAATTCATTTACCAACTCTTTTCTTATTCATATCACTCCTTAACAGAAGAATTGTCAAATCTGTCTCTCCATTCATAGCCTGCTTGCTTATAGCAACACTTACTAACTATATAATGAGGCTAGAAAATTGCACCAAGTTATAGAAATCATTGGAAAAAACCATTCACATTGTTTATTTGGAACATATTGATTATTCGAATCTTTTTTTTTTTTTTTTTTCACTTGTATAGTTCTGTTAGCTATATAATTAGGTGATGGGTTAATAATTCTGACTCAATCCTATTCCAATATCATATGAAATTTATAAAAATATCATTGTATGAACCAATGAAATCATATCAAAGATATATCATTTATCAATATAGTTCAATATCACAAATATATATTATTTGTATGACATGTCATGTATATTAGTATATCTATTAGGGTGCATATTATATTCTGTTGATGCAAGTGTATCATGTATATATTATGTATCAGTATCTTGTGTTATGTATATCAGTATTATATATATATCATGTATTATATATCATGTATCATATAATCTTGTATTATATGTCCAGTACATGTATCAGCCTTATAAATTAATCTCATCAATCTTGGAGTCAACTCATCAAGAATTAGTCTCCTCAATCTTTAGGTCACCCAATATGAATCAAGCTCATCAGTCCAAGGGTCACCCAATATGAACCAATTTCATTACTCCTGGAGTCACCCAACAGGAATCAATCTCATTAATAATGTAATTATTTAAATGTTTAGCTACTTTTCAAATGCAAGTTTTTCACATTTACTTTTTTCATTATGAATATTATCAAATAAAAATATTTTGTCCTCATGCGTAGGATGTTCAGTTTTTAAGCATAATATATTACTAAATTATTTTTTGTGGATAATTATGTATGTGAGATGCTATTATTCTCTTTTATCTATATGTTTTTGACGAAATAAGTCTAAAATCTAATAAAAAAAACTCCAAAATAATAGATCACTAGAAAAGGTGATGCTCATCGAAGATGGACATCATTGGTATTTTTAATGGCTTACCAATAGATATTGGGTAGAGACAATTTTAGATGAACTGGGTTGCCAAAAATCCAATAGTGATTTTTAGTGACAACTGGTCTTCGATAAGTCATAAAAAATTCAACACTTATGACAAATTTCATCAAGCTAGCATTTCCTTCAAAAACTCTATTCTTAATACACCAGAAACATCTGATAAAAGGAGTACGATATGGTAAGGCCCCAAGATCAAAATTTAAAAGAATTGCATCATTTTATATTCTAAACATCTACAAATCTTACTAATTTCATTTCATTAATTTAGACTAAGGAAAACATAAATATATCCAATATTTACACATTGATTCAATCCCAAAATGACATATATATTAGGCATGATATTCAACCATAAATACCCAATCATTATAATCATATCATGACTACAAAAGAAAGAAAGACCAACATATGTAGAAGAAAACTTAAGCATGCAATCCATATCAACCTCACTCCCCTAGTTTTCTTACCCTTGCCTAAAAACATGTAAATACTATATAATTAGGACAAAAGATAACAAATTATCAACATATACAACTGAAATCAATGCACATAATAGAAATATTATACATGAATTTTAATCATTTGAATAATAATCCCATCATATAAATTCTTGCATTCATAGATAATAAGTAAGCCAATCTTTTCATATGTGTCAGATATCATATACATATTAATATAATATCAATCTTAATTCATACAAATCATTGCTCATGTATCTATTTGAATTCAATCAGTTAGTCTATCATCAATATTATCTATCATATATCATCAATCATATATATCGGCTATCAACAATTGTATATACCATCTATCTTAACTTTTATCTATCAGTGATCATATATATCATATATTATCGATCTTATCTATCATCTGTCATTGGTCTTATCTATCGTATATCTTATTTTTCATCTATCATCAGTCATATATATCATCTGTCATTGGTCTTATCTATTATCTGTTGTATCTGTCATCTATTATTGGTCATATTTATCAGTTTTTATCCATTAGTCTTATTAATTATTAGCCATCAGCCTTATCAATTATTAATCCTATCAGTCATTAGTTTTCATTCATTAATCATCTCATCAATCATATATGTCACACCCCATGATTAAAATAGAAGAATTTTCATTTTCTCTTTTAATCTACTTATTATCTTTTTCAATTCATTATATTTATTCTCTTACAACCAGATCAATCTAACATTCAAAGATGATTAATAGCATTAAAGAAAATAAATAGTAACATGAAAATCATCATCACATTGCCTAGTTAATATTTATATTTTATATCCAGAGTCCAAAATAAAATATACAATATCCATCATTGTCTATAAAAAAATACTTAAACTAAAGAAACTAAAATAAAACCACGTTGACATCACTGCCTAGCCTCAAGCTGCATGCTCCTTACATTTACCTAAAATCATGTAATGACCATAAAAAAAAATGTAATGACCATGAAATCCCAACTAGTATTTAAAAGAAAGAAAGAGACAAACATCCGGGGAGTAGACATATGTCATGGTTTAACTAAACCACTATAAAATTATGGTGTGTTTTTTCTGATTTCTTAATTTTCACATTATACTTTTATGCATTTTTTTATTTGCTAATATTGCATGATAGATTTATTTCTATGATAATTGCTTAGTGAAAATCTTTGGTCGATAGTATGTTTTGTTGATTAAATTTTCATCACCATTATTATAACTCTTGAAAAGTTTATTAGATTTCGCATTAAGAGATGGTATTGCTTCGACAATAGTGTGCCTCAGGCTAGTTCATTAAGGCTTATAACCTCCTTGAACTTTCAAATGACCATTATAAATTGAGAAGAGCATGTGGGCTAATTTATGCAAAGCCTAGGGAAGCCTTGATCAAGCAAAAAAGAGATAGCATAATAAATAAAATGGACATCTAACTATAGGAGCATGGACAACTCTCTATATATAGGCAGCTCAATTCCTTATACTGAGCATCAATGAAGATTGATAAATTTTATTTCATTTATTTGTCTTATGTTTCTATTTTTATTTTATTTTATTTTATTTTATTTGTGTTTGTATAAGAAACCACTAGGAATAGAACCTACTACTCTAGATTTTCATACTTAAATGCATCAGTAATAAGTGAATCAACAAAGGGTTGACCTCATATATAAAGAAACTTGCATAAATATAAATATTCTTAAAATATTATGTATATAATAAATAATAACCCAACTTTATATATTACATGAAGATTATACATAGCATTGAGAAACATAAAACCAAACTTTCATAGGAGTGTGGTCTTTTTCTATACCAACTTAACAATCTGACTTCAATTTATGGATTTAAGAAGTAGGTGGAATGCACAAGGGGAGGGTTTATGACTTAGGATCACAAGTCTTTGCATATTAACCCCAATCCTCCACCACATATGGCTCTACAAACAACACCATTGCAGTGTTTGGGACTAGAAAGATGACAACATTAATCGAAGAAATGAATGCCCACATGCTTCCAATCCAAGCTAAGATCCAAGCCCAAATGAAAGTTGAACAACATATTTTATACTAGCAATAGGAGCATCACCAATAGAAGGAAGCAGTTCAGGAGAATGAAGAAACATATAATGATTAGTTTTATTTTTTGGCTTTATTTATGAATGCTTAAGATGATGATGACATTTGAGCTATAAGTTATGTTATTTTTTGAAAGTTTAAGTACATTTTAAATGCAAATTTTTGCATTTATTTTTTTCATTATGAATATTATTGATTATAAATATTATGTTATGATGCATAGGTTGTTCAGTTTATAGGCATAATGTATTACTATATTATCTTGGATGGGTAAATGTATATGTGTGATGTTATTTTTCTCTTTTATCTATAGATTTTTTACAAAATACGCTTGACAATCAGCTATGAAAAATCATCAAAAATATGCAACACTCAATGAAGACAGACACTGTCAATATTTTTGACAGCTTATACATGGATAGAGTAGCTACATTTTTTGTAAACTGGGTTGCCAAAAATCTACCAGTGATTTTCAGCGGCATCTGGTCTTTGATAAGTCGTCAAAGTTCCTTAAAAAAATTCATTGGTTATCCACCAGAAAAATCTCACCAAAGGAGTATGAGACATTGGTAAATATTCCCTATGTGGATTTTAGTGATTGTTCATTTTATGACCAAAGATTTGCTCGAAATTTAACTTTTTGATAAAAAAAATAATCAAGTTTCAATGGAATTGACCATGAAAAATGATTATTTTTCCTTTCATGAGAGGGATGTTAGAGGCGTGAGTGAGCTCTTGGTCATGGATGGTGTTGGCATGCCAAGGATAACGTGAAATAGTTATTGAGGGGCAAATATGAGGCTAATGGCTAGAGAAAGTTACAATTGCCATTCAAATAATTTTGAACAATCCCCCACTCTACAAATATATATATATAATATATATATATATATATATATATATATATATATATATATATATATATATATATATATATATATTGGTGTGTGTGTGTGTGTGTGTGTGTGTGTGTGTGTGTGTGTGTGTGTGTGCATGGACAATCAAATGTGTATCTCAATCATGATGAGGTGCATAGGATCAAATATAGATTTTGGTCACAATACTGTGCACACGAACAGATGAAGTTCATCATCACAATGAGATGTACACGATTGAATAATGGTTGTGACTACAATGAGATGCACACAATCAAAGAAAGAATGTGATTATGGCAAGACACACACGAATGAACATAGATTGCAATTACGATAAGAAAGTCCTGATCGAAGGAAAGTTGTTATTTCAATTAGGCTAACATGATCAAACAAAGGCACCAAAATAATTAGGTTATTATGTGTTCTAGAATCGAATGGAGATAAAAATGGGTGGTTCGTGTATGATAATAGTAGCATGGGGTAGACTCAACAAATGAATGTGTGTGTGATTATGATATAATCCTAAAGAGAGGTCCAAATTTGAATCACCGTGTGTGTGTGGTACCACGATGATTGAATCAAGGAGATTAAACATCCAAATAATGTGTGTATGCAAAAGTTGAGATTGAGTGCGATAAAAGTGAAGTCGACACCTTATCAAATGTTATGTGAACCATGTTTGAATCATATTTACACTTAAGGGTTTAGGAATTGCATGCATGAAACAAGGGGTCTAACATTAGGTTTAAAACTCTATTTAATGAGTTTCAAAACTAATGTTACAAGCTTTTTGCTTGTTCTAACTTTCTTTGAGCCTAGCTTCACAAATATTGGTCAAACCCTAAGTATGAAAAATATGTTCAAATCTCATTCAAAAAAGGAACAAACACTGGAAATAGTGTTCTAACCTTACTTATTATTTAACTTTGGATTCTTTTATATTCTTCCCATTATAAGCAAGGACTACCTATGTTAAAATGGACTATGAATGCATTTTAACCTTAATATTAAAAAATATATCATTACTAAAATTAGAAAATAATGTTAGTAGATAGATGGTGATGAAGAGGTGTTGAAAGAGACCATGGTGGAGCCCTCTGAGACCTCTATAAAATTCGATGAAAAAGAGATGTTAAAATAGTTTTGTTGTTCAAACGTTCATAAGACTATAATAAACTATAGTTCATATTTAAGAGCAAAGGTAATTTTAACTTTAATGAAATTTTATTCATATTTTTCTAAATAAAAATATAATGGGGATATTTGCACTATGAGGCATATAAAGCCAAACCTAACACATCCCAAAAATATGCATATATGCTTTTGATTTTTTTAAATAATATCTTTTAATATATATATATATACTCTAAAATAAAAACATTTGATATTCTTATTTATATATTATTTTTAAAAATAAAAAATATGTTTCACCCCATACAATACATAGCTATCACCTTCATAAGATTCTCATCTGGCTATATAAAATATGCATGAGATGACTGGTCCATCTCCTCTGAAACCCTAATCCTCATCCTCACAAAGTTTAGGGCCACAATAGCCATCATCCAACTCATTGTGCCAAAAACCTTCCCCACATTTTTCTTACTTAACCAATCTTCGTCTCTTCTTCTTACTTAATGCATGACAACCATTAAAGACATGGAGGCAAGATAAAACTTTGTTCAACTGAAGAGGAAGAAAAGCTAGAAGAGTAGGCATAAGTTTCATTTGGGACAATTTTCTCACTGCTCCTTAAAACAATTTTTTAATACAAAAATTAAAAATTGTACTAAAAAACTGCTTTATAAAACAATACGAAAACAACCTCAAACGAAGCCATAATCACAATCACATCACAAATTGCTTGAAACAAGTGCCAAAATATCATCAATGTAATTTTCTTCCCAAGCTTCCATTTTAAGTTTGGCGCCCCGCCCGTATCTCACCATATCATATGCCAAAATTCAATTTTACACGAAAAAAGTTTCAAGTATAGAGTGGTATGCATGTAAATCCCCCAAATTTGAAAACTTCACATAGAATCATAACCATATCCGCACAAAACAGAAACCATTTGAAAGTTTTTGTGCCTCATTAAAATTGCACTTCAAACTTGCAACCAAATCTTCTTTCAGCAATTTATACGTTAAATTTCAAATAACTTGCAATAGTATCCCTAAAAAATCAAGAATATCTTCACATGCAACAAAATCTTTCACTGATTATTTTGGATGAGCAAATTTCACAAATATAAGAATCATATGCTCTTTCAGAGAATTCATTTTTTCAATTCAATATCACATACAGATTCTTTGTTGCTTTCTAAAACAATTTTTTTGTATAAAAATTTCTTGGATTAGAAGTTCTTTACTAAAAATAAGTTTTATAAAGTAGCAAAAAAGCTGTCTCAAACGAAGTCTTAGATGGATGAATTAATGTTCATGAAAGCTATCATTAGCAAAAAAAACCCCAAACACAAACTTTCATCAAAAACTACTTCATAATAGAAAAATGATAGATTAAAAAGTATGAAAAATACAAAGAGCTTTATATTCTTTACTCACATCTTAATCATACTGGTATAGATACTTCAAAAAATATTGCAGTCAAAATTAAGTTACATTTCCACCATCACCAATATATGTTATTAAAAAGAACACTAAACCGCTTACCTGAAGAACAATGAGCAAAAAGAAAGGCAGAATAACGGATATAGTTGTTAGTTCAAGAGTTCTGATGGCCGAGGAGTATTAACAAAAGAAGCACTTTTATTAAAACCATGGAGCAATAAAATCCTCACAGCTTCTACTCCTCTTTGAAGAGTGAAGTCCATCTGCAGCCAAATTGTGTTACTTTCCTCGTTAGATAATATCAGAGAAGACTAAAGTTTAGTACAGAAATCAGGAGTAAACCTCTTCTCTTTCTTTCTTGGTGAAGGGTTTTAGAACAAAAACAGCAGGGTCCATTTTTCCTGGTGGCCTTCCAATGCCTTCACAGGTTCCAGCAAAAAAAAAACAATCACCTCCTTGTGAATCATTCGATTGAAAAAAAAAAATTAAAAGGGAACTTAAGATCCTATATTTGATCATAACTTCTGTTAAGCCCATTGACTAGAAAAATAAATGAATAAATGACAAAAATATGAATTTGATCATTATTTTTTAGGATGTGACTGATAAAATAATGAATATGATTAAATATTATTTGTTAACCTCCGTATTTATACCACAATCAATTCTAGTGAGTGCAAAGAGATTGGTGATTGACTAACGCGACATTGCAGGTAGTGAGTTCAACAAGCCTCAATCGCCGTCAAAGCCACCAAAACTTCGTCCGTTTGAGAAGATTGCGTTGGTGTGTTTAGGATGTTGAATTTACCTAAAGACCACTCAAATTCTACACGATCGAACAACAAAAATAAAGATCTACATAAGCAACATTGCATGAAATCACCAAAATCTCGTCCATTCACCAAATAAATTTCACTAACGCGTCTAAATAAATAAAATTACCTAGAAATGACACTCATATTGCATGGGTTCTCGTGCCAGTCAAAACGTAAAGTTTGCTCATGCGTGAGCTGATGATACATTTTGATATGCAAATTATTCACATCTTTTTGCTCTTTATAGATTATTAAATTAAATTATATATTATTTACACACAAACAATTAACAAATTTCATCTAATCCTATCATATATGGATGTCACATTAATCACTTAATTGGTAATTAAAAAATTTTAAAATAATCATCTAAATCTCAGCCACAATAACAAACCTGCTCCCCTTCTCTCAGCTTTGCACAACCAACTCACGCACGCATCTCCCATCCTAGGCTCATAACTCCGCTCCTCTCACCCCAATGCCCCCTATAACGCCCCAGCCACCTCACCATCTATATCCGCATTACACTTCCTCCAACCTAACCCGACCAAACTACGGCATTGGCTAAGCCTACAAACCACATGAACCTATGCCTACCCTCAAGCCAACCTACACAAATGCACGCCCAACTGTCGACTAACCCCCAGCCTAGGCTGATGTCCCACACCAAGTCTAATCACACTTCACCCGCCCTCTCAATTCAACCCAATCACCGCCTCCTCCATCTCCTCTCCCATCTTCCCAAGCCTCCAGGTTGTCCCTCTTCACAAAACACCTACAAATCAAGCCCAAGCCACCATCGCGCCATCAAAATCCCCAACTAGCCGCCTAAGCCTCTCTATCCCCTCTTCTATCTCTTTCCTTCCCTCTTTTTGTTTCTCTCCATCTACGCACACATATATAGAAGAAAGAGGAAAAAGAGACAAAAAGATTTAAATTCAAGAAAAAGAAAGAAAAAAATTCAAAAGGATTGTGTTTTTCCCGGCCACAATCTCTCCATCATCATTATCATTGCCACCTCGAGCATAAAGATACAAACTCACAATCTAAAAATTAATCATAAAATCTCGTTGGCGATGCATGCGGCGCAACGAGCAGAACTCGTATATACTTTTCTAAATGCAGTGGGAAAACATGTACAAGGTGAAAATGGGTAAGCCCTATAACATTTTTCTTAGCGTTCCAAAAACAATTTTATGTGCCTATACTCATCTTTCTTAACAACAACAACAACAACAAACCTTTATCCCACTATGTGCGTTCGGCTACATAAAATTTTTTCTCCATTGTGTCCTGTTAAGAGTCAAATTCTCATTTAAATCTAATAAAGAAATATCATTTCTAATATTTTTCTAACCAAATCTTTTTAGGTCTACCTTTAAACTTCTTGACATAGGCCAAATCTAATACATCTACTTTCCTAATAGATTCATCGGAAGGTCGTCGTTTTACATGACCAAACCATGAAAGGGGACTCTCTCTAATCTTATTTGTCACTAGAGCTACTCCAACCTTTTCACGGATATGCTCGTTTCGGATTTTATCGCTAAGAGTAAATCTGCCAATCCACCTAAGCATCTTCATCTCAGCAACACTTAACTTAATATTATGCTTCTCTTTTAATGGCCAACATTCTGCGCCATAAAGCATAGCAGGTCTCACCACCATCTTATAAAATTTTCCCTTAACTTTGAGTGATACTTCTCTATCACACAACAAACCCGAAGCATTCCTCCACTTCAACCATCCAACTTGAATTCTACTAATAATATCCCTATCTATTTCACCATCACACTGAACAATAGACCTAAGATATCTAAAACGAGTATATTTATTAATGACTTGATCGCTCAAAATCACAAACCCCCACCAGAACTAATTACTACTAAAAGTACACTCTATGTAATCAGTTTTAGATCTACTTAAACGAAAACAATTAGACTCTAAAGTTGACCTCCATAATTCGAGTTTACTTTCAACTCCCTCTCTAGTCTTATCAACAAGAAGAATATCATTAGCAAAAAGCATACAACAGGTTACATCCTCTTGCAAATGTCTAATAAGAACATCCATGACTAAAGCAAAAAAGATAAGAGCTTAAAGTTGATCCTTGATGTAATCTAACTAAAATAGGAAAATACTTTATCAAACCACCTTGTGTTTGAACACAAGTAATAACTCCCACATAAATATCCCTAATGACTTGAATATAAGCATTATTAACCACTTTTTTCCTAGAACTCTCCACATCACTTCTCTTGGAGCTTTATCATATGCTTTATCTAAATCAATAAATATCATATGTAGATCCTCCTTATTCTCTCAAAACTTCGTTATAAACCCTCTCAATAAATGAATAGCTTCCATAGAAGACCTACCCGGAATGAATCCAAATTGATTTTGAGAAACTTTAGCATCACATCCTAACCTATGCTCCATAACTCTCTCCCAAAGTTTTAAAGTATGACACATCAATTTAATTCCTCTTTAATTCGCACAATCTTGTGCATCATCTTTATTCTTAAAAATAAGAAAAAACCCACTCATTCTCCACTCATCTGGCATCTTTTTAGTCTTCAAAATAATATTAAAAAGTTTAGCAAGCCAAGAAATTCTTTCATCTCCTAAACATTTCCACACCTCTATTGGAATATCATCAAGTCCAATAGTTTTTCCATACTTCATTTTCTTTAAAGCCTCTCTAACTTTAGCTTTACTAATACACCGATAAAAATAAAAATCTCTATTTTCATTTAGAATGCTAAGGTAGCTAAAGTCAATCGTATTCTCACATTCTTCATTAAAAAGTTTAGTAAAATATCTCATCAACTTTTGTTGAATATCCTATTCTAAAATAAATAATTTTTTATCTTCATCCTTAATGCACTTTACTTGAACTAAATCCTTACTACTCATATCTTTTTGTTTGGCTAACTTATACATTTATCTTTCACCCTCTTTAGAATCTAATCTATTATATAAATCATTAAAAACTAAAATATTTGCATTGTAGATTGCTTTCTTAGACACCTTACAAGCCTCTTTATATCTTTGCCAATATTCAGAATTTTTATATCTAAACTAATTATTATAACAAAACTTCTTAATTTTGATCATTTCTTGTACATTTTGATTCCACCTATTATTTTTATTATTAGGAACTTTTCCTTTTAAAACTCCAAGCACATCCTTTGAAACATTCTTAATATTTACTAGCTACTTATTCCCACATAACATTTACTTCCTCAAGCATAAGCAAAATATTAAGAACTAAAATATTACACTCAAAAATATTTTTGGTAGAGTTCTTTAAATGCCCCAATCTAATCTTAGAACGTTTTACTATATTTTTTATATTGTGCTCCTTCATCTTAAAGTCCTAAACTAATAAGCGCTGTTGGATATATCAATTTTCACTCGAAATAACTTTACAATCTTTATAATCTAAATAATCTATTTTTCTTATAAGAAAATAATAAATATGAGTTTTAATATCAATTCTTATAAGTGATGAGATACTCATCTCTATCTTATCTTCCATTGGAGATACTCCAACCTTTTCACGTATATGTTTGTTTCATATCATGTCTTTAAGAGTAAAACCACTCATCCACCTGAGCATCCTTATCTCTGCAACACTTAACTTAATATTATGCTTCTCTTTTAATGTCCAACATTCTACACCATAATGCATTGCAAGTCTCACTACCATCTTAGAAAATTTTCCCTCAAGTTTGAGAGGGATTTTTCTATCACACAACAAGCCTGATGCATTCCTCCACTTCAATCATCCAACTTGAATTATACTAATAATATCCTAATCTATTTCACCATCACTCTAAACAATAAACCCAAGATATCTAAAACGACACTCTTATTAATGACTTGATTGCCCAAAGTCACAATTCCCCCACTATATGTATTATTATTAAAATTACACTCCATATATTCAATTTTAGATCTACTCAAACGAATGCTATTAGACTCTAAGGTTGACCTCCATAATTCAAGTTTACCTTCAACTCCCTCTCTATTCTTATCAACAAGAAGAACATCATCAGCAAAAAGCATACACCAGGGTACAACATCTTGCAAATGTCAAGTGAGAACATCCATGACTAAAGCAAAAAGATATGGGCTTAAGGCTGATCCTTGATGTAATCCAACTGAATAAGAAAAAACTTGGTCAAAACACAAGTAATAGCTCTTGCATGCATATCCTTAATGACTTGACTACAAGTATTATTAACCTCATCTTTATATAGAATTCTCCGTAGCACTTCTCTTGGAACTTTATCATATGCTTTCTCCAAATCAATAAAAATCATATGTAGATCCTCCTCATTCTCTCTATACTTCTCGATCAAACATCTCAATAAATATATAGCTTCCATCGTAGACCTACCTGACATGAATCCAATTTGATTTTGAAAAATATTAGTGTCACGCCGCAACCTATACTCCATAATTCTCTCCCATAGTTTTAAAGTATAACACATTAACTTAATTCCTCTATAATTCACACAATCTTGTGCGTCGTCTTTATTCTTAAAAATAAGAATCAACACACTTATCTGACACCTTTTTAGCCTTCAAGATAATATTAAAAAGTTTAATGAGCCAAGAAATTCCTTCATCTCCTAAGCATTTCCACAAGTCTATTAGAATATCATCAACTCCAACTTTTCCACACTTCATTTTCTTTAAAGTCTCTTTAATTTCGATTTTACTAATGCGCTGGTAAAAACAAAAAATTTATTTTCATTTGGAGTGTTAAGGTCACTAAAGTCAATCGCATTCTCATAATCTTTATTGAAAATCTTAGCAAAATATCTCATCCACCTTTGTTGAATATACTCTTATAATAAAGTAGTTTTTTATCTTCATCCTTAATACACTTCACTTGAACTAAATCTTAACAACTCCTAAATCTTTGTTTAGCAAACTTATACATATATCTTTCGCATTCACCCTCCTTAGTATCTAATTTATTATATAAATCATTAAAAGCTAAAATCTTTACATTTCATATTGTTTTCTTAGACTCCTTGCGAGACTCTTTATATATTTTCCAATTATCAGAATTTTTACAGCTAAATCCATTTTTATGACAAATCTTTTATTTTTTATCTTTTCTTTGATATTTTGATTCAGCCACCAACTATTTTTACTATTAGTTGCTTTTCAACTAATAAAATAAAATTATTTAGATCCTTGATGAAAAAAATAAATATCAATCAAAAGGATTAATGCTCAAAATCAAAATTTACGTTGCAAGTACAAACATTTGTTTAAGTGATTTAAATGTCACCCCTATAATGCAATTTTTAATAATAAATCTCAATAGTAGGGGACCTTATTTTCAAAATGTCATAACACAATTCTTTATTAGTAACCGATAAAGTTAACAATATTCAATTGACAAAAAATAATAATATTAAAAAAAACTCAAATATTAGTCGTGTTGAAAGAAAATCTAAACAGGAAGAGATAACTTGATTTTTAGAATGCCTCTAAATTTCAAGTAGTTACTCAAGGCTTAAATAATAATAAAATTTCTAATTTAAAATATTCAAATGGAATTAATCTTCTAAAACTTAAAGCAAAATCTATTTATCCTCCACAACCCTTTGTCATGAGTGATGAATTTGTGGCTAACTTTAACTCACAAAGAATAACTATCTTGTTAAGAATATCACTAAGATTCATTCTCAAACTATCTCTCACAAGTACAGATATAACACATATCCTATAACTAGTGATTTTGTTGCCAAGTAACACTACAAGTAAAAATGGCTATGAGCGGAGCCCTCTAGTTCGATGATACGGTTATGGCTCCAAGCAGTGCTTCATTTACACGAGCAGCAACACCCGGACCTAGGAAGCCCTAGAACGGCCGGTCCACGCAATTCCAGCTAAGGAGGAGGGAGCAGATACAGGAGAGGGGGAGCCGATTATGGAGCTCGTGCCCAGCAGGAAGTTAATACAATATATTATGAGAGGGTCAATGATAGGAAATACTTGATTTCAAGTATTCCCTAATCGCTTTAGCAACAAATCACGAAGCAAACTGCTATCCACAGCAGGAAATCAGCTCAAAAACAGTGGAAAAAGAGGGAAAAACTGTAGAAGATGAGGAGAAAAGACTTGTATTTCACTAGAAGACAATGAAAATAGCAAAGATACAATTTGTTCTTCAATTCGAGAGGAAGAACGTACTCTCCAAAGTCTCCGGCGAAGCCAAGAGCCAAAAGCAAAACCTAGATCTCAAAGAGAAAACTCAAATTCAAGATCCCCCTAATTTTCCCCCCCAACTCCTAATTATACAGAATTAATCATAAAGGACAATAAAGGACAATCATAAACTTCCTAAAACAGCCTCACACGTTCAAAATTTCCCTCCTAACTTTCCCCCTCAAGCCCCACGCGGATCGCGCCTTCCGCCCGCCCCTTCCGTCTCCGCCTCGAATAGAATTGGACCGGTCCCTGTTGGACTGGTCCAACCGGCCCAGGATGGGCCGGTCTAACATTACCGCCCTCCCAAAGAATCACCTTGTCCTCAAGGTGAAAATCTGGAAACTGCTGTTTCGCCATCTCGTATGGCTCCCACGTGGCCTCGTAGTCAGGAAGGTTCTTCCACTAGATCAACACTTCCTTAGTTCCCTCTTCTTTCTGGCGAACACCCCTCAGCTCCAAAGGTTCCAGGATCACCTCTAACTCCTCTGTAAGTGTCGGCGGTAGCTCGGGAATGGCGATGTGATCACCAATGACCCTTCTCAGCTATGAGACGTGAAAAACCGGGTGTATAGTTGCCGATTGGGGTAATTTTAGTCGATATGCTACTGCTCCGATCTTTTCTATCACTTCATAAGGACCAAAGTACCTTGGAGCTAGCTTTTCATTTCTCCTGTTGGCGACTGTCTTCTGCCTGTATGGGCGGAGCTTCAAAAACACCTTATCCCCTGCCTCAAAATGGATATCTTTTCTATGCCCATCCGCTTGTTTCTTCATGATTTGCTGCGCCCTCAGTAAGTGCCTTTTTAACTCCTCTAACACTCGGTCCCTCTCCTCCAAGTACTCCTCTATTGATGAAACAGGAGTACTACTGCTCCCAAAGTGTACCAAGTGAGGGGGATCCCGTCCGTACAACACTTTGAATGGGGTCATTTGTGAAGCCGAGTGAAATGATGTGTTGTACCAGTATTCAGCCCAGGATAGCCACTTCGCCCATAGCTTTGGTGTCTTTGAAACAAAGCATCTGAGGTACGTCTCCAAGCTCCTGTTGACTACTTCCGTCTGGCCATCCGTCTGTGGGTGGTAGGTTGTACTTCTCTTGAGCACTGTTCCCTGCAATCGGAATAGCTCCTTCCAGAAATGACTGAGGAACACCTTGTCCCTATCTGATACGATCGCCTCTGGCACCCCATGTAATCTGATCACTTCTCTGATAAAGGCTGATGCTACTGTTACTGCGGTGTAGGGATGTCGGAGGGGAATGAAATGGGCATACTTGCTCAACCTGTCCACCACTACTAAGATCACTGTGAATCCCTCTGAACGGGGCAGCCCATCTATGAAATCCATAGAGATCTCCTCCCATACTCTACCCGGCAAAGCTAAAGGCTGTAGTAATCCTCCTAGTGACATGGCTAAGTACTTACTCCTTTGACAGACCTCACATCTGGCTACCATCTCCTCTACATCTTTATGCATCCCCTTCCAGTACAACTCCCCAGCTAGCCTCCTGTATGTCTTTTGTACGCCTGAATGACCCCCTATTGCACTCCCATGAAACTCCTGGAGTAGGTTTGGGATGTGGATAGACGTCCGAGGCATCACAAACCTCCCCTGATACAGCAGCTTGTCTCCCTCCATGGAGTATCCCGGGTGGCTATCTGGTTCCTTCAGTAACTCTATCCTGATCTTTCCCAAACTCTCATCTCTAGCGCTTTCTTCTCTGATGGCCTCCCAGTCAAGCATCCAGGGCACGGATAGAGCAACTGTCTGCAATTCCTCCATACATCTGGATAGGGCATCGGCCGCCTTGTTCTCCACCCCCGGCCTGTACTGGATCTCAAAATCATACCCCAGTAACTTGGACAACCACCTCTGATGCTCTTCCGTTACCATCCGCTGTTCTAAGAGAAATTTCAGGCTCCGCTGATCAGTCCTGACAACGAAGTGTCTTCCCAGTAGGTAAGGCCGCCACTTCTGAATGGCCAACACGATGGCCATCAATTCCCTCTCATATACTGATTTCATCCTTGCTCGAGCAGTCAATACCTGGTTGAAATAAGCGACGGGTCTCCGATTCTGCATAAGTACTGCACCCAATCCGTATCCCGATGCATCGGTCTCCACGATGAAAGTCTGAGCAAAATCCGGAAAAGCTAGGACCGGCACTGTAGTCATTGCCTTCTTCAGGCTCTCGAACGCGGATGTGGCTGCTTCTCCCCACAGGAAGCCATCCTTCTTCAATTGCTCCGTAAGTGGCCATGCTATGGTGCTATATCCCTTTACAAATCTTCTGTAATACCCTGTCAATCCCAGAAATCCTCTCAGCGCCTTCAGATTCTTTGGTAGTGGCCACTTTAGCATTGCCTCAATTTTGGAGTGATCAGCTGCCACCCCTTCCTTGGACACCACATGACCCAAGTACTCTACACTGGCTTGTGCAAAGCAGCATTTTTTTAAATTTGCCCTCAACTGGTGCTCCTGCAATACCTCTAACACTTTCTTCAAGTGTTCCCAATGTTCGACCTCTGATTTGCTGTATATCAGGATGTCATCAAAAAATACTAACACAAACCGTCTGAGATAAGGTTTGAAGACCTTATTCATCAGGGCCTGGAAAGTAGCAGGTGCATTGGTGAGGCCAAAGGGCATCACCAAGAACTCATAGTGCCCTTCATGAGTTCTAAAAGCTGTTTTGGAAACATCTTCCTTCTTCATTCGAATCTGGTGGTAGCCCGATTTCAAATCTATCTTGTTGAAAATCACAGTCCCACTTAATTCATCCAAGAGCTCATCGATGACTGGTATAGGAAACTTATCAGGTACAGTCTCCTTGTTGAGTGCTCTGTAATCTATACAAAAACGCCATCTGTCGTCCTTCTTTTTCACCAACAGAACGGGACTAGAGAAAGGGCTGATGCTGGGTCTGATGATCTCTGCCTCCAGCATCTCTCTGATCAACCGTTCAATTTCATCCTTCTAGAACTGAGGGTAGCGGTAAGGACGTACACTGATGGGTGATACTCCCTCCCTCAACACAATAGCATGCTCATGCTCCCTCTGTGGTGGTAATCCCTGAGGCGGCTGAAACACCTCTTGGAACTGTTGAATCAACGGCTGAACGGAGAGGGGTATAGCTCCTTCCTCCTCCACTCCTGCCCCCTCCAAACTATGCAATTCCACCAGGTAGCCTCCTCCCTCCTGCTGAATGGTTCGGATTAGGGATTTGAGAGAAACCCCAGCCTTGGTCAACCCAGCGTCTCCTTGAATCGTTCTCCTTCTCTCCCCTATCACAAGTTCCATCCTCAAAGTCCCCCAATTAATCTTCGTCTCCCCCAATGTACGCAGCCACTTCATCCCTAGGATGACGTCAGTACTCCCCAATTTCAAAGGAAGGAAATCTTCCTTCACCTGGATTCCCTGAATCTTTAGCACCACCTCTCTACAAACTCCCCTACCCATTTCCACCTTTCCCGTGCCCATCATCACCCCATAGCCACCTGTGTCCACTAGCTCCATCCCTAGCGACTCCACTATCTGGGTGGAAATGAAATTATGGGTTGCCCCACTATCGATCAATACCACCACCTCCCGGTCAGCTATCTCTCCTCTCACCTTCATAGTGTGACTCGGAGTGAATCCCACTACAGAGTTCAGAGAGACTTCTGCTACATCCAGATGCAGCTTCTCATCCTCCTCCACCTCGGGGTCATTTCCACCTCTCTCTACGTCTTCCTCATCTTCACAAACGAGGAGAACCTGAAGAGATCGATCCTTGCACTTATGCTCCGGCATGTACTTCTCATCGCATCTGAAGCACAACCCTTTTGCTCTTTTGTCCTGCATTTCTTTGTCGGTCAACCTTTTGAACTGTCCCCCATTTCCTCCTCCACCAGATTTCTCCTTGGGCACCTCCCTCTGGTTCCCTGGGGCTACCCCTTTTGAGGGTAATACAGCAGTAGTCATTTTGTATGATCCTCCTGAGTAGTTGCCTCTAGCTCCTCTCTCTGATCTCTTCTAATCTTCCACCAGTTGTGCAAGCTCCATGGCCTTGCCCAAGTTCCTTGGCTCCAGCACTCTGACAGCTGTTCTTATCTCCGGTTTGAGCCCCTTCATGAAATTCCCCTCCAGGGCCGATTCAAAGATGTGATCCAGACGGCTAGCCAAGTACTCGAATCTGTCCCGGTAGTCGGCCACGGTCCCCTCCTGAGTCAGAGCAAAGAACTGTTCATAGAAGTCTCCTCCCCCATCGACTCGGAAACGTTCTAATAAACAATCCTTGAACTCTCTCCAGTTCCTGATAGGCTCTCTCCTGTCTCGCCATTGATACCATGCCAACGCCTTCCCTTCCAGACACAATCCTGCCGCCGTCAGCTTCTCATCATCTGTCAACCCGTTGACAGCAAAGTAACGCTCCACCTTGTAGATCCAGCCATGGCCATCTTCCCCCTCAAAGATGGGCATCTTCAACTTCCTCACCTTCGGATCCCTTCTGTTACCCCGGTAATCTCCATAACCTCCCATTCCTCGAAGATTCCCCAAGTGTCCCGGTCCTCCCTCCGACGTTGGTATCCGAGTCCATCGTCATAATCCCCTCTTCCCCTTTCAAAATCAGCACCTCGACGCTGATATTCTTCTCTTCTTTCGCCAAAATCTGCACTTCCTTCATATTCTCCCCTCCGGCCTTCAAAATCCACCCCTTGATGCTGAAAATCAGCACCTCGACGCTGAAAATCAGCACCTCGACGCTGAAAATCAGCACCTCGACGCTGAAAATCAGCACCTCGACGGTCGTTTCCCAAGCTCATCTCCTCTCTAGACAGTGGCTCTAAAGGTGGCATGTCGTCGTCTCCCTCAAGGATCTCCACAGCCGGATTCCTCCTCCCCCGAAGCGGGTTCGGATTTCCTCCTACGCCATGGTCGCCGACAGTCTCTCTTGCTTCCGACGCCGTCGGATTAGTCTTCATCTCAAGTAATTTCTTCATCATCTCTTCCATAGCCGCGAACCTCCCTTCCAACCTGTCATTGTTGGTGGAGATCTCCATGAACTTTCCTTCCAGATCTGTCTTCAGTTGTCCGAACTCGCCTTCTAATACTTCCACCTTCTTTCCGGCCATCTTTCTTCTAACGGATCCCACAAAATCTTCTTCCGGCAAGGAAAAACTTGCTGAAATTTCAGAATTTCAGCCGCCGGTGGTCCCGAATCGATGCTCTGATACCAATTTGATAGGAAATACTTGATTTCAAGTATTCCCTAATCGCTTTAGCAACAAATCACGAAGCAAACTGCTGTCCACAGCAGGAAATCAGCTCAAAAACAGTGGAAAAAGAGGGAAAAACTGTAGAAAATGAGGAGAAAAGGCTTGTATTTCACTAGAAGACAATGAAAATAGCAAAGATACAATTTGTTCTTCAATTCGAGAGGAAGAACGTACTCTCCAAAGTCTCCGGCGAAGCCAAGAGCCAAAAGCAAAACCTAGATCTCAAAGAGAAAACTCAAATTCAAGATCCCCCTAATTTTCCCCCCCAACTCCTAATTATACAGAATTAATCATAAAGGACAATAAAGGACAATCATAAACTTCCTAAAACAGCCTCACACGTTCAAAATTTCCCTCCTAACTTTCCCCCTCAAACCCCACGCGGATCGCGCCTTCCGCCCGCCCCTTCCGTCTCCGCCTCGAATAGAATTGGACTGGTCCCTGTTGGACCGGTCCAACCAGCCCAGGATGGGCCAGTCTAACAGTCAATTAGGTCAAAAATTTCCTAATTGAAATTCAAATAGGAGGGGGTAAATTTATTAGGAATGTGGCTTCTTTATGAGGGAAGATTATGAGGGCTAATTTAAAGCTAAGATTAGGGTTTCTTTGGTTTCATGTAGAATTTTGTATTTGAGTGCTGAAGTTTTTCTTGTGTGAGGGATCCTAGCGGCGTCTAGGATTTGGTAGAGAAGATCCTCCTCTCGAAAGAGGATCAATTGTATCTTTCATATTTTTATTTGCTTTCCTAGCAATACAAATCTGTTTTGTTCGTCAAATCTCATTGAGTTTCTTGTTGTTTTTTATACTAAGATGTATCATTGGATCGACTACCTCCTCTAACTAAGCAGATTAGAGACTAGGAACCATAACTTGAGACGACGAAACCATAGGATATTGAATGATTCGTCATCAACCTCCCTACCATCCACTTTAAGTACAAGGTGATAAATTTAAAAATCATATATTAAACTAACTATTATTATACGCATGCTATTTAATGTATAATGACTATCTTTAATCGAAGGTGTTTTCCCATTACTAGGATGGATAATTAATCATAGGAGCTTATGCTTATTGAAAATCTAAACTCAAATCATAATTTCTCGTAAAATAAGGGCAAAAACCTCTGAGTAGTGTTTTATCTTAAATTTAATCTATCATCTAAAAATCTAACTTGGCACATCTAACAAAACTCTGCTTAATGTGAGAGATCAGCGTGCGATTTTTTGTAGCCCATATTGTTTTAAATGTGATTAGTAAAATAATGAATTTGATTACTGAAAGTCTGAATGCAGACTAGTTGTTGAACAAATTAACTAGTGTGCTTTGAGTAATCAGATTAATTATTTTAATAATCTCATTCAAACTTTAAATAATCAGATTCAGTATTATAGTGATCACATTCAAATCAAAACAATAATCAAATCCATTATGTCAATAACTACATACAAACAACAATGTCAACTTCAACGTTTGGATTTTTTTTATTTTTTTTTTAATTTTGAGCCAATGTACTTCAGAAAATTTGTTGGCCAATCATAGGACCTTTGAGCAGTCCATCAAAATAAAGAAGATTAAAAGTTCAGACTCACCTATTCTTAGACGTGGAAAGTCTTGACTTCCCTTTAGATGGTTAATCACACTTCTCATTCTACAAGAAAAAACATTTAAGTATAATTAAGTCATTAGTAAACAAGGTTTTTCTTCATTACTTTGTGCGAAAGGAGACTTTTTAAAGGAGACGTGTTCTGTTGAAAATAATCTTGCAATACAAAGTTGCATTCGTTGGTTAGTGATTATAGCTTCTTAAAATGCTTTATCATCATACATTATTAACTTCGATAAAGAAACAGCATTGAAAAGCAGGAAAAACGGAGAACAAAACATTATATGCCACATTGCAGAATGATAAACATTTTGATGAAAAATACACTTGCAATAAATTAATTAGGATCAATTAATAGGCATAAAAGTATTGCATTAAGATCCCAGGCTAAAATGACGATGTATAAAAGGATATTGGCCTAAGAGCTAAAAAAGAGAGCCATTCACCACAGAAATATGTTCTTTAAAAAATTTTAAAAAGAATTTTCTTTATCCAAGGACGAAACCATCAAGGCTTAAAACTTTGATTAGGGCATTGGGCTTCCCTACGCATTTCAGCCTTCATAGTTTCAACAGTATCAAGGGTTTTGGTGTCCGGTTTTGTTCTGTTGTACTTAAAATGTTTTAATATATTGTCTAATTTTGTATAGTTTTTAAAGTTAAAATGTCATATCATAATCTATATTTGAATGGTATATATATGAGTGTACAACAGTATTGCATTACCATATATCAATGCCATAAGCCTGTATATTCTATGTAGACAAGTATATATAGCAATATTTATATCAATACAATAAAAGATTGGTTTTTTTAAAGGGCGGTTTACTTGGTGGTTGGTATATGTTCCCAAGCCATGAAATCGGGGTTCAAACCTCAACTTCAACTTCAGAATTTTGTCATCTTAATTTAACTGAAAGGCCAAATTGGAGGCATACCCAACATCCACGGCTCCAACTGGCCTGCAACTATTGCTCTTGCAGTTAAGTAAGGTTTGCTTGATCTTGCAAGCCCACACTCCGACCCATAGCAACCCACACCCATTACTAATTTAAGATAAAAATTTAACAATGGAAGTAAACGCCCATAATTCATTTAATCTGCAATTAATGGTAATCATCCTCTCCAATGCTGCTCCTGCCTCATGCCAAGCAAGAGGTATGCTAATGCTCCATTCAGCTTCATGTGGGGCGCGCTCTCAAGCTTATAGCCCTTGTCACTCATGCATGGGTGATCGTGCCTCCTTTGCTCCATCGTCATGTACCTTCCACCCATGTGACCACACACAAAGCTTTTGTGCTCTGCTAGTAGCCCTCGGGCCTGTTCGAGCAAGGCTTATATCCGCGATTCTTCCCTAGAACTATCGCCTCCAAGCTCCTAATCACACAACACATTTATTTTCTCTCACACAACTTCTTAGCTCCCTAAACCCTAACCCTGACGAATCACTGTACAGTTCCCTGACTCTTTCGTTGCTTTCTCAGCGAGTACATTAGGCCTACTTGGTCATCACCAATAATCTTTTGATCACCAACTCCTCTGGGCATCAACGTCTTAGGCCTGCATTGAGGATGGCATCCTTGACTTTTTCACTAGCCAGATATTTCTCACCTCAAACAAATTCGTTGTAGCTAGCATCAGTATTTCCAATGTCACTTTCTTATAACCGTTAGATCTTCATGTCATCCACTCATGAATCAAACTCTCCTCATCCCCCTGCACCAGATGAGCGGAGTGATCAATCACTTCCATCACCTTCATCTCAATATAAGCAAACCTCTACTTCTCAAGGAAAACTAAACCTTTTTAACCAAAAATGAGATTTGAGAGCTTTTTAGTCTCCACAATTTTTATTATAGGCGAATTTTCTTTTGGCCGCCCAAATACAAAAATCATGCGCAAATTCATGTCAAACTTGCACTTAGTTGGAGACTTCTCTGTTGGGCTCATTGAACATCATCATATCATTACAAGCGCACTACACCATACTCTTTTCACAGTGATCTTACCATGTCAGTGGATACCCGATAAATGCTAAAATATTCCTTTCACTTTGATTATTCCAACTAACCACCTAATACTCCTATTTGGGTTGCATTTCCTCATATTTGTTTATATTATTTTCAACCAATCCACCTTATACACATTTGACTCTATTTTTGATAAACCTTTGCCAGTAAATTCTTCAATAGCTAATCTCTCTCAATTATTAGTGGCAAGAAGTCCGATTGAATTGGGTGTCTCTATTCCTTTTGAAAGGAGGTGCGGATTGATCCTCTTCTTGTGGATATTAGCAGAAGGAACTCCTTCATATTGTTCTTCTTATAAGATTTTTGGGTACAACTATTCTAAATGTCTTAAGGCTCAACTGAAATTAAGGAAACCGAACATCCAAACACAAGGGGAGCACATTAATGATCAGATTTAAACTTTTAACAAGATAGATGCAATTCCTCCTACTTCATATGAATATGCACTCAAAATATGATACCAACTTTAGACCTTTCAATGGATTCAGAACCATCAATGTTGCCCCGATTAGGCCCACAGAAACAAATCACATGAGCTCGTGCAAGCATGAACATTGATCATTATCTTCCTAATATAGTTCCCCTCATCTTATTATTAAAGAAGCCGATGATCATATTTTAGAGTAGTCTTATGATTATGATGGGATTATGCAGAATATTAACGCTCTTGTGGATAGGAGATTTTAAATCTTATTTATCAAGCAAGAAAAGAATATATTGTCACCAAGATTCAGCAAGCTTCAACAAAATATTTTTAATGATCTCTCCTTCAATTGAAGGATTTTGCATCATGGCCTCATGTTATGACACTTTTGTTTTTACTTTTTTTCTCTGGCAATTCTTCATAACTGCCTCTTGGAGTACTCATTTCATTTACTGCCTATAAAAGTATATGATTTAAAGAGAAAAATGGAAACAAACATCTAAAGATTAAGAAGAAAGTGGAGGCTTCATAACCACTGCCAGTAAGGAGAGAACTGAGAATGTATTTTCAACATAGATATATCATCACCAAAACCACCTTTCCAACCCCAAGCTCATATGAAAAAAAGATGAGGGCTGATGTTAGATCGACAACTAATCATGATATTTATGACAAAATTTTATGAAATAAATTTAAATTTGATTTCTGCTAAGTCAAACTAAAATGTTTGGATGAAGATGAAACACCACCAATAGAAGCAACCAATGCCGATTATTTTGGGTTGGCATGATTATTCTGGGTTGTCCTATCACCATAAAAATATATATACCGATTGATACCCACAATCATAATAAGATAGCAATAGTAGTGCGTAGCACCAACTTTTTCCTTATGGAGAGAAACTTCTTTTTTATAGGAAATTTGTAAAATAATTCCCTAAAATATCCCTGGGCTTCAGTAGCTCAAGACATTTAGTTCATCATCAAATCAATCCCAGTTTGACATGGAAACTAAGTTCAATCTTTGAAGGGGAAATTCGGAATCAGACACAGGTAATAAGTAATACGAGCTTATACATTACAGTGAAGAAGTTGATCAAATAAAATGATGACAACCCTGAATATTCATTGAAAAGCTTATGTAACTTATACTGGCTGAGCCAGAAGATGGCAGAAAATTATCATAGGTAACTATGTTACACCGATACGGATACGAGGACACGGATACGACACGATACGGATACGGGATACATCAATTCTTAAAAATACAAGATACTGGTATGGCACGGACACAACATTATAATTTATAAATCATACATAAAAATTAAGAAAGTAATCAAAACATAATATTTAAAATTACAAAAAAAAAATGAAAGTAACATCATTTGTAGATTATAATATCAATATAAAAGTAAGTATTAAATGTCTAGTACAACAACAAAAGCATAAACATAAATTATCTAGCACATGAAGTTTCAAGTATTCAATAGAGTAATGATATGATTAGCTTCTTCAGTTGTTTGTCTTTGAACTTCTATATCATCTTCAATAAATATCATCGCTTCTAATTCAGTTGTTTGTCTTTGAACGTATATATATACAGCTCTCATCTACTGATCATATACACTGCTGTAATAGAATTACTTGAATACAGAGATGTAATTCCATACAGGTCTATCTGCATTTCGGTTCCTCTGTTCTGTTTCCTATTAATTTATCTTCAGCTACTTTATTATTTATACCTTTCTACAAGAGAACCATGCCTTGTAAACGAAGAGTTTCACATCATTTGACAGCAAATATATACCAAGGAAAAAATGCTAAAGCGATTTCCTTAGCCTACAGACTGCCACAAAAACCACACCGTATGGCACTCAGTTGCCATTTTGCAATGCAATCACTTATTTGCAGGTTTCTTTTTATGCGCCAAAGCATGAAAGTTTCCTCATTTAGGAAAAAAGTGAAAGACTCAATTGCTTAAAAATGATATGTTTTACAGCAAGAGATTACCAAAAATTAGGGGCTACGTGTCACATTTCCAACTGTCAGCATATTTTCCAAGGAAAGCCATACAGAATTGTCCTTAGCTAGTATGGTAAGTATTGTACAACAGCTTAATGATGTTGCTAGAAGATTCGTAACAGCATAGGGAAACAGAATAATGTGTGATGATGAGCACAAGCATGGAAAGAAACAAGTTCATAGGGAAACAGAAGCTTACCCATTCTGTCCTCCATGCCCACCTTTTGGTAATAGCCTCAACTTTGCAAAAGGTAAATCTAGATCATCATACATCTGATGCAGAATCATAAATTAGATAAATCTAGCCATAATTTCTTTGATTATTGGATGAATGAGGGAATCAAAATGATGCTGTAGTACCAGGAGTACTTGATTCAGTGGTATTTTGAAATATGAAACAAGTGATCCAACCTTCATAAAAAATTTCAATATAACATTATATTATAAAATAAATTACATATTGAAATAAATAAATAAAAAGTTACTAAATAACTAATACTTACAGACTCACCACTTAAATTCATAAAAGTTTGTGGTTTAGCAAGCATGACAGGAACATCTCCAATGCAACCTACATATAGAAAAAAAAGCACATCTATGAACTTTCTAAGAATTTTTGTGAACGGTAATTAGAAAATTATCCTATATAATATCAAAAATTATGATTTCGGGAAAAAAACTAAAAAACCACTTGGGACATGCTTTCTCAGCTGCTCACTCTCAAATAATCTGAAAAGTGACCATTTTGATTTCTAGGAAACAAGTGCGGAAATTGATGGCTGAAATTGAAGTTTCAGCATTATAGAATAGAAGATAGAGAAGATCTTGTGGACAAAACACCTAAATAGCCTTTAGATTGATGAAATACAAATGAAGACAAACAAGATATAATAGATCCTCTATTGGAGAGGAAGATCCGACTCTCCCAAATCTCTAGACACCGCTAGAGCCCAAACAAGAACTAAGAACCAGAAAATTTCAGCAAAAAATAGAGATGAAAACCAAACCCTAGCCACCAAAACATACTTAAGCATACAATAATTAGGTAAATCCCAAAATAGCCCTTTCTATTTGAATTTTCCCTCCTAAATTCCCCCTTAATTCCCTCTAATTAAGCTTGTGAACTCCATTATCAAGGGGCGGAAGAGATTGTCGGGGGAACTTCCCCTATTCCGCCTCCTGTAAATCTGGACCAGTCCAGGAATCGGTCTATCAATACTCCCCTTCCAAAGAGCCACGTTGTCCTCAAGGTAGGAGGAAAACTGATGCTTCACCCTCTCATATAGCTGTCAAGTGGCATCATAGTCAGGTAAGTTCTTTTACTTAATGAACACTTTTTTGGGCTCTCCCTCTACCTGATGTACCCCTTTAAGCTTCAGTTGTTCCATAACCACCACCACATCTTGTGTCAGCATCTCTGATAATTCTGAACTAGTTGCATGATCCCCCACAACTCTCCTCAACTGTAATATGTGGAACACTAGGTGTATGGAAGTAGTTGGGGGTAACTTTAAGCGATAAGCCACAGCTCCAATCCTCTCCAAGTGGGGAGGGTATCTTCCGTACAGCACTTTGAAGGGAGTCATCTGGGAGGCTGAGTGGTATGAAGTGTTATACTAGTATTATGCCCAAGCCAACCACTTGGCTCATACCCTAAATGTTTTTGAAGCAAAACACTGCAGGTATGTCTCCAAGCTCATGTTCACCGCTTCTAACTACCCGTATGTCTGGGGTTGGCAAGCAATGCTTATCTTTAGCACTATCCCTTTTAGCATGAACACCTCCCTCCAAAAATGATGGAGTAATACCTTATCTATGTCATATACTATAGATTATGTTATCCCATGTAACCTAACCACCTCCCTGATGAGTGCAGTCACTACTGTCACTGTTGTATAAAGATGTCGTAGGGGGGACTAAGTGAGTGTACTTGTTCAATCTATTAACTACCACCAGAATCACTGTAAACCCTTCAGAGTGAGGAAACCCATCAATAAAGTCAATGGTGACCTCCTCCCGCACTTTGTCTGGAAGAGGTAGTGGTTGAAATAATCACCCAGGATCCATAGTCATATACTTGTTCCGCTAACACACCTCACATCGAGCCACCATCTCTTTAACATTCTTATGCACCCCCTTCCAATATAGCTTCATTGTCAGCCTCCTGTATGTCTTCTGAACACCCGAGTGACCCCCAACCGTGCTCCCGTGGAACGCTTTCAATAGCTGTAGGATATGAACTGAGGTCTGAGGCATCACAAACCTCCCCTGGTATAGCAATCTCTCCCCCTCTAGAAATTAGCCTGAGTGACTATTCTCTTCCTTCAGAAGATATGCTCTAATTTTTTCCAACTCCTCATCATGCATACTATCCTCCTTAATAGCTCCCAAATCGAACATTAGTGGTATCAACATAGCCAACTCCTGGAGCTCCCCCATGCATCTAGACAAATCATCTGTTGCCTTGTTCTTCAATCCTGACATATAATGAATCTCAAAATTATAGTCTAATAGCCTTGACAACCATCTTTAATGCTCCTCTATCACCATTCTCTGCTCCAAAAAGGAACTTCAAGCTCATATAGTCTGTCCTGACAATAAAATGCCGACCCAGCAAGTATGGTCACCACTTCTGAATGGCTAACACAATGGCCATCAATTCTCTCTCATAGATTGACTTCAATCTTGCTCTAGTTGTCAGCATCTGGCTGAAGTAGGCTATGGGTCTGTGATTCTGCATGAGCACGGCCCCCAACCCATATCCTGATGCATCTATCTCCACCACAAAAACCTGACTAGAATCTGGTAGGACCAAAATTGGTATTGTGGTCATGGCTTTCTTCAATCTTCAAAGGCTTGTGTAGTTGTCTCTCTCCACAAAAAGCTATCATTTTTTAATTGCTTTGTTAACATCTAGGCCATGGTGTTATATCCTCTCACAGATCTCCTATAGTACTCCGTCAAACATAGGAAGCCCCTCAGCTCTCTCAGATTCTTAGATAGAGGCCATTTCTAACAATCTTAGCATGATCTGCAGTCGCCCCCTCCTGAGAGACTACGATGCTCCTGTAATACTTCAAAGACCACCCTTACATGCTCCAAGTGCTCCCCTATCGATCTGTTGTACACCAGCATGTCATCAAAGAAAACCTATACAAACTTCCGGATATATGGTTTGAAACATCCTATTCATGAGCAACTGGAAAATGGCAAGGGCGATTGTAAGTCCGAACGGCATTACTAAGAACTCGTAATGCCCCTTATGTGTCCTGAAAAGCAGTCTTTCGGACATCCTCCTCCCTCATCATGATTTGATGGTAGCCAAACTTCAAATCCACCTTGGTGAACACCATTGCTCCACACAACTCATCCATTAGCTTATCGACCACCGATATGAGAAACTTGTCCGACGTAGTTTCCTTATTCACTCGATAATCCACGCAGAATCTCTAGCTCTTGTCCTTCTTGACCGACAAGATTGGGCTAAAAAAGGGACTCACATTTGGTCTGATGATCTTCACCTCCAACATCTTCAGGATTAGCTTCTCAATCTCATCCTTTTGAATCTACGGGTAACGGTATGGTCGGACATTAATCGATAACACCCCCTCCCTTAGGTTGATGGCATGCTCCTGCTCCCTCGGTGATGGTAAGCCTTGAGGTGGCCAAAAGATCTCACTAAACTACTGTATAAGTGGTTGTACAGAACAAGGAATGTCCCCCCTTCCTCTAGTCTAATCCACTCTAAGCTCTACAATTTCATTAGAAATCCTCCTCGTACCTCTATATGGTCCTAACCATGATTTTGAGATTCACCAAGGCCTTGGACAACCCTTTATCTCCCTGAATCACTATTCTTCTTCCTTCCAACACTAACTCGATCATTAGTGCTCCCTAATTGACATTGGTATCTCCTAAGATCTGCAGCCACTTCATCCCCAAGATGACATTAGTGCTTCCTAACTCCAATAGGAGAAAATCCTCCCTCACCTAAACCCCCCTGTATAATAAACACAACTCCCCTACACACTTCTCTACCCATCTCCTCCTTCCCAGTGTCCATCATCATCACATAGGCTCCGGTGTCCACTAATTTCACCCCCAATTTGTCAACTGCCTTATTGGAGATAAAATTGTGGGTAGCCCCACTATCGATCAGCACCACCACCTCGTTGTTTTCTATTTCATCTTTCACTTTCATGGTATGATTCAGGGTGAAACCCACCATTGAGTTTAAGAAGACTTCGGCCATGTCAAGATGTAGCTCTTCCTCCTCTTCTACCGGTGCCTCACTCTCACCTCCCTCCTCAGCTTTCTCGTGGTCACAAACGGTGAGAACCTGAAGAGTTTGGTCCTTATACTTGTGCCCCGGCATGTACCTCTCATCACATATAAAGCACAATCCCTTTGGTCGTTTCTTCTGTAGCTCCTTCTCAGTGATCTTCTTGAAATTTCCCCCAAATCCCCCTCCTGCAAGCTTCTCGTTCGTGACCTCATGAAGGCTTCCCCATGTTGGCCTCTTGGGAGCTAAGAACGTGGTGGTCTTCCTATACGAGCCTCTTGAACTGTTGCATCTGCCCCCCCCCCCCCCCCCCCCCTTCCAGGTGTTTCTGGTCCTCCACTAACTACAATTGCTCCATAGCCTCTCCAAAGTCACAATCTCATCACTCTCTAATTGCTGCCCGGATCTTTATTTTGAGTCCCTTCATGAAGTTCCCCTCTAACACCATCTCAAAAAGGCGATCCATTCGGCTAGCAAGGTACTCGAACCTCTCCCAGAACTCTACCACCAACCATCATATATCAAGGCGAAAAACTGCTTGTAGAAGTCTCCTCTCCTACTAGTTCGGAAATATTCTAACAAGCAATCATTGAACTCCCTCCAGCTCCGTATGGGTCATCGCATGTCCATCCATTGATACCAAGCCAAGGCCTTCCCTTCTAAATATAGGCCAGCTGCCATCAGGATCTCCTCTGTCAAGCCATTGAGGGCAAAATACCTAAATAGCCTTTAGATTGATGAAATACGAAAGAAAACAAACAAGATACAATGGATCTTCTATTGGAGAGAAAGAACTGGTTTTCTAAATTCTCTAGACGCTGCTAAATCTCAAACAAGATCTAAGAACCAGAAAATTTCAACAAAAATAGAGATCAAAACCTAACCCTAGCCACCAAAACATACTTGTGGAAGTTCCTCTCTTAATTACCCCTAATTAAGCTTATGAACCCCACTATCAAGGGGCAGCAGAGAGAGGGAGAAACTTCCCATGTTCCGCCTCCTATAAATCTGGACCGTTCCTGGCTGGACTAGTCCAGGAACCGGCATATCAGAAACATCAGCAAGAAAGAGTTGTGCTGCGTGTAGACTTCATTCATAACTTCATAATTAGTGCAATACGATTACAAAGTAATTTGTGCATGTCTACTTAAATAGCAGCTATTTTACTCTTACCAATAAGGTAGTACAGCGACGCACAATATTAAAAATATGTTATCAAATGAACCTTAGAATGTGTATAAAATAGGGATACACGATCTTTGAAATTGCAGGTCGAGGCTTACTGCAAAGACAACCAATAACTAACGATCCTAATACTTTAACACAGAAGGATTGATGGAATGAAAGTAAACAGAAAGTTCACGCTTTTGAACACTATGCAAACTATCTAGGAAGGCACGGTGTGCAGTTTCAAGTATCCATTTTCTGTACCATTTTTCTCACTTTCCAACCTTAGATTTGGCTCTTCTTGAGGGTTCCTACAAGCCATTGAAGCTCAAAGTATCCGATATGCGAGGGTTATAGCATAAGAAACAGGACAATGAAACAAGGGTACCTTCAAAAGCTGAGAGGGTGATTTAGGTTGTTATGAAAAATCAAGGTCAAACCAGAATAAAAAGAGAGTATAAAACAGAGACAGGAAGCTGAATGGACAACAGACGACAGAGGGTTAACAGGTCATAAGGAGTCTTATTTTTATTGTATCTTGATTAGTGGGAACAGGTTTATTTAGTTTAAAACTAAGACTTAAAAGGAAAACAAGAGAGTTTGAACTGAATGTTGGAGAATTAGCAGACACAATTATTAGAAAATGATTAAACCTTGTGTGTTTGCAAGGAACTAAATGAAAAGGGGAAAATTTCAAAGAGATATTAAAGGTCATAAGCTAGTGTACACTGTGAAGAATAACAAAAGGAATGGAGTATAAATATGATATTGGATAGAATTGAAAGAAATAATTATTGTGGCAAACAATGATGTTGAAAACATCTACAAACACCCATGAGAGCAAAACCTTCTTGCATTGCGTAGTGAAAAACCGAAAAAAATTGTAAGGGAAAGGTAATTAAAAAAAATTTAAAATTTTATACCATTTTTTGCACCTCACAAAAACATTTAAAAATATTTTTTTTAATCTTACATGTTGTTATGATCATTTTAATATATGCACTTCTATTGATTAAACCTAAACTTCTTTAGATATAACAGTATGCTAAACTACTGTACTGTAGCATTAAAAGGATTTTTCCCACTTTGATGTACACTAAATTATATTTGGTAGTATGCGCCTACATGAAAGGTGTGCAATGTTTTAATGTTGCTCCTAGCACTTGCTAAAATAATATAGCGTACTAGCAACGAATACTGTTATAGGAGGACAAGCGGGTAAAACATAAATGCTGAAAAAAAATTACATATGGTTATCAGATTTATTGTGAATGAAGAAAAGAGCTCTGCTCTTTCTACATTGAGCAAATTGGAAACTTTGAATTGCAGTAATTGATGAAGAAATACGCATCACTCTTACAGAAGGTATAGGGATTGCTGCCAAAAGCGACCCAAAGAGCCTGATAACCAACTAATCTCAGACACGCCACTACCAAACCATCTGATGTACCAAAACACAATCATGAAAAATGAATGCATCAAAAAGCAGGATGCAGAGTTACTGAAAAATTTTGTGCATGACATAAAAAACGCATTATTTTGAACCTCAAAGCCTTTTCATAAAAATGGAGCACAGGATGTGTCACACCACGCCATGCGCAACAGCATTATTTTGTACTTTTTATGGAGCTTGTTTAGAGAGTTGATTAGAATAATCCTTGTTGTAATCTTCTATTCCAAAGGTTGACATTTCGCAAAAACATAATTGGAAATATTTTAATTTCTTTCTTCTACCTGTTTTCCTCAACCTGTAAAGGACTCAGACCATGCATTATAGATGTTAGCTGAATGCCAACAACCCTCTGTGCGTGGTTCTGCCGCTGATTACTACAGTTTCCTTGGCTTGCTGCATATTGTTTGCCTTATTAAATGCCCTACCGCTGCTTCTTGCTTTGCCTTGCTAGCTGGTGCAGATAGCTACCATGTCGCTGCTGCTCTAATTTGTGATTATTACTATGGATTCAAAGTATTGCAATGACATTCCTTGAGGAAAAAAGCCGCTGTGTTTATTTCTTCATAGAATGGAGAAGAGAAATCGACCTAAAACAAGAAGATTGGTCTACGGATGTGCACAAAAAATGCACATGAAACACAGGCCTCCACGAACAGCAACCATAGAAAACATGATCCAATCTTGGAGATAGTAATAGCTTACCAAATTAGCAACAACAGTGAACTTTCAAATCAGTGGATATTCAAAATACAGAACTGGATACATGTTGCAGCAGGGGAACAGAAACAACTGTACTAGGAAGTCTGATGAGAACAGAATCAAAATAACTCGCAACAGTAAATCAAATTCATCGAGATAATTAAAATGCAGGAAACATATCTTGTTCTTAAATAGGATCATCATCATATAAATGCTCTATGAGAAACTAAAGTATAAAAATAAAAACTACGACAGTTAAAATAATATTAACGCATATAATTTGTCACCAATAAATAGACTTTCAAGTTTACATCATATGAAGAATTGAACAATAAAAATGTAATGAATATCAGAACTGTATAATCGTTATAACATCCTAAAGCCGTGGAATATAACATTTAAAACGTGCACAAGATATTCCGATGTTTAAAAATTGATGCCAGATAGTAAAAGTTTTGCACATCAAAACTATGACAGTGTTTCCTTGTTCCAGAATTTGTTGTCTTTACTTTGCGCTTTGTGAGTGAAATCATTAGGTTTAGACATTACTTCGGTGATCCTTACTCCTTTTCAAAAAGGCATCAACATACCTTTTATTTTTTCTATAGAAAAGGAAAAAACAATACGAACGATTGATTCCTTTGTGATACACTCTTGATCGAAATTTGATTTATTTTTCAATTCAAAAACCTTTTCAAATTTGTACCTCTCCGTTTATCTATATTTCTATATTGATGACATATTTACAAAGTTGGCTCTGAAATAACTTCATGCAAAGAAAAGTTAAAAAGAATGAGCTGCTTCAAAAGCTGTGATACATTATTTCGACATAAATATATAGCAAAAAGCCAATGTGTGATGGAAAATGAAAATTGTATCGAATACAATATCTATGACGTGACATAACCATACCCAGCTTCTCACAAAATGAAAATACAGCGTACAAAATTCCTAGAGTACAATGTTCATACCTTTTCCTAGTAATGCTTTACAATGTATGTTGGTCACTGATATCCCTTCAGCTTCAGCTATTGCATTTATCATTTCAAAGCCCACCTGGAAATAAATAAATCCAATAGAGTAACGTAAGCTATTATAAGGACAAAACACGCGTACTAAAAAGTAATTACAATCCCACATCCCAAAACACTCCTTCAGACGTGCAGCAATTATAACTATAAAACTACACCGCATGAACAAAACACCCATAAACTCAACTAGTCTGATGATTCCAACCCAAACCCTACAAATCACTTACTTCTTCTAAATACAATCATACTCGCGGGATTGCAATATGCCAAATCATTCTACTTAATCCCTTATTTGCAAATATACGCAACCCACACTTCTCGGAAGAAAATGTACAATAAACTAAAGTTGAAACTACTAAAAATAAACGCAAGCAACAAACAACAAGTGAATTTAAATTCCCCTATGCTTCCATATGAGGTCTTTCTGGGATAGTACTTGTGTTCAGCTTCCATATGGGGCTTTTCCTTCAGAGTGGCTATAGCTAAGTTTGCATGGTTCCGTCTTTTGATTTCCTTCAACAGCTTTCTTCCATCTACGATAATTCCTTTAATGGCTTCTTCCCACCTAAAGTATTTCCTTCGGCAGCTACTTTCCATCTGTGAACTTACTTCTTGGGCAATTTAGATCGGTTCAGCTGTTTCAGTTCCTTCTTAGGCTTATTGGCTACTCAATCTGATAGTTTTTATACTTTATCTACAAGGTACTGTAGCTGGGACTTACTAGAATTGTTAGAACAAAATTCTAAAAGTGGAAATTTCTTGCTTTGTTGAACTGAAGTCAGAAGACAGGTGTTCTTGCAACAATTGAGTGTTGAATCGAAACATGTAGCTTTACTCTATATCTTCGAGAATTTTAAGAATATATTGTTTTGGGCCTTTAATTAATAAGGGTTCCTAGGCATGTAAAATTCAATTCAAGATTTAATAAAATTCAGGCTCCTCTCAAATTGTTGTGTTGTTGAATATGAATTCTTGGAGTGTATTGCAAGTTTTGAATGCAATTTTTGGGGGAAAACTCTCCTTATGCTAGTATGGGGCTTGTGTCTTCAAGATTTGTGATTTATATCCTTGTTCCACCTTCTAAATCATTCAGTGATATGTCTGTGTATGTGATAGAGATTTTATCAAGTTAATAAGCGAAGATTTCCTTTATGGTTTGCATTTCAATCGTTGCAAAATTTTACTTTGGTTCTTGAACTTCTTGTAGAATTTTCATATTTTAACAACTTTTAAATCATTATTTGAAAATGAATAAACTGCACTTTCTAGTTTGCTTCAAAAGTAACTAATCCTTATGCATCTCACCACAGGTTTGCAGCATGAAACTCTAGACACTAAGACATCCTAGATTAAATTAGTATCAGAGCTTATGGTTGCATCATCATATCAACTAAAAGTGAACTTTAGCATCATAATAACTAGGTAGGAAACGACACAGGCTAGAGAGAGAAGCTTCAAGATTCTAGAGAGAGAAAGTCATCTTTTTCAAATTTTGCTTCCTTGTTCTCTGTTCCGTTCTTTGCGGAATTGGCGGGGGAGTAGTTCATGGATGGCCGCTGTCCTTCTTCGAAGGCGGTAGAGATTGGAAATGCCAAAGGTAATGGCAAGCTACAAATCTTGGCAGAGAAAGGTGTTCAGGATGGAGTTTCTGGTTTTAAGAAATCAGAAGGTTTGATGGGGAATCGATCGAAAGGTCAGTTGATTATCAGGGAATCTATTGAAGAGAACCCCAAGAAGGTTTGGGATGTTGAAGGCAAAGGTAAGGAGGTTGCGATTGATAGAATGACTGGTTCTCCGAAAGTTGCTCAAGTTTTTCGAAATCTTGATTCCAATGTTCTTTCGGCCTCTTCCTATGATATGAAAATTTTCGTTAATAGGTTTGGGATGTCAAATGCAATCCCTGATCGCACAGGGATAAATGCGACTACCTTCTATTCTATTTTTGAAAATTCTCATATGATTAGCAATTGGGGTTCGGAAGGAAATAATGATGGAGGTAAGATGAATGATGTAATGACTGATAAAAATGGGGTGAGGGATGATGAGAATCCCTGGAAGAAGAAACCGTATATCAAGCTGGATTTTAAGGATGAGGATTTTGTGATGTCCGAAGATGGTGTGGCTGTTAAACTAAGAGATGATATAGATATTTTGAATTCTAATAAACTCAGGAATTCATTGGTTATTAAAGTGTTTGGGAAGGAGATCCCCTCCCATTTGGTTGCTTGGGATGTGAGGCGGCAGTGGAAGATGTATGGCAACTTCCATTTTACTACTCTTGGGAAAGGATGGTTTTTGTGCTCTTTTGGCTCGGTTGAGATGATGGATGGAGTTTTGATGGGAGGACCTTGATTTGTGAATAGTCACATTATAGGAATGGAACATTGGACACCTGAATTCTCTACATTGTCTTTGAAAGGGCTGACCTCACCAATATGGATTAGATTACCTCATTTACCCTTGCAATGTTGGGATGAGGTCAATATGGCAAGGATAGTTGCAATGGTTGGAAGACCCCTTATGTTCGATGGAAACTTATTCCAATGGGGTAAGCGGGAATTCGCTAGAGTTTGCGTAAGGGTCAAGCTTGATCAAAGCCTACCTACTGGAGTTTGGGTGGAAAGCATTTCAGGGAGATTCTTTCAAAGAGTTGAATATGAAAGAATCTCATCTTTTTGCTATGATTGTGGGATGGTGGGACATTTAAAAACAGAATGTAAAAGAAGGAGTTTAAGGGTTCTGGACAGCAATGGTGGAAATGGAAGTGCAAAGGATGTGCAAGGGGTGAAAATGCAGATTGAAGAAAATAACTGTGCTAATTATGGTCCCTGGATTATGGTAAATAGAAAAAACTCTAGAAAACAGCCTTTGGTAAAGAGAATTTGGAAGAAGACAGATGCTAATCAGGTTCTTAAAAAGCAGATAGTAGAAAGGGAAATTTCTAAAGAAGTTGCTGAAGACCAGGATGGCATTGTCACTACTAAGAAGATGTTAGAGGAGAAGGTTAATCAGCTTGAAGAAGGTGAGATAGATACAGCGATGGAGAAAATGGAGGACACTAAGGGGTTGGAGAATTCAGATCTTAATCTGGATCTTATTGATAATGAATTTGGCAAGGACGTCTTTGTGGGCTCCTGTGGGCTCCGAAAATTCGGCCCCGGCCTCCGCTCGCCTTTTCTTATTCGGCGAGGGGAGTTTTAACGAAATAAGTTCCGAGGTAAATTTTGGAAGGCAGATGGGTTTGTAGATAAGACACTACCCAGAGATTTCGCCCTCATTTGGTGAGGACTTTATGATCTGAGTTCTGGTTTCCTATAGGCGCAAGCCCCTATAGTTAATTACCCCTCCCGATCACGAGAGAGAACTTTCGATTAAGGCTAGTCGTCAATCAGATACGTAGATGATACGTGTTATCTGGCATATAGTAGCAGCAATGGTTTGGGATTGGAAAACTGGAATTGGATATTGGAAATTGAAGAATTGGTTCGGAAAGTTTGGTATTCAAAATAGAAATTTCATCATTGTGCACTTAAAGCGGATGGTGGGGGAATGGATGATAGACCCGATCAAGATCCCATGGTTCCGTCGTCCCGGGCCATCGTGGTCCCTGATCTACTTAGTCAGAGGAGGTAGTCGACCCAACCTGACAGAAGGATCCTTGTCGGCAACCATGGGTTGCTTCGTCCAAGGGGACCTTGTAGACCGGGGTTGATGTTTGTCTAAGGGGACAAATTTGAATCCACCTTAGCTGACAGAGGGCTTTGTGCCCTATCGATCATATCCTATTGATTCATATCTCAAGGATTTAACGCCATTAAGGAGCGTATTGGCTCTGGCCATAACCGCTATCCGTGGTGCCATTTGGCGGCAAAACCACTCGGTTCAGAGGGCCCCGGGTCATAACCGTTTACCTGCAGCGCCATTTGGCGGCGAAACTGCCGGTTAGAGGACACGTACCACGTCCTTACTAGCAAGAGATTGTTTGAGAATGGATCCTAGTGATATTTTCGACTAGGCATTTGGCTCTTTGTGAGCTAGAGTTTATTTGAATTTGTCCACCTCGGCAAACTGTTGCGGAGGGTGGATGGATTTTGCTTTAAGTATGGATGGATGATTTCAAATTTTAAATATATGAAATTTTGGATATTTTTGGGATTTTGGGTTTTGGATTTTCTGGAGTTTTGGGTATTTGGGTGGAATTTGAAAATGTTTGGAATGGACTTTTGGATATTTGGGAGATATTTGAAAAATATTTGAGAACCCCTCCGGTTGAGATCTGCATTCAACACGGCCATCATCGGGGTGTTCGTGGTCATTCCCTTTATGGATTGAACCTTGTCAACTCTATCGGGCTGTCGACAGAGGATCGGGTTTTGTAGGCTTTGAGCCTTTATTAGTGAATTCATATTGTTGTAAGCCTTGATGGCCTAATATGAATGTATTAAAGCAAATATACTGGTCGCCACAACCGTATATTTGTTTTGTTGGTTCGAACCCTGTCGACTTCTATTGACCCGTATAGAAGGATCGGTTTCGAACCTGAATTCACTTGTCAACCCGCGCAGCATCCCTAGACGTCACGTGTGTACCAATAACACGCTCGCTGGGGCCCATGCGGGTTCTATAATTTTTTTTTACCCCTTATAGTGTACCTATGTGTATACAAACTATAGTGCACGTGGGAGGGGATTCTTGGAATAGACGCCTTCTGTCTGCTTGTACGGATGTTGCAGATCCGGTGGCGTAGCAGCTTCTGGATAGAGTTGTTCGCTGCTTCTTACAGGTAGACTGTCGTGCACTATTTGTTGATTTTTGTAGGCGGGTCATAGTGCACTAACTAATCTCCTGCCTTGGCCGTAGGGCTTGTACTTGTTGAAGTCTTTTGACATTCTGCTCGTATACGACATTTAGTGCATATGATGAATCCTCCACGACGGTCTGTAGATGGTTGCACTCGCAATAATTTGACCAAATTTGGTTGTGGGAAATCACTGCATTTGATCAGCACTGGATTGTTATTGATTGTAGGAGTATCATAACACTCATTAATTATCACTTGTCAACACTCATAGGCTTGTTGTGTCTATATGTAAGTTAGCACTGATCATCGGGTGAATTGCATTCATCACCAACTCTTCCCTGCCTATTGACTGACAAATTGTTGCACCGCTCACATGCATTTTAATGTCTATTTGTACCTTGATGTCAACTACGGGAATGTTATAATGTTCTTGCTATAATGATCTTGCAAATGTCTATCAAAAATCTTCTAGCATTGCAAGTCATTACTAATCAACATTGAAAATTTCATTCAACATAAGCCTCCATTGCTTATATGATTCAATTCATTTGATTAGATTGAATCTTGCATGATGAATTGGCTTCTCCATTGGAATGACAAATACTCATTGAAGACTTTGTGTTGTAAGCATGAGGATATTATTGTATCTCTCCATTTGATCCTTGTTGCATGATCAACGCTTAAGAATGAGAGCTAGAGAATTTATCCATCCTCAAGCATTGCTTGGAATTACTCTTCATTTATGGCTAATTATTGTTTTAATGACACTTGCATTCTAATTAACATGGAGGTCCTTCCATATTCAATTGAGAGCTTCATATTTTGATTGCAAGTACATTGTTTCATTTTCCAACTAGTCTTTTCTTATGAATAAAATGCATATGTTGGATGTCTATTTAACCATCAATCATGCTTGGCTATTGCTCCAATCAAGCCCAAGTTCAACTCAAATCTCCTTGCATTTAGTTCCATTGAGTTCAAGCTTTGTTTTGAACCCAATGAGCTAGTTCAATTCAAGTCCAAAATCATTCGAGTTCCATTTCATCAAGTTCGAGTTGTTAGTATTCAGTTTGTTTGGATCCCAACTTGAATTCTCAATTCGATTCAAGTAGTTCAAATTCAATTTCTTTGTAGCCCAACTCAAGTATTTTCTTGAATTCAAATAGCAAACTCAAGTTCTTAATGTCTTTTGTTCAATCCGATTCACTTGATGTATAAATCAAGTTCAAATTTGAGTCCTCTTGTAATTGTTCGAAACTACAATCTCAAATTAAAAGTTTCTTTGCAATTGTTCTTTTGAGTTCAATTAAATTCTCTTATATTTTTCAAATTCATTTGAATTTTAAGCTCATAAGTCCAAATAAGTCCAAGTGCAAGCTCATTTTTTGTTCAAGTCCTTGGATTTTCAATCCAAATTTCGGCAGCCTCCCGGCGTCTCCCCCGTTTAGGGGAAAAACCAAGAGGCAACCTTCCCCTCGACGCTACTTGAGCGCTTCAGGTAGATGTCAAAAATGACACCGCGGTCGCATATGAAATTTTTTTATCCCCGCCTGCTACGTGAGCATTTAAGGGTTTTTTTAAGTTTGTTGATTATAAGAAGAAAACATGTTAGAAATAACGCAGATTTCCCCCCTCTGCACCACGTGGGCGTTTGGGGGTACTTATATAAAAATAAAGAACACATTTTTTTATCCCCTTCGCCGCAAGCGTCGCACCGGTTTCCCACCCTAAACGCTACTTGAGCGCCTCGGGGGTCTGTCGGCTCGTTGCAAGCATTGAAGAGGGATCCTTAACTCGTCGTGAGCATCGCACCGGTTTCCCGCCCTAAACGCTACGTGAGCGCCTCGGGGGTTTGCCGGTTCGTTGCAAACATCGAGAAAAGAATCATTTAATTCATTATTATCATTAAAAAAATCAATTTTAATTAATTATAACTAATTACTTTTTTTTTTTAAATAATTAATTATAATTATAATAATTAATTATAATTACAATAACTAATTATACTTAATTTTAATTAATAACCATCAATTAAAATTAAACTAATAAATTTTAATTAATCTTAATTAACTATAGTTAATTATTAATCATAATAATTAACCATAATTAAAAATAATTAATTAAAATCAATTTAGTTAATTTTAAATGATTATCATTAAGAATAATTAAATATTATTAGATATTTAATTATAATTAATTATAATTAATTATAATTAACCATTTTAAATTTAATTAACTATAATTAACACAAAATTAATTTTAATTAGTAATAATAATAAAAATAAATTATAATGTTATTATTATTAATAGTAATAATATTATCATTAATAGGAATATTAATATAAATATTATTGTTAACAATAATATTAATACTAATGATTTATTAATGTTAATATTAACACCCTAATAATAATAATAACATTAATAATAATATAATTATATATAAAAAAAAATAAACAAACCTACAACTAAGAGGGGGATCGGGCAAGAGCAGAGGGAGGAGGCGGTGGAGCTCAAGGATCGGAGAAGAGGAGGCGGGTTCGGCTCAGGTAAGGGATCTCTCTCTCTCTCTCTCTCTCTCTCTCTCTCTCTCTCTCTCTCTCTCTCTCTCTCTCTCTCTCTTGGGTTGGAGTCGGCACAGGCAGAGGGCTCGGAACAGAGGGAGGCCGAATGCGGCTTTGTTCGCAGAGAAAGAAGGAAGGAGGCGGGGTTTCGGCCTGGTGGAGTTCGGTCGTGGGAGAGGAGTTGGGGAGCAGAGAAGGATCGGGGGCTTGGAGTTCGGCAGAGACAGTGGAAGAAGCAGCCGTGTGAGAGAGGAAGAGCGTCGAGTGACTTCGTTCGTCCGGTATTTAAAGACTAGAATGGAGAGACGATCGAGAGCTGGATTTCGGCAGGGATTGCGGAGGACTTGACGAGGGCGGCGCTATTCGCAGACTGCTACAGGATTTCTGCAGGATTTGCGGGATCAGAAGGGCCTCGACGGGATTTCTGCCGGCATTCATGGATCCAACAGGTATTATTTTGATTCATTTTTGAAATTAAACAGAGGTTAACAGCTCCGAAAATTCGGCCCCGGCCTCCGCTCGCTCTTCTTATTCGGCGAGGGAGTTTTAACTGAATAAGTTCCGAGGTAAATTTTGGAAGGCAGATGGGTTTGTAGATAAGACACTACCCAGAGATTTCGCCCTCATTTTGTGAGGACTTTATGATCTGAGTTCTGGTTTCCTATAGGCGCAAGCCCCTATAGTTAATTACCCCTCTCGATCACGAGAGAGAACTTTCGATTAAGGCTAGTCGTTAATCAGATACGTAGAATATACGTGTTATCTGGCATATAGTAGCAGCAATGGTTTAGATTTGGAAATTTTGGATATTGGTAGGATTTGGATTTGAAAATTGGGTTTGGATTGAAGGATTTGGAATTGATATTTAAAATAGGAAATTTCACCACCTAGCACTTAAAGCGGATGGTGGGAGAATGGATGATGGACCCGATCAAGATCCCATGGTTCCGTCATCCCGGGCCATCGTGGTCCCTGGTCTACTTAGTCAGAGGAGGTAGTCGACCCAACCTGACAGAAGGATCCTTGTCGGCAGCCATGGGTTGCTTCGTCCAAGGGGACCTCGTAGACCTGGGGTGAATGTTTGTCTAAGGGGACAAATTTGAATCCACCTTAGCTTACAGAGGGCTTTGTGCCCTATCAATCATATCCTATTGATTCATATCTCAAGGATTTAACGCCATTAAGGAGCGTATTGGCTCTGGCCATAACCGCTATCTGTGGTGCCATTTGGCGGCAAAACCACTCGGTTCAGAGGGCCCCGGGTCATAACCGTTTACCTGCAGTGCCATTTGGCGGCGAAACTGCCGGTTAGAGGACACGTACCACGTCCTTACTGGCAAGAGATTGTTTGAGAATGGATCCTAGTAATATTTTCGACTAGACATTTGGCTCTTTGTGAGCTGAAGTAAATTTTAATTTTGTCCGCCTCGACAAACTGTTGCGGAGAGCGGATGGATTTTGCTTTAAGTATTTGATGGATTTATTTCATTTTAAAATATTTTTGGAAATTTTGGGATTTTGGAATGAACTTTTGGGAGGCATTTGAAAATGTTTGGGAACCCCTCCGGTTGAGATCTGCATTCAACACGGCCATCATCGGGGTGTTCGGGGTCATTTCTCTTTATGGACTGAACCTTGTCACTCTGTCGGGCTGTCGACAGAGGATCGGGTTTCGTAGGCTTTGTACCCTTGAAAGTGAATTCTTTTGATTCTAGGCATTGAAGGCCTAATATGAATGTATTAAAATAAATATTCTGGTCGCCACGGCCACATATTTATTTATTGGTTCGAACCTTGTCGACTCCTATTAACCCGTATAGGAGGATCAGGTTCGAGCCTGAACCCGCGCAGCATCCCTAGACGTCACGTGTGTACCAATAACACGCTCGCCGGGGCCCATGCGGGTTTTATAATTATTTTTACCCCTTTTAGTGTACCTATGTGTATACAATTTATAGTGCACGTGCGGGGGTACTCTTGGAATAGACGCCTTCTGTCTGCTTGTACGAATGTTGCAGATCCGGTGGCGTTGCATTGTTGTCTTGATATCGACTCCCCCTTTTCTCATTCACCGGGGGTAGGGTTCTTCTTGACTTTGAAGTTTGCTGCCCTGCTTTGGAAAGATCCCCTTTCAAGATCTTTAGTATAGTGGACTTGTAATTTTTGATATTTGTGGAGGCTAGAGTTATTTCCCTTCTTGAATACAGGATCGAGAAGATCTTGATCACCATTGTCGTATGTGATATCTACACTTGTGCCCACAGTGGTTTGCTATGCTTACGAGGTTTTCACAGTTGTTATCCACAAGTGGCTTGTAGTCATTTCCAGGGGATCGTTGTATCAGCTACGAGCTCCTAAGAGTATTCGTAGGAGAACCCTTGCTTTTGCATTGAAACCACCTTTCACCAATCTCAGGCAACGTTTAAAATTGCGCAATAAAAGGCGCGCCTTGAGGCGCGCCTCAGCGCATTTTCGACCAATTAAGCCTCAAAGCCTACGCAATAAGTTTCGTTTATGAGGCTTACGCCTCAAGTTTACTGAGGCGCGCCATAAGGCGCGCCTCGCCTCATATATTTAAGGCGTCGCCTTTTTAAAATTTAACCTAATTTATTTTTTTTCAGTTCGGACCCCCAGTTGCCGACGTGGCGCGCCTAGTGAAATGTCGACGTGGCATCAACATTTAAACCCTTGTAAAGGTCGAATGGCGGAGTCGACGTTTCGATTTTCAAGTTACAGTAAACTTTCGAACTTTCAAGCATTCACCCGGAGGAATTTCAAGCATTCTTCACTCAGTTTCTTCTAAGATGGCGTCACCCACAAAGAAAAAGGTAACTTAATGCTATGTTTTCTGTTTCGTATTGCGTATTTTGTGGTTATGCTATGCGTTCGCGTTGAAGGGTCTGAAGATCTTTCGATTTTATGCTTATTCTATGCGTATGCATGGCTTCTCGAAACTTTTTAAATGTTTGATACTGTGATGCCATCGTGTTATCTCTGTATTCAGGTTTATATGATAAATTTATGTTGAGATTTGAAACATAAAACCTAACCAAATTTTAACCATCGAGTAAATATGCGTAGGCTGTGCGTACTCAATGCGTCTTTTGTGCGTACACAATGCGTACACGTTGCTTACTTAGTGCTTACACTATGCGTACTTTATGCGTGCGTATAATTTGCTGTATGTTTCGTGCAATGTGCGTGTGATGTGCGTAATATATGCGTATTATATGCGTACACTGTGCGTGACCGTTGCTTATATTATGCGTATGTTGTGCTTGTTTTGTGCGTATCTCATTTACTTATTTTTAATCTGTCATTTTTTACAATTTTCAGACATATGTTCGTCCAATTACCTATAGATGCTATGTTTCTTCGTTTCGAACAGTCTGTGATAACTTTGCTCGGCAAATTACTCCTGAAGTCAAGGACAGATTGAAACATTTAAAGATGATACAGTTTTTGGAATTTCCTGGGTTTGAGCAAAATGTCCCTCTTATTTATGAGCTGATCTCAAGGTGGGACATTTCAAAACAATGCTTTGTTATAAAAGGTCAACCCATTCCTTTCACTGCTGATGAAGTGGCCCTTCTCACTGGTCTGCCAAATAAAGGAGAAGAAATATCCTGGCATTCCTTAGCACATACTTCAGTTACATCAACGGAAATAAGGAATGACATGATGGAGTTGAACAAGCAAACCCCCCCGGAGACTATGTTAAGAACATTTATCATGTATTTATTTTCAAATTTACTTTTTCAACTTAACAACTTCAAAACCCCTCGGTTGATCCAAAGAATAGCAAATAGTCCAGATGTTTTTTTGTCAATAAACTGGGCTAGTTCAATTAGGGAGTTTTTAGTTGGAGAGTTTAATAAGGCAGCCTCCAAGATTTCAAATAAGAAGCCAGCAGGTTACATCAACGGTTTTGTACCTCTGCTAATTGTGAGTGCTAAGTGCTAACTGCTAAATTCATTCAAAATTTTAATGGCTCAATATGAGCGCTAAAATTTTCTTTCATCTTATGCAGATTTGGTTCCTGGAGCATACTACTATTCATGCTCCTATGCATTCTGACAGAAGGCCCCGTTTTCTTCGATGGGCTGATGATATTGTATATACTACAGAGGTGATCACTAATTTATTTGCTAATATAAGAAAAAGTCAGATTTGTAATGTCCTACAGGCAGTCAACCAGGAAGAAATGGATATGGTTAATGTCGATAAATATCCACCAGACTGCCCTACATCCCCTCAGCAAGACCCCCACCAATCTCCCCAATCTCCCCATCATACCCCTCAATCTCCCCATCATACCCCACCTCCTCAGCAAGACCCCCACCAAACTTCTCAGCAACCACATTTAAGTTTTTCTGCTGAAGCACTTCAGTCTATACAAGAAACAATCATGAAATCCTGCCAAGAAACATGCACAAAACTTTTTCGAGAATTTGAAGACAGGCTGAGCACAAAGTTTGAAGATCTTACTGAGAGAGTTGGAGTTATTGAGGTCAAGCTCAATAATTACATTGATCAGAGCAAAGTAGTTCCTCAGAAAAGATCTATTAGCTACTCTTCATCTTCCAATAAGAGACAGAGATCAGATATCCAACCCCACAGCCCCAATGAACCAAATGAGCCAATCCCAGCAAAAGATCCAATCCCACCAAAAGATCCAATCCCAACAAATGAGCCAGTCCCAGCAGAAATGCAACTTGTTCCATATACAAAACCAAATGAACCAATACCAGTAGATAACATTCAAATAAAAACTGTAACTTATGTTCATGCAACTGAAATAGAAAATTACAGAGGACTTATGTGTTTGACTTCTGAGAAGAGAAATTTTGTGTTAGAATGTTTGAAAAAGTACTCTAAAAGGTAAAAAATTGCAAAATTTATTTTTGTTTGAAGATCTATATGCGTATGATATGCGTGTTGTATGCGTATGATATGCGTGGGTTGTGCTTATTATATGCGTGTGGTATGCGTATGATATGCGTGTGTTATGAGTATGATATGCGTGGGTTATGCTTATGAAATGCGTATTTATATTTTTTTTTTTTTTTTTGCAGGGACGATAGTATCATGTTTGTTATTAACAATCTTATTTCCAGATCTGAGATTGATGACTTATTAAGCGACAGTTGTTTAGGCAATGAACATGTAGATATTTTTGCCTATCTCTTAAATGAGAAGTGTAACCTTATGCCAGACAAGTACCATAAATTTCTATACATCTCTCCAATCTATTGGGTTAGTAACTTAATATTCAATTTATCAGTTTAACTATTGGATTAGTAACTTTGTATCCATTCTTAGTTCTTACATTTACTCACTTGCACTTGCAGGATAACAAAGGAAGGGACAAATTGTCCAAATTGCAAATCGACCACATAACCGAGCTTTCTGTTTCTTCAAACAACATTTTATTACAACCAATCATTGATCAGAATCACATTACCCTTCTGGTTGGTTTGCTGAAAGAACACAAGTGGAAATTTTATGACTCATTGGTCCACCGCGTCAAAGAGCATAGGCTTGTTGTTCCAAAACTCGTAAGTGTTAGTCTGTCAGATACTTAGGTCATTAGATGAACATAAACTCTTCAATTTTTAAAAAATTTATAGAACTAATCCTTGCTCTACGTATATTTCAGGTTAAAGGCCTATATTCTGACACGAAAGGAGCTTTTGATAGTGATATCAGAAAATGGAAGCTTTCTACCATTAAAGGAATACCAAAACAGCAGAACTCTTTTGATTGTGGAATGTATGTCTGTAAATATATGGAAAGAATAATTCTTGAAGGCAACACTGATTGGACTGATAGTACAGATTGGCAACAAGACATGCCAAAGTATAGGGCAGAGTTTGCATATGAAGTATTTTGTAAAACGTTGTCAAAATAACAGTTTTTCATTCTGTGTATAAATGCTTCTGTGTATAAATGTTTTTCATTTTGATTCTGTGTATAAATGCTTGTGTATAAATGTTTTTCATTCTGATTCTGTGTATAAATGCTTGTGTGTATAAATGTTTTTCATTCTGATTCTGTGTATAAATGTTTTTCATTCTGATTCTGTGTATAAATGCTTATTTAAACATAATACGCACAACGAACGCATATAATAAGCATAATGAACTCGCAACATACGCATTACGAACGCATTAGAGTACGCATAACGCACGCATGATACACGCAGAGATAAACAGTAAATTTTATTTTGCTCAACATTCATTGTTCTTCTATATAATGCAGGACCACTTGAATATATCTTTCAATTCTGTGTATAAATGTTATTTACATTGGTTTGAGTAAAAAATTACATATTAAACATAGAACGCACAACGAACGCATAACATACGCATAATGAACTCGCAAAATACGCATTACGAACGCATATAGTACGCATAACGCACGCATGATACACGCACACATAAGCAGTAAATTTTATTTATAAAATTCTATTAAATATTTTAATTAATATATATCTTTGTTTGTAAATTACTTACATTAAAATGATGAAGAAATAAGGAATATATGATGTTTATGGCTCTTGTTAGATTTGTATGATTTCATTTTCTAATCTTGAACATGATACTTGAACAAGTACAAATGGTTTATGGCTCTTGTTGGATTGTATTTAGGGAAGAGGAATAAGGAATATTATGTTTGGAATGGAAGTTTGTGTTTGGCAATTTCGTTCAAAGATTAGTGTTTGAATTTCTTATTTGTTTTAAAGCAAAAAAAAAATAATTTTATAAATGATTTTGAAATGTTTTTACATAGTACGCACAACGGACGCATACACTACGCATAACATACGCTTAAAACACGCACAACAAACGCATAAATTACGCATTTAGCACGCATAAAACACGCACACATTCTATTAATATATTTTTGATTACTTACATTTAGTATGGAGTATGGACTGAGGGGCCGTGACATGAATAATAATTTTCGTTAGCTGTGGACTGACGGGTGGCAGATATGGTTGGGAGGATAATAGGGTAGGTTAAGCCTTTATTTACAATTTATTACTTACTATTGCTCAACATTAAATTTTTCACTATATAATGCGGGAAAGTTCCTGATGCTGTAAGGGAAGAGATAAAGTCATACATGAATAAGTCTACCACATCAAAACATCTTGCACAGAAGCAATTTGAGGATAGAGTTGATGCTGGATCTTACTACGGGAGTGAGCGCAGCGTCAGAGATTCATCTTCTTCTATGAAGCCCATTTCATCTAGGGGTGCTAGAGGGCCTATGGATCATTATATGGTTGACACATCAGAGGATAGGCCTTCTACTACACAGAAGATGGCCCCAGAAAATGCAAGAGAGGCGCGGAGAAGAGTGTGTAAGGATATAGGCAGATTCTTCTACGAAAATGCAATTCCATTTAATGTTGCAACATCACCTGCTTATTACAACATGATTCGTTCAGTTGGAGCATTTGGGAGAGGGTTTAAACCTCCAACTATGTATGATTTAAGAACATGGATTTTGAAGGAGGAGTTGGAAAGCACTGATAAAAGCATTGAAGAAATTAAGAAGACTTGGGCCCAAACAGGAGTAACAATTATGTCAGATGGGTGGTCTGATATCAAACATAGAAGTCTGATCAACATCCTCATTAATAATCCTTATGGTACTGTGTTTTTAAGGTCAATTGAAGCATCTGACCAGGTCAAAGATGCTGAGTTCATATTTAGATTATTAGATAGCATTGTTGATGAGGTTGGAGAACATTTGGTTGTACAAATTGTGACAGATAATGCAAGTTCTTATAAGGCTGCAGGTAATAAACTTATGGAGAAGAGGAAACATTTGTATTGGACTCCATGTGCTGCACATTGCATAGATCTGATTCTTGAGAAGCTTGGGGATCTACCTCAACATAAAAATGCACTCACTAAAGCCAAAAAAATAACCAAGTTTATTTACAACCACTCTTGGATTCTAGCTCTTATGAGAAAGTTTTCGAAGAAAGAAATTCTAAGGCCAGCCGCAACAAGATTTGCCACCGCATACTTGACCTTAGAGAGCATGCTGGATGCCAGACAACCTTTAGAGGCTATGTTCACATCTACACAGTGGTTGAGTTGTGCTTGGGCGAAGAAGGCTGAGGGAAAAGAGATTAGAAAGATTGTTTTAAATGACAGATTTTGGCAAAGTGTCTTATATGCCATTACAACCACTAGACCTTTGGTTCATGTTTTAAGGATGGTGGATGCTGAGAAGAAGCCTGCAATGGGTTTCATCTACAATGCTATGGATGAAGCCAAGAGATGATTGCCTCCAACTTAGGAGGCAGTGAGGGAAGCTTTAGGGAAATTTGGAATATTATTGATGATAGGTGGGAACTACAGCTTCACCGACACTTGCATGCCGCTGGCTATTACCTAAACCCTCAGTATCAATATGCAGAGAACAAGTCTACAAACCCTGAAATAAAGTTGGGATTATATCATTGCATGGATCGTCTAATAAGTGATGCAACTGAAAGATCAAATGCTGACTTGCAATTGGTACCTTTTAGGAACAAAGAAGGTTTTTTTGGATTACAACAAGCAAAAGATACAATTGCCAAACGATCTCCAGTTGAGTGGTGGATTCAATTTGGTGATGGGACTCCAGAGTTACAACGTTTTGCTGTGAAAGTTTTGGGCTTGACATGCTCTTCATCTGGCTGTGAAAGGAATTGGAGTACCTACAACCAAGTGCATACAAAGAGGAGAAATCGCTTGTCGACATTGAGGATGAACTCACTGGTGTACATTATGTATAATAGGAGACTCAGAGATAGAAATTTGAAGAAAAAAGGATTAATGGATGATGAAGATCCTTTGCTTTGCGATGATGTGGCATCTGATGATGAGTGGTTTGTAGATGATGAAGTTGAAGTGATGCCGTCTGAATTACTAGATGAAGATTTAAATGTTGATTTCTTTGATGGTCTTAAAGCATCCACATCCACCACAACTCAAGAACAAATCAAAAAAGGTATATAAATAATATAGTTTTCTTTTCTTAAACTTTTATTAATGTATTACACTATTATTCATTATGATATTGTTCAAAAATATTTACTATTTAGGGAAGAGGAAGATAACTAATAATGAGGAAGAAGAAGCTGATTGGGAGATTTTGGACTCTATAGGAGAGGGGGAAGAGGAGAGAGCAGCTCATCATAATGATGATTCAAATGAAGACCCCCTTAGTGATGACTGATGAGTGATGATAATGCTAATGACTAGTGAGTTCCTAACTTCTTATGTGATATGTTAATGTCATTGCTATTTATCTTGTGCATTTTTATGTTTTATATATTATTTACTCATTAGTATATACAAAATTTATTATTTTATATTTACGCAATTTTTTGATTTTGAGGCTTACGCCTCAAATCGCCTTGAGGCTTACGCCTCGCCTCACGAACGAAAAACGCCTCAATACCCGAATACGCAATTTTAAACCTTGATCTCAGGTGGGCTTGATTGTACTTGTTTGACCTCGTAGGAATCATCGTAGGAGGTATTTGTACTTGTCGTGTATTACAGTTCTACTTGTAAGAAGGCGATGAACCCGGCTGCAATTGAAGGGCTACTGACTGTGGGAACGAATATAATGACCTTTGTGATATTATTGAAAGCTTATATCGTTGTTTGTGAGTGCACCAACAATTCATTGAAAGCTTGTGGGAACGAATATCGATGTGAGTGAACCAACAATTCACTCATATTTGGGATTTTAATGAATGACCTTCATTCATTCATTGACCTCTTTATTCCTAGGGGATACATGTCTTCTACGACGACCTCCTGGAAGTATTTTGTAGAAGATCCATTATTTCTGCATCGAATCCACCCTTTCACCAATCTCGGGTGGGTTTTTGTGTATTTGCACTTGTTTGTAGGTCGTTTCACATTCGTAGACATTTGCACTTAGTCTGTTAATCAACCATCTTTCAGTTGCAAGGAATATATGTACTTGTCTTCGATCAGGTGATTGTTGACACTAGCGGGCATTTACATTCGTTGTATGCTTCACTAAACACATCCGTAGAATGTGTGATTTGATTGGTGTTGGATGTGAGGGCCCAACGATGTTCAAATCGGACTCAAGCCTGGATTCTTCCAAGTCCCGTTCAAATCAAATTCATGAGCTCAATGTACAAGATCATTTCTATGCCCGTTGTAGTCCAACTCAAGTACTCGCTTGAGTTAGAATTGTTCAAGCCATTAATGTTCAGGTCCAGAGTACAAGTTCAAGTTGATTGTTCATTCACATCCTTGCTCGTCGTGCAATTTCAAGTCTTATAATTTGATTTGAGTTTGAATGTTCAATATCAAATTCTTGCTCGAGTCCAGTCCAATTTCATGTTCTTTTCAATTTTGAACTTGAATTTAATCTTTTATTAATGTCTTTGGAGTTCAATCAAGTCCATGTACGAGTCCCATTTTTGTTCATTTGATGTGCAAATCAAGTCCAAGTACGGTCCGTCTTCACCCGAAATTTCGGCAGCCTCCCGGCGTCTCCCCCATTTAGGGGAAAACTACGAGAAAACTGGGCCTTTCCCACCACGCGCAATAAAGGCGTGTATGGTAGGTGTCCTCTTGCGAGGGCACCGCGGCCGTGATATTTCTTCCCACCACGCGCAATAAAGGCGTGTATGGGGCTCTGACGGTACCTGTTTAAATGACACAATTTGCTTTCCCCCCGCCCGGGGGTACTTATAAGTGACCCGGCCTCGTCGTAGGTGCCGCACCGGGGTCCCTTCCTACCACGCGCAATAAAGGCGTGTATAGGCGGTTTTCCGGTGTGCCACGAACACCGAAGTAGAGTTTAGGCGATTGCCCGCCTCGTCGTAGGCGTCGGACCGGGGTCCCTTCCCACCACTCGCAATAAAGGCGTGTATAGGCGGTTTTCCGGTCCGCCGCATACAACAAAGCGACAATCTGAGTTTAGAAAATGCATACCTTCGCGGGCTTTGACGGTGGCGGAGGCTCGAGGATCGAGGCAAGAGAGACATTTTTCTTAATTTTAATTAGTCATGACTAGTTATAATTAATTATAATTATTTTTGATTAATAACAATTAATAATAATTAATTACAATTAATATCAATTAATCATAGTTAATCAAAATTAAAAATAATCAAAGATAATTAGTCATGAATAATAATTTTTAATAAATAATTTGATTAAATATAATTATTAATAATTATTAATAATTAATCATTATTTATAATAATTAATTATAAATAAATATAACTAATTATATCTAAACCTATTTATGAAATGATTTGAGCAAAATCACAAGATTTGAACGGGATTTGAGCTAAATCCCGTCGGGTTCATCAAATCTGACTGAAGAAGCGTGCATGAGGGAGAAGTTACCTTCACAGTAACTGAGCTCCTGTTCTTGCGTCCTGATCAAAATGTCGTGACTGCCGATCGGGCAAGGGAAAGTCGTCGGAGGAGATGGAGTCGGCTTCGGGTAGGAGAGGTAGGGTTCGGTGGTGCAGCGTCGGCGGAGGAAGCCCGGGCAGAGGAGGTGCCGGCCAGGTAAGGGAGCTCTTCTCTCTCTCTCTCACTCTCTCTCTCTGTCTGTTCGTGTGTGGAGTCGGCACAGACAGGAGGTCGACGGGGTCGGGTAAGGCTACAGGCGGTGTGGAGTCGGAGCTGAGGATGGGATTCCGACCTTGGGAGATCGGATGGGGGTTGAGTGCGGGAAGGAAGAGTTCGGCTTGGGGCTGAGAGAGATCGGGAGGTCGTGTGTGTCCGAAGAAGCTGAGTGATCGACTTCGTTTTATAGCCGCGAATGGGAGGCGATCGAAGCGGTTCGCAGGATTTAGGCAGGATTTCCGCAGATTTTTCGGAGAAACGACGCAGACGGCGCCGAATCGGCAGGATTCGCGGAGGCTTTCGTGGATCCGATGGGTATGTGCCATAGGATTTCTGTTTTGCTTTCTTCTCCTTTTCATTCCTTTGGTTATTGTTTAGAGGTCAACAGTCTTGAAAAAGGGTATGGTTTCTTCACTCAAATCTAATCCTTGTCAAATTAATGAAAACAGATTTCAGATTTTGTTAAGGGAAGATATGGATGATGGGTTCTCATTTGTTAACAGCTGTTGTTGGAATTATAGATGAAGATGGGGTTAATGTCAGGAAGGGGGCTTTGTTGTCTGAAGGAAGATGGCAGTCGTAGTCGGGATGAGAAGACTACAAGTGGTAATGGGGATGTGGCTAAGAGTAAGTTGGCTAAAGAGATTAGATCTTTGGGGCCCATTTCAGCTAACACTAGAGGAAGGATTGGTGATGGAGGTAGTAGGAAGAAGGTTGGGGGCTCTTCCCCCAAAAAATGTTGATGGGATCTTTACCCTTTTGGAATTGTAGAGGGGCTAGGAAGAGTGAAGCCTCTCTCTATTTGAAGGAATTTATTAAAGATTACAAGGTGTTTTTTGTTGGGTTGGTGGAGACTAAAATCAGTTCTTTTGATAAGGCTGATTTTGTGAAGCTTATGGGTCCTGCTTGGGATTTCTTTTTAGTTCCTTCTGAAGGTCTGTCATGAGGTATTATAATCTTATGGAAGAGTGATGTGGCTTCTTTTTCAGTTATAAAGACATTAGATCAATGTGTTATTGGTGATCTCAATGTATTTAATAAGGGTGTTTGGATGATTACTACCGTGTATGGTAGTAAGGATGTTCATAAAAGAAGAAACCTGTGGGAGTATATTGGGGAACAGTCGCATAGAGATCTTCCTTCGATTATTGGGGGAGATTTTAATTGCATTTTATCACAAGAAGATAAGAAGGGTGGTAGGAAGTTTGCTTCTCAAGGTCCCTTGGAGATGTCTTCTTTTATGTATGAAAATGATTACCATGATGTTAGGGTGGTAGGCCCTAGATATACTTGGTGTAACAATAAGGTTGGTGGGGGGAGAATCCTTGAAAGGTTGGATAGATGTTTATTGAACTCTTTGGCTTCAGATCTTGTTCATCTTGGGGTGGAATGACATTTAGCAAGAGTGGCTTTTGATCACTGTCCGATTGTGCTGGATTTATTTGCAGTTAAGGATACAAGGAAGAGTAGTATTAAATTTGAGGATGTTTGGCTTTCTTTCAAGACTGCTGCTGCTATTGTGAATAAAGGGTGGCAGAAATCTTATGTGGGAAATAAGATGGAGGTGCTCAACAAGAAGTGTAAAAGAGCTTTGAATAACTTGTATTATTGGAGTAGATTCAAGCTAAAGAATTTTACAGCCGAGAAGGATAGATTAAAAGCTGAAATTCTGCAAATCCAGGAAATTGAAGCTAGGGAGGGAAAGTTGGATAATGAGACGGTTTGGTTGTTGAGATCTAAAGTTAAAGAGTTAAATGTTATTCTAAAGTGCTTAAATACTTGGTGGAAACAAAGAGCAAAGGTGAAATGGGTTGAAGAAGGGGATGCTAATACAAAGTTCTTCCATGCCTTCGCTAATGGAAGAAGAAATGCTAAGTGGATCTACCAGGTAAAGAATGATAATGGTGAGATTTCCGAAGACCCCAGGGAAGTGGAAGAAATTTTTCTCAGATTTTTCAAAAGCAAATGGAGAAATAGAAGCTGCAGGTTGGTTAGCTGGCCAAAACCGTGGGCTGTTCTGGATAATGAAGAGAAGGCTCTATTGGAAAAAGAAATTTCGGTGGAAGAGATTAAGGTGGCAGTTATGGGGTTGGGAAATAATAAATCTCCTGGTTGTGACGGGTTGACTCACTCATTTTTCAAAGGATATTGGGAGATTATTGAGAAGGATGTTTGCAAGGCGATTCGTTTGTTCTTCTCTTCAGGGAAGATGTGCAAAGAGTGGAAAGACACTTTAGTAGTGTTTATTCCTAAATATTCTAATCCTCTTTCTCCCTCTGGATTTAGACCCATTAGTTTATGCAATTCTATTTATAAAATTGTTGCTAAAGTAATTTTAAATAGAATGTTAATGGTGATTCCTAAGATCATCTCTGAAGAACAGGTGGCTTTTGTAACGGGGAGATCCATCTCTGATCATCTGTTATTAGCTCAAGAGGTCTTCAACAAGCTTAGATTTTCAAAAGCTTGTAATGGGTATATGGCTATTAAATTGGATATGGAACAAGCAAACGATAGTATGTGTTGGTTAACCTTAGAGAAAATGATGGTGGAATTGGGTTTTCCGAGCAGCTTTATTGGATTGGTGATGGATTGTGTTTCAGATCCTAGATTCTCTATTATGATTAATGGGAATAATTCTTTGTGGATTGATTGTAAGAGTGGATTTCGGCAGAGCTGTCCTCTTTCTCCAATCTTGTTTATTATGTGCTCACAGTTACTCTCTAATGCCTTTTTTGTGAATGGACCGAAATTGGGAATCAGGATTTGTGCTAAAGCTCCCAAGATTACTCATTTATTGTATGCAGATGATGTGCTGTTGTTTTCAGACGCCAAACTGAAGAATGTTAAGAAGATGTGGAGCATTGTGGGTGACTATTGTAAGTGGACAGGGCAATCTATCAATCAGCAAAAATCTGTTTTGATTTGCGAGAAGGCTGTGCGTAGAAGAAGGAAGAGAAAAATTTCAAAGCTGCTGGGGATCAAAGTGGAAGAAGAACTGGAGTATCTAGGGGTTAAAATGGCTTTAAGGAGGTTAAGGAAGGCTGACTTCCAAATGCTTCTGGATAAATCCTTGAAATGGCTCAATGCGTGGGGGAACAGGTATATTTCTCTTGCTGGTAGGCTTATGCTGGTGAAATATGTGCTTCATGCTCTCCCAATTTTCTTGATTGCTCATTCACTGGTTCCCAAGCAAATCTTATATGAGCTAGAAAGACATTGTAGAGATTTTATTTGGAACAAAATGGATGGAGGCCGTGGCTTACACTATGTGAGCTGGGAAGTGGTTTGCTGACCCAAGCAGTGCGGTGGTTGGGGTGTTCAATCTGTGGTGGATAGAATGGGACCGCTTCGAGCCAAATTTGCTTGGAATTCAATTGAGAATCCTAATTCTCTGTTTAACAGGAACTTTATAGCAAAATACGGTAAAAGCTGGTGGAAGAGGGAGGGAACTAGAAGTGGTTCTAATTCTTGGAAGATCATGATGAGTGGATGGAAAGTTCTTAAAAGTTTCCTAAGGTGGAAGGTGGTTAATGGGAATATAACATAGATGTTTTAAAGGATGCTTGGATTAAGGAAAAAAGTTTATTGAAATGGCCCACGTTTGTGGGTAATGTAGAAGATGAAGACTTGAAGCTGAATTTTTTCATTGAGAATGGTAACTGGGTTGAAGCCAAGCTCAGAACCTGCTTTGGGGAGGATCTGGTAAGGTTGATTGAAGATGTACAGATTTTTTATTCTCTTTGTAAAGATCAAATGGAGCTAAGGCTGCAATTAACGGGTAAATCCTTATCTGCTTTATTAATTGAAAGTAGATACAAAGATATTGTGGCAAATTATGATATAATCTGGATGCATAAATTGAAGATTAATGCCAAAATTAAACTATTTCTTTGGCGTATCTGTAATGATGTTGTTCCTACAGAATTTTTTTTGTTTAAAAGAAGGATTTCGAGAAGCATCCTATGTCCTATGGGGTGTGATGAAACCGAAAATCTGGATCATATTACAACCTCTTGTGTAATTCTGGTAAATGTAAACAATGTGCTTAGGAGATGGGGACTTAAAATCCCTGTTTTCAGCAGCTTCACGGAATGGATTCAGGGTATGCAAAATATGACTGTGGAAAATGATTTAACAGCCCAGGTATATGCCTTGAGTGTTTGGTTTGTTTGGAACAACTGCTGCAAGGTGAAACATGGGAGTTCTGGTTGTAGTGCTGAGGTGATTGCGGCTTCTTTTATTAGCTTTTTCAGTTCTTCCAATCAAGGTGTGTATCGCTCGTGCTTATCGGCCCAATGGGCTGCTCTCAGATTTTTGGGATCCCCCTCCACCTGAGTGGTTAAAGCTGAATTTGGATGCTTCTCTCAAAGAGAACTATGATGCGGGGATAGGAGGAGTCTTAAGGGATGACAAAGGGAGATTTATTTTTGCTTTTGGAAGGAAAAGAAGACATTGGGACATTGCCCGTATGGAGTTATCAGCTTTCAAAGCTGTGGAAGATTTGTTACAAGAGTGGATTTATATAGCCAAAGGGATTATAATAGAGGGAGATAATCATAATGTTCTCAAGTTTCTTCAGCAACTGTATAGTATACAGAGGAAACCCGGCGAGAACAGTGAAGAGGAAGGTCTTTTATTCTTGAACAAATGTAATAATGTAGTTTTCAATTGTGTTCGACGTAATTGTAATAAGTTAGCGGATTATTGTGCTAACTTGGCTTTGTCTTTTGAATTTGTGGGACACTTTTTTGGAGAGCAACCTTCCCTCTACCTTTAATCATATTTTAAAGGAAGAGTGTGATAGGTGGTTAGACTCTTCTTAGATTGTATCTAGGTTGTTTTTTTTCCATTAATTGCTACTTAGCATTTCTCAAAAAAAAAATCAACTAAAAGTAAAGCACAATAATTAGATCAATCAAAATATTAATAGAAAGATGCAATTTAAACAAAATCAAGTAAGTTGTAAGAAATAAATGCACTGTAAGTATTGTAAGGATCAATATTTTATTCCTGCCATTGATGGGAGACAGCCTTCGGGAATTTTCAAAATGGATGGATAATTTTGAATATTTTTTATTCGAGTTAAAATTTACTGAAATGGATGGATATGCTCAAACTTATTGGTGTAGAGTTGCAAACAAAATAAAATCAACATGGTAACATTAGACATTGATTAAAAAAATAATGTCGTTCTAAGAATATCAATACTAATTGAAAAATCACTTGAAAAATCACTTCAAGGATTGTAAATAAACCAATTCTAATATGTTGGCATATTATGATAGATATATAAAAAACAATTTATCTCTAGACTATCTTATTATCATTATGTATATTTTTAAAGATCTTAAGCTAAGTTTTAGGAATGATTTAAGCTACAATTTACCAAAAACCATCAGTGAGGCCTTAACTAGATCTTTGAATTTTGAGGCATATCAGGAATGATCGATTAAAAATACCAAATGTGTAAATAAACTCTTAAAAAATCATTACAATATTCTCTAAAGCCACTTAAACATACATCGGCATAGGAAACATGCATAATCAAATATGATATGCTTTTTTTAAATGATGCAGTAGATGTAGAAGATCTATAATTACAATATGAGTCAATATTCTATTTTGTTAAATTTAAATATATGCCCAAGTTAGAACATACTTAGGAACCTAAATGTATACTTCAACAAGAATTGTAATTAAAGTTTGGAACTAAAAATAAGAGATCACATCTTAATCACAAATTGAGTCTTAAATTAAGCTTAAAATTGTATATAATATTGAATCTTAGAGAAAAATTGAGTCTACTCTAGAGAATGAACTAAAACTATATCAGAAAAAAAAGACAGGATTTAAGCCCTAAATTTCAAATCAAAATTCAATATAGCCCTAAAGATGAAAGTGAACAAACATATTTGTTGTAGTTGATGAGTCAATTGAACAAGCTGACATAATTGATGAAGTTTTTAACAAAGCTATTTTTATGAAACAATTGAAATTGATCATCTTTTTTCTTAGAATGTAGACCTACAATTCATGAACAGAATCTTAATAAGAAAGTCAGATATTGTGATTACTTCAATGAATTTGTTAATGAGGAATGTCATAAAAGTCATCCATCAAAGTCATCCATCAAGACCAATCTAAAAGTGCATAACTCATCACCACTATTATATAAATCATTTGGGTTAACTTTCTATAAAGGAGTTGCTCATTCATATATACATGTCATTATTGTTTAAAATTGTGCAATATGAGACTCACCTTGAGGCCAATCTCAACACAATTCCAGTGAAAAATGCCACAAGCTTTTTTTATGAGACGTGTACCTCGGTTTGGCTAAGGCATGCCTCACTTCACTAGCATGAGGAGTACGACTCAACCTGTTTATATGCATTTTTATTCAAACTTATCTTAATCCTAAACTAAAGTCTCGAATAGATCACGAATTCATGCACCCCCCAAGCCACAACAGCTTCATTTTGACTACCTCGACCTCCAGCCCGCCGCCATAACCTTCACCACCATCACCTTAGTCGGCTCCACCACCACTGTAGCCGCCACCAAGGATCACTTAGAAGCTGCACACCACTACCATCTCCACTAAAAATTTTGTTGTATCAATCTCATTTTTATGTTGATGACAAACATTTAAAATAAATGAAGAAAAAGCAAATTGGGAGACATTACTCCTGAGGATGAGACAGGTGAGAGACAAATTTGTTATGACAATGACTCAAATAAAAATCCCCTTAGTCATGAAGTGCAAATAATTTTTAAGTTGTTGTCTACTTTTTCATTTTAAATTAAATGTGCATGACTGCATGAGTAAGAAAGTTGGAAAGAAATAATTTGGAGTAGAACTTGATGTTATAGGATACTCTTATGCATTTCCTATATTTTATATTATAATATTTAGATTTCAATTCTACTTCACGTTATTTATCATCTGTCACTTTACATCTTCTATAAATTTTTTATTTCATATGCATGTTAAATTGTTACGTAATAGTTCAATAGAAAGTAATATGTCATCCTATAATATATTATTTAATATTTAGGTATTATATAAAAAATCTATTTTAACATTTATTTTTACTTTACAAAATTTTTGAATTTTGAGACTTACATCTCAAAAAGCCCTAAGGCACGAACGAAAAAACGCTTCAATACCCAATTGCGCAACTTTAAACCTTGCATGTCAATATAACTTATTTATGGGGTTTGCCTATTTTTAATTTTCTTTATCTAATCATATGGAAATAGGTATTAAATCGTTATTAGTATCCATAAGAACGCATGTTATTTAAGAATTTCAATGACTTGCTTCATATTATTTGCATAATTACCATGAGTTGTATTTTTGCATAAAAAATCATTAAAAACTAAGAACTTTGGTAATTAAGGGTATATTTCTAATGCAAGAGATATATAAAATTCAAATCAAGTGATAAAGTAATGGGGATAAAGTAATGGTACATCTAAATCCTAAAAAGCTTTCTATGGGGCCTGCAAGAAATAAATTACAAGAAAAGGACATATAAAATCATACAATAAAGTGAGAAAAATACTTATAAAATCAAATTTTCATGAAGCTTTAGTATTTGTCCAGGCTTCAATATATCTAATTTAACTTTATTTCATCAACTTGCTATTTATGTCATGAAGTTTTCTCTCTTTCCATTTCAGACTCATGAATTCACATCTACCAACTTCTCAGATGGATTTAGTCATCTTGCACCAAAATCCAACTAACTTATATGCCAGAATCATGTTTACTGATGATGGACACCACCGGTATCTTGTGCATTGGGATGACAAACTTATTTGTGAAGATTCATATATTATATTATCAGAAGCACAATAATTTTGCCCAAAGTCGCATGATAAATACAAAATACTTGATCTATTAATATTTTCAAAGCCCATCAGCATTCTTTCAAAAAATGTAGTTGCATTCAACTTACCTATGCAGATAAAAAAAAAATACCTATGCAGCTTATCCTTCTTCGAGGTGGACTGTACTTATGTATAGCTTCCCTAAGTGGCTCCTTCTACAAGATTGTACCTGTAAATGAGTTTGGTTGCTTCCCTCTCCAGTTTCTTTCAACAACTTCCATCTATGGTATTTAAATTAGCGTCTTCTTTCTATCTTTGTCATTTTCTTCGATGACTTCTTTTCCATCAACAACTTCCTCGCCAAGTATTATAGATGGGGATATCAAAACAGGTTGACATGTCGGGTTTAGGTCGAACCCGAAATTGAACCGACCCGAATCCAGTCAACCCGAATTCGACTTGTTTAATAAACAAATTAAAAATACTAACCTGAACCTACACGCTAGTAACCCAAACCCAACCCGTTAAATATTTTGGTTAAAAAAAACTTATAACATATTAACTATAGAATTTAGGAAATTTTATTTTTTTTTTTTTAAAAAACATTAAATTTACAAGTAAAAAAATAAGGAAAAAATATATTAAACAATTCATTTTTGGGTCTAAATGGGTTCACAGGTTAACCCATATCTGACCTATTTAATAAACGGGTCGAAAAACCTAACCCAAAGACGACCTATTTATTAAATAAGTTAACTCAAATCCAGATTTTTCGGGCCGAGTTTGGGTCTGGTCATTTATTGACACCCCTAATTGTAGACCAGTTCAATTAATTATATTTTCCTTCTTAGGCAATTTTTTAGCTACTATGGTAGATGGTTTTCTTCCTTTCCTGGCATGTTATTGTAGCTACAATTATTGGAATTGCTTGAAGGAGATTTTGAAAGTAAAAATTTCTTGTTTTGTCAAAACTGAAGTTCGAAACGTGTTCTAGTTGGAATTTTTAATTAAAACTTGTAGTATTCAAATGAATTTTAGAGAATGTTAAGAAGTTACTATTTTTTGGTTTTTTTTTAATTATAAATAGGTATCTAAGTATATAAAACTCAATGTATAGTTTAATGAAAATAAGATTTTTTTTTCAAATTTCTATATGTTATTGAACGTGAATTCTTCAAGCACTATGCAACTTTTAACAACTTTCGAAGAAAGATTCTCTCTGCACCACTGGTGTGAGGCCTAAATCCTCCAATTGGTGGTTTCTATCCTTGCTACTTTTTCTAAACTATTTAGTGATTAGTTTGCTTGCATGATTTAAATTTTGTCAGTAAACTTAATCTTACACAGAAGCACAGAAAAGTCACATGTACACACGTGTGTATATTACATTAACATAAAGATGTGATTGATAAAATGGAATAAAAAAATAGAGCAGCCTCCTTAATCACGACTGTTTTTTTAATTTTGAGAGATAATAAATTATGAGGATTGTACCTACATGAATCTCAAACCCACATAATTAAATGAAACCATAAATATAAGAGCAAGACAGGCAATTGGATCTATTGTTCAAAGTTGGATCTATTGTTCAAAATTGGATCTATTGTTCAGAGTGATGGTGAAATAGATGGAGATATTATCAGCAGAATTCAAGTTGGATGGTTGAAGTGGACGAATGCATCGGGCTTGTTGTGTGTAAGAAAAGTCCCCCTCAAACTTAAGGGATAATTCTATAACATGGTGAGACCTACAATGCTTTATGGTGTCGAATGTTGGCCATTAAAAGAGAAGCATAATACTAAGTTAAGTATTGCAGAGATGAGGATGCTTAGGTGGATGAGTGGCTTTATCCTGAGAGATAAAATACGAAATGAACATATACGTGATAAGGTTGGAGTAGCTCCAGTGGAAGATAAGATTAGAGAGAGTTACCTTAGATGATTTGGTCACATTAAACGGAGGCCTTTTGATGACCCGGTTAGGAAATTTGAGGTATTAGATTTGACTTATGTTAAGAAAGGTAGAGGTAGACCTAAAAAGACTTGGCTAGAAAATATTAGAAATAATCTTTCTTTATTAGATTTAAATAAGAATTTGACTTTTAACATGATACAATGGCAAAAAAGAATCCATGTAGCCGACCCCACATAGTGAGACAAAGTTTTGATGTTATTGTTGTTGTTGCATAAATATAAGAGCAAAATCTAGTCATCTAGATTTGCATGTTGGGAAAAATCTCAATTTTCCTTCAAGAACACTTGGGTAATTTAGTACATATGTACAAAACTAATGAAAGTATGCAAGTATTTTTATCTTAGCATGTCGTGTTTAGGTAGAATTGCCATTATCAATTCCAAACTCATATATGAAATGTTGAGAGTTTATGTTAAGTTAACAGCCAACCATAAAACTTGTAACAAAACTAATGAAATGAAGTCAAATTTGAATTGTTTACAATGTCAGGCATTCTCTAGAGTGACACAAATCGACCTAGCCTGAGTGTGAGAAGTAGCCAAAGATTTGTTAAGATAATAACTATAAGTGACACAATACAACTTAACTAATTATAATGAAACTATGTAAAAGTCAGCTAAGATGTCACCCACAGGTGATGTGCCACAACTAGAGCCGATTGTGGTGAAAACCAGAAAGTGTGCAAGGGTTGGTTAAAAGGCCACCCGTAAGTCATGCACCACAAGTTCACTTAATTATGGCAAAAAAGTAATGAAAACTGGATAAAATACTAAAATTATATTTGCTACATGGAATTTGGGGACTTTGAATGAGAAGATAAGAAAAATTATTAATAGAAGAATAAATATTACATATTTGCAATAAACAAAAAGTAATGGGAAAAATACAAGAACATTGAGAATGTTATAAGCTATTGCATCTTGGAAAGATTAACATCATAAATAAAGCAAGAAAAATAGTAGGTAAAGAGTTTAGAGATAAACTTATTAGGGTGATTAGTGCCAATGATAGGATGGTTTCTATTTAGAAAAACCTCGTGAGGACATTTAAAAATCTGGTTAATTATTATGATATTGAAGATAAGATCAAAAGATAGTTTTAAAAAACAATTTGGAAATAGATAAATGAAGTATTGTAAAGCATGCTTGCAAAAGAAAAGATATCTATTGTTGGTGACTGCATATAAGTTCTAGTGTGATGAGTTGTGAGAGGATTCATATTGGATACAAAATAGGATATATACAATAGAAAGAGCTGTACTATATTTCAAAGTAGCCTATGATTTTGGAATAATGAACAATAATTAAAGAAATGATAATAATGTTAAGATATATACTTCTTTTTTTTAGAGTGGAAAAGAATTACTTTTTGCAAAGATTGTAAGATGATTCAAGAAGAGAATTTGACCTCACAACATAAAATGCTAGTTATGAATTTATACCATAAGAATATGAAGAAAATGATCAAAGTATGTAATTGCCTTAGGATACAGTGCAGGACTTTTAAAGGAGAAAAATTGTTTATCTTTCGAGATAGGTTGCTAAAAGACAAATCAAAATTATTTAATCGAACCAAATCTAAATAGGGATGCGATGGTTGATTCCATAAAAAAATATTCGTAAAAATTTTATAAGAGTTTAAAATATGGCGTAAATTATTGATGAGAGTTGTTGGTAAATTGAGGAGGCACAAAAGTTTATCAAGGCTTATATATAAAATTCAAAAGATTGACAAAAGTTTAAATGGTTTTGAGACTTCTAATGATTATAAGAAAAACTATAGTGCAAAAAGATTGGTAAGAACACAAAGGCTATATTTCTTTTTTACAATTTATGCAATAGAATTAATTAAAAGAAAGGAAAAATAAACATACACAATAAAAGCTAAGGCAATAGATAAGATATCTTAAGCCTTTAATCAACTGAGAAGAATAAAAAGCAAACATAATGAAATCTAATATAAAGAAGAAAATATGAAGATGCTACTTCGAGAAATTATTAAATGGGGTTTTAAAAAAATAAGCTATTTTGGAGAAGCATGTGAGAAAAACAATAAAATATATTATAAATTGATATAAAGTCAAGTGGAGTTACTCTAATAAAGAGGATACATAAAATCAAACCTTTAGATCTAAATGAGATACTTATTTTTATTTAGAGAGCAATGGAGGAGAATGCATTGGTCTAGTTAACAAATCTTTTCAAAATAAATTAGAAGATTCTAAGTATACCAGATAATTGGAGAAGCAGCATTTTGATACTAATATTTAAAAATAGAGTAGATATTCAATATTTTATTAATTATAGAAGAATCTACTTTACGACATAGAATAAAATTATGGAAAATATTGATGTAACATCAACATAAAAATATTGAATCAGTTCTGAAAAATCAATTTGGTTTAGTTCTATATGATACCAGGAAGATGAAAGATCCACTATGAAAGCAATTTTTGTATTAAGAAAACTAAAGAAAAATACATAGAGCAAAAGATGGATCACCAGATGATTTATCTAGATAAGGAATGGGATCAAGTATCACGATAAATGATTTTATGTGCATTATAAAATAAATGTGTAACAAAGATATGTTGGAGTTATTAAAATATATAAATGATGGACGCTAACTAGGACTAAAAATAATTGTAGAGCGGCTAAACAATCCCCTATTATACTACGATTACATCAAGGATTTCCTTTTAAAATGGGGATGAGATGTATATAAAGGATATTCAAAGTGAGGTGCTTAGCATATGCTTTTTGCGTGTGACATAATTTTAAATGGTAAGATCTCTATTAAAATGACTACAAAGCTAAACTGATGAAAAAAATATTTATAAAATAAAGCAATTAGAATTACTTGAATAATGGAGATATGAAAAATAATTTTAGTAGGCGTGATATCAGTAATTATCAAAAAACATTATTAGGAGATAAAGGGAACCTATGTGTGATAACTTATAGAATTCAAGATTGATGGTTAAAATGGAGAAGCGCATTGAGAGTTTTCTACAATAGAATATCATGGAGGTCAAAAAAATTTCTAAAACTACAATTAGAGCAAATATGTTATTAGGGATGTCAATTTTTGACACGACCCGAAACACGACCTGAACCCGACCCGGAAAAATCCGGGTTCGGGTCAACCCGAACCTGAAACGGGTCGGGTTCGGGTTGAACAAATCAACCCGTTTTAAAAATCGGGTCGGGTTCGGGTTGACCCAGTAACCCGAAATTGACCCGAAAGTGACACGAAAACTCATATTTGACCCGAAAACCCGAGATTGACCCGATTTTGACCCGAAAATCGAATATTGACCCAATTTTGACCCGAAAATTAGCAATTTTAGGTCAACTTCGGGTCATTCGTGTCGGGTCGGTTCGGGTCCGGAAACCTGACCTGTTTTTAAAACCGGTTCGGGTTCGGGTTGACCCGAACAGTGCCGGGTCAGTTTCGGGTTCGACCCGAACCCAACCCGCCGACCCGAATTGACACCCCTATATGTTATATGGATTCAAATGTTGCTAGTAAAAATTTATTGATAGTTAAGTTGAGTGTGCCAGAAATGAGAATGTTAAAATAAATCAATGGCAAAAGTAGAAAGTATAAAATAAATAATGATTATATTAGAAAGATGATTGAAGTGGAATATATTAAAGATACGGTAGTCGAAATAAAAATGAGTAGTTAGCACATGTACAGCAAATAGCTAAAAAATACACTTGTTAAATGATGGAAAAATTAGTGGAATATGTTTCGAAGAAAAAAAATGGCTAATCTAAGGAAATAGAAGTTATTCAAAATAATTTGCAAAAAATATGATTTATAAATCCAACACCAAATAATTGAGATTAGTTAATGATGATGATGACTTGTATGACTAATTACCACTCTAAACCTAGTAGAACTGCTCTACCAAGCTTCATGCTCCACGACTAAATAAACTATATCAATATATATTTAGAAAGCATTTTCCTCCTGCTCAATCAAAGAAAACAAAACCTTACGTGTCTATGAACTTCAACATTAGTATTCTTTGTGGTTGACATCTAGTCCGGTTGGTAAGAGTCCTGGATATTGTTGCCAAGATCTTGATGCAATCCCTCCCACACCATGTTAAACTCACGACTTGAGAGCTTTCAGGTGAACAAAATAAAAGTTCAACAAATACTAAATTTTGAGTACAAAAAAATGTTTGTGTGATACTATCCAAATGAGGATTTCACAATAAAAATATACCAAAGCAATTATCAAAGTTTAAAATTGCACAATTGGGTATTGAGTTGTTATCAGTTTGTGAGGCAAGGTGTAAAACTCAAGGCATTTTGAGGTGTTTTGAGGCATAAGCCTCAAAATGCAGTAATTACGTGAAGTGAAAATAAAGATTAAAAGTGATTTTTTATATAATACCAAAATAATATATTAAAGAATGACATTAGCTTTTTATTGAAATATGAAGTTATAAATTGACATACATATAAAAAAAATTGCACATGATGTAAATTGGCAAGTGATAAATTGCATAAAATAAAATTGAAATCCAAGAACAAAACAACATAAAATATAAGAATTGAATAAAAGTATCATAAAACATCAAGTTTAAATTCAAATTCATTATTTCTAACTTCCTTACTCATCCACAATTAATTCTTAAAAAAAGTTAAAATAGTTGTCAACAACTCAAAAATCATATGCACGGTCATCAATGAAGGGGTTTTTATTGGAGTCATTGTCATAACAAATTAATTTCTCCCCTACCTCATCTTGTGTTGTCCAAGCCTCCCAATCTGCTTCTTCATCATATATTTCAATCATCTTCGTCTTTCATAAATATTTATCAGCAATACAATGATGAGAGTAATACTCCTAGATTTTTAGAGGAGGTGGTAGTGGTGTGCGGCTTTCAGGTGATCCCTGACGGTGGCTGTGAAGAAGGTAGTAGGCTAGAGGTTGAGGAATCAAGAGGAAGTTGTTGTGGCTTGGGGGAGCATTAAGGCATTATTTGTTTGGGGCTTTAGTTTATGATTTAGATAAGTTTTAATGAAAAAATGTATAAGTAGGCTGAGGCGTGCCGCCTCACACTAACAAGGTAAAGCGCTTCTCAAAGCGGGCCTCAGCCAAGTGAGTGCAAGCCTCATAAAAAGGTTCGAAACATAAGCCTTAAGGCATTTTTAGTGGAATTGCGAAAACGCCGGCCTCAAGGCAAGCCTCATATTCGGGAATTTTAAACAATAGCAGTGATAAATTTTCAGGGAACCGTAAATGTGTCTTCATCCCTACAATGTAATGACATCAAACAAAAAAAAAAAAGGCTAAAGAAAGCAGGTCCATGTATCAGTAGCAATAAAATGTAAGATTGAGGAACAACAAAAAGAATAATAGAAAATAAGAAACGTCTAGATGACCACCCCATGTTCGACCTTGAAACCAGAACCCAGATACAATAGAGCACCATAGCTAAAAGCCAGAAAGATTCAAAGTAAAATTCTTGAAGAAAAAAAAAAATTTAACGCACGTTATGTCGTGTCCCCTGGTAACTTTTTCCCGGATTTCCGAGGCCAACAAGGAGCCAGGGCTTGGAAGCTGAGGAATCGCCTGGGGAAGAGTTAGTGGAGAAACAAGTCGGCGATGGGATGTGGTGGCGGGAGAACGACACCGTCTTGGGGCATCGTTTTGTCAGCCCGGAGACAGAGAGGCTAATCCCACCGGCGGAGGAGAGGGCGGCGGGAACGCCCCGCATCGCTAATTCTAGCGCAAAACCAGATCGGAAGGAAGGTGGGACAGACCGGCCGCGCTCCGCATGATAACTTCGATCTATTATCTTTGCTAATAAAATTTTCGAAAGAGGAAAAAAAAAAATTTTTTGTTTGCCATGGGTATTTTTAGGGGCCTGAGAAATTATTTGGTCGCGACTCCAATTAAATTTTAATATATGCAGAGGATAAGTGAATTTTTTATTGGATTTTTTTATATATATTTATGTTTTTCAATCCAACCAATCTGATCTGACTCATAGTTTTATATTTTTTAACGAGGGGTTTAGGAATGGCGCTCCATTTTAAGAAAAAAACGGCGAAATCTTTCAAATTCAAATATTTAGGACTTATGATACTGCTCAGAAAGAAAAAACGATGAAGAAAACTGCTATATTCCCAGAGATGGAATGCTCACATGACACGCAAAAGGAAAGGAGGTATAAAAATGTTCAGGAATCATAAGGTAATTTAATTGGAACTGTTGAGGGTTTCAACATATCGGTAAATTTCCACGTCATCCCAAATTATTTTAAGGGTTTCCAAAGTTTTATAATTTTCCAAAGTTCTAAAACAAAGCTGCGTAAAAAAAAAGCATATCAATGTTCAATACAAACGCATACAAGTGCGCAGAAAAAGTAAAAAAAAAATATTACGCATTTGCTACTATGCTTTCACTGTGGATTGTGATTGTGCTCTTGTTGCTCTTTCACGGTGCTTTTACTGCACTTAGGTTGTGCTTTCACTACACTTTTGATAATATTTCACTGTGACTTCTCTTCGATTTAAATAAGCTTTCATTGTGCCATCATTGCGCTTTGTAGGTCCAAAAGCACACCAAAAATGTAGTGAAATGATAGAACTAAAGATCAATTTCTTTCTACTACGCTTTTTGCTTTGTATTTGCTACTATGCTTTTGTTGATTTTTCTGCCTTTTGCTGCATTTTTTACCCATTTAATGTGTCTTTGCTGCACCTTCACTCCACTTATTGTCCTTTCACTATGCACTACTTCATATTTCAGGTTGTGTATAAAGATAAAAAATAAGTATATGATGTTTACTGTCGTTATACCCATAATATTGCTTTAATACTCACAAGGATCATCACAATTACTGGCAAAATTTTAGAAAGATAAAATTCAATGACTTTGTTTGTTCAAAAGCTGATTTCAATAAGAGATTTTATCTGAATTTCCACATGAAATATCGAAAATAAAAAACTAGAACGGGTTGTCCATCTTTGGTTAGTTTTGTAGTTAATGAAGCTGGAAACTAGAATGTGAACATTTTATTGAATCACACGATCATGAATTTGTTAGGCCAGAAGACCCCAGAAGACTGGCATCTTCTAAGATCATATAGGAATATTGATAATGAGAAAGCTTTAGTTCTGAAATCATGACAGAAGTCAAGATAAGAATCGTTGACGCATTCTCCTACCTTGACAGAAAGTTCGAGGTGTTGAGTGTTAGATTCTCTAAGAAGGATGCATACAACTTTTTTCAGAAATAAAAAAGTGTAAATATTAAATTTGGGGGCACTAATTCTTTGATTCAATTATTTAAAGATCGCCAAGTTAATGACAACATGTTTGTATGGGACATCTAAATTGATGAATTTGATAGATTGTTAATTTTTTTTTAATTGATGGATGGGTATGATAGATTATGACTATTTTGAAGATGAGATCCATTTGTCGGTATTAATAATCCTTGACATAATATTTTTGTTAGGGGTGGTCTTTTTGTCAGAGGAAATAATTGAATCATTTACATGACTATTTAGAACATTTATATGAATAATGGTTGATAAACATCCAATGACAATATTTACTGATCAGAACTAGATAATGGCTAAGGCCATAAAAGTTATTTTACATCACACTCGTCATAGAATATGCCAATGGTATATCTTTAAAAAGGTTACATAAAAAATCGGGTATTTCAATAGCAACAATAAAGTCAGAGGACTCTTCTATAAGTGTTTGAGCAAGTGTGACTATGAGGAGAAGTTTGCAAAAATATGGGTTGAAATGATAATGGAAGAGAACCTCCAAAATCATGAATGGTTAGATGATCTTTATAGGATAAAGAATAAGTTGTCAGCAACATTTAATAAAAATTATTTTAACATGGGCATTCTATCCATGCTGCGTAGCAAGTTTATTAATAAGGTATATCATGGAATTTTGAAGCATACAAATCATTTAATTGAATATTTTCTAGGTTTAGAGAAGGCGACGATGACAATATCAGGATAAATAGGATGAGAAATTCAAATGCAACCAGTTTTAAATTGTACCTGTAATAAAAATAGCTCAATATTAAAGCAAGCTGCTCGATTTTACTTAAGAAAATTATATTCATTTTTTAGGAAGAATTTTTACATGATTGTGAGCGAAATGAGTATAGACTTTATCTCAAGTGATTTTTCAAAGTTTTTAGTCAAGTACACAAAGTCTAAGGTGTTGGATCTTTATATCCATATATAAAATGCGAAAATAAAAATCATGATTTTTAGAAAATTAAATTAAGACATTTTCCATATTAATTTTCTTAATAAATAATTTTAAAATATAAAATGAAGAAAACTTACTGAATTGTTGATTTAGATTGTAGATCTTCTTCATCAAAATTTTGATTGAGACCGTAAGTCTTCTTCTTCTAATCACCCCACTAAATATACTATAGTGAGTGGGCACAATCAATCAATTATTGATGAACACTTTTTTTTTAATCTAATTTGTATTTTAAACACAATTTAATCATTTTAAAAGAAAAAACTATGAGAGTAACTTTTTCTGATATATATTCTTCCATCTCTTATGAAAGAATCATGTATCATCTTCATATTCATATAGAACTTAATTCTTATTTATAAAAAAAGTTCACATCTTTTTATAAGCACATTTTCATAATTCATGAAGTATTTTTAATCTATATTAAAATGATAATTATCATGACACATTATCAATATTATCTTTAATGACACATCATCAATCCTATCTTTATTTTTTAATATTAAAAGATATTTAATAATAATTATCATGACAGATCATGACATATCATCAATCTTATCTTTAATGAGTCATCATTATATTCATTAAAATTAATAAAATTAAAAGGTGATTATAAATGTGTTACTAATGTAATCATAATTTAATATTTATATTATGTCACATTTTTAATGATAGTGTTCGCTATATAATAGAGCTTAGATATGAAGAAGGGACCTATGGACCTATAATTCAAGCTCCAATAAATTTGATTATTAATTTAACTCTTAAATCAATAAATTAAAATTATTAATTTCAATATTATTCTACTTTAAATATGAAATTGCACTCTTGAAATTATAGTATAATTTACTCAATTAAAAAATTGAATCATTCATTGATTTAATCATTACATGTAAAATAACCCTCCATAAAAAGTTCATAATTAGAGCTAGATAATTCTGTCACCTCACTAATTATATCTTGATCCTTGAATTCCAATTAATTCTCTAATGAATAATAAACTTTGTGACCTCATCACAAAATTTGAGCGCTCAATTGTTCAAGCTCTGAATTAATTATTCAAGGGAACTAATTTTCTAACTTTCAAAAATGAAAGAAATTGATTTCATATCTGTATATTAACATTCCCAGCCATTTGTTTCATTGTGTTTCTAAAATACAAATATTGAGTTTATTTCTTCCAAACTATTTCCGAGTAAATAAAAAAACTAAACGTTATAAATAGGAGTTTATTAATAACTCAGGATTAAGATTGTTTTATATATAATCATATTTATGATTAATTTTAAATTCTCTATAATTAAAATAGAATTTATTAGAGAATTCAAAATTTATCTGGTCCAGTTCTATATAATCATATTATATAAAGTACATCCATCCTTAATATCTCCATATCGAATAATCTGGATAAGATTATTCCATTTTTAATGTTGATGGACCGTACTAATAATATTTAATTTTAGATTACAACTATAATTAGTAATTATGAACTAGTTTTGATTATTATCCATAACTCAATCTTCTTATATGTAATTATATACAAAATTATGATTTTATAAATAATCATGAAATAAAAATATTATATCAAATGATAATATTCGAATAATGCTAAATTTGTCTTTAAATATTTATTTCCATTGAAAATATATTATAATAATATTTCTTTAGAGCACATTCCCTAACATAAGGACCAATCTACCCATTGGGTTATTAATTTTGATGCAACGTAAGGTAGCATTCAATGCCCCTTAAGAAGTTTGAGATGATGGGTTTGTTTTGTTCTCATTGCATGCGAGTTTGGAGGCAACTCGATATTATGAAAATCCTTGAGAAGTATCTAATGTTATGATGGTCAGTAAGAGCTTGAATATATATATATATATATATATATATATATATATATATATATATATATATATATATATATATATATATATATATATATATATATATATATATATATATATATATATATATATATATATATATACAAATAATAATAATTTTGAAGATAGTAATGGATTCATATTTAAAAATCTTCTCAGCAAATTTGCATATCAAATTAGCAAACGAGCTCAAGGGAATGAGGAGGATGAGCAATACATGTTGGCTGTAATGTAGGACATGACTGAAAATATAAACTTGATTCATGATGGTAAGATAAAAAATCATAAGTTTGTTAAAAATAAACAAGGTGGAAGTACAAATTTAAAAGATCCATTAAAGCGTAGGCCTAAATGCATCTTTATTGGCAGACTAAAGGGCCACTAGGAAAAGAAGAAGAAGTATAAGAACAAGATTTAACATCCTCACAGTTTTTTTCATTGTATATTATGAGACAATATATGTTTTGCTAAGCCTAATTTTTTCAACAGGGAAATCTGTCAAGAGCAAAAAATAATAATAATAATAAAGGATAATCCTTAAGCACAGATGAACTTCTCAAGAATGTTTGAATGCTTCAATATGAAATTCATAACTAGGGAAGCAACTAGACAGTCAGGGCTTGAGTACTTGAGAATGATGATGGATGTTATTTCTTTAGAAATGCAATTGAAAGAAATTTTAATTGTAATGACTAATGATTATTTGTTAAATTAAAAATAACTTTGTATTAAAATCAATATTTGTATTAAATACCCTATAATAAAATTATATTTTTAATTAAGTTTATGCTATTAATATTTTTACGCTATGTATTACTTCAGTTCAAGTTAGAAATATTTTTACAGTATATATTACTTCAAATCATGGTAGAAAGTTTAAACGATAAAAAAGCAGATAAAAGCGAATGTAAAGTGCAGTGATATAAACTAAAGCGCTTTGGTTGCACTTTAGTGAAATCGTAGTTAATATATAATATAATAATTTTCTAAAACATTTTCCTTAGTATTTTTCATAATTTTGAAAATACTTATAATTTCTAAAAGTGCAGCAAAAGCATAATGAAATGTATTTGTCATTTTTTAGAAATTTTTTTCTTAAAAGTTCTTTCACTTCATTTTTATCGTGTGTCTTCACTGTGCTTTTGCTTCACTTTCGCTATGCTTTCACTATATTTTAGCAGCACTTTTGCTACTCTTTATTTGTAAGTTTTCAATATGATTTAATTTTATATAAAAACTTTCTGATTTTATAAATGTTTTCAAAATTATTTTTAAAACTAAAGAAAATTTTATAGTAATGGCATTTAACTGTGTTTATTGCGCTTTTACTGTGTTTTTGTTTTAAGTGTTCAAAATGATTTAATTTTAATTAAAAATTTCCATAAATTATATGTGTTTTCAAAATTATTTAAAATACTAAGGAAAACTTTATAGAAAATGACTTAAATGCGCTTTCACTATACTTTACCTGTGTTTTTTTGTAAGAGTTCAAATAAATTTAATTTTATATGTAAATTTTTTGAAGTTATAAGTGTTTTCAAAATTATTTAAAATACTAAGAAAATTTTATAGTAAATTACTTAATTGTGTTTTATCTGTGTTTTCATTGTGTTTTCACTGCACTTTATTTATAAGTATTCAAAATGATTTAATTTTATATATAAAAGTTCCAAATTTATATGTGCTTTAAAAGTTATTTAAAATACTAAGGAAAATTTTATAGTAAATTACTTAATTACGCTTTTGTTGTACTTTCTCTGTGTTTTTGTTGCACTTTATTAGTAAGTGTTCAAAATGATTTAATTTTATATGTAAAATTTCCAAAATTAAAAGTTTTAAAAATATTTAAATTAATAAGGAAATTTTTATAGTAAATAATTTAACTGCGATATATTTACAATTTCACTGTGCTTTTGTTGCACATTATTAGTAAGTTCTAAAAATGATTTAATTTTATATGAAAAATTTTCGAAATTATAATTGTTTTCAAAATTATTTTAAATATAAAGAAATTTTTTAAGAAAATGAATTAACTGCTTTTGTTGTGCTTTATCTATAAGTGTCCAATATGATTTAATTTTATATGGAAATTTTCTTAAATTATAACCATTTTTAAAATTATTTTAAAAACTAGGGAAAGTTTTATAAACAATGACATTCACTATGTTTGCTATGTGTTTGCCGGACTTTCACAGAGCTTTTGATGCACTTTAACTGAGCTTTTGTTGTACTTTGACTAAAGTACAATCAAAGCTCATTGAAAGCACTCTAGTTCATATCATGTTAATATAACTAAAATGTAATGCTATAAGCTTTAGCTAAGCTTGTGTTATGATTTTTGTGCGCTTTCACTACACATTTGCAAGTAGGTACAACATAATTAAAAAATTGATAGGTTGAATTAGAAAATTGCTTTCCTTCACTAAACCCCTAATTGATATGTTGGAAGGATAACGGGGTGGACTGATTATATTCCTTATATAACTATAAGAAGTCAACAAGGATAATGTTAATGTCTGAGAAAATAATATTATAAAGATTATATACAACGTTAATACTAACCCTGTGTATTAGAGAGAAGTATAATACATGTTGAAATATGTTAGTTATAAGCTTACTCTTTTTAGATAATAACAAAGCAAATACATCTACTTGGTTTTTATCTAAGTATTTATCAGCAATTAAGCCATCAAGATCTGCTCTTGACATCATAATGTTACCATAAGAAAAAATAATGTCACCCATGCAAATAAAATAAATACTTCATGAATATAAAAAAAAATACATATAAAGCACAATGAAAGCACTGCAAAAGCGCAACCAAATTATAGTCAAAGCCCAGTTCAATGATAGAACTAGAGATTAACTACACTTTCATTGCTCTTTTGTTGCATTTTTTGCTGTTCTTTTATTGTGCTTTTGCTACCCTTCTACTATGCTTTAGTTGTGCTTTTTTTGTCCATTCAAAACTTAAAAATGTTAATTGCACAAACAGAAGTGCATGATTTAAATTAAATGAAACTTACTTGTCATAATACTTTTTAAAGCAATTATCCATTATTTTTTTGCCTATTTATACTTAGGAAATCCATTCCTAGATATTGCATTATGTTGTTTGCATGTCGTTCAACAATTTTAAATGAATAAATAGAAATTGTATTAGAAGCTGGGGGTTCTTGCTGTGAAGTGTATGTGCGTGTGTGTGTGTGTGTGTGGCACGGGGGGGGGGGGGGGGTTGGTTTGGGCAATTTTTATATAGTTAGGGGCGGGTGCTCTGGGGTTATTGTATAGTTATAAGGGCTTTATGTACATATGGGTGGGTTAGAGGGGCAATTGTGGAGAATTTCTTTACATATGAGTAAGATGAGGAATATGCAGGAGTTTTTTGTGGATCATATTTATATTAGGTTATATGATGGATGAGTTTGTATTCAAGAGAATCGACCATTGCTTCAAGTCGATAAAGTATGGTGCCCAAATTTTCTTCAATTATATTGCAAATATTTTAAAGGGCGACAAGTAATTTCTTTTGGACACTAACCCAATCCTCACTTTGAATTAGAGGGGACCTTGATGGGTAAAATGTGGGTGGCCTTGCAGGGGAGAAGAAAGGGAATGGGAGGAAAATCCTTTTTTTGTTGGTGAGGGGATTTGGTGAGGAGATTGAGAAAGAGTTTGAATTTTGAGGTTATCAATAACAATTATATCAGCATTCATATTTTCTTCTTCCTCCTGAGTAACTGTCACAACACAACTCGACCAAAATAGGTCCTATCGTGTTGAGCTATGACAGACAAACTCCAAGATCTACTTTTGGAATTATTTTAGATTGTTTGCCGATATTCATTGAAATAAATAATGAACTACATAGCTATTAAAATATCTAAATACTGAAAAACTCATTCATAAAATTTCTTTCATTCATCAAAATAAATATCTACACTAAAGTACACAGTTACATGCAATAGCTACATAACTGAAAATTTAACTAGACATGATTGTACAAAAATTAAAATAATAAAATACATATATCCTCAGATCTGATCCTAAACTACTAGTCCAAAATCTCTTTCCTCTTCTTAGATCCTAAAAATAAAAAATAAAATCAGAGTGAGCTACAATAGCTCAGCAAACCACACAAACTAATCTAAGTTTTTAAATATTATTTTATTTCAAATATTTTGCAAAATATTTAAAAGTAATTAAATATAATTTAAATAAATCACTAAAATTAGAATCACAAAACTAAGAAATATAATAAATGCATAGTAGTTATTCTATGATTTAAGTAACAATATAAAACAAATTAATAAATTGAAATTCATAACTCAGAAATAATTCGGATCACATTTCCCGGACTCAGATAGAATCTCAAAAGATTTTGGCTCCTTTTAACTCCCATTTTTATTTATGTTTATAGTACCATAACATATGAGATATCCCTATCTCAGATAGGATCTTAAATGATTCTTTCCCTTATAACTCATACAAATTCCTTGACACAGATAGAATCTCAAATGATTCTGGCTCCTTATGGCTCTTAACAGATATAATTTAATGACATATTTGTATCTATCATCACATTATAACAATTAAAGAGCAACTGAGCATGTATCAAAATTTCATAATATTATATAATTATAGACAACTTAAATTCCAAATATACAAAAATGCACATTTTTAGGAAAATTATAAAATTATCAGAGATTGTGTAAAATAATATTTTAAGACTTTTATTATACTATAACACTATTTTTTAACATCTTGATAATTTTTTATTCAATAAAAACCCTCCATATTTCAAAATCCCAATGAAAAAATTCTAGAAAATATTCAAAATATGCATAATCGTAATCTCTACAAAAAATAAAAAGTTACATGGTGAAAGTCATACCGATGCAAAGTTATTCACATTTTTTGCTAACGATTACAAAATTTTAATCAAAATATTTACTAAAACTTATATATTTTTGAAATTTTAGATGAGCATAATGTGTCTTACCTTGAGATAAACAAGTTTTCCAATTGGACCAACGGACTAAAACGGTCTGAAGTCGTCCAAAAACTAAATTTTCTCTTTTTTCACTTCTCTTTCTATATCCTAAAACCCAAACTGCTCCCTATTTGGGTAAAAAAAAAAAGAATTATCTTAAATATAAGGCTTATTGCCTTTAGATATTTTGTTTTTAATTATTAAATAATATTATTATAATTAATTTTTAATAGAAATTATATAAAATTTATTTTAGGGATTTTGAAAATTATAGAAAAACATTCATAAATTAACTTATTTTATTTAAAAAAATATTGTGAAATCAATTTGCAAAATGGACTCATGACAGTCCCAAAAACCTCACTTATATCGATAGGTGCCGATTTCTTAAGAAAATTCAATAGTGTCCAAAATTATGAAAAAATTAGATAAACTAAAACATGATATTATAAATGTTCTAATGAAGACTACTTGTGATTTAGACTTCTCTAGGTCAACCAAAAAAATCTTAAAAGTTTAACGGGTTTCACAATCTACCCACCTTAAGAAAAATATTGTCCTCGGTATTCCCAAAGAAGAATGAGTCAGAATAAACCTGGATACAGCTACCTCGTATCAGATTCCTTCTCCCAAGCAGCCTCTCTTGTGGTCTTATGCTTTCACCATACCTTAACCAAAAGAATCCATTTGCTTCTCAATTTTTTTACATCATATGCCAAAATTCTTTCAGGTTCTTCTATTTACTATAGATTTGGATGAACCTCAACATCATTAGTAGATAATCTCTTCTTAAAATCAGACACCCGCTTTCTCAAAGATGATACATGAAACATATTGTGTATATCAAACATATGATCAGATAATAATAACATGTATGCAAAACTACCAATCCTCTCAATGATCTCAAAATGTCTAATATACCATGGAGTGAGCTTGCTAATTTTTCCAAATCTACTGACACCTTTTATAGGGCTAACTTTGACATAAATCAGGTCACCAATATGAAACTCAATCTACCTGTGCTTCTGATTGTAATATTTCTTATATATATTTTGTACAGATTTCAATATTTCTCTAATCAAATTGATCTTTGTAGTAATATCATTCACAAAGGCTGAACCTATCACCTATCTATTTCACACCTCTATCAAAGTCAAAGGAGTTCTATATTTTCTATCATACAGAGCTTCATAAGGAGAAATGCCTATGTTGGACTGATAAATATTATTATGTGCAAACTCTATCAAAGGGATATGATCCTTCCAACTACCCCCGAAATCCAAAATACCTAATCTCATAAGATCCTCCAATACTTGAATAGTCCTTTTAGACTGTCAGCATATTTGCGAATGAAAAGCTATATTGAAGTGCAACTTCATACCCAGTCCCTACTGAATATCTCTCCATAATATGGAGGTAAATCTACCATCCTGATCAGATACAATTATTTCGACACACCATGCAACTTGATAATATCTTTAATATAGATCTGTGCTAACTTGTCCACCGGGTCTGTCTGTCAAATCAGGAGAAAATGGGCAGATTTTATCAGTCGATCAATAACAACCCAAAAAGTACCATGCCCCTGCCTTAACATAGGGAAACATATAGTAAAATCCATTGTTACCTCTTCCCATTTCCACTCTAGAATAGGTAAAGACTGTAGAAGACCTCCCGATCGCTGATGTTCTGCCTTCACTAACTGATAGGCCTCACACTTTGACACTAACTCAACTATATCCTTCTTCAATCTAGGCCACCAAAATATCCTCTTCAGAACTCTATACATTTGCTACTTCCTGGATGGATAATATAGCCTGAATAATGAGCTTCATGAAAAATATCTCGTCTTAGATCACCAAAAATAGGAACCCAAAGTCTATCCTTATAGAAAATAACACCAGAATAAAAAAAAACTCGTATTTCAAATTTCTTACCAAATCTGATATGATCAATCAACTTTGAATATTTTACATCTAATTTTTGAGCTTCATGACTCTTTTCTTCTAAAGAGGGTTGAATGATCATCTAAGTCACTATACTAGAATCCTAACCAGTAGGAGAAATCACCTTTAATTATAATCTCTCTATATCTCGTATTAAATATTCATCAGAAGTGAGTCGCATACATAATAATCTTGAAGACTTTATGCTCAAAGTATCTGCCACCACATTAGCCTTACCGAGCTAATAATGAATAGTTAGATCATAGTCCTTAATTAATTCAAGTCACATCCTTTGCCTAATATTTAGATCCTTCTGAGTGAATATATACTTTAGACTCTAACGATCCATGAATATCTCACCCCTGACATTGTATAAATAATGAAGCCAAATTTTTAAAGCAAATATAATAGCAGCCAACTCTAGATCATATGTTAGGTAGTTCTTTCACATGGCTTTAATTATCTTTAAGCATAAGCTATCACCCAATCATGCTGCATCAAAATACACCCCAAATCTCTCAATAAAGCATCAATAAATACCTGAAATCCTTTTGCACCAGAGAGAAGAGCCAAAACTAGAGTAGAAGTCAAACAATCCTTAAATCTATAAAAACTAGCCTCGCACTTTAGTGTCTAAATAAAAGCTTTTAACTTATGAGGCAGTCTCATTAGAGGTGCTGAAATTTGAGAAAATCCCATCATAAATTTTCTGTAATATCCAGTCATAGCCAAGAAACTGTGTATCTCAAATATTGTAGTAGGCCTCAGCCAATCAGTGACTATTTAAATTATTTGAGAATCAATAGAGATACCATCACCACTCACCACATATCCCAGAAAAGAAATATTCCTCAGCCAAAACTCATATTTAGAGAATTTTGCATACAATTAGTGTTGCCTCAAAGCCTCCAATACACTTTTCAAATGTATGGCGTCATATTCCTCAGAAGCATAATATAACAAAATATCATCTATGAAAATAATCAAAAACTAATCCAGATAATCTTTGAATACCCTGAGGTATTAGTTACCCTAAATAGAATGACCAAAAATACATAGTGTCTATATCGAGTACTGAAAGTTGTCTTTATCACATCGGCTTCTCTCACCTTCACCTGATAGTAACCTGATCGCATATCAATCTTTGAGAATACAAAGATCCAGCAAGCTGATAAAATAGATCATCAATTCATGATATGGGATGGTTATTCTTGATAATGATTTTGCTCGTCTTTTTATAGTAAATACATATACACATTGTATCATCCTTTTTCTTCACAATTAAAACATATGCTCCCTAGGGAGAAACACCAGGATGAACAATCTTCTATCGAACAACTCCTAAAGTTCCTTTGGTGTCATCTTATACAGAGCTTTATATTTCGAGGTTGTACCCAAAAATATGTTAATATAAAACTCTATATCTCTATCTGGAGGTAAACTGATTAACTCAGCAACAAATATATCTAAAAAATCTCATACTACTGGGATATCAAAAAGAGAACCAGCATTTATACTCATATCTCGAACTGATGCAAATAATACTATACAACCATTCTTCCACAATCTATCTGCTTCTAACATAGAGATCAAACAAGATAAAACACCTTAAACTCCATGGTATACACAACTTTCATTGCCCATAAATAACTTAACTTGCTTCTTCAAGCAATCAATCTGAGCCCCATACTAACTCAGTCAATTCATACCTAGAATAACATCATATCGGAAAATGGATATTAAAATCAAATTGAATTTCAACTTCTTATCAGAAATCTCAATATCATATAAATAGAATCTACTAGTTATCATACTATCTCCAGCTGATAAAATGACAGAAAGAGAAACACGCAGTGCAACTGAAACTGTCAACTGTAGTGAATTGAAAAAATGCTCAGAAATAAATGAATGACAAGCTCTAAAATTAAGTAAAACACGATATTGATGTTTAGACATATAAACTATACCTATCACAACCCATGAGACATAAATGAGAAACAGGAAACCCACTCAAAATTCTATAGAAGTTGCTATGATAATTCTCATAAAGATTGGAAATGCCTCTAGATAAATATTTCATAGCAATAATAAAGAGAGCATGAGAGATAGGATTACCTTGTCTCAACCCATGAGACAAAAATAAGTAGTCTATTTTAGTTCTCTTCTTGCACTAGGTTAACCATCTCTAAGACTTTTTATTATTATTTAGATCTTTTAAAATTTTAAGGGTTTTTCCTATCTTAGGATTAAACAAAACTTTTCCTAATTGCGCTCGACTATGCATGCAACAATAACACGCACAATATGAAAATGTAAATTACAATATAATTGTACAATTAATAATCTAACAATATACAAAAATAGTATATAATAGGATAAATAAGGATAATGATAGGATTAAATTAGCAATCCTTTAAAATTATTAAGTGACTAAAAATATAATTATCTAATAATCTCAACAATGGTGCCAAAAACTTGATCACTACACACTTCAAATAGGTTACTTTTTGTGTAAATCATAATTTTATTCAAGTGTACATATCATGTCATGTAATAAAATAATGAGTAGAGTATCACTCCCATGATGATAGAAATTACCCTAAGTTCACTCTAGTACGTCTTATATGAATATATTACCAAATTTATTTTCTTTGTTGAAATTTGAAGGTGTGCTAATGAAGTTATTAATTAAGTCATAAAATGAAAATCTTATATGTAAGTAATTCTAAACCTAAGATAGTTAAAAACTCATGAGTGCAAAGTTAGCTCTCAATTAATATTGTTATAAATTAGATCATAAATATTTCTCAACTCTGTCAAGCTCATTGGAGTGTCTGGTTAAGATTTCTCTCAAATATAGTGATATAACTTCTTAAGTATCCATGACTATATCTATCAGATGTCTATATAGAGTAGAATCTAATTTTAATTCCCATAATTATTCCACTAATCGTCCACTGAGGATGTATATCATACTAAGTTTTAAGTTTATGCAAGACCAATACATAAACTAATTTAAGCATGAAGAATTTAAATATAACATTTATAGATTTATGAAATGCATATCCAATATTAAGAAAATATGGTTTCAGACTTATCATAAGTTTAGAGAAATGTTTTAGCCAGGCATGAAAATTAAAATAAGCAAAACATGATTCATTTCAAAATAAAACAAACGAATAAGTAGTAAGTTGAGGATAAATATTACTAGGAAGTTCTTTACACATGATTATAAACTCTAATATGGCCATTTTTTATAAGGTTATGAGGCAACATGAAAAGCTATACAATGAATATATTCATTTATAAAAGGCGTATAACTCAACATGTATCTAAATAAATATATAAGTGTGCATGGGCAATTGACTTAAATTATCAGTGTTAAACTGTTCACTATCACAACCCGACCCAATATGACCCAATATCACACAGGTCATACGATGTCCGATTGTTGCAAGACTGACCCCAAGATCTAGTTGAAAACATACTAAAATAAAACTTTCAATTTATATACTACACAAAGCCGCTATTAAATGAAATATAAAGCGGAAAACTGCTGAAATAAACTTTTTTTTTATATATATCATCCAAAACATATATAATAAAAAATCTATCTAAAACAGTTCTGGACAACAGAGAGCACAACAAAAATAAAAGCCAAGCCTATAAAAATCAAAACTAACCAAAATAAACCTACAATACAAATCAAAACGTACTATCCAAACTACTCAACTTGATCCTTACTCTTCCCCAGGCTTGAAAACAAAAGTAAAACCAAGAATAAGCTAATACGGCTCAGTATGCTATTATAGCTTAAAATAGAAATCAGTAATCAAAACTAAAAGTACTGAGAACACTATGTTGAATCATATACTAAAATTAAATATAATTAAATAAATATAAAAATAAATTGAATTATAAGCAATCACTTCATAATAGAATCCTACCTCAGTAGCCCATTGGCTCCATCATAACTATAATTAGGTACATAATCTCACCAGCATAATAAAATCCCATCAGCATAATAGAATCACACCTCAGTCGCCCACTGGTGTCGGCATAATATAATCCGACCTCAACCACCCACTGGCATTGGCGTAAAAGAATCCCACCTTAGCCGCCCACTAGCACCAGCATAATAGAATCTCATCTTGGCCACCCACTAGCGTTGGCATAACAAAATCTCACCTTGGCTACCCACTGGCGCTGACATAACATCACAACACTTCAAAATCAATATATTTCATTATTAAAGCATAATTGGTCTGAATTCAAAAAATGCCAAAATGTCCCAACAGTAGACAAAAGAAAAACTACTTAGTAAAAATTCATAATTTCAAAAGATAACCAAATTTTCATAAATTGTGTAAAATATCATTATGAAGCTTTAGTTAAATTGAAGCACTACTTTTAGATGTCAAAATAAATTTCTGGGTATGAAAAAATTATAGGTTTTTCAAAATTACACGGAAAAAAAATTCTAAAATATACTCAAAATATTTGTAATCACAATTTCTATAACATATAAAAATTACATAATGAAAGTCTTACAAAAATAAAGTTATCATCATTTTTTGGCAAAGAAAAATACAAATTTGATCAAAAAATATAAAAAATACAAAAATTTTGAAATATGAAAGATGCAAAATATATCCTACCTTGAATTTTCTAACGAGGCTAACGAATGAAAATTGCTCTAAGGCTACATAATCCAAATTCCTTTTTCTCTCTCCTATATTTTCTTCTCATTTCACCCAAACATTCTATGTTAAATGCATGAATTGAGTAAAATGGAATTTAAATAACTTTAAACTTAATTACTCTAAATATTTTATAAATTAAGAACATAATGATAACATTTTGATGAATTTTTAGTATGAAATTCATAGAAGTTCTTTTCGAAGTTCACTAGTTTATATATATATATATATATATATATATATATATATATATATATATATATATATATATATAATTTTAAAAATTCTAATAAAATTAGTTTATAAAATGGACACCTAACAGTCCCAAAACCCTCACTGGTGTCGTTAGATGTCAATTTCTTAAGAAATTTCGCCAATGTCCATAAATAATGAAAAATTAGGGAAACTATAACATAATAATATAATCATATTTTAATGAATTTTTAGTATAAAATTCATAGATTTTTTTTTGAAGTCCAAAATTTAGAAAAATATTTATAAAATAGCTTATTTTATTTAAAAAACTTTGATAAAACTAGTTTGAAAAACAAACATTTAACAGTCCCAAAATCTCTACTTGTACCGTTAGATGATAATTTCTTAAAGAATTTCACCAATGCTCAAAATTATGAATAAATTAGAGAAACTAAACACAATAATAGAAATATTATGGAGAAGACTATTTATAATTTGAGCTTATAATGATTCCTGAATAAATTCTTGCCTGTTGCAATTCAAAATGCACTTTATAAAATTTTGAGTTATATCGAACACTCATATAGCGAGTACTCCCATGGTGAGTACATACTCGTCATGTAATGAGCGGTTCTTTTATCCCTAGTGAGTGCACCTAAGCCTTCGATGAGTGCAGTTTTAAACTTCCTTTGTGTAGATTGAGCTTAACTAAGCTAGTTTTTTAACATATTTGGGCATCAATTTAGCTTCTCAATTCTATTATATCTATGAAGAGTGGATTGGAAAAATAATTATATAATTAATAAAGCAAAAATTCATTGAGTATAGAATGTTGGAACAACCTTCTAATTTAAAGGGTATTTTAAGCCTTTTTATCATTTATGTCTTTGGACTTAAATAATGCCTATGATGGGCTTGCCAGGTGAACCTAATGAATGACCCACCAAGTGATTAGGTCCTCTCTTTGAGTGATTTGGAATTAGTACCTCTTAGGTTTATTGAAAATATCTTCCCCTTAGAGGAGTGACCCAAGTTAAAATAAAAAGGCGAATTCATTAAGCAGAGTTTTCTTTTATTGGTGGCTTTAACTCTCCTAAGGGTCTTGTGCTTGGGGGTTTCAACTCACCTTCATGGAGTAGTTTTTATACATGAGCTGAGATATGTTTGATCCCTAAACCTAGTTAGTCAACCTAATTTATGATTAGTAGTGTACTCTTCTTTTTGGAAATAGATTTCTGCAGGTATCAATGTATCAACTTTCTTATTTGGAGTTGGTCAAAAAATCAACTTTTGAGTTTTTAGATTCAACTAATTTCAAATTTTTGTACATTTCTTTATATATAGGAATGAGATTACTTATTTTTGTGTTTGATTCTACTAAGTGTTCACCCACAGAACGATGAGTGCTCAAATGCTAGGTGATGAGTGCTCACTCGTCGAGTGAAAAGTGATGGGTGTTCACATGCTTAGTGACAAGTGATGAGTGTTCAACTGTCAAGTGACAAGTTAACATTGTTCACTCACCTAGTGATGAGTGACGAGTGTTCATTAGCCGAGTGACAAGTGATCGTTAATCCTTTGATGTGTGCACTTGTGAGACCCATGCTAAGTGCCTTGGGCAAGTTCCTCAAATATTTGCAACTTCTATAGTCTACCACTCTATTTCTTGCAACACTCGATTTTCGGTCCCTAGCATCAATACAAGCTCACCACACCTTTTAAGATATTGAATAAGGGTCCAAATATATATGTGGGTGATATCTAGACCTTACTTCTAAGACTACAAGGCTCACAATATAACTATTGATAGATAAAAAGAGAAAAAAAATGATATATTGATAAGGAGAGATATTCTAAGTATTGAATTATTAAATCTAAGTACTCCCAAGACTTCCTCCTGCTCTCCTAAAATTGCCTTATGACCTTTTATTTATAGGATTATGAAACCACAATAAATACTATGGAAAGAACATATTCATTCAAAAAAGGTGTGTTGCCCAATATATGTTCAGGGATAATTCATTCTTTGACCATCATTGATCAAGTGTTCACATGACGAGTACCTACACCATAAGTGCTCACTTGTCGTGTACCTTTAACATTCCATATTAAGATTGAGCTTGATTGAGCTATGCTATTGACATATTGGAGTATGCATGCAACCCATCTTAATTTGTTGATTGGGAGTGTAAACTATCAACCAAATAACTTATGTATTAAATTAGCTTGGTTAAGGCCTCATTTGATTAGATTTATTTCCTCCATTTTTCATTTTAATACGCCAAAATTAGTTGCTGTTAAATATTTGGAAATAAAACTTAACCGTAATTACTTTATAATAAACATCATTTATTATATAGTCACAATTTTTTTTTCATATTCTCTTCTTCGTTCACAAATCAGTGTATTAAATACAAAATGTTAGATTTAACCCATCCACATTCGCATGTCGAATCTAACATTTGCGACCTTCTTCTTATTCATCAGGTCACATGAGAAGTTACCTTTCTTTCTTCTGATATCGCTCCATCCGAAGTACTCCCAACTCGCAGAGAAATTATTCTGTGTGGAATCCGATCACAACGATGTGTTCGGTCTGTAACAGTAGCCAACAATAACATAACGCGTGGCGTGCTTACGTGGAAAGTTAAGGCCCGACTCGTTTGTATTTTCAAGAGTAAATAATCCGAGGCCCGCCCAGTATATACAATGAAAAAGGCGGAAAATTTTAACATTTTCCAAATTCGACATTTCGGCCATTCGCTCCATTTCTCCTGAGCTTCCAGCAAAAAACTCTCGCTGAATTCCTCCGGCAATCTCTTCTTCTCATCATAGACGTGGAAAAGGATTCACATGCAAAGAGAAAGGTGCGAAAATTCTTACATTGACATAAAATGAACTACGGATATCTTTGGTATTCAACGCGTATTTGCTGAAGAAACCAAAAAATAAATTTAAATCATTCCTAGTAACTATAAAAGTTTAAATTTATCTCACCATTTTCGTTCTTTCTGCGTATTTTCTTTGTACCCAATGTGTATAATCTGCGTAAATTTCACTTATTTTCTACGTATATGTTGAAGACAAAATCTAACTTTTTATAATAATTACTTTTGATCTTTAAATCATAAAACTAAACATCCAATAAACAAAAATGATTAGTGTACCCTAAACCATAGATTTCTGGTGATATTTTTCTCATCCTTTGCGTATATTGCGTATGGTATGCGTACACAACGCGTATGGTTTGCATACCCGTTGTGTATGGTATGCGTACACGTTGTGTATAATATGCGTATTTTTTATTGCGTTTTATATGCGTACTTATAATGTGCTTCTCTAAATTAATTATAGTTTCTTATTCTACGCAGATTTACGTCCGTCCCATATCATATAGATGCTATGTTTCGACTTTCAGAACAATGTGTGATACATTTTCAGATATAATTCCTGTTGAAATTGAAGAAAAATTGAAGGAACTTAATATTTACCAATTTCTTCAATTTCTTGGATTTGAGCAAAATGCCCCACTTATCTACCAACTGCTGACAATGTGGAACATTGAAAAGCAAAGCTTCATTATAGAGGGCCATGTTGTCCCTTTCACAGCTGATGAAGTGGCCCTCCTGACTGGACTACCAAACAGAGGTGAGGAGATTACTTGGATGACCTTGCCGACTTCAACAATCAGCTCAAAGGATATTAAGACTGAATTGTTTGAGTTGACTAGGAAAAGCTCCCCAGATACCATGTTGAAAACATTTATTATGTATTTGTGTTCTAATTTATTTTTCCAACAAACCAACTTTAAAGTTCCTAAGATACTTAAGACAATAACAAATAATGTTGATGATTTTTCATCAATTAACTGGGCATGGGCAATTTGGGAATGTCTGGTTGAAGATTTTAATAATGTATCTATGAAGATCTCAAAAAACAGGCCAGCGGGTTATGTCAATGGATTTGTGCCACTGCTTATTGTGAGTGCTAAAACAATTCTTATTAAACATTTTAATTAACTGATTGTTTTGCTAAAACTAACTGAGAATATCTAAATTTTATGCAGGTTTGATTCCTAGAGCACACTTCCATTCATCTCCCAAAGTATCCTGAAAGAAGGCCCCGTTTCCTTCGATGGTCTGATGATATTGTATATAACACTGAGAAGACTGCCAAATTATTTGTTAATTTAAAGAGAAGACAGGTATTTATTGTGAAAAGTTTTATATATTGCTTACATATTGCGTACGAATTGCGTATATTATGCGTATTTCTTGCGTACGTTGTGCGTACGGTATGCGTATATAATACGTATATATTGCGTATATTATTGCGTATTTATTTGAGAATAATTTTTCACAGATTTTTGTTGACATCCAAGGAGTAACCCCTGAAGAATGTGATCTCTTGGGTGTAAAGAAATATCCATCAACCCCTCTTTCACCCATTCAAACTAACACACCTGAACATCATCTCCCCCCATAATCTCCTCTGCAGCCCAAATCCGCCTTGAAAACCCAACCCCAATCCTTAGATGAACTTGAAAAGAAATTAATAGGGATTATGTAGGAGTCAATGGTCAACCTCTTCCAGGAATTTGAAGCTAGAATGAGGAAGAATTTTGAACAAATTGTGAGGAGAGTTGATCTTATTGATGAGAAGCTCCAACATTGCATTGTCTAAGGAATTATTAAGCATGATCAGCAAGCTGCTCCCTCCTCCTCATCATTCATTCCCCATACAATTCCATCCCCCAACAATATTTGGATATCATCTGATCACACCAAGACCGACGCCCCAGAAAAAATAAATGATGTTGAGATGACCCAGGGTGCTGAAAGGGTTAGCAAAAAAAAAGAAATTAGAGAGAAAATCAAGCAAAAAAAAAAAAAGAAGAAGCAGAAAAGGGTACACCACATCCCTGAAGTAACTGCACAAGAAGTAACTACCAAAGAACCTCCCAAAGAAGCTGCCAAAGAAGATCCCCCTGAAGAAGGACATGTGAAAGAAGCCCCCCCCAAGAAGAACAGTCCAAAAAAGCTCCCCCCCAAGAAGAACAGTCCATGGAACCTCCCCCACAAGAAGAACAGTCCAAAGAACCTCCCCCACAAGAAGAACAGTCCATAGAACCTCCCCCACAAGAAGAACAGTTCATAGAACCTCCCAAAGAAGATCCCCCCGAAGAAAAACATGTGAAAGAAGCTCCCCCCCAAGAAGAACAGTCTAAAAAAGCTCCCCCCAAGAAGAACAGTCCAAAGAACCTCCCCCACAAGAAGAACAGTCCAAAGAACCTCCCCCACAAGAAGAACAGTCCATAGAACCTTCCCCACAAGAAGAACAGTTCATAAAACCTCCCAAAGAATATCCCCCCAAAGAAGAACAGTCCAAGGAAGCCCACCCCCCCCCCCCCCCCCCAACAAGAACCTTCGAAAGAAATTGTTCCATTCCAAAAAGTTCCTCAAACTAAATAAATAATCAATGTTGATAATGTTGTAATAAAGGGTTACCCTGCAAGTCCCACAGTTAATTATAGAGGCGTGGAAATGTTGAGTCCAGTGCAGGAAGTTTTTCTTCGGGAAAACATAAGGAAATATCTTGACATGTATGTTTTATTAATTGCGTACTGCTTGCGTACTGATTGCGTAATCTTTGCGTACGGCTTGCGTATTTCATGTGTTTTCTATGCGTACCTTATGCGTATTTTTTGGTTAAATAATTCAGTGGCATGACTGTATTTTCATCTGGGAACGTAATGGTTTTAAGACGCATGATTGACGAAATATTATCAGACAGTTACCTGGACAATGACCATGTTGATGCTTTTGCCATTTTATTAAATGAGAAGTCTAAAATTTCACCAGATGAGTATCAAAAATATCTATACATCTCACCAATGTATTGGGTTAGTATACTAGTTTATTTTATATATAATTTTTTATTTGAACTATTTAATTCTTATATTTAATTTTTTGCAGCATTACAAGGTTAAGGATGTAAAATCAGTATTGATCCTCGAGCACATAGACTACAATTCTGTTCAGTCAAGCAGTATTATAATTAATCCAATTATTCACGGAGAGCACTGGACCCTTCTAGCAGGTTACATAAAGCAGAAAAGGTGGGAATTTTACGACTCCATACCCAACCCTATGCATAGAAGTATTGCTGTGAAGATAGTGAGTTTGATTCTAATCTTGAACTGTTTATAAATTTTGTGATTATTTTTAAGTGACTTAATTCTATTCCATATATTGTTCAGATTGCAAGTTTAAATAAGGATTGCAAAAAAGCCTTTCGTCAAAATATCACTAAATGGAGTTTCAAGACAATGAAGAAGGCGCCAACTCAGACCAACAATACAGATTGTGGTATGTTCGTTTACAAATACATGGAGAATATTGTTCGACAAAATAACTCAAGTTGGATGCAGAGAACGGATTGGCAAGAAAAAATGCCCAAATATAGAGCAGAATTTGCATACGGATTATTTTGTGCTGCAATGAAATGAACTTTTATATTTTAAATTTATGTACATAACTGGTATATTTTCCTTGTAATTAAGAAAGATTCCATGTGTTGAATATAATGTTTCTCACCATTGAACATTCATTTAAATCGATTAAGAAATTTATACTGAAGAATTTAAAATACGCACTCTATACGCGAACCATATGCATTTCAGACGCAGTTCATACAACGTATATACGCAGACAACGGTTCATGGTTTTTTAATCAAAAATCAAATTAATTCGAATGCAACTCCTCATCAATAAAACCAGCAAGGATCGTCGAATATAGGATTTTCCACCGTTGATCCCTAATTCAAATCGATTAAGAAGAGTTTTCATTAAGATTTTATAAGTACGCAGAGTATACGCATTTCATACGCGATCTCGACGCAGGTAATACGCAGGACATATGCATAAGGCAGTTCTTGGTTTTTTGATAAAAAAATAAAACTAATTAGAATTTGAATGATTCGATGCATTCTTTCGGTATGAAACATTCAAATACTCATTCTAGCATCGTTTGAAAATGATTTGTAAGAATTTCCCAGTGAGACTTGATGGTTGGGTACACCCTTGTGCTACACAAGTGATGTTTCTAGAGGGTGGGTGTTATGCTCCTATGGTGGAGAATTCATTAGAGTATGTGGAGTGGAGTCCAATTAATTCGAATGCAACTCCTCATCAATAAAACCAGCAAGGATCGTCGAATATAGGGTTTTCCACCGTTGATCCTTAATTCAAATCGATTAAGAAGAGTTTTCATTAAGGTTTTATAAGTACGCAGAGTATACGCATTTCATACGCGATCTCGACGCAGGTAATACGCAGGACATACGCATAAGGCAGTTCTTGGTTTTTTGATAAAAAAATAAAACTAATTAGAATTTGAATGATTCGATGCTTTCTTTCGGTATGAAACATTCAAATACTCATTCTAGCATCGTTTGAAAATGATTTGTAAGAATTTCTCAGTGAGACTTGATGGTTGGGTACACCCTTGTGCTACACAAGTGATGTTTCTAGAGGGTGGGTGTTATGCTCCTATGGTGGAGAATTCATTAGAGTATGTGGAGTGGAGTCCAATTAATTCGAATGCAACTCCTCATCAATAAAACCAGCAAGGATCGTCGAATATAGGGTTTTCCACCGTTGATCCTTAATTCAAATCGATTAAGAAGAGTTTTCATTAAGGTTTTATAAGTACGCAGAGTATACGCATTTCATACGCGATCTCGACGCAGGTAATACGCAGGACATACGCATAAGGCAGTTCTTGGTTTTTTGATAAAAAAATAAAACTAATTAGAATTTGAATGATTTGATGCATTCTTTCGGTATGAAACATTCAAATACTCATTCTAGCATCGTTTGAAAATGATTTGTAAGAATTTTCCAGTGAGACTTGATGGTTGGGTACACCCTTGTGCTACACAAGTGATGTTTCTAGAGGGTGGGTGTTATGCTCCTATGGTGGAGAATTCATTAGAGTATGTGGAGTGGAGTCCAATTAATTCGAATGCAACTCCTCATCAATAAAACCAGCAAGGATCGTCGAATATAGGTTTTTCCACCGTTGATCCTTAATTCAAATCGATTAAGAAGAGTTTTCATTAAGGTTTTATAAGTATGCAGAGTATACGCATTTCATACGCGATCTCGACGCAGGTAATACGCAGTACAAACGACTGCATTTTCTTATATTGAGCAATAAATTCATTCACTGCAATAAAGGAGATCATAAATTCATAATGGGTTAAAATTATTTAGTAATAATTGAAAATATATTGCATTTTCAGAAACATAGAATAAGCCATCTGTTTATGTTTTTATACGTGCTGTATACGCGATGTATACTCGCTGTATACGCAGGACATACGCAAATTAAAATTGACAGCCAAAATAAATATTCTTACAAATAAATATCCATCAACAAATATTCTTACAAATAAATATCCATCATACAAATATTCTTATAACATAGATTTCTCTGTTTTAATGATATCCATCATCAACTTCAAGTATTTTGCTGATCTTTTTGGAACGTACACCTGTTATGTGTTCCTCAGTGAAGCATTTGGGTATGCTTGTGAAATTAGAATGCTTTGCTCGCTTTATTGATGGTTGACTGGACGGTTCCCCGGCTATGAAATCGTCTGTCATGCACTCAGGCATGCTGGTGAACTGCTGTACTGATGCCTGACTAGACGGGCATGCTTGTGATATGAAATCCTCCATGAAGCATTCGGACATTCTTGAGAAATTGTACTGCTTAGCTGGAGATGCCTGACTGGAATGTACAGCATTTATGAAGTCCTCAGTGAAGCATTCGGGTATGCTTGTGAAATTACACTGCTGATCTGAGGGTTGCTTGGAGTGTACAGAATTTATGAAATCCTCAGTTAAGCATTCGGGCATGCTTGAAGGAGTCTCAAATTTTGTTGTGTATTTCTTCATTGGTGGCTTCCCTGTTAAAAAAATTAATAACAATATGTCAAAATAGGCAATAAATAAAATTATTCAGAAAATAAAATATCATACTCTTTGTCTTTTTTTCCCAGTGGCTTTTCAGCCTAGCATTGGATATGCTTTTATGCCTACGCTTTAGAGGGTCTTTCAGTTGTACACTGCCACCATGTGTAGTCTTGTATGTCTTTCTCTTCCCAAAAATAACCAAATCGAGTTTTACAGATGTATCCTTCATCGCAGCCATTAGGAATTCTTCACCACCCTCATTTAGCTGCGCTCGTATGCTCATTTCATATGCAAACCTGCTGATATAATTTTTGAATATGAATCCACTACTAGCTTCAGAGCTATTCTGAGAATTTTCTTTCAAATTTAGACCAGCATATATATCTTGTTGAGCTCGTGCTGACCATTGCAACAGTAGGTACTTCTCGGGGATTTTCTCAATAGCCATTTGCCTCAAAACTATTATGCAGTGAGAACACAATAAACCCATCGTTTTAAACTTTCTGCAGGAGCATTGAATGTTACCATTTTGTGCATCAAAATCAACAACCCATGGTTTAGAGTGATCCTTGGTCTCTGTGTAATAGACAAAAAATTTAGAAGAATCACTAGACTCAAGCTCTACACTCATTACACCTACACCTTGTAAAAATTCTTGTTCAAAAAATGAATATAGTTTCTTTGAATAAAATTGAGCAGCTTGCTTTAATATTGAGCAGTTTTTTATTACAGGTTCTATTTCAGAGTGGCTGCATCTATAATCCTCATCCTGTTCATTCCGGCGCCAATTCCTCATCAACTTCTCTAAACCCAAAAAGCAATCAGTTATAGAACTTGTGGGCTTAGAAATGCCATGACACACATTATTAGTAGACTCGCTATGTTGTGTGGATAGAATGTCCATGTTAAAATAATTCTTATTGAAGGCAGTTGACCACTTATTCCTTATCCTATAAAGATCCTTCAACCAAACATGATCTTGGAGGTTCCCTTGTATGATCAATTCAGCCCATGCATTCTCAAACTCCTCCTTAGAGTCACATCTGCTCAAACACTTATTGAAGAGGCCTTTGACTTTGTTGTTGGTATTGTAGCACGATACTTTTGATGGAGCCTTTTTACGGATATGCCATTGGCACAGTCTATGACGACTGTGAGGTAGTGCAACTTCTATGGCCCTAGCCATTGCCTGGTCTTGATCTGTATATATTGTTATTGGCTGTTTTCACCCATCATTCGAACAAAAGTTGTAAACACCCACGTAAATGATTCAATTGTCTCTTCGGACAAGAAGGCCACCCCAAGCAAAATGTTTTGCCAATGATTGTTAACCCCAACAAATGATGCACATACCAAATTATACTTATTAAGCCTATAACTTGTATCAAAAATTACCACATCACCAAAGCAGTCATAATCTATCTTACCAATCGCATCAACCCAAAAAAAATTTAACAATCTATCAAATTCATCCTTCTGGACATCCCAAGAGAACATGTTATCATTAAGTTGTCGTTCTTTAAATAACTCAATCAAAGTATTAGTGTCCCCAAGTTCAATCTTAGCTCTTTTTATTTTTTGAATAAAGTTGTACGCATCCCTCCTTGTGAATCCAATATTTTCGACACCTCCAACTTCATCAGCAAGGAAGGAAAATGCATCAATTGTTCTTATCCCAGCATCTGTCATTGCTTTAAGAACAGAAGCTTTTTCATCACACATATTCCTGCATGATCTAAGAAGATGTCGGTCTTCTGGCCTAGGCAAATCATGATTGTGATTTTCAATAAATTTTTTCTCCTTCCAATATCCAGCTTCATCCACTGTAAACCTAACCATAGCTGGACAACCAGTTCGAGTATCTGATCTTCGATATTTCCTTTGGATATTAAGATCAGACAACTTCTTGAAACCAGCTTTTGAACAAACAAAGTCCTTGGATTTTAAATTTCTGGAATTTGGCCAGTAACTGTGATGATCCTTACGAACACTAAAACCAAGATTATATCCATAAGAACGATAAGCCTCGTATGCTTTTTTCTCATTAACATAAACATCCTGAGAAATACGCATTAAGTGAATGGTAAAATACGCAACCAATACGCAAAAGATAAGCAGCAATTAAGCAACACAATACGCAATGTATACGCAATGTATACGTAATGTATACGTAATATATACGCAATATATACGCAGAAAATATTCAATGTATATCAAACAGATACGCAATACATACGCAAATAATACGCAACAAACCTTTGAAATAAGAAAATCAAACTACAAAATCCTTATTGTAGCCTAGATCAATAATGCTTTAGAAGAAGAGAACATCGAGTATTCTTTTTAAATCAATTACAATTTTACATTATGCACATTGTTGATAAAAAACCGCATCTTTTTTAAACACAATAAATGCACAAAGAAAACATGGAAGGAGGCGAACTTTACCGAGATGCTGAACTTTTCGTCCAGTCCCACTGGTTCTATGTGTTCTGCTTCATGTGCGCTTGTTTCCGGGACGTCGGCATTCTCCAGGTTATCGGCTTCCTCCGAGACCTGCGAAAATATTGTCTGCTCATAAAAACCAACATCCTCCTCCAGATCAATCTCCATCTTCATCGGCATTTTCTCTGCAAAATTTTTGGCTTCTCTGCGAAAATTTTGACTCTAAGCGTTATATATTGCGGTGATTCGCGCGCGCCTTAAATTTTGAAAAAAGAAGCGCCAACCTAAATCTCCCGGGTCGGGCTGAAAGACGGGTCGGGTTTACGAGGTTTACACAAGTCAATTGACTATTTAACCCTTTCCACGTAAGCAACCGAACACATCGTTGTGATCAGATTCCACACAGAATAATTTCCCCAACTCGCATGTTCTTCGCAAGCTGAGGCTTAACCTCGCTGCATTTCTCCTGCTCGACCATGGGAGCTGCCAAGTAGCATGATGCATATCGGTTCAGACAAATATTTCTAGCCTTCGTCGATCGACATTGACGGCCTAACCTTCTACCTGAATCCGACGGCCCTACCATCCCTCACCAACACAAACCCATCTTATGGTTTATTCTTCTTCTTATTTCAAGTGGTTAAACCTAATTTCTTCCGATCGTCAGCTCCTTCAACTTTCAACCATTGCTTCAGGTGGTTGCCTTACCCTATATATTTTTAGCTACTTCTTCTTCGACCTCACTGTTAATTTGGTTTTTTTTTAAACACTACCGTTGCCACGTCCCAAATCCTGGATGAGAAAAGTGGAGGGTTGCATTAGGTAGTCGACAGCCAGCGTAAAATTTGTCGAATAATAATGACATGAATCCTTTAAGAAATTGTGTTAATGCTAGGGCGTCCCCTGGAAGCGACGCGCTGTATGGCCTGAATACAGTGACAAGTGTGCAAGGGCCGCTGCACCGGCGCCCGGGTGTAGTGTTAAATAAGCAAGGGTTCCCACATCAAGAACGGATGTGGGCAAAGAAGCTAGTCCATGAAACTAAAATTAGGATAGGAACTTGGAATATAGGTTCCCTTACTGGTAAATTAATGGAATTAATAAATAGTATGATTCATAGGAAGATAAATATTTTGTGCATTCAAGAAACTAAATGGGTTGGAGAGAAAGCTAACGAAATTGATAGTTTAGGTTTTAAACTTTGGTATTCGGGCAATAGTCGTACTAGAAATGGTGTAGGTGTTATTATAGATAAGAGTTTGAAGGATAATGTTATAAAAATTGATAGGATTGGAGATAGAATTATAGCTTTAAATATTGTGGTTGATGATAAGATTGTTAATATTATAAGTGCTTATGCTCCTCAAGTAGGTTTGGATATGAGTTCTAAATTAAATTTTTGGAATGACTTAGAAGAATTATTACAAAAGATACCTCTTGAAGAAAGAGTTTTTATTGGAGGAGATTTAAATGGACATGTTGGTAGAGAGGTAGATGATTTTAAAAGCATTCATGGTGGCCATGGTTTTGGAACGACAAATGAAGGTGGCAAGACTATATTAGATTTTTGTTTAGCTTATGATTTTCCAATTGCTAATACCTTATTTAAGAAAAGGAATGAGCATCTCATCACTTATACAAATGGATATAGTACAACTCAGATTGACTATTTTCTTATAAGAAAAATAGATCGTTTAGATTGCAAAGATTATAAAGTTATTCCGAGTGAAAATTTATGTACCCAACATCGATTATTAGTTTTGGACCTTAAGATAAAAGGGCAGATAATAAAAAATAAAGTAAAACGATATTCTAAGATTAGATGAGGGCATTTAAAGAATATTAATAGAAATATTTTTTAGAGTAAGATTTTAGATCTTAAGATTTTATCTATGCATGAGGATGCTAATGTTATGTGGGAAAAAATGGCTAGTGATATTAAGAATATTGTAAAAGATGTGCTTTGAGTATCAAAGGGAAAAGCTCCTAATAGTAAAAATAGTTGGTGGTGGAATCCAAATGTGCAAGAAAAGATTAAGAATAAAAAGATTTGTTATAAAAATTAGTTTAATTTTAAAAATTCTGATAATTGGGATAGATATAAAGAGGCTCTTAAGGAATCGAAGAAAGCAATATGCGATGCAAAATCCTTAGCTTTTAGTGATTTATATAATAGATTAGATACTAAGGAGGGTGAAAGATATATGTATAAGTTAGCCAAACAAAGAGATAGTAGTAGTAAGGATTTAGTTCAAGTGAAGTGTATTAAGGATGAAGATCAAAAAATACTTTTCTTAGAAGATGTTATTCAACAAAAATGGATGAGATATTTTGCTAAACTTTTTAATGAAAATTGTGATAATAAAATTGACTATAGTGACCTTAGCACCCTAAATGAAAATAAAGATTTCAGTTTTTATTGGCGTATTAGTAAAACCGAAGTTAGAGAGGCTTTAAAGAAAATGAAGGGTGGAAAAGCTGTTGGACCTGATGATATTCCAATAGAAGTGTGGAAATGCTTAGGAGATGAAGGAATTTCTTGGCTTACTAAACTTTTTAATACTATTTTGAAGACTAAAAAGATGCCAGATGAGTGGAGAATGAGTGTGTTAATTCCTATTTTTAAGAATAAAGGTGATGCACAAGATTGTGCGAATTATAGAGGAATTAAGTTAATGTGTCATACTTTAAAACTATGGGAGCGAGTTATGGAGCATAGGTTGCGGCGTGATACTAATGTTTCTCAAAATCAATTTGGATTCATGCCGGGTAGGTCGACTATGGAAGCCATACATTTATTAAGAGGTTTGATGGAGAAATATAGAGAAAATAAGGAGGATCTGCATATGATATTTATTGATTTAGAAAAAGCATATGATAAAGTTCCAAGAGAAGTGCTATGGAGGGTTCTTGAAAAGAAAGGAGTTAATAATGCTTATATTCAAATCATTAAAGATATGTATACAGGAGCTATTACTTGTGTTCAAACACAAGGTGGTTTGACCAAGTATCTTCCTATTTCGGTTGGGTTACATCAAGGATCAGCCTTAAGCCCATATCTTTTTGCTTTAGTCATGGATGCTCTCACTAGACATTTGTAAGAGGATGTACCTTGGTGTATGCTTTTTGCTGATGATATTCTTCTTTTTGATAAAACTAGAGAGGGAGTTGAAAATAAACTTGAATTATGGAGGTCAACATTAGAGACTAAAGGTTTTTGCTTGAGTAGATCTAAAACAGAATATATGGAGCGTAATTTTAGTAGTAATAGACCTCGTGTGGGGATTGTAACTTTGGGCGATCAAGTAGTTAATAAGAGTACACGTTTTAGATATCTTGGATCTATTGTTCATAGTGATGGTGAAATAGATGGGGATATTCTCAGCAGAATTCAAGATGGATGGTTGAAGTGGAGGAATGCATCGGGCTTGTTGTGTGATAGAAAAGTACCCCTCAAACTTAAGGGAAAATTCTATAAGATCGTAGTGAGGCCTGCAATGCTTTATGGTGCTGAATGTTGGCCATTAGAAGAGAAGCATAATACTAAGTTAAGTGTGGCAGATATGAGGTTGCTTCGGTGGATGAGTGGCTTTACCCTTAGAGATAGGATATGAAATGAGCATATACGTGAAAAGGTTGGAGTAGCTCCAGTAGAAGATAAGATTAGAGAGAGTCACCTTAGATGGTTTGGTCACATAAAACGGCAGCCTTCCAATGACCCGGTTAGGAGAGTAGAGGTATTAGATTTGACTTATATTAAGAAAGGTAGAGGCAGACCTAAAAAGACTTGGTTAGAAAATATTAGGAATGACCTTTCTTTATTAGATTTAAACGAGAATTTGACCTTTAATAGGACACAATGGAGAAAAAAGATTCATGTAGCCGACCCCACGTAGTGGGATAAAGGCTTGATGTTGTTGTTGTTGTAATCTTCTAAGGAACCCTATTCACTACTTAGCTAAAAATTACATAACTTTTATGCATCTAACATTTTAACTCCATTTCACAATACACGTAAGCTATATAATTTTCCTTTTACGACATGTAAAAGCCCTATGATATACACTATTTCTATTATAAATTTTTAGGGGAATTTACATGCATACCACTTTATTTCTTATATATTACATATTTAACACCCAATACTTAAATATTACACTAATACCACCCAAATACTATTTTGACAACAAATATACCACTCCGTCAATAGCATCCCTCACTCCGTCTCTTTCATTTGGCAATACCTAGCCACCCAACGATAGAACCTCCTCACTGCTCACGCTGAAGGCCTCCAACGCATTTCTCGTGGAACCCTCTGCTGTCGTTTTGTCCCGGTGAAAGCTATAGTTTCTCTTGCATCTTCTTTAACTGAATTGCAGCCGGAAGGATTCACAGATGGAGATAATGGAAATATATGCCACTTGAATAAACCTATATATGATTTGAAACAATTCTCCCAGTCACTGTTATAATCGATTTGATAAGTTTATACAAAGCAAAGTTTCAAAAATGCATCCAAAACATCTGCGTCTACCTCGAGCAAGTAGCAGATTCAAGAAAGGCAACTGATTCCAGCTCATTTGCATATGTAAGGCAGCTCTCATACTCATCCCTTAGAACAATGTTATTTATATTTCCCAATCCGTCGTCTCTTCAATTGAAAACGAACAACATATAAGTTTTATGAACTGGAAGCCACACTCTCTTCTACAGAAACATAAGTATTTCTTATGTTCGCTGACCCTAAGTTTAACTTGGGAAGAAAAAGGAGCAGAGCTAATGCAGAAACGCATAGAGAAGAATAACTAGGGAAGGAAAAGGAGCAGAGCTCACCTGGGAAATGCAAAAATGGAGTTCGCTTGGAAAGAGCCGCTACAGAGATAAACGCGCGGGAAAAAAACCTATTATTGCATGGAAAGCTCACGCGGGAAGAATGAAAGAGACGGAGTGAGCGATGCTATAGACGGAGTGGTATTTTTGTTGTCAAAATAGTGTTTTGGTGGTATTAGTGTAATATTTAAAAATTAGGTGTTAAATATATAATATACCAGAAATAAAGTGGTATGCATGTAAATTTCCCAAATTTTTATTATATTACTAAAATATTCAAATTGCAATCAACATTTATGAACCTTGGCCAAATGCAATAATTGTCATGTTATACTTTAGGTTTTTCATAATCACATCCACCATTGTTTTGAAATGTTTCTGAAAAAAATTTTTTCTTAGAAATAAAATAACAGTTTTAAGTATCATGAGTCACAAAATGGTACAATATATATTATTTTATGAAAAATTTATTGGTTTAATTAACATAATACAAATTATATTATTTTAAACATAGACTGAAGAGGTTATATCCAAATATATATTTGATGAGGATATTCATAATCACTTTTCTTATTGTTTAAAGGCTATAAATGCTTCTTACATCTGAGAAGTTCTCTATACCACTTACATAATCAGTACCCTACAATTATCAGTTCTCTAAACCGTTAAAATAAGCATCATAGTAAATAATACTACCATCTTACTATTACTTTTTTTAACTCTAAATTGGAAACCAAAAAGAAGGATATGCACCTGAAACATGGGACACATATACTGTTTTAATTTATTGTGAGATATGTATAAGAGAAATAGAAATGGGGAATAGACCAACTATGCATTTTACTAAGGAAGGTTGGAAAAACCTACTTAAACATTTCAACGAACGCACTGGAAGAACTTATGATCGAACCCAACTTAAAAATAAGTGGGACCAATTAAAGAAAAATCGGAATCTATGGAAAGATTTATTGCAAGGATAGACTGGAATTGAATGGAATCCAATAAAAAAATAGTTCATGCTTTTAATGATTGGTGGAATGAAAAATTAAAAATACCTTTCAAAAATTCGAAGTCATTCACTTTATATTCTAAATTCAAACTAACTCTTACGTAACATAACACATGATTCATATTTACTCATTTATTGTACTTTAGGTTATGCTAAATGCGAAGAAGTTTCATTACAATGGAATATCACCATATTTAGAAGAGAAGTTAGATCTTATGTTCAGTCGTATTATTATAACAAAGTCTTGGATTCCTAGTTCTGGTGTATCCTCCAAACTAAATGACGATTACACAATCTCATTTGAAGAAGACTACGCACACTCATGATGAACAAACACATCTTCTACATGTTACTACAAATGACCATACATGCAACTACAATTAACAAATATCACAATAAAGTGTCGCATTCTTGCGTAGAATGAAAAGAGTTAGAATTCCTAAGTCAAAAACTAGGTAACTTTTTCTAAATCATGTTGAGGATCTCATAGATGCTACAAAATCTATAAGTTATGCCATAAGTACACCAAATGACAAAAGTAGAACATTTACTATCCTTGAGGTTTTAAAAGAGATCTCTAAAATTCCTGATATATTTGATGATTTTGAGTTATATGACTTTGCCACAAAATACTTCAAAGATAAAAATAACAGAGATAAATTCATGGGAATACCCATCAAAAGAAGATTATGGTGGCTTCAAAGGAGATTTGATAGAAATTTATGTTAATAACCCATCGAAGGAGATTTTATGTTCATGTAGTTGATGTTCTTGTGTCAAGTTTTTGTTATAACATTTATGTCTATTGTGTTTGTTTAGGTTGAAACTTTTTGTTACCACTATTCTAGATATAGTTATGTTCAATTGCTTTCTTAATTGTTCATGTACTTCATTACGTTGCAACTTATTTGTTAATATTATGCTTGGTGTTAAAACTCTATGTATTACATTATATTGGTCTAAATGTCTAATCATACTATTATAATATTACTAAGCAACATTTTTTTCCTAGTTGCTATTGTTTGTGTAATTTTGTTTATTAATCATAGTTGTACATGCAATGAAGGATGCAATGGCCAAGGAATTCTAAATGGACACGTCACTGCTCCTAGCTAGTAATATATCAAGTTCCAACGGAACATTGCTTTACAATACTTAATAACATATTTAGCTTTGGCCCATATATTTTGAATGTATAAATTAAGAAATCCATTTCGATAAATTTCTTTCGGGCATTTACATTAACTATCTCCACATAAGTTAGGAAACAAATAGTAATCTATCTCGAAATCACAAAGTTCTGGAGTTCCACAATAGCTGTAATCCAATAAATAAGTTAAGTTCACTTCTCTCTCTCTCTCTCTCTCTCTATATATATATATATATATATATATATGTTGCTGTAAATGAAAAGAACAAATTCAATTGATCAATTACAAGTGAAAAAAAGAGAGTTGTTTTCCAGTTAGAAGCATTTAATTTATTTCTATTAAAAATTTAAAATACAATTTATTTAGTATTTGCTGTTATACGATGTGGAGATTTTTTTGTTGATTTGTAAACAAAGCCAAGTTGGTATTATTATACTTTTTTTTATTTTGGAAAAAATTTGTAATGAACTCATTCAATTGTCCGGGCAAAATAGGGTTGTGTGGTTTTTTTTTTTTTTGACCAAGAATCGTCCGCTGTCACGTCTGGCTTCGTCGATCGCATTTGGCAGTCTGTAAACCCCGGCCAACCTACCGGGCCACCCACGCCATTGTACCCGCAACTGGCGCTTTGGGACCCCACTTTAGGGGCGACTGCCGCTCGAGGGAGTTGAACTCGGGATGAGGGGTTCCCAACTGAGTGCGCCCACCAACCAAGCTAAGCTTTAGTGGGGGTTGTGTGATTTCATTTACCCTGTTAAATATCAAGTAACTGTGGCAACTTTAAATGTTGAGTAAAATCTATGTTAAATGGTTTTTGTCGTCTGAACTCGATGAATAGGCAGTAAACATACTTTGATGAGATTCAGGTGTGCTTTGAAGAGAATCTTGCATGCTATGACTTATTTTCGGAAAATTACATTATTTCCAAATAATGAGTTTGCTTTAATTTGTTCTGTTTTGATTAGGGAGTTCTGTCTAGTCCATGTAAGATGAATTTTAATGCAATGGATTTTAAATTTGATAGAACTGCTAGAGATTTTGTATTATAAGAAAATTTTCCATCTTTGAATATAATGATTTCCATATAAAATATGAAAGTCTTCTCACTCCAAAAGATCAATACCGTACGAGAAAAGCTTATGGCATGAATTCAAATAATAATAATTTAAACTGTCTTCTTTTCGATCTCATGATATGCTATTACTGATTCTGTTTTTAGTATAAAGTATCCCTATATCTATTATTAGATATCATTTGTTAAATGGGTGAATGAGTTATTACATGGCCATCCAAACAAATTTCATAATATGTTCCGAATGTCGCAAGTTATTTTTATGGACTTACTTTCTTTGTTGGAATCATCGTATGGTTTACATGTATCTCGCAAAACTACTAGTAGAGATGTACTTACAAAAACTTTGTTCATTTTGGGACATAATGAGAGTATTAAATTAACATGTGAATATTTTCAGCGCTCCACAAAGACAATTAGTGGATTTCTTAATAATGGTCTTCAAGCATTAGTTAGGTTATCTATAAAGATTATTGCATATGTAGATAAATTTTTCCATGATATTCCAGTAGAAATTATAAACGACACACGATACATGCCATATTTTAAAGATTGCATTGGTGCTATTGATAGCACACACATCGATGCACGCATCTCTATTGAAGAACAGTTTTCTAATATTGGACACCATCATTCACCAACACAAAGTGTAATGGATGCGTGTGATTTCAACATGTGCTTTACGTTTGTTGCACCTGGTTGGAAGGCTTGACGCATGATGCGCATATTTTTCAACATGTGGTGATGAATCCAAGATATAATTTTCTTGCACCACCTTCAAGTATTCATAATTTATAGAAGTAAATAATTATTTTAATTGATTCTTTTATACCGTATACTAATTAACAAATTTGGTAATAGGAAAGTTCTACTTAGTTGATGTTGGTTGCCCTCTACGAAGAAAATATTTGAAGCCGTACATGGGGAAAAGATATCACATACAAGATTTTAGAAGAGGTGGTAGAATGATAAGGGGACATGAGGAGCTTTTTAATATAAGTCATTCCTCACTAAGGAGTGTAATTGAACGGGCATTTATAGTACGAAAAAAGAAATGGGGACGATTAAGAGATATGCCAAATTATAGCTTTAATAAGCAGTGTATTCTTGTTGTTGTTACCATGGGATTACATAATTATATTCGGCAACATATATCACGAAATGATCCAGAATTTTTATACTGTGACGTTAATGAGAAATTTATTAATCCAGAGGCATATCAATGCAGAGTAGGAGAGCAAGTTGAACAAAGTAACGTGTTAGATGCCGAAGTAGAGTTTGGTGATGGCGAATGTGTTAATGAAATGATTGGACTTAGAGATAAAATTGCATTTGAATTATACAATTGTAGTTGGTATAATGAATATGCAAATTGAATTTTGTGATTAAGATTTCCAAACAATTTCATGCAAAAAATTTGCAATATTTGTTTATACTAACAGGAACCCAATTATGACAACACCTTCAGATAGATTTTCAGCTTAAAGCTTTGGCACCGTGAAGGAGATGATGACATGCTTATTAATGATTTATTTAGGAAAGTAATTATAAAATATTTGTTAATCGCAATGATGAGCAATGGTTGGATTTTTTTCATGTAAAATTTAGAACAATTTTATGTATAAATTTAGGAATTTGTAATCACTGTTATTAGCATGAAAAACATGATGTTTATTACTATCTTCTTCGGTTAACTTGCACTTATGAGTGTGAGTTTTGCTTCTGAAACTCTTAATGATGAATTTTGAAGCCTCCATTAGTCCATGCTCATATAAATTTGTTGTGAATATCTGCCAGGTTCAATGATCAATCTGTCTAGAGTGTAAAGTAGTTCAATTGTAGCTATACTTTATAATTTTTTTTTATGTTTGAAGTATTGTCCAAACAATGAGCTTAGTATGAAGTGGACATAGGCTTGTAGCGTTTCCCCTGACGGTTAGGGTTTTTCCATCGCCTCGTCCTCTCTAGGGATTCTCGGCCCACCGACGTTTGGGAGAGGATCTTCCTCTCCCTACCTCCATGGCCCTTAATCATTAGGATTTCCCTCTTCTTTCTACTTCTTCTATTTTGGCTCCGCTACCCGCTCCACAGAACGCGTCTTTTGCCCTAAATGCTTCCCCTTCCTCTCAAAAGTTTGATGGTTTTCTGGTAACTTTTGTTCCGCCTAGTCAGAAGCTTGCTTTCGTTGTTGATGATTTAACCGAAGGTGCGAGTCATTGGTCCTTGTCTCTTGTGGGGTATTCGATCGGGCAAAGGCCTTACTATGAAAGACTACTAGCGAAAATGAATAAGGTATGGAAATTAAAAGGAGAGCTCTCTTAGTTGTCTTTAGTTGATGATTTTTCTTATTGAAATTCATATCCTCTGAGGACTATGACATGGTATGGAATGGGGGACCCAGGTTTCTCCTGGGAAAATCGTTTATCCTATAAAAATGGTCACCGAAATTCAAACCGAAAAGGGACGAGTCTGCCTCTATACAAATTTGGATTAAAATCATTGATCTTCCCTTGGCCCTTTGGACTCCTTGGGGAATATAAAAAATTGTTAGCCTCATAGGAGTATCCTTGTCTGTGGATTCCCTCACTGTTAATAGAACGAGACTTACTTTTGCTAGAGTCAGTGGGCAAGTTTCCAAAAGATTCATCCTTACCAGATTAAATTCCTCTAGTCATTGATGGTGAAGACTTGGTTCTTAAAGTCCAGTATTACTGGAAGCCAACTAGATGCAAAGGTTGTGGATCGCTGGTTCACCCCTTTGCCTTGTGTCCTACTAACCCAAACCCAAAACAAATGTTACCGCCTCCTTCTCGTCCCAGAGGTAGGAATACCAGCCGTAAATCGGGAATGCAAACTATGGCGCCTTTCCCCAAACTCCATATTTCCCCATCCAACTCCAATCCTCCAGTCAACTCTCCAGCTCAGGAGAAGCTCTTTCAAAACCCTTCTAAACCTCCTTTGGGCAAGGACCCTCTCATTCCGAACCTCAATTCTCCCACAAAAACCTGTTATGAGGAATCCTCTTCCTTAGAGCAATCTTCTCAAGTGGTTCTGATGCTACCTCCCAAAGTCCCTCTCAATAATTAATTTGATTGCCTCCAAAATGATGATCCTTGCTCCTCTTCTCATCCTGAGGAAGAAGGCCCAGCTGTCGAAGCTCTGTCGGATGATAAAAAATTTGATAGTTCTCCTTCCTCCTTTTCCCATTCTTCTCCTAAAGACTCCTTTGACCCTCATAAATCTATCAGGGCTAAGTCAGCCAAAAAAATCAGAATCTTCTAAGTCCTAATGTCTCCCCCCCTTTTGCTTGTTAGAACATTATGGAGTTTAACAACCCTAACAAAGTGTTGGCTTGCAAAGATCTTGTGAGAGCCAATAATTTAATATTACTATGTATACTGGAAGCTAAGGTTCAATCTGCTGCTGAAATGGACCCGTGGTTTATGAAATCTCACTTGGTTTTTTAATAACGAGAGTAGTTACAATAATTTTAGCTGCTCTACTCCTGGTAGAATCTGGCTAAAGTGGGACTCTTCATTTATAACTTTTGTTCATTCTTTTACTTCCTCTGAGCTGGTTCACGGGACCCTCAATGCTAGGTCCTCTACACCTGTTGTGCTTTCTGTTATTTATGCTTCTAATAATGTTGAGGAGAGAATGCTCCTTTGGAATGACCTTTGAGCCTTAATCCCGGAACCCAATACACCTTGGATGATTATTGGGGACTTCAACTGCTACATATATGATAATGAAAAATCTGGAGGGAATCAGGCTTCTCCTAGTAGGCTGAAGGAATTGAATAGTATGATTTTTTCCTGTGGAATTGAAGTCCTAGCTTCTATTGGGTTATTCTATACTTAGTTTAACAATAGAGTGGATCAACTCATTCACATTAAGCTGGATAGGTTACTAGTTAACTCTGGTTTTTTTGATTTTTTTCCTACTGCTTATTACAAGGTGGCTTCCCACTTGTGTTTGAATCATACCCCTTTGATCTTCAAGTCTTCTAACCTCTCTCCCAGACCTTTTAGATTCCTTGTCAATAATTATTGGGTCCAAAGGGAAGGGTTTTGGGAAGAAGTCATTAATGCTTTGATAGGCCGATTTATTGCAACCTGGTTGCTTTCCTTTATCAGTGCTTACAAAACTTTAAAAGGAATCTTAAAGCTAGGAATTGGGCCTCTTCTAATTTTATTTCCAACACTCTTCAAGAGCTAAAATTAAAACAACATCATTTACTTATCAAGCTTCAAGAGGCTCCTCTTGACTATACTTTAAATTATTCTTTGAAAGTAACCAATTGTCGTCTCTTTGATATGCAAAGTACCTGGAACTCTTGGAATTCCTAGAGGGCTGAAAGCCAAATGGCTTTCCCATGGAGAAAAGATGATATTGGTTTTCGTTTTGCTAACATTAGATCTAGAAAGAACCATAATCACTTAAAAGAATTTACCACCCCCAAGGGATTCTCTTTGAACCAGCTGATTTTGCTGAAACTTTCATTCAACTCTTTCAATCTACCTTCAATGCTCCTCAGCTGGTCAATGAGAGCAAAATCAACATTCCTGAGAGCAAGTTAGTGCCTTGAAAGATGAAACAATCCTTGATAGCTCCCTTCACCTTTGAGGATATTAAGGCTGTGGTATTTGAGGGGCCTTCGGCCTTAGTCCAGGACCTAATGGGTTTACCTTTAAATTTTTTAAACTATCTTGGCATATCATTAACCACCATGTGTGCAATGTTGTTCAACACTTTTTTAATTCTGACCATCTACCTAAGGGTGTGAAGGTTACGATTATCATATTAATACCCAAGACCTCTCTTGCCTCTTCCATATTGGATTTTAGACCCATAGCGCTTTGCAATGTCTTTTACAAGATAGTGGCCAAGCTTCTGGCTAAAAGACTCAAGCCCATTCTTCCCTTTATCATACATGATAATCAAGCTGGGTTCATTCATAAAAGATACTCGACGGATAACATCATTCTTGCTATAGAGATCCTCAAGGAATTTAAAAATGCCAAGAGATTTTTTTGTGCCAAGCTTGATATTAAGAAAGCATTTGACTCGGTTTCTTGGATCTTCTTTCTTAATAGAATGAGGCAAAAAGGTTTTCCTGAAAACTTTATAAGGTGGATTAAAGGTTGTATTTCGAACGTGCATTTCTCCATTTGTCTTAATGGTTCTTTGGAAGGTTTCTTCAACTCCTCATCAGGTCTCTGCCAGGGATGCCCACTGTTCCCATTGCTCTTCTGTATTGTTTTGGACGTTGTATCTTGTATCATGATCTCCTCGCCTTCAATAAATCTTTTCAAAGGTGTTAAGGCCTATGGGCTTAGTCTTAATCACCTGTTGTATGTAGATGACTTACTTGTTTTTGGAGAGGCCACAACCTACAATGCTACCTCCCTTAAAAATGCTTTGATTAAGTTTGTGAATGCTTTGTGTCTCATTGTTAATCCCACCAAAAGTACCATTCTTTTCTCCAAAAACTCTCATAATCATTTGATTTACGATATCTATGGCATCCTCAACATTTCTCAATTTGACAACATTCTGCATTACCTGGGGCTCCCCATTTCCTACAAGTCTCTTAAAATTGCTAACTTCCAACCTCTATTGAGCAAGATCAATGCTCTACTTGAAGGTTGGAAAGTAAAATTTCTTTCTTTTGCAGGGAGAGTTCAATTCCTTAAGTTTATTATTGCCAACACTATAACATATTGGATTAGAGGTTCCAGCTTACATAAAGCCACTTGTAAAAACATTTCCAAACTATGCCCAAGGTTTTTATATCATGGAGACATAAAGAGCAAGAAAATTCAATTGATTGCTTGGAAAGGCATAACTCTCCCTAAGCCCTTTGGTGGGCTGGGTATCCCTTCTTTTGAATCACTGTTTCGGGGGGGGGGGGGGGGGGGGGGGGGGGGGGGTTGGGCCTGCTCTTTTATTTGTTGTTTGTATACTCAGGGTTCATTTGTTAGCTTTTGGGTTAGAAATAAGTATATCTCTCAATGGAAGCAGCCTCCTATCTCTGCCTCCAAGTTTTGGAAGCACACTTGCCTCTTTGCTAGAAATATGCTAGATAACATTACTTTCTTTATTGGACCGAACTGCAACTACTCAATGTTTTGGGACCCATTGTGTAATGGTAAATCCCTTGCAGAATTTTCAATCTCCTTAGTCTCTCTAGGATGTTGGTTAAAGACTTTATATGGGGAAACATTTGGGCTCTTCTAGATTTTATCCCTGAGCAAGTCAGAGATTTGATCTCCTCTATTCCTATCTTGGTGCAACCAGCGGTTTGGGATGGCTCCAATAAACAAGTCTTTAAGAATTTTACTGCTCATTTTTTATGTTAACTTTGAAAGGGTGCCTAGGTCAAAATTCATTTGGCATAAATATTATTGCCTTCATTTCTCTGTTTTTGTCTGGATGGTTGTGCTTGAAAAGATAAAAATAGCAGATAATCTCCTCATGAGATCAATCGAGATATGACCAGAATGCAATTTTTGCAAGTTTGCAAATGAAAATCATAGATACATCTTTTTCGAAAGTGATTATTCATTTATGGTGATATCTGCTCTAATTCCCTTGCTGAGTACTTTTCTGCTTAGGCTAAATGTGCTATAGGTTTTTGATTATCTTGAACAATCCCCTTTGGTTAATCATTGGGAGAAGAGGTTTAATTTCTTAGTGATCTGTTGCACAATATATCATATTTGGAGAGAGAGAAGCAGGCGGGTTTTTGCTGGTAAATGGGAGAGTCCTCATTCTATTACTGCTATCATTAAGAACGTAGTTAGATAAAAATTAAAGGTTGGAAGCAATCTAATAAAATAAAATTTAAATTTTCTGATTTTTTTCTGGTACTTTATGGATTTATTGGGATTGGTATACGGTTGATATTTGGTTTTATTGGTTTTTTGTTTCTGAACGATGATGAGTGTGGCCATCCCCATACCAACTTGCTCATTGTAAGTGAAAGAACAAGATGCACCAGGGGGGGTGAATTGGAAATTTATTACAATAAAATAAAAATCCTAAACAACAAGTCTATTTTTTTGTTTGTGTTTTTAAACTTTAAACAAGGAAATTAAATTGATGGGAAAGCAAAATCTTAAAACACGATTGCAACAATAGGTGGTGAAATTTTAACTTGCTCAACAAAGAATTAGAATATGACTTTCACTAAGCAATTATAATAAATGTAAAAATGCAAAATGTAAATAAAGTGCAATAAGGAAAAAATCACACCAGAAGATTTATAGTGGTTCAATCACTTGACCTACGTCCACTCTCTGGAGTCCTCCACTTCGGGAATTTCACTAATAAATAGTAATTCTCCTTTAGCCCCCACAGCAAGGCGGAGAAGCCTTTACAAACCTCGCATTCATGGAGTGGCAGAGTACCAAATGTTATGTAACCCTCCCGGTGACGGCAGTGAACCTTCTCATTTTTCTCCCTCTTTGAGAAGGTAGAGTACCTTAGTGGACACGGACCTTGAAGGATCTCCCCCTTGGAAAGCTTTCCACAAGATCTTCTTGGGCCACGGAGGAGCAACGTGCAGCAAGCTTGGAGAAACCATGTGATCTCCCTCACACTCCTTCTCCCTCACAAACTCACCTTCTCCCTCATCTCATAAATCCAAAATCTTTTCTAAAAGCTCTCTCAACCCTCTAGTCACGTTCCTCTCTCAAACACATCATCTCTCAAAAGACAGAAGTTTAAATATTTTAATCAGGCTCCAAGAAACCCTAAATTTTCAATATTGCAGTTTCTGTTTGTGCAGTACGATCAATTCAAAATAGCCTTCGTCCTGGTACGAAGGAGAATGAACATGCAATTCTTCTAAACAATATCGTATAGTACGATATACTTTCGTCCAATACAATTTATTAAATTCTTTCTGTTCGTACAAGACAAATGTTGGGATGACCAAAACTTGTCACTGTACGTTTTATGGTACGATCCACTTTGTACAGTACGATATGTTGAAAGCTTCAGGTCAACTAGTACGATGTTCACATCATCTAGTACGATTAGTTCAAAAATCAAGGGATCATTCGACATGATGTTCGGGACGATCAAAAATAGCCTTGGTATCTCGTACAGTATGAACCATATCATACTATACGATCAAAAATCAGTAATTAATCCTTGATTGAATTGACTAATAATGGGGATTAATTTAAGTAAGTATTTAAAAACTCGTATAGTACGATTCGATCGTACAGTATAATTAGTTCAAAATTTACGAATTCAGAACTCACTTAAATTAATCTGGAGGCTAGAGTTTTTAATTAGAAACACATCGTATAGTACGATAGGTATCATACAGCTTGATTTGTTCATAGATAGCTGTTGAGCCAGAGCAGATCGTACAGTACAATTAAAACTCGTACAGTACGATCGACATAAAAAAAATTTCCTTCATTAAAAAAAAAACTCTCCCCCTATGCGTGTGCATGGTTGCTTAGTTTTGCATATACTTTGTGGTTAGACTCAAGAAAAGAAAAATAATAATAAAATAAAAAATACAGGGTTATAGGCTTCTAATCCTACTCTATCCAGTCTTGAGTCTTCTTGTTGTCTTGAGTAATTTGTGATATCCATGAAATGTTAGTACTCACAAACACGAGCAGAAATAATAAAATATTTAATGAATAATAATTCAATCGACATTATTTGTCATCATCAAAATCTCAAACTAGGGATAATGAACTGCAACAATCTTCCCCTTTTTGGTAATGTCAAATAATGTTGTTGATAAGCAAATTAGCAAAGTTTTTTGTTGTTTTTTTAATTAAATAAAACATCATGAATAGAAACAAGAATAGATAAAAAAACATTTCATTTGAATTAAAAAACATGATAAACCAAACATACTAACTAAAGCACACAACAAACTTCTCCCCCTTTTGACATCACCAAAAAGAGGAGTAAAAAACAACACTTAGAAAAATAACATAAAATAGAGACAAGTCAAAAAGTAGGATCCTGATCAGGTGGAGGTGGTTGAAAATAGTGGTGGATGGACGCGAATTGCTGATCAATTGAAGAGAATCTTTTCCCAAACCATCGCATGTCCTCCTCATATATATTGGTGCTGTTCTTGTATGTGAGCGTCAAGGCATCTTTAGAGTTGGTCAAATCGTTTGACTAGGTCATTGTGAGGATAGGCCGGTGTAGGTCCTCAGGGTGGTGCATGCTTCTTGGTGGAACAAGAGCTCTTGCTGGAGCAGCCTCTCCTTCTTCTTCATCAAAATTTGGTGTTGTACATAATGAGGTAGATAATAACAGATAAGACTGGGGTCATGTGGATTGTATCGCCAGCTTTGGGTATGATAGAAGTTCGAAGAACATGTTGAATAATTCTAGCATTTCGGGTTAGTGACTAGACGAGTGGTTGGTGTTAGTAAAAAGCTACATTCCTAAGAACTAGATTTGCAGCACTCCAGTCAAATTCATTGGTAAGGAAGGAATGAGTTCTAGGACCTTCAGTATAAAGTCCAATATATTGGGCAAGGTCTGCCTTAGTGATTTTGACATTTTGTCGACATACAAAGGAGGTGAGGGTTATGTTTTATACATTCATAGTGAGGTTGGCCATGAATTCAAAGAGAAGTTAAGAATTATAAGGGAAGACTAGGGTAAGGAGAAATTACAAGGTAGTAGACGCGAATAAGCTCATCACCTCAAAATTTAAGGCAGCTTGATTCAACATTCGAGATGGGGTAATTTTGCATGCCTTGAATTTATGGTAGGCTTCTTCATCTTTGGCGAACAAGAAACGATCGTTGTGATGGTAAGAGGAAGACGAGGTTCCAAGGACGAGTCAACCGCACTTGTTGGAGATTGACATTGAGTGAGAACATGTAAGAGTGAGTGAGGTGGATTAGGAATGAGTGAAGTGATCATAGGTGCCCTTGAATTTATAGAGTTTTTGGGATATCGTATAGTACGATCGAGGATCGTATAGTATGATGTGCAATTATATCGTCTGGACGAACAATTGGGAAAAGGTGGTCAAATCGTATAGTACGATTAATATCGTACAGTACGATATGAAGGATTTGTAATCTTCTCGAGGGTCGTCGGTACGACCTTTGACAAAAGCGTCGTACAGTACGAATGGGTGTTCGTACAGTACGAACTGCAATTATATCGTACCGACCCACTTTAAGTCATCCTCATCCGTTGCACACATGGATCATACAGTATGAAGAGGAGATATCATACAGTACGACGTGCAATTATATCAATCGTACCAAACAATTTGAATGCACAGCCACATTTATTGTACAGTACAAAGAGGAGATATCATATAGTACGATGAGCAGACAAGAAGTTGAAGCTGAGCCGTTGGTTTGAGAGAGGGTTGCAATTTGATCGTATAGTATGAAAATGGATCGTACAGTATGATTAAAAAAGAAAAATTTGTTAATTTTTAGCTTAGTGTGATGAGTGTGTAATGATAAGGAAACAACTTAGGCCAGTTTTTTTATTGGTTTTTATTTTTGTTTTTGTTATTTGTTTTTTTATTATGCATGGATGTCTATAACCCCAAGTCTTGTCCTCAAAGTGCTAAAGGTGTTGTAGGCTAGTGGTTTCGTAAAAATGTCTGTCAATTGATCTCCAGAAGCTATATGTTATAATTCTATGTCTCCTTTAACGATATGATATCTTATGAAGTGATGTCTAATATCTATGTATTTTGTTTTAGAGTGTTGAATTGGATTTTTAGAAATGCAGATTGCACTCGTGTTATCGCACATGATTTGGATGGTTCATACGAGTAATCCAAGATCAAGAAGTTATTATTCCAACCATAGTACTTGTACAACACAACTTCCTTCTACAATATATTCTTGCTCAGTCATGAAGAGGGCTACCAAATTTTGCTTCCTACTGGACCAAAAAACTAACACTACAGGAAAAACGTCGAAATCCGGCAGTTTTTTCTGGCGGTTACTATAGATTAACCGGCGGTTTTATGTATTACTGGCGGCTTTACGGCTGTATTTCAGCCGCCGGAAAAAATCGTGTAGGAAACATGTACCGGCAGTTTATGTTGGCGGCGGTTTTCTGGCGGTAATGGTTTAGGGACCACCGCTATTACCGGCGGCTTAACGTAGCAAAATCATCGGTTCGGCCGCCGTTAAAAGCCGGCGGTAATACCGGCGGTCCATGAACCGCCGGTAATGGGCATTTTTCCTGTAGTGATATAAGATTGTCCTATGAATTGGTAGGTGTCAGAGGTGCTTTTTCATCTACCCTACATCCTGTAAAATCAAAATCTGATTACCCTAAGATTTCAAAAGAAGAGTTGTGCATAGGATATCAAATTCCTAAGTTCGGGGTGCCTAATAGATATCTAAGGATTCTCTTGATTGTAGTTAAGTGAGACTCTTTAAGATCAGCTTGAAAATGAGCACAGAGGCACACACTAAATATTATGTCTGGTTTACTGGCAGTTAAGTAGAGGAGAAATCTGATTATTCCTCTGTATTTTTTCTGGTCTACTGATTTTTCATTCGGGTCTTTGTTTAGTTGAATCATAGAGCTCATTAGAGTGTTCATGGGCTTAGCACTATCCATTTCATATTTTTTCAGAATATCTTTAATATATTTTGTTTGGATAAAAAATGTTCTATTATCCATTTATTTTACACTAAAATTAAGAAAGTAATTAAGCTCTTCAATCATGCTCATTTCAAACTCATTACTCATTATTTTTGAAGATCCAAACAGAATGTCATCCACATAAATATGAATAATGAGAATTTCATCTTTAACCTTTTGTAAAAAGAGTATGGTGTCCACTCTACCCTTAACAAATCCACTATATAGTAAGAATGAGCTAAGTCTTTCATAACAGGCTCTTGGTGCTTGCTTTAACACATATAGTGTCTTTTTTAATTTGAATACATGGTTTGGAAATTATGAACTTTTAAATCCGAGGGGTTGCTTAACATAAAATTATTTACGTCCAATTGATATAGTTTAAAACTTTTGAAGCAAGCAAAGGCTAAGAGTACTCTTATGGCTTCTAGTCTAGCTACTGGGCAAATGTTTCTTCAAAGTCTATGCCTTTAATCTGGTTATACCCCTTAGCTATTAGTATGAACTTATTTCTTACTATGGATCTTGAGTCATTCACCTTATTTTTAAAGATCCATGTTGTTCCAACTACACTCTATTCTTTTGGCCTCTTGACTAACTCCCAAACATCATTCCTGGTAAATTGGTTCAATTCTTCTTGTATTATTAGGATCCATAATTCATCTCATAAAGCTTGATCTATATTTGTGGGTTCTATCATAGAGATGAATGCAGAATGACTAACCTCCTTCCTAAGTTTTTGCCTAGTTCTCACACCTTTCGACTGATCTCCTAATATTAATTCTTTTGGATGACTAGAAGAGTATCTTCATTCTCTAGGGAAGTCTTCTTAAGGTTATACCCTTTCTCCTATGGTCATAGTTTCTACTCCCTGAATTGCCTCTACATCATCTTCTTCAATTTAAGATTCAAAGGGCTTATCTTATTCATCAAACACTACATGGGTGGACTCTTCTACTACTAAGGTTCTCTTATTGAAGATTCTATAGGCCTTACATACAGATGAATAACCTAAAAAGACACCCTCATCAGACTTGGGATATAATTTTCTTAAGGGAAGTTTTCCATTAATTAAGATAAAATATTTGTAACAAAACACATGTAAGTGTGAAAGATTCGATGTCCGACCCTTAAGGAGTTCATAAGGAGTTTTATTCAGCTTCAATCTAATGTTCACCCTATTTAAGACATAACACGCCGTGTTTATCACTTCTCCCCAAAAATATCTAGGAAGAGTGTACTCAGCTAACATTGCCCTAGCAGTAGGGGTGTCAAGTTCAGGTCACGGGTCGGGTTCGGGTCGAACCCGAAACTGACCCAGCACCAATCAGGTCAACCCGAACCAGTCCTATTTTCGCAAAGTGCTTAATATATAAAAAAAATAATTTAAGCACTTTGCATTTAATTGTGTTAGATCTCTATCCTCATTGCTCCATTCACTAAAATGTACTTGAGTTTTAATGCCATTCATAAGTTTAAATGGTGCAATGTAACCTTCTTGAACCAACATCCACATACGATAGTCTATAGACTGTAAAAATACAAATATTCTAATTTTCCAGAAATTAAACGAAATATTATCAAATAGAGGTGGACATGTTATAGAATAACCCTCCGCAGTGTTACGATTACCAAAATGAGCCATGATCGATTCTTCAAGGTTTTCTAAAACATTATTTTTGAAACCCTGATCTGATACCAATTGAAAGTACAAGATGCGCCAAGAGGGGGGGGGGGGGGGGTTGAATTGGAAATTTGTTGCAATAAAATAACAATCCTAAACAATCGTTCTAAATTTTTTTATGTTTTTAAATTTTAAACAAGGAAATTAAATTGATGAGGAAGCAAATTCTTAAAACACGATTGCAACAATAGGTGGTGAAATTTTAACTTGCTCAACAAAGAATTAGATTATGACTTTCACCAAACAATTATAATAAATGTAAAAATGCAGAATGCAAATAAAGTGCAGTAAGGGAAAAATCACACTAAAAGATTTATAGTTGTTCAGTCACTTGACTTATGTCCACTCCCCGGAATCCTCTACTCCGGGAATTTCACTACTAAACAATAATTCTTTTTTGGCCCCCACAACAAGGCGGATAAGCCTTTACAAACCTCACTTTCACCTTCCGAGCGTGGTGAAGTATCAAACGCTATGTCACCCTCCTGATGAAGGCAATGTACCTTCTCATTTTTTCCCTCCTGGAGAAGGCAGAGTACCTTAGTGGACACAGATCTTGAAGGATCTCCCCCTTGGAAAGCTTCCCACAAGATCTTCTCAAGCCATAGGAGGAGCAACGTGTAGCAAGCTAGGAGCAACCGTGTGATCTCCCTCATACTCCTCCCTCACAAACTCACCTTCTCCCTCCTCTCACAAACCCAAAATCTTCTCAAAAAGCTCTCTCAAAAATCACCCTCTAGTCACGTTCCTCTCTCACACATATCATTTCTTAAAAGACAGAAGTTTAGATATTTAAATCAGGCTCCAAGAAATCTTAAATTTTCAATATAGCCATTTCTGTTCGTATAGTACGATCCAAGATCGTATAGTACGATCAGTTCAAAACAGCCTTCGTCATGGTACGAAGGAGTACGAACACAATTCTTTTGAACAATATCATACAATACGATATAACATCGTCCAGTACGATATGTTAAATTCCTTCTGTTCTTACAGGACGAATGGTGGGATGACCAAAAATCGTCACTATACGTCGTATGGTACAATCCACTTCGTATAGTACAAAAATGTTAAAAGCTTCAGGTCATCCGGTATGATGTTCACATCATCCAATACAATTAGTTAAAAAATCAAGGAATTGTCCGGTACGATGTTCAGGACAATAAAAAATAGCCTCGGTATCTCGTATAATACGAACCATATCATACTGCATGATCACCAATCAATAATTAATCCTTGATTTAATTGACTAATCACGGGGATTAATTTAAGTATTCAAAAACTCGTACTATATGATCAATTCAAAATTTACGAATTCAGAACTTACTTAAATTAATCTGACGACTAGGGTTTTTAATTAGAAACACATTGTATAGTATGATATGTATCGTACAGTATGATTTGTTCAGAGATAGCCGTTGAGTCAGAGCAGATCGTACAGTATAATTGAAACTCGTATATTACGATTGACAGAGAAAAAAAATTCCTTCATTAAAAAAAAAAAAACTCTCCTCACTGTGTGTGTGAATGGTTGATCAGTTTTGCATACACTTTGTGGTCAGACTCAAGAAAAGAAAAATTACAGGGTTATAGACTCCAAATCCTACTATACCCAATCTTGAGTCTTCTTATTGTCCTAAGTAATTTGTGATCTCCTTAAAATATTAGTACTCACAGACAAGAGCAGAAATAAAAAATTTTCAATGAATAATAATTCAATCGACAATATTTGTCATTATCGAAATCTCAGACTAGGGTCATGGACTGCGACAGGAAGGCCATTTGAGGCTACCAATGCAAAGCTTTGGTCTGACTTTTATGGCTCTAGATTCTATTGGCTCTCCTGGAGGTCCACGTGCCGGCCAGACTTTCTTGGTTGGTCCCGTGGCAATCGTAGCTTTTCCAGATTTACTATGTCCCTAGTTGCTGATGCAGAAAACTTCTGATTTCTGATGCCTCTTCGGGTTGTTTGGCCACTTAACCTGAGTCATGCTTGGCTAGATTTTAATTTTGCCTTCTTGCTTAGGCATAATTGTGATGGTGTTTTGTTTTTGGTGGTTCCGTTGGACCTGTTTGTTGTCTTTGCTGAGGTTCTCAACTTTTTATTTTTTCTTATATTGTAATTGCTCTGTTTTATTTTATCTTTTTAATAAAATGGGCTAAGCCCTAAAATTTCTAAAAAAAAAAAAAAAAAAAAGGCTTAGTATGAAGTAGGAAATATTCTGATTCTGTTGATTCAAAGCAGTAATGGCTTCCTCATCGGTTCCTGGTTAATCAAAGTAACATTACTCCACTTGAATTCGAATTCTGGAGGTGATGTTACTCCATTACTGCTCTCAATTTATGAAATTGTTTTATTTGTTTACAACATAAATTAATTTTTCAACATAAATATATTTGTATAGTTACAGGTGATTTTTTTAATACAAGAAATAATAACAAAATACTGTAAGTATAATAATAAAGTAATGTAATTTAGTTTTATTATATTTGTGGTAAAAATTATGATATATGTTAAGAAACTATAAATTAATAATGTAAACTTTTTATATTATAAGTTATTAGAAAATTTCATTTTTCTTAGAAAGTTATAGATGTGAATTTATGTAAATTTTGCCTTGTAAAATAAAAAAAAATTTAATTACATATATTTAAAATTTAAGTATGAATAATTTAGTCTTTTATAATAAAATTGCTAAAGCTAAACCCATAAAAAAACAAATTAATTTTGCTTTCAAGTATTAATAAACACTTAAAAAATATTACCCAAACAAAATATCATTGTTGAAACTCCATTTTATTAAATTTTTTTTATAAATATCTTTTTCTAAAACACTTTTGTACATAAGTAAAAACTAAATAAAAATTTTGAGGTTTGGTTTGTTTTTTTTTTTCTTTTGTAAAAGATAATTTTAAAAATAATGATTAAGAAAATAAAGTTTTTCAACGGAGAAATAAAAAAAAATTTCCTAAAAAAAATTTCTATTAAAACGCCCATGCAAAGAAATTTTTATTGTGTCAGGTAACCTGATGTAGAGATACATCAGGTACCCAATAAAAAAATGTCACATGCACAGAGATACATCAGGTACCCATGCACTTAGTGCATGTGATATTTTTTTATTGAGTACCTGATATATCTCTACATCAGGCTACCTGACCCAATAAAAATTCCATCCAAAGCGGGACTAAAAAAAATCCTCCTCTTTAGAAAAAGAAAAGGAAAAAAAGCGCCTTAGCAGCCCACCACCTGCAACCGATGAGACCGTAACCGCAACCGAGACTCGAAGTTTTCTCGTGGGAACTGCTGAAGGCTTTCATTCACGGGCGGCCCGAACAACGGACGTGGTCGTCGAAGTAGCGGGCCTTTGGTGGCTCCGGTGATCCCTGGCGGTGGAGAAGCTTCTTGTGGTGCTTTGAGGAGGAGATGGCGGAGAAACAACTTATCGTGGTGGTCGAGGGCACCGCTGCTCTCGGGCCATACTGGCAAATCGTGGTATCGGACTACCTGGAGAAGATTGTCAGGTATTGTTTTCCTTTAGAGGTCATCTTATTGGATTTGTACTGATTAGTTTCCCATGTTTATGGCTGCATTTCTTGAATCTTTTACTATTTTTACCTCTGAAAATTGTACTGAGCCTTTGCACATGGAAAATGATAAGAAACCGCGATAAATTATCTTATCCTTCACCATGGCTCATGGGGTTTGTCCGTTTACCGATATAACCTCCCGCAAGCTCTTCTTTGATCTATTCGGGAAATTCTTGAAAAGGTTGTGATTCCATTGCTCATAGTTGATTGGAGTAGTGGCTCTGAAATGATCATACTCATTATTTTTAAGTTTATGCGATTCAGTTGGCTTGCTATTGTCGGGAAGAGCATGAGCTGTGTTATTCTTGTACGGGCTTATGTTTTTTCTTAGTTGGGCGTGGTTTTATGTTGTGGGATGAGTGTCTCAAAGAAGAATGATTTCATGGGGTAAGTCATTGAAATGATCAATGAAATCCATATGTTGTTCTAAATTTAAATTATCTCGGGCTGTTTAGGGATTATGTAATTTTCCTTTTACTTTAATTACTTCTTGCTAGGGTTAGGGTTATCTTGAATTTTGGAGGCTGAATTTGAGATCTCTTGTGTGGTGTTTGGGCTCTAGTCTTTAGCTAGAGATATTGATAGTTGGATCTTCCTTTCGAATTGAAGATTCTTGTATCGTTTGCTGTTTTCCTTGTTCTTTTGCTGAATTGGATATTTTATCTTGCTGTTTTCTCTACTAAGTTTGGAATTTCTGCATCAAATTTGCTGAATTTCTCTCAAATTCAGCAAATTCTGCACTTCAGGTGGCTGTTTTCTATCATTTTCCTAATGTGTTTTGGAGATCTGGTTGTTGGTAAAATGTTGGGCGGTTAATTATATCTTCAAACTTCATCATGAGCTGTGGAATGACAAAATGTAGAAAGGATAACTGGAAATTGTTGTTTCCAGCTATTTATCAAGTTTGGCAACCTTCACTGATTTGCCTGCATGTATATTTGGTTGACACCCATGTGCAAAAAAAAGTGATTTAACTCATGGTTATTTATAACCCCAAAATTTAGCATATTAAGCTAGAGTGAGGTGTAGTCATTTGACCATAACAATGAAATGAATGGGAGTTGCCTACATATGCTTATTTAATTAATATACCTTTGTTTATGTTAACAATTTTAATAGCAACTATTGCAACTTTCTTGTAAAGAGTTTTTTTTTTAATCTATTAGTTGCTACAGGTTATAGAAGAAAGATATGGAGATAGAAATTCTTGAGAAGAAATCATACTGTGTATCTCATGGTTGTGCTATTATTAGTTTTATGTGGCATAGTAGAGGTTCTGGCAAGTACATATACAAAATTGTGCGTCACATTGTTGCTAAAAATGTGCTCTATTTTCTGATCCTACATCAACAGTTGAAACTTTTATTCCATCAAAACAATTGTCAGGTTTTATATTTTGCAGTGGTAAGTGAAAGTTGGTGATGCATTGGAAAATCTAGTGGTTAATATCAATTTGGACACGCTAATGCTGCTGAGAGAGAATTTTCTTCTCAATCTTATGATATATATCCAATAATCTTGCAAAGCATATACTCCTTTGCAGCAAAAATTTCTTACAAACGTGTTATTTGGATGTTCTTAGTAGACATTTGCAAGAGGATGTACCCTAATGTATGCTTTTTTGTTGATGATATTCTTGTTTTTGATAAAACTAGAGAGGGAGTTGAAGGAAAACTTGAATTATAGAGGTCAACCTTAGATTCTAATGGTTTTCATTTGAGTAAATCTAAATCGAATACATAAAGTGTAATTTTAATAGATCTGGTAGGGCGATTGTAACTTTGGGTGATCAAGTCATTAAAAAGAGTACATATTTTAGATATCTCGTGTCAATTGTTCAAATGATGGTGAAATAGATGGGGATATTTTTAGTAGAATTCATGTTGGATGGTTGAAGTGGAGGAATACAATGACCCTTTTGTGTGATAGAAAAGTACCCCTCAAACTTAAGGGAAAATTCTATAAGATGATGGTGAGACTTGCAATATTTTATAGCGCAAAATGTTGGCCATTAAAAGAGAAGCATAAAATTAAGTTAAGTGTTGCAGAGATGAGGGATTAGTGGCTCACACTTAGAGACAGAATGCGAAACGTTTATATATGTAAAAAGGTTGGAGTAGCTCCAACGACATATAAGATTAGAGAGAGTCACCTTCTTAGCTTCCGATGACCTGATTAGGAGAGTAGATGCATTAGATTTGGCCTATGTTAAAAAAGATAGAGATAAACCTAAAAAGACTTGGTTAGAAAGTATTAAAAATGACATTTTTTTTATTAGATTTAAATGAAAATTTGACTCTTACTAGGACACAATGGAGAAAAAAGATTAATGTGGCCGACCCCACACAGTGGGATAAATGCTTAATGTTGTTATTGTTGTTTTATTTTTTATCTATTATTAATATAGGTTAATTTACTTGCACTTATCTGAAGATTTAATTAACTTGCACATCTGTTATGTATAAAAGAATCATTATATTTTATTATTTTTAGATGCCATTTTTTATGATTATTTATTTTTAATTTTTGCAATTTTATACTTCTAAATATTTTGAGTTTGCAGGTATGTAAATTTTCCCAGTGTTTCTTTTCCCATCAGTAAATACTTGCTCCCTTCTGAATATACATGTGTATGTGATGGCATGCTTGCTCAATGACATGGACCTTTTATAATGCATTTAGTCATACTATTCTTTACTTATCAAGCTATCAGCATCCCTGAAATTAAAACATTTTGTAGCTAAACTTGTGTATATACTCCGGCCAATTAAATTAAAGTATAAAAGGTTTTCCATGCTTTTATGCATAATGCGTTTGAAGCTAACCCTGTTTTGTGTGAAAGGATTTGTTTGACTTATTCAAAGGTGATATGGCCTTTCAGGTACTTTTGTGGAAATGAACTGAATGGACAGGTATGTTTCCAGCATAGATAGTCGAATGTTCCCATCAATAAAACTTCTTTTAATGTTGTGTTGAAGGGTGAATGATATGTATTATTGTATAATTCAGCTGTTTTTATTTCAACGTGAATTGGACAATTATTTGAAATCAAACTAGGCTGTTGACACGGAATCATGTAATGATGATAGAATTTTTAATTGTTTTCTTGATGTAAATTTGGAATTTATCTGTAATAAAACTAGACTGTTGAGATGGAACCTCTTTTAATGATATTAATGAGTTTAGTTTATTCCCAAGCTTTTGATTGATTGGTGATGGTGCAGAAAACCTAATTCGGAAAACTCTGTCCAGTCGTGGTGCATGCTCTGTTGCGATGACATTTGTTTTTAATTGGGACTAAATGTGCTAGTAAATTTTAATATGTTAAACTGATTTGATTTTTATTACAGCTACTTTTAATAGAAGCACTGTTGGGCTAAATTCAGGTAAAAAAAAGCAATTTATAAAGGCTATTTAGTCAGTTTTTTTTTAATCAAACACAAAATGTGTTTGCTGCATTTAAAAAATATTGAAATTGTATAGAATCATAGACTTGCTACTGATTATAGGTGAATTGCTGATTGAAGTATTCTGCCAATGGAACCGTCAATGCGAGTTGCCTTGATGGCTGCAAACGAACAAACTTGCTCATAAAAAAAGTTTGTTTAATTTCATTATCATAGGCAATTTTAAAGATTTAGTGCATTATAACTAGATTACGTGATTAGATTTCATTAGCTAACCTTAAGCTGTAAAGAAGAATTACTTCCCAACTTAGGTGTTCATTGAAATGTCATTTATTAGTGAAGCAGTCATGTGATATTTATTAGTGAAGCATTCATCTCTTGGCCATGCTGATTGACCGTAAAACAAATAAAAATTATAAATCGCCTATTAGTGGATTTGTAAGAATCAAACAATCACAAGCTTTATGGTGTAATTTAATCTTTTCTGATGTCGATTTGATTGACCAGTTTAATAATATAGCAATAAATCATCAACTTCTTAGTTTTTACATAGTTTGGACAACATTGAACATAACTCGACTAAGTTAGATTGACTCCTATGACTTTTAATGGATTTTGAGATGTGAATATTAGAAATCCTGAATATGATTTATAAGATTTTGGAACTGTCTGTTAAGTTGGATAAGTCGAGTGTAAACAGTGGCTTGTTAGATTTGATGGAAACTTTCTCTAGGTGAACATGAAATTTTTTGAGGTGGCTGAATTGAGTCAGCTTTATCAATGAAGAGTTTGATTTCTCATAATTGCTTTTAGAATTGCAAAATTGATCTTTATGAACAAGAAGTACTTTATATGCTTGCAAACATGCATACGTGACCTGAATTTAAAAATTGCAAGTTCATCAGATTAAATGATGAACTTTTTTTTAGATCAAATCCTGCTAGAAAAAAAAAAAATTAACAATGGTTGAATGTAGAACATATTATGTCCTAGTTCCTATTGTTAGGGAGTTGCATCAATTAGTTGCAGATAAGAAAGCTTTAGCCTTTCTATTTAAGTTTTACTTCATAATGGCACCCTTCATTATTATTTGCATTACCAATATTTACTTGTAATATCATTATTTTAAATTTGTAGAAACTTTCTGGGGCAAACCCTGAACTTGCGTTGGTGGTCTTTAATTCCCATGGACCCTACAGTGGTATGTAATTTTATTCTTACGGTACAGTTATGGGTACTTAAAGCTAAACTGTCATATGAATGCAAAGTAAATAATCTCTTTTATTTCTTTACTTCACATTTATAGTAACAGTCTTATATGCTACATAAGTCCTTATACATATTTGATGTTTTTGCTTCTTGTTGCTGATGTTAGTAAATGCTATGTATAATCCACATTTACTTATCTGGTATTTTCTTTTTGATTAATGGTCATAATACGTTTACAACATATATTTTTCTCATTGGGTAGTATAGTCAACTAGTCAACTCATAATTAGTTCTATACCTTCAAATCCTTGTAGCCTTGTTATCAGTTGCTTAAGTTTATGGGACATTAAAGACTCATGTTATCCTTAATATTAACTTATATGGAGCTCTCTTTCTCTTGCTTGTTCTCTCTCTTTCTTGCTCGCATGCGGTCACTATCTCTCTCCCTCTCTTTTTCTTTCTCTGTCCATGCTACTATTAAAAATGTTCTTGAGACTTTGCCCAGAAGAATCCGTCTCCATTCATTTATTTTAGATCATATAAAATCTTAACCATTTATCTAGTATATTAATAAATGAAGATGATATTAATCATTTTCTAGCATATGAGTTTATGACTTTTATCTTAATATATGTCCTTTATAAAGGTAATGCAAGTATTTAGTAATTGTACAAAAATATTAATAATTTGACACATTTTAAATTTAAAATAAAATGGTATGATTTTGTGAGGCATAAATTTAGTGTAAAAAATTTAGATTTTATAGATTTTTGACATAGTTTATTTACAGTTTTTTATATTTTGTCAGCTATGAAAGTTTTTTTTATAAATATTTTGTAAGCTATGAAGGTTTATCTTTTCCCTCATCGAAGCATTTGCCCCCTTCAAAGAATAAAAAAAAAATCTACATTTGTCTTAACAAAATTTTAATTAATTTGTTTCATGTTTACTACATTTTTAATCTTATTACATCATGCGTCGTAAGGCTTATGTGCAAAATATAAATATTTTGCTCGATTTAATACTTTTAATAAATTTTAAGTTCTAAATAAGAGAATTTAAATTTCTATTTAAGTCATATGTTTACTTTCAATGTTTTAGAGTGCATTGATTTTTTGATATTGTTTGTTTACAAATTTTTATGATTTTAAATTATTTTGATTTTGTTATAGTTGTTTGAAAAATATGCTTATTACATTGTACAACAAAAATTTGGGTTCCAGCAAGTTGGTCAGCTTTACACTAAATCGGCTAGATTCAAGTTAAGCTAATTTGATCTACTCAATCTTAGCTCAAAAGAGGATTGCTAGTTTACAAATGAACTTACCTCAAGGAGATAACTGCAATATATGAACTTGTCCCTATTATTCTAGTACGACTAATCAAGTCGGACCCAACAAATATGATCAATGAAGTCGGCCCTAATGGCTAAGCAATGGTTTTTTTTTGAGCTTGGCAGATGCATTCATTAAGTTAGACATTCTAATTAAGCTCCAACTTTTGCATTTTTTGCTTATTTTTGGAATAGTATTTAGCTAATTCTATAATGCTCATGCCTTAACTCAAACTTATAATAAGGGGTCACTCAAGGGGTGAGCTTAGTTTATGTAATTTTCTATACTAAATGTTATTTTATAGAAATATCAGATTTTGAAGACTAAAAAGATGCCAGATGAGTGGAGAATGAGTGTGGTGATTCCTATTTTTAAGAAATAAAAGTGATGCAGAAGATTGTGCGAATTATAGAGGAATTAAGTTAATATGTGATACTTTAAAATTGTAGGAGAGAGTTATGGAGCATAGGTTACAATGTGATAGTAATTCTCAAATCAACTTGGATTCATGCTTGGTAGGTCTACTATGGAAGCTATAGCTTTATTGAGAGGTTTGATGGAGAAGTATAGAGAGAATAAGGAGGATCTACATATGATATATATTGATTTAGAGAAAGTATATGATAAAGTTCCAAGAGAAGTGCTATGAAGAGTTTTAGAAAGGAAAGAGGTTAATAATGCTTATATTCAAGTCATTAAGGATATGTGTGCAGGAGCTGTTACTTGCGTTCAAATACAAGGTAGTTTGACATTGGGTTGAGATAACAAAAAATAGGTTGTTTACTGTTTCAAGAAAAGAACACGAATTAAAACTAGAACCAGAAAATGGGGAACCTGATTTCAGATTTGTTAGCTATCCAGGAAAGAACTACTTGCTGCTCCCAGGCTTCCAACCTACCCTACCTCGTACTCTGGTCTAGGAAGATGCAGATTTGTCCATAGGAAGTAGGACTGAGGTCGCCGTTCCTTTCCTGAATCAGCTATGGTGGAATACCAGCAGCTATCCAAACTAATATGCTAATACATATGGATAGCCATGGACACAGATCTCTTAACAACTTTGGCTTTGCTTTCAATTCTTATTGGAATTCACATGGAACCCAACCATAGGTGGTTAAAAACTTTTGTTTAAAATTGCACAATCAAATGTGTGCCATGATGCCCGTCTCAACACAATTTTGAAAAAAAAAAAAAACACTGCAATGAGGCGTATGCCTCAGCTTGATGAGTTATACACCTCAGTGGGGTTAAGGAGCACTTAGGGTGTGCTTTTATGCAATTTGTAAGAGTCGAAAGCCTCAAAAACTAAAATTTTATGTGTTTTAAAAATCTAAGTTATAAATTTGATCTATTAAATAAATCCTATTTTGTTATGTCTCTATACCTAAACCTAAAATAAATAGAACCGAGAACTACAATTGTATGTGCCTCCTCTACTTTTAGCTACATTTTGCCCTCTTACCCATTGCTCGCGCTCATAGCTTCACTTGAGGATGAGGGAGAAGAGAAAAAAACTTACTATAATGATTAATTAAGAACCACTAGCTGATTAGAGTGCTGAAAATTTTTGAATTCATAAATTATAATCTTAGTGACTTTGACTACTTGTTTATGTTGAATTATGAGTGGGAAAGACTTAGTTTTATGGTTTTACTTCGGTTGGATATGATCATATTTCGATATTATTATGCTACTTATTATTTAATTTTTTTAAATTAATTTAATAGTTTAATTTTGAGGCTTATGCCTCTAAATACTTCAAGGCTTATGCATCGCCTTGCAGATAGAAAATACCTCAATATTTGATTGCGTAGTTTTAAGCCTTGTTAGAATAAAATAATTCATTTGGGGCAACACAATACATGTCCCCATTACGCTTTGCGCCTTGGAAATTGTTGGCTAGGTCTCAACATTCCACAAGAGGTTTGCGAGTGTCAGGGATTGATTATGGCCGAGTCTTAGAATACTCTATGATAATCTTGTTAAATAAATTATAAAAAAAAAGAAAAGAAAGAAAAAAAGAAAAGAAAAAAATATAAATAAAAAAATGAAAATTCACTAAAGGATATGACCCCGCTTCCTCCTGCAATCAACCCATGCGCGCGACCGCGCATCCAGGCGGCCCATCTCCATTCGCGCGAACTCACCCCTTGTTGGCCCGATCCCAAGCCTGATTCCGCGTCCAGTTCTGTCACGAATGAGTGCAATTTCAACTTGTGACTTCAACGCTGCCAATTGAGTATTGTAATTAATAAGATCTTTCTCAAATAAGATTGATTAATTATAAGTAGATTATAGTCACATATGAAGACTTGAAGACCTACACCATCGTATCTTGGATATGGCCAGGAATAATTGATTTGAAGTCCTCGCACCATCATATCTTTGATCCAACTGGGAAGAACAAAGGCAAATGCCTGCCCGACACCTCTCTAGGCGGGGGTGGGATGTTGGGAGGTTGTAAAAATTTTGAGAAATAAAAAATAAAATAAAATAATGATATAAATAAATTATAATTATAAAGTAACAATAAAAAATGAAATAATAATGAAAAATAATAAAAAAAAGAGGAGCTTATTTTATATGAATATTTTTAGGTTTGAGAGTAAAAAAAATCTGATTCTTGCTCAAATTATGTAAATATTCTTATAAAAAATAAAAAATATTAAAAGAAAAGAATAGAAAAATTATAAAAAAAACATAACAGAGAAAAGAAGAAAAAAAAAAGAAACCACTTTAAAATACAAAACTTTTGAAACAAAAGAACGTTTGCGTTAAACAACACGTTTCTTGTATATTAATCCAAACTATACAGAACATAAAGCTAATAATCAAACTGGCGTCCGATTTGGCCTGCTCTTCTACCTGCAAGCAAGTAGAAAAATGCAAATTAAATACTACATAATATGCTAAAAAAAGAGGAAAGAAGAGCACTATCTAGTGCTGAAGCAAACAGAAAAATGCCGGAGCAAAAGAAAATCAATTAATGACTTGAATATATCAAAATTCATTTAAAAATCTGCCAAAACCAAATAAAACTAGTGGAAAACTCCTAAATGAAGCAATAAGCCCCATCCAAACTAAAACTAATGTGCAACTCCTAAAAGGAGCCATAAGCCCCAAACTAAACAAAATTAATGGGCAACTCCTAAAAGGAGCCATAAGCCTCAAGCTAAACAAACCTAATGGGTCACTCCTAAAAAGAGAAATAAGCCCCGAACTTAAACTACAACACACCAAAGTCATCAATAAACTACCACAGCCTGCTTGGGATCCCTGAGAGGAGGCAACATATGATTGCTAATCAGATTCCTTTGGTGCTACAGACACTGATTCATTAGTGTTTGTAGACTGAGATCATTGGTGTACCAGGGATGATGGAACCGTAGGATCTTGATGGGTCTACTTCCATCCCCCAACTTCCCCCTATTAACCAAAATGAATCATGGATTATCAAGTCTAAATTTATAATGTAACGAATCGACTCATCTTTAATCAAGAGTGCTCTCCCAAGAAGTGGGAGGGGTAATTAACTATGAGGGTTTGCGCTCTAGGAAGTAAGGACATCAGACTTAAATAAACCCCGATATGAGCATGGGGAAATCTAGTTATTTAAAAATCAATCTACCTTAAGAAAAATGAGAACCTTAAGCCTGGAAGATTGGATTCATACCAAAATCATTTTTTTGAGCAAACAGTTCTTCTCCTCACCTTTCTAATAATAGAGAAAATCCATCCTAAATTCTAGGGAATACACCCTAAAATCCTCGGGATAACTTGAAACTAAACTCTAAAAAAAACCCTCCCTCCACAAAAAAGGCATGGGTATTTATACATAGCTATTCCTAATAACAACTAGGAGCCATAATTACTAAATAGCTCCTGTGAAGAGAAGGAAATAAAATAACCATTTACTAATTAACTAATGGAGGAACAGACCGCTAAAGTCTAAAAGCAATTTATAACTATGTCATGTCTGTCCTCCTGTGATGGAAATATCCTCTCTAAATAATGACAAAGAACATACGAGCTTTGGAACCTATACATTCTACTTGGTAATTAGCAATTTGTAAGTACAAGGAGGTTACCAAGCATTAGTGATTCATTGCCTGCCTTATTCCTGCGTTGACAAGGTTTGTGCTGCTTTCGTGCCTGAGATGCTTGAATAATATGGTAAGTTGTAGTTGCTTGTAATGTTGCATGCATGCTATTTGCCCACGTTTCTATTACAAGACAACTCTGCAGGCATAGCTCAACCATACCATACAAAAGCAGGTGAGCATCTAAAAATTGTTGAAGCAACATCCATATGCACATATTGCTTATATTTATGTATGTTCTGTTTAATTGCCAAGGTTTTAACTTTTCTCATTCAGCCTAACTAAATCTAATCTTTCATCTGAATATTAATACAGCTTTCTTGGTGCAAAGAACTGGGTGGACAAAAGATTTAGATGTTTTTCTTGGGTGGTTATCAAGAATACAATTTTCTGGTGGCGGTTTTGGTGATGCTGCTATAGCTGAAGGCCTTTCTGATGCATTGACGGTATTAAGTTAACACTTTTGATGGACCTATGCTATATGGCACCCTTTTTTTATTTATTTTTAATGTTTAATGTTTGGTAGTATTACTTCTTGGCTCCACCTGACTTAACCCAACAATATGGCGGTATGAAGTTGTAAAGATTTATGTATCAACAAGGGTAACAAGTTCATCTGTACGCAATCTTCAATCTTTTCAGGTTACTGTTGATAAAGAACTTTTCTAAACTCATTAGATAATCAGAATTTTGCACAGCTTTTTGCTAATACATTCAAGATTTATTCACAATCATTTGCAAAACTGATCATACGTCAAAAGATAGGTATTGCATAATAAAGTCCTGAAATATAGAACTATCCATAAGGGTTGGGATTGCCAGCAAAAAAAAAAAAAAAGACATGAAATGGCAGCACGAAGAAAATATATTCGACACCCAGAAATAAATTTTTTAACGAAGTTGGAATCTCTAAGAAGTGTATTATCTAGTGTTAAATTTTCCTTGCAAAAAATCACCGTGTTTCCTAGTACGAACACTTGTATGCTTTTTTCTGTGCAACAAGCTGTGTTTATAATGTTAAATAAAACAAGACATGAATCCAATGTAACGTAAAATGAAATGTCTCTGGCTTTTTTTAACCACTGCATTGACACATACATATAAGAAGAGGCAAGCCATGTTAGCCCAAACAAAATTTACTTCTAGTGATGCATATAAAAGTAGGTTCATGGTCGGATAATGTAGTTGATAGATTACTCTTGATATAAAATTCACTATAAAATATCTTATAATAGAAATTTTACCACGAAGAGAAAATCATATAAGAAAAAAAAAAGTATTTAATACTCGCACAATGAGGTATATTAAAGTTGTAATTGATTTACTTAAACCCATTCACAGACAATAACCACGAGATTGTTTGACATCTCTTTTGTTTTATGATTTTTTATGTTGTTGTTGTTGTTGTAAGTTGATTAAAACTTGTTTGATTGATTTTTATTTTTGTATTTTTAAAAACAAATGAACATTACTACTCAGGTATCATGCTTGGATGCACTTTCACTTGTTTTCAAAATAATGTTTTAATAATCAAATCTATACTAGCATTAAACGTTCTAGCTATTTAATAATAGTGATAAAATTTAAATGATTGTTTTTAAAATTATTAAATACTAGTGTAAATTATAATTAGTTATATGTGCATTAAAAATTAATTAAAATAATTTAATTAAAATTTTTTATTACAATACCTCGTTTGTTTGTAATAAATTAATTCTAATCCTAAAGAGAACATAACTAATGCACTTGATAAACAATTACTTGTATTATTTGAATGCATTATTGCATCAAAAGATATCATTTATAGTTGTACAATAAAATAATTAAATAATCTTTAAAGAATAAGCCCCGACTATTAGTAAGTGTCCAATTCGGTTCTAGAGTTTCACACAGTCCCAATTTAGTTAATCGACTATTGAAAATTGAGCCAATTTAATCTCTCCGTAAGAAAATCTATCAAATTTAATGGAATATTATGTAGATCTCCCACTTTTCATAATGTGAAAGGAGAATTTAAGTAAAAGCATTTAAATTTTTCTTTTTCATTAGTGGACTTTTTTTGTAACAAGAGTTTTGCTGTTTTGTAGCCAATTATACAATTTTTGTAATACTTATTTTGTAATTTTATAATCAACAACAACAACAACAACAACAACAACATCAAGCCTTTATCCAACTACGTGTGGTTCGCTACATGAATCTTTTTTTATGTTATGTCTTATTAAGTGTCAAATTTCCATTTAAATCTAATAAAGAAAGGTCATTTCTAATATTTTCTATCCAAGTCTATTTTAGATCTATCTCTGTAAGAACCGGTCCAGCCGATCAGTTCAATTGAACCTGTTTTCTTTAGCAGATGGATGGGCAGAATGAAACGACGGAGCAGAAATACGAACCGAGCGGACGCAAGTAGGTCGTATGAGCATGCCTGGCGAAGCCGAAGTGTGTGTTTTTGTGAAGGAACATGTACGGGTGTCGAAAGCAGTGACTCCTCATGCGAGCTAAGTTTATTCCGCTCCTTCCATTATCGTAAAATGAGAGAAATAATAGAGAGAAGAGGCGAGGGAGAAGGGCTTAGCATTTTGAATGAGAGCAACTGCTGAAAGGGGAAAACAATATGCTGTGGTTTAGGGCTTGAGTTGACAGAGATTAGGAAGAAATGTAAGGTATTTTATTTAATTTTATTATATGTTTAACTAATATATCTATTAAATTTTAAAATAACTTAAGATCTTACCTAATGTCTAAATATTATTTATTAAATTATGAAATTCTTAAGAATGAAAATAATTAACATTATTAAGAAGATTTAATTTAAAATTAAATATATATTTTAATGATTACATCAAAATATTTTAATGATAAATAGAAGATATAAAAAGGGATGGAGAGCATATGTTCAAATGAAATTTTATTCATAAATTAAGTTACTATTAATTTGAATAATTATAGAAATATGAGTATTAAATTAATTAAGAAAAAGTGAAATTTATGTTATGCAAAGAAATAATAATAAGAGAACTAATTGAATATATTTAATAAATAAGTAGAGAAAGAAAAAGAGCAAAATTATTCAGTATAAAATTATAATAATTTATGAGAGTTAAATAAGATATATATTTATGCTAATTAAGAAAATATTATTTAACATGAACAAATATTCAATTTTAATTAGTTAATTAAAGAGAGTGAGAGCATAACATATATTTTAAATCTAATAATAAAAGAAAATCTTAATTAGTGAAATACTTTATGATTATTTTAAAAATAAAAAATATTTAAAAAGAAAAGAAATTTTAAAATGTTAAGTAAGAGAATTTAATAACAGTTGGGAAAATTGTTAAGATCTTTTATTTAGGAGACAATCTTTTGACCTTGAAGTAAAGAGTAAGAGTGAAGAAGCAAGATACTTAAGTTCAAGATGAGTACTCATATCTTTTAATTATAGTAATGATATTTATTTCTCCTACACATGATGCATCAAGTACTGTTATTATGTAATTGTTCACTGTTAATGTTATGTGATTTTTCTTTATTAAAAACAATTGACCAAATTAAACTAGGATCACGTGAAGCTAGAATACTTGAAATGAAATGTTACGGAGAAAGTAAATAATATGATTTATATAATATGCTTGCATGTGGATGTTGACTGATGGAGCACACCCTCTTATTGCACTGGTTGAGGATGTAATATACCCGTGCATGTAAATGAAAAATGTTATTAAAAAAGAAAATAAAATGAAAAATGAGTACCTTCATTGGTATTAAATTAGACGGTGACTCCTATGACAGTTGTATTATTTATGAGAAAGAAGAAGATATAGATAAAGAAATTGTATATGCATAATATTGAAAGTCTTGAAATGAAATAAAAAATAAATGGAATTACTTTATGATATAAAGTGAAATGTGCATACATATTGCTCCAATTACCTTGAGTTAATATAATTTAGAAGCATGTTTTACTCACTGAGTTGTGTCTTACTTTTATTTGCTCTAATATTTTCAGGTATACTTTAATATAATCAAAGTGAGTATAAGAGGTGAAAATGTATATCATACACGTGACGCACCAAATGAAATGTAGCTAATTCATTTTGCATCAAGTTATATTTTTTGAAGTTTTAATGACTCTTTTTGTGTATTGAAAATAGCTTTAGCAAATGACATTTAAATCACCGTCCGACCGTCTATTTTCATCTAGTTGATTCGAGTCTTTGGGTTGGGTCATGACAACCTTTATCTTTCTTAACAAATGCCAAATCTAATACATCTACTCTCCTAACGGGGTCATCGGAAGGCCGCCATTTTATGTAGTCATATCATCTAAGGCGACTCTCTCTAATCTTATCTTCCACTAGAGCTACTCTAATATTTTCACGTATATGCTCATTTCATATCCTATTTCTAAGAGTACAGCCACTCATCCACCTGTCTGTATCACTTGACTTAATATTATGCTTATCTTTTAATGGCTAACGCTTTGCACTATAAAGCATTGCATGTCTCACCACCATCTTATAAAATTTTCCCTCAAGTTTGAGGGGGATTTTTCTATCACACAACAAGCCCGATGCATTCCTCCACTTCAACCATCCAACTTGAATTCTATTAATAATATCCCCATCTATCTCACAATCTTTTCTAGAACTCTTCATATCACTTTTCTTGAAACTTTATCATATGCTTTCTCTAAATCAATAAATATCATTTGTAGATCCTCCTTATTACCTCTATACTATCAAAACTCTCAATAAATGTATAGCCTCGATAGTAGTTCTACCTGACTTGAATCCAAATTGATTTTGAAAAATATTAGTATCACATCGTAACCTATGCTCTATAATATTCTTATTAATTTAAAAGTATGACACATTAACTTGATTCCTTTGTATTTCGCACAATCTTATGCATCACCTTTATTCTTAAAAGTAGGAATCAACACACTTATTTTTCACTCATCTGACATCTTTTTAGTCTTCAAAATAACATTGAAAAGTTTAGTTAGCCAACAAAATCCTTCATCCTCTAAGTATTTTCACACCTTTTTAGAATATCATCAAGTCAAACGACTTTTCCACGGTTCATGTTTTTTAAAGCCTCTATAACTTCAATTTTACTAACACGTAGGTAAAAATAAATATCTTTATTTTTTTTAAGGTGCTAAGATCACTAAAGTCAATCGTATTCTCACAGTCTTTATTAAAAAGTTTAGTAAAATATCTCAGTTATTTTTGTTAAATATATTCTTTTAATAAAAATACTTTGTAATCTTCATCTTTAATGCACTTCACTTGAACTAAATTCTTACTACTCATGTCTCTTTGTTTGGTTAGCTTATACATATATCTTTTGCCCTCTAAGTATCTAATCTATTAATATTAGGAGTTTTTTTTCTTTGATACTGTAAGCACATCTTTTATAACATTCTTAATAGCACTAGCTATTTTTTCCCATATAACATTTGCTTCCTCATACACAAACAAAATCTTAAGATCTAAAATCTTACTCTCAAAAATATTTTTTAAATGCCCACATCTAATTCTAGAACAATGATTTACTTTATTTTTTATATTCTTCCCTTTTTTCTTAAAGTCAAAAACTAATTAGTGATGTTGGGTACATAAACTTTCACTAAGAATAATTTTACAATCTTTACAATTTAAACGATCTATTTTTCTTATAAGAAAACAATAAATTTGAGTCTTATTATATCCATTTTTATAAATGATGTGATACTCATCTCTTTTCTTAATAAGGTATTAGCAATTATAAAATTATAACCATAATAAAATCTAATATGATCTTATCACCTTTATTAGTTGCTCCAAACCCATAGCCACCATGAATGCTTCTAAAATGTCCATTTAAATTTCCTCTAATAAGAACTCTTTATTCAAGAGGTATTTTTTATATTAATTCTTCTAAGTCATTCTAAAATTTTAATTTTGAACACATCCAATTTTATTAATTTTTACACCATTATTCTTCAAAATTTTATCTGTAATCATAACTACACTATTTCTTGTATGACTCCTACCAGAATACCATAGTTTAACTCATAAACTATCAATTTTTTTAGCCTTCTCTTCAATCCATTTTGTTTTATTAATGCATAAAATATTTATCTTTTTATGAATTATAATATCTTTTAATTTCATTAATTTGCCTGTAAGAAAATTGATATTCTAAGTTCATATCATAATTTTAGATTCACGAATTAGATTCTTTGTCCACATCCGTCAATGATGTGGGAACCCTTGCGAGCATCGGTGCAACGACCATGCAAACTTCTCGTTGTATTAAGGTCATACAACGCGTCGCTTACAGGGAACACCCTAACATTATCACAATGTATTAATGGATTCATATTTTGAATATTCAACAAGTTTTACGCTAGCTATCCATTAGCTAAAGCAACCCTCATTTTTTGTAATAAGAGTTTTGGAGTTTTGCATGAGCTTCCATTTATATTTTACTTAAAAGACTTTTTTATTATCTTTTCTCCGTTATTATTTAGTAGGTTATTAACTTTCATATTTATTTTTATATTTTTTATAATTTATTAAATAATTAAATAGAATTAATATAAGTAATATGATCTTCAATACACTTGCACCATCTAAAATGCCCTCACATTTAACTTTGGTATTGTTTTAAACTATTATTTTAGGCCCTGGGATCTAATTAGATCAATTGTCAATAGATTAGGGACTAAATTGGGCTACCATGCAATTATAGAAATAAATTAGGCACTTGCTAATATTTGGAAGATAATTTGGGCTATTCTACAATAATCTTATATAACATTAACAAATTAATTATCAAATCATATAAACACATTTTTTTTTTCATATGGAATAGTTGGTAAAATGATAGCTATGATGCACCGACACACCTCTTGAAGAGAGAATACAGTGTCGGATACGGACATGTGTTTGACACGGCTACCACATGTGTCGGACACGGCAGACACGTGTCTGATTAAAATAATGTTTAAATTTAACCTGACAAGGCTGGGACACGTTTCGGACACGGCTGGGACAAGTGTTGGACACGGCTGGGACACGCGTCCCTGTGACTTCATCTTTTAGCACTCCAGTTGCTTAGCAGCCTACCTAAGCTGTATTCATTTTAGCATGCCTGTGAAGTGCATCATATCTATGTTCCTGTTATTTCCTGAATCACATGTCCAATCCAAATGATGATTTTACAATTTAGTGTCTTCAATGGAATACTTGTCTGTACGGTTTCAAAAATTTCATCCCAACGTTGCATTTGACAATTTAGAATTTACTTGCTTATTGGAATAATGTGTCTCTTCTCATTGGAGGTTTTATTTAACTCTTTTTTTGCATGTTTATCCGATTGTTCTTTTCTACAAGATAACTTGGAAATGTTTTTGTTTGCTTTATGTTTTGGAGAGCTTTTGACTATCATCTGCTGCTGCTTTCAGATGTTCACAGTTTCAACAAATGGCAGCCAGAGCCTTCAAAATCTTGATTTTCAGAAACATTGCATCCTTGTTGCTGCAAGCAATCCTTATCCACTATCCAGTCCAGTCTATTTTCCTCCTAACCCAACCACAGAGCATGATAATCCTGATGCACAGACTGGGACATGTCTTGGTGATGCAGAGGGTGTTGCAAAGTCATTTGGTCAGGTAATCCACATATTGTATCATTTCAAAGATCACGCCCATTTGGCAGATCTGGTTTCTATTCAGATTTTGTTTTTTTTTTTCAGTGCTTTATATCATTGTCGGTGCTTTGTCCTCGGCAACTTCCAAAACTCAAAGCAATATATATTGCGGTATGCGTATCAACTCATTATAGCATCTTGTAATTTCTGGAATTTTGCTATATTTGAGATCATTTTAACTTCACCGCTAGGATTCTTTCTTTATACTTTATTGTTCTTTCTGTCTGTCTCTCCATAGCCATTAGTCAGTGTCCTTAATTAATTTATTAATTTTGTTGGGCTTTTTTACTATGTTTCAATTTTATTTTTCTACTGAATGAAAGCAATATGCGATGCAAAAATCTTAGCTTTTAGTGATTTATATAATAGATTAGATACTAAGGAGGGAGAAATATATATGTATAAGTTAGCCAAACAAAGAGATAGGAGTAGTAAGGATTTAGTTCAAGTGAAGTGTATTAAGGATGAAGATCAAAAAATACTTTTCTTAGAAGATGATATTCAACAAAGATGGATGAGATATTTTGCTAAACTTTTTAATGAAAATTGTGATAATAAGATTGACTATAGTGACCTTAGCACCCTAAATGAAAATAAAGATTTCAGTTTTTATCGGCGTATTAGTAAAACCGAAGTTAGAGAGGCTTTAAAGAAAATGAAGGGTGGAAAAGCTGTTGGACCTGATGATATTCCAATAGAAGTGTGGAAATGCTTAGGAGATGAAGGAATTTCTTGGCTTACTAAACTTTTTAATACTATTTTGAAGATTAAAAAGATGCCAGATGAGTGGAGAATGAGTGTGTTAATTCCTATTTTTAAGAATAAAGGTGATGCACAAGATTGTGTGAATTATAGAGGAATTAAGTTAATGTGTCATACTTTAAAACTATGGGAGCGAGTTATGGAGCATAGGTTGCGGCGTGATACTAATGTTTCTCAAAATCAATTTGGATTCATGCTGGGTAGGTCGACTATGGAAGCCATACATTTATTAAGAGGTTTGATGGAGAAATATAGAGAAAATAAGGAGGATCTACATATGATATTTATTGATTTAGAAAAAGCATATGATAAAGTTCCAAGAGAAGTGCTATGGAGGGTTCTTCAAAAGAAAGGAGTTAATAATGCTTATATTCAAATCATTAAAGATATGTATGCAGGAGCTATTACTTGTGTTCAAACACAAGGTGGTTTGACCAAGTATTTTCCTATTTCGGTTGGGTTACATCAAGGATCAGCATTAAGCCCATATCTTTTTGCTTTAGTCATGGATGCTTTCACTAGACATTTGCAAGAAGATGTACCTTGGTGTATGCTTTTTGCTGATGATATTCTTCTTGTTGATAAAACTAGAGAGGGAGTTGAAAGTAAACTTGAATTATGGAGGTCAACATTAGAGACTAATGGTTTTCGCTTGAGTAGATCTAAAACGGAATATATGGAGTGTAATTTTAGTAGTAATAGACCTAGTGTGGGGATTGTAACTTTGGGCAATCAAGTAGTTAATAAGAGTACACGTTTTAGATATCTTGGATCTATTGTTCAGAGTGATGGTGAAATAGATGGGGATATTCTCAGCAGAATTCAAGTTGGATGGTTGAAGTGGAGGAATGCATCGGGCTTGTTGTGTGATAGAAAAGTACCCTCAAAGGCTCAAACTTAAGGGAAAATTCTATAAGATGGTAGTGAGGCCTGCAATGCTTTATGGTGCTGAATGTTGGCCATTAAAAGATAAGCATAATACTAAGTTAAGTGTGGCAGAGATGAGGATGCTTAGGTGGATGAGTGGCTTTACCCTTAGAGATAGGATACGAAATGAGCATATACGTGAAAAGGTTGGAGTAGCTCCAGTAGAAGATAAGATTAGAGAGAGTCGCCTTAGATGGTTTGGTCACATAAAACGGCGGCCTTCCAATGACCCGGTTAGGAGAGTAGAGGTATTAGATTTGACTTATATTAAGAAAGGTAGAGGCAGACCTAAAAAGACTTGGTTAGAAAATATTAGGAATGACCTTTCTTTATTAGATTTAAACGAGAATTTGACCTTTAATAGGACACAATGGAGAAAAAGGATTCATGTAGCCGACCGCACGTAGTGGGATAAAGGCTTGATGTTGTTGTTGTTCTGAATGAAATCATCACAATGAACTTATTGTTTGATCTTTACATTATAAACATTGATGCACAAATAATCACTGCTCAGTCATGACGAAAGGAAATGAAATAGCAAGTATGGAGTGTAAGCATCACATTATAGAAAAGGATTGTTATGGAGATGATGGATGGGAGAAATCAGTGGAGGGTGTCTGGTTATTGGGATGCGCAATCAATCTGACATTTGTTAGTGGGCAGTGGCTAATGAAATTGTTCGTTAGGTGATTTGTTTGTTTGTTGTGATTAAGAGCACACATTTTCTAGCTAGAAACACCCTCTCTTTATATTGTATTTTTATTCAAACAAATAAATTACTTTCAAGTTTATAACATGAGAAAATACACACATGGTCCCTATAAACTCAGCCTGAGAAAATAAATTACTTTTAAGACTTGCATGGAGTCCCTCTAAATGGGTTTAACAACTTGGATGAAATCCCATAAAAGACTATGGTCCGCATAGATTTTATTCAGGGATTGTTTGATTGCAAGTGTTAAATTCTGTAGAATCTTAAATACAGTGTATTTTGAATACAATATATTTGAAGTTTAGGGGATTATATTTTGAATACTGTGTATTTCTTATTAAAAAATTGATCTTCTTTTTTACTTATGCTATTTAACATAATATGATTTGTCATTTTTTTAAGAATGAAAAATGAGGATTTGTAAAGCTACCCAGTTGGGAATGTTGATGATGTTTGAATAAGAATAAAAAATAATAAGAAATGTTCATATAAGCCATGACCATCTAATTATACAGGGAAAGCGCAATCCTCGAGCTGCAGATCCAACTGTTGATAATGCTAGCAACCCTCATTTTACTGTTTTACTCTCTGAGAACTTTATGGAGGCCCGAGCTGCTCTAAGCCGTCCGGTGATTGGAAGTTTGGCAACTGCCCAAAGTGTTGTGAAAATGGATGCTGCTCCTACAGGTGCTGCTCCATGGACTTCTTCAACTTCTCTTCAATCAGGTAATTATCAAGCTCGCAGCTTAGTAACAAAATAATATTCAGAATGCTTGGTTTTTTAGTAACTAAAGGCTTCTGTCTTTTCACTGATTTTGTGCATTTTCATGCGAAATTAGTTGTCTTTGTAGCATGATTTTCTGATTTATTAAGTGATTATTGGTACATACAATTAGCAGCCACAGTGATATACTCTGTTATCTATTCTAACTCGTATACTGCAGCTAAACCTTTTGTAACTCTTCCAATATCCCCTTATAATAAGAAAAACATATATTTAAAGACTTTTGGCAAGTGCACGTAAATATATGATTTTGGTGATAGACTTAAGACAAGTGCAGACTGAGAGAAGATCAAATCACAAGTTAAATTATTTAACTCAAACTCAATGGTATGCACCAGAAAGTTAACTGCAATTATAAAAGTTGAATTCACAAGTATAGGACATGAAATTTACAGTGCAATAAGTTAATGCTTGAAAGTAAATAAAGGTTTATAAAGGTCAGAGAGGGCACTTCTTATGTCTATAAAGAGGAGTACCTATTCTTTCTTGATGCAAGCAAAAAATCCGGGGGACCCTGATTTTTTGCCTGACAGAAATAAAAACTCTACTAGGTAATAGAAAAGACACCAAAATAGACAAATTAAACAAAACAAACTTTAATATTATAAAATGAAAGACTTACAAACTTGACTCAAAATAAAAGACGACACCCTAAAGTTGCTTCACTTAGAGAAGAGGGATACAGGTGGAGTGGCACTTGCGGAGAGACGAAAGAGGTGAGAAGCCCGAGAAGAAAGGTTGGAAAGAGCCCGCAGGATTTCCGAAGGGGATGAGAAAGAAGGGTGGAAAGAGCCCGCAGGATTTCCAAACAAACCCGCAGGTTAGATTTTCTCCAAAAATCACATATCATTCACTATTTCAAACATAAACAATCCCCCATATATATAGGTATGAAAGGGAATATAAAGAGACACATTACATTAATTTTAACACAAGAAACTAAACATCACAAGCATTAAATACTCTTGCTTTTTATGGAAATCAGCCCAAAGCCAAGAAACCGAAGAGCCATCCACGGAAGCCAAGGAGGCCGACCGAAACCGAGAAGCCATGGCCTCGGGAAGGAGTAGCCGGCCGGAATCCCAAGAGGCATGGCACAGGAAATGGCAACCAAAGGAGGAAGCCAAGGAGCCACCATAAAAAGCAAGTCTTGGAATTCCAAAAGCTGGGATGGAATTCCAAGAGACATCATAACATTAAAAAAAACATAAAAAGCATAAAAAGACATTTAATATAAGATAAATATGAACTAAATTCATAGCTAATAATGAGCTAACCCTTTGTTCAATAAGTGAACTAAAGACCAGCTCATAAATGAGCTAAAATTTCAGCTCAAAATTCTTTGAGCTAGTAGACTCAAGGGAAGCCAAAAATCATATTATTTTTGACATGTGTTGACCCCCCCTTTGTCTACATCAGACTCCCCTTCTTGCGAATTTAGCTCCTGATGAATTGGTTGATGATTCCCTTGAGGCGGTGCATACTGTTCATCCAGTTCTTTGATTTTATCACCAAACCTTTTCAGAATTTCAGCTTGTTCCTTTTCAAATTGCTATTGCAGATACCTTTTGTACTTCTCGAATTTTTGATCACATAGGAACATGTGATACTGAAGCTTGTATAGTCGATCTTGAAGTGGGTCAGTAGAATCTCCTTCTGTCGGTAACCATTTGTCCAATGGAGGTGGGACATCAGGATTATGTTGATCGCTTTCTTCCTGGAATATAACCATATTTTTGATATTTTCCATTTTTTGACAGACTCAAAAAAGGACTCAAAAGACTCACCCTAAAAACTTAAGACAAGACTCAAAAGACTCACAACTTGACTTGACAAAACTTACAATAAAACTCTTTGACAAGCTAACTTGACAAACCACAATCCTAAGATTTCCTAACTTGCTCTGATACCAAAATGATGCAAGCAAAAAATCCAGGGGACCCTGATTTTTTGCCTGATAGAAATAAAAACTCTACTAGGTAATAGAAAAGACACCAAAATAGACAAATTAAACAAAACAAACTTTAATATTATAAAATGAAAGACTTACAAACTTGACTCAAAATAAAAGACGACACCCTAAAGTTGCTTCACTTAGAGAAGAGGGATACAAGTGGAGTGGCACTTGCAGAGAGACGAAAGAGGTTAGATTCTCGAGAAGAAAGGTTGGAAAGAGCCCGCAGGATTTCCAGAGGGGATGAGAAAGAAGGGTGGAAAGAGCCCGCAGGATTTCCAAACAAACCCGCATGTTAGATTTTCTCCAAAAATCACATATCATTCACTATTTCAAACATAAACAATCCCCCATATATATAGGTATGAAAGAGAATACAAAGAGACACATTACATTAATTTTAACACAAGAAACTAAACATCACAAGCATTAAATACTCTTGCTTTTTATGGAAATCAGCCCAAAGCCAAGAAACCGAAGAGCCATCCACGGAAGCCAAGGAGGTCGACCGAAACCGAGAAGCCATGGCCTCGGGAAGGAGTAGCCGGCCGGAATCCCAAGAGGCATGGCACAGGAAATGGCAACCAAAGGAGGAAGCCAAGGAGCCACCATAAAAAGCAAGTCTTGGAATTCCAAAAGCTGGGTTGGAATTCCAAGAGACATCATAACATTAAAAAAAACATAAAAAGCATAAAAAGACATTTAATATAAGATAAATATGAACTAAATTCATAGCTAATAATGAGCTAACCCTTTGTTCAATAAGTGAACTAAAGACCAGCTCATAAATGAGCTAAAATTTCAGCTCAAAATTCTTTGAGCTAGTAGACTCAAGGGAAGCCAAAAATCATATTATTTTTGACATGTGTTGACCCCCCCCTTTGTCTACATCAGACTCCCCTTCTTGCGAATTTAGCTCCTGATGAATTGGTTGATGATTCCCTTGAGGCGGTGCATACTGTTCATCCAGTTCTTTGATTTTATCACCAAACCTTTTCAGAATTTCAGCTTGTTCCTTTTCAAATTGCTATTGCAGATACCTTTTGTACTTCTCGAATTTTTGATCACATAGGAACATGTGATACTGAAGCTTGTATAGTCGATCTTGAAGTGGGTCAGTAGAATCTCATTCTGTCGGTAACCATTTGTCCAATGGAGGTGGGACATCAGGATTATGTTGATCGCTTTCTTCCTGGAATATAGCCATATTTTTGATATTTTCCATTTTTTGACAGACTCAAAAAAGGACTCAAAAGACTCACCCTAAAAACTTAAGACAAGACTCAAAAGACTCACAACTTGACTTGACAAAACTTACAATAAAACTCTTTGACAAGCTAACTTGACAAACCACAATCCTAAGATTTCCTAACTTGCTCTGATACCAAAATGATGCAAGCAAAAAATCCAGGGGACCCTGATTTTTTGCCTGATAGAAATAAAAACTCTACTAGGTAATAGAAAAGACACCAAAATAGACAAATTAAACAAAACAAACTTTAATATTATAAAATGAAAGACTTACAAACTTGACTCAAAATAAAAGACGACACCCTAAAGTTGCTTCACTTAGAGAAGAGGGATACAGGTGGAGTGGCACTTGCGGAGAGACGAAAGGGGTTAGATTCCCGAGAAGAAAGGTTGGAAAGAGCCCGCAGGATTTCCAGAGGGGATGAGAAAGAAGGGTGGAAAGAGCCCGCAGGATTTCCAAACAAACCCGCATGTTAGATTTTCTCCAAAAATCACATATCATTCACTATTTCAAACATAAACAATCCCCCATATATATAGGTATGAAAGAGAATACAAAGAGACACATTACATTAATTTTAACACAAGAAACTAAACATCACAAGCATTAAATACTCTTGCTTTTTATGGAAATCAGCCCAAAGCCAAGAAACCGAAGAGCCATCCACGGAAGCCAAGGAGGCCGACCGAAACCGAGAAGCCATGGCCTCGGGAAGGAGTAGCCGGCCGGAATCCCAAGAGGCATGGCACGGGAAATGACAACCAAAGGAGGAAGCCAAGGAGCCACCATAAAAAGCAAGTCTTGGAATTCCAAAAGTTGGTTTGGAATTCCAAGAGACATCATAACATTAAAAAAAACATAAAAAGCATAAAAAAACATTTAATATAAGATAAATATGAACTAAAATCATAGAAAATATGAGATAAATGGCGTTAGATTCCTAATAGAATGTAGGTTATGCCAAAATTAATCTAAAATACAGGTGTCTTTTATTTGACATGATTTTCAATTTTTCGAAGTTATGAAAATTATTTAAATGGACTTAATTAATTTAAAGCTTTATTAAACTCTTCTGGGATGCTCTATAGACCCTCAAATGTCTATCTCAAATCCCATAGTGATTGGAATTAATTAAATCCATTTTTGCATTTTTTGAAAATCTAGGGCAGTTAAAATGAAAGAATTAGTTGCTTGATACTTGAAAGATTCCTAATTCACTATAGAAACTAAAAAAAAAAAATCAGCTCATATGTGCATATGATATAAATAGATTATATAATACCCAGAATTTCAATTTAAATCAAGTCTAACTGTTTCCACTAAATTCTGCGACTACTATTACTAAATTAAGTGGAAATTTAGTTAGATTTCAGTGGAAATTATCTATTGCTGAAAGATTTCCACTATAGCCCACTTACCTTTAACATGCAAAAGCCGGATGAGATCCCACGGCTGAGAATGAATTGAGAAAATTCAGTAGTGGAAGTGCAGCCAATTTATAATAGCATGTAATTTAAGTTAAAAAGCATTATTCAGCATTATCATTTCCTTTTTTTTCCTCTTTTCCGTCACCTTGCTTCTGGCAGTCGAGGGAACAACAGGCCGTGAGCTTGGAGACGGAAGGGCTGCTGTTATCGGCTGCTGTAGTGGAAGTAATCAGCAACATTAAGGTAAGATATAGAGAATATTAAAGTTATTGTAGGTTATAGTTTGTTATAATAAGTTGTAGTTTGTTGGAAATGATGAAATTAGTTGGAAAATGAATGTATTTTTGCTGTAATTCAGAAATTGTCTTAGAAAATAGTAAAAAAGGGTTGAAAGTAATGTTGTTAGGTGTGCTATTGCCACTGGAATTGCTGAATTCAGGTATTTGAATTAGGTGTGCTGAAAGTAATGTTTGTTAAATTTAGTTTGCAGAAATCAGTAGTTGTTAGCTGAAATCAATAAGATAATGTAGAAGAAAAGCTGAAATTAATTCATGATTTGTGTTGCTATATGGCTTCTATATTACTGGCTAAAGGGTTGCTAATATCTGTGAAGGAAAGGAAGGGAGAATGAGGAAACAGAGGTAAGGGAAAGGTTTTGGGTTGAATTAAGAAAAAGTGCCTTTGAGGCTGTTTACAGAAGAAAAAGAAGGCAGAGTATTGCAGAAGAGCCAATTGATGATTAGGCGAGATATCCAAATGATACATAGGAAATAGTAAATTTTATATATTTGCAAATTCATATTTTTTATGTTATGATAGTATTTATTTCAGTTTATTTTTGATTCATTAAGTAGTAATGATTATATTAGCACACAATATAATTGTGAAAAGTGAATGATATGAGAAAAGTAAAAAGTCATGTATGAGGGATAGACCTGAACAAGTAAAGGCGAAAACCTAACGAGGTAAGCCTACACTCTCGAATTTGAAAAAGTTAGAAATTCTGTCCCAACCGTGAATGAGAGAGCAACTTTAATTCTAAAGATTGGAATTCAGATCAACTTTGAATTGGAAAGCTTAAAGGGTACAAAAGCTTATAGCAATCACATAACTTGTATAAAAGTTTTAAATAGTAAACATGATAAAAAGCGATGTTATGCATTTTTAATTATAAGTATGAAATTTTCATTTGTTTTAAATTAATTGTTAAAATGTTATTATTATTTATTATACATTAATTGCATATTTCATTGAGCCCTAGCTCATTAGCAGTGGTTGTATTGCAGGAAAGGTGAAAGAGTTAGTAAAACATTAGATTGAAAGAGGTGATTGCCCTTTTTGATGTATATACATTTTGGGTGTACAAAGAGATTTGAGTGATAGCTGTATAGACTTTTGGGTATTAAGTAATTTTTAAAGGTTTTAGTAAAGCTCTGTATTTCAATTGAGATGTGCATTTTATTTGAGGTATATTATATATGCTTCATATTTTGAAAATCTTGATGTGTTATGATTAGTTATGTTAGGATAGTTTGAATATACCAGTTTTTACTTATCTAATTATGATATCAGTGTTTTAGAATGGGGGTAAGTAAGAAGAAGGTTTGTTCATATTCTCTTTCTCTGTTACACTATAAATTGATTGCAGGGAGTCAAAATGGGTTGCGACAGATTATGCTAAAATTAATCTCTTGTTTTTTCTAAGCTATATGTGTGTTTTTTCTTTTTTGATGAATTAAAACATATTCTTCAACATAGGATTATTCTCTAAGGATTTTCTCTCTTCTGATTGTTTTCTTTCAGAGTCTCCTATTGACTTTAAAATTTTATTTCATAGCATTAGGACCTTTATGGAGCTAGACCACTCTTAGATAATCCTCAGGTTTGCTTTAGTTGGATTTGAGTAAACCCAATCTGAACTTCTTCCATATATGTCCTTTAGTCTAGTGCCATTCTAGGGTCCTAATTGGAGATTTCGAATTAATCTCTAAAGGATTTTAGGTGGCGTTAGTATACTCTAGAGCTAAAATCTAGATTCTCTTTATTTGATAAATAATCTTAGAAGTTTGCATAGGACCAAATCACAATATCTTTTAATTATTTGACCCAATCAAACAAATGATCTTCATCCTTTAAATTCCAAGTTCTAAGATATTTATTTTGGTTTCAAACATCGAAGTTAGAGATCAAAATTATCATATCTAATGCAATTTCTTAAAGCCAACTTAAGGAAATCCCTTAATCATATTATGTGAAATAAAACTACATAATATTTTTTTCCTTTTAGCCTTGAAAGCTATAGAAATTCTTAGCCTTGAATCCTTAAGGTTCTTTTCATGTTTCATGTGCCTCAAAGCTGTTGATGTACTGCTTTTCATTTACTTGTATCCAAAACAAGTAAATGAATCTATCTTTAACTCTGCATCAAATCTTGTTAGCCTTTCTTATTTGACTTAAACAAATATAAATCATCTCATTCTTATTGACCTCAACGCCAAAGTTCATTTACTCAACCCAAATAAATAGATGATTTCAATCTTTGCTCAAATTCTTAGTTCTCTAAGCCAAAATAAGTGAACTTACTCTTTCATCTTAAATTGAAATTAAATCAATACTTGTAGGTCTCTTTAATGGCCTTCTTTTTTTGAAATTTGTTTTATTAAATTAGGTGAATTTCATCTAGTCTTAAATAAAACCCTAAGGCATATTTGCTTGACCTAAACTAAACAAATTCTTATCATGTTAACTAAATATTAAACATATTATTATAAAGTTAATATAAATTTTTTTATTGATATAATAATGTATCATTTCACCCCAAAAGGTGAGATGCTTATATTATTTTATCTTCAAAACATTCAATGGGTTTTTTTATATCCCTTTAAAAAGATGAAACCTTTTAAAAAAGCGTACATAAGTTTTCAAGTCACAAATAGTGAAATCATCTCTAGAATAAATTCTTAAATTTACAATGAAGCAACATATCAAATAATAGTATGACAAACACACAGCCTTGCACATAGTAGATGCACCACTCTGAGCCATCCTAAGTTAATGTTTAGTTAGGATATTTTTTTTCCTTCCATGTGTTAGAACTACCAATTTTTTGTTGAAATTATTATATAAGACCCAATCGTAAAATTATTATAGTAATGATATTTTTTTAAACGTCCCATGGATTTTAGGGGCTTACTTTTGACTTTTGTAAATTTAAGTAATTGAGGAAATTAAAAAACATTTTATTTAATGGATATTTGCATACATTTTCATTTATAATTAATTAATATTAATTTCCTTGTTATCCAATCAGCCAGTTATCTTTTTCCCGTGATATCCTATCGCTGTAGCCTGTAAACAAAAAAAAAAAAAAAAAGAGGCAAAAACTTGAAAAACTAAAGTAGAAAAAGGTTAGGTGGTATTTTATTTGGTCTTTGTCTGTACGCTTCCTATAGCCTTAAGCCTATCTTGGGTTTAATCTTTCTCTTCTCCATTTCTGCATTTCTTCATTGCTATCTTGGGTTACATGAAGCAGAGTTTTGAAAGAGTTGCTAAAGGAAATCTTTTTTGCCTCTTTTGACGACGTTGTTCCTATTAGATTGGAAATCATGACGGGAACTCAATTCGAAGGTAACGATCTTTCACCTTTTTCACGCGCTTCTTCGGTTAAATCTTGTAAATATGCCATATTTAATATTTATAATTTATTAAATCGGGGATTTAGGGGAAAAGGTGGAAAACTGCGTGAAATCAGGATTTAACTTACCGTAATATTTGAGAAGATGTTTTTTTGCGTTTGTCAAGATTTAACTCAAATCTCCAAAAAGTCCCTTATTCTCCTGTAGAGTATAAATTTCTTGATTAGTAATTAACAAAATCCTTGATTTAAATATTTATCTTAAAATCTATTCCAATATGTAAGATAGGTTCAAATTTATTGTGCATGGATGGCGTCATTTTTATTCGCTTGTAGAATGAAAATTTCTTGATTAGTAATTAACAAAACGTGCTTCTTAGGTGCTTAATTTGATGTGGCCTACATCCCTTTTCCTTTGTAGTCTGTGGTATTTGGTAGCTATTTGGTCTAGTTAATTGTTGTATTCGTGCAAATGTTGAACATACTCTAAAAAATCTTTAATGATGATAGGGTATATTCTAGGAACTGAAATCATTTATGGCAGATTGTGAGCCATTCCGTCAAATTGCAACAAATATCTCAAATTTCAATTTGTTCTGGAAGTGTGGGGGTACCAATGGTGTATGTCAATGATGAATTGATGTGTCAAATAGTGATGCCTGCAGATTTTTGCAACATGCTAAAGCATGATTAGTCTAAAATTCTTTCTGCAGGGTTATAATTCAATAGAATGACTTAAAGTTCTTCTCTGAATATGGCATACCTAGTATGGTTTACTTTTACTATCAATTTGATTGATTTTTCAATTCCATCCTGAAAATGGCTGACTGCCCTGCACTACTTTAATTGCACGAAGTTTTGCATGTATATTTTTCTTCTTTCATGTAAGATTTTTAAGACATTATGACAAACTTTTGAAGAAAGCTTGATATCCCCATTTTTTCACTATCCTGCCGGTTCTACCGTGAACAATTGAATTGACCCTCTGTTCTATTTAGGGGATTTAATTCAACTGTTGTATTTTCTTATCAGCTGACTATTTCAGTGTTTTTTTTTCCAGTTAATGGAACCATGATCAATCGACAACAACCTTCCGGGAATATTCCTCCTGCAGCAGTGAAAGTGGTAGGGCAGAATAATTTAATTTGGAAGAAACTATATTTCTAAAATTGTAACTAATTTTAAGTTCTGCATTGAAACATAATTTTTTATTTTTTATTTTTTATTTTTATCTAGGAACCAACTACAGTGCCAACTATGGTTTCTGGATCTGGCTATCCACATCTACCACCCATATCCAGTGTTTCTTCCCAAGTAGCACCTAGCTTGCAAACATCTTCTCCATCTCCTACTTCACAAGAGATGAACATAACCAGTGAAGCCATGCCAGAACATAAACCATTGGTGAATCTTTCGTCGCAGACACTGCGCCCGGTTAGCCCTGCCAATGTGAGCATCTTGAACAATCTTTCGCAACATCGGGAAGTAATGAACTCTGCTTCTATCACTGGAGCAAACCCTATCGGTCTTCAAACAATTGGAGTAACACCTATGGTAATGCACGTGTCAAATATGATTTCCAGTGGAATGGCATCATCTGGAATGTCAGGAGCATTGATGACTACGACGCAGGTTGCTCAGAACACAGCACTTGGTTCATTTACTTCAGCCAATTCACAAGTTTCAGGAAACTCAAACATGGGTATTTCACCAGCTTTGACTAATCTCCAGAACAGCATTGGTATGAGCCAGTCTGTACAAGGTATGGGTCAAGGAAACCTGACACAAAGTGCCCAAACAGGGCAAGGCGGAATTAACATGACAACTAGTATAATGAATGGGCTTGGACCTGCCGGTTTATCTTCTGCACCAGGGACAATGATTCCTACACCGGGAATGTCTCAGCAGTCAAGCGTGAATTCTCTTGGGATGACTAATAACACAGCTATCAACTTGCCATTAACACAACAAGCTCCCGGTGTTCAGCAACCTCAGTCGAAGTATGTTAAAATATGGGAGGTAATTTTCATATATATAATATGTACTAGTTAGTTGTAAGAATGATTAATTGGGTTTGTCTTTCTTCAACATATAGAGCTAGCCAATGAACAACCTAGGCCTGGTGCTTTCTGGGGCTCACCCTTTGCTGAAAACTAGTTGAAACTTGTTTGACCCCCTAAAACCGAGGCTTCGAAACTTACAAGAGGCCATGCATGGATGACTATGCTCAAGCTTGGACTATGGTTTATGTCAAGTTGGCTTTGAGCGAGTTTGGTTCAACTTCAAATCCAAAAATTTATGTTAGCTTGATTCAAAATCAAAATCATTTTAAGACGAATTCACTTGACTCAAAGTAAATTCAATTTGATATTAATTTTTAGTTAATTATAGTCATGAATATAAATATATTATACAAACTTTATTTGATATAAATTATATATTTTTTATTTAATTATTCTTTTTTGAGTCAAATTTTAAGTCGACTCGAATTATTTTCTAGCTAGTTGGAGCAAACTTCGTGATAGAAAAGTATCCCTCAAACTTAAGGGAAAATTCTATAAGATGGTAGTGAGGCCTGCAATGCTTTATGGTGCTGAATGTTGGCCATTAAAAGAGAAGCATAATACTAAGTTAAGTGTGGCAGAGATGAGGATGCTTAGGTGGATGAGTGGCTTTACCCTTAGAGATAGGATACGAAATGAGCATATACGTGAAAAGGTTGGAATAGCTCCAGTAGAAGATAAGATTAGAGAGAGTCGCCTTAGATGGTTTGGTCACATAAAACGGCGGCCTTCCAATGACCCAGTTAGGAGAGTAGAGGTATTAGATTTGACTTATATTAAGAAAGGTAGAGGCAGACCTAAAAAAACTTGGTTAGAAAATATTAGGAAGGACCTTTCTTTATTAGATTTAAATGAGAATTTGACCTTTAATAGGACACAATGGAGAAAAAGGATTCATGTAGCCGACCCCACGTAGTGGGATAAAGGCTTGATGTTGTTGTTGGAGCAAACTTGAATTCGGCTGGAAATCAATTGAATCCATAGTGGTGCTCAAGATTGAGCCGGAATTGAATCAAGTCGATTTTGAGTTTCAAGCTTTTTTTGAGCATCCTTACTGGACTATGAGGTTAGCTATCTAAGCTATGTTGCACCGATACGGATATGGCGACACGGATACGACACGATTCGGATACAGGACACTCAATTCTTAAAAATACAGGATACGGGTACGGCGCGAACACGACATTATAATTTATAAATCATACATAAAAATTAAGAAAACGATCAAAACATAATATTTGAAATTACAAAAAAAATGACAACAACATCATTTGTAGCCTTGTAGCTTATAATATCAAAATATAAGTAAGCATTAAATGTCTAGTAGAACAACAAAAGCATAAACATAAATTATCTAGCACATGAAGTTTCAACTATTCAATAGAAGGAATGATATAATTATCTTCTTCATTGGTTTGTCTTTGAACTTATATATCATCTTCAATAAATATCATAGCTTCTAATTCAGGCTCATCAAGTGAAAGATTAGTAATTTTTAATATTTCATTATCATCAAGAGACACAAATCCATCTCGGAAATGAGAGAATCTTGCTCGCAACCGCGGAAGTAAATACGGGTCTTTTTTCGGGTTTCTTTTTGTTTTTCAACGGACACGCGTATTGGATACGCGTGTCCTTTTGAAATTAAATAGTATTTTAATTGGATACGGCTTTGGCGTATGCGATACGTATCGGAGGTGTATCCGTGTATCGGTGTATCCGATACATCACGCCTTCATAAATAGGTGTATCGGTGCAACATAGTATCTAAGTAAAGCCTAAATCTATTTGAATTGTATGAATTATACAAAAATAACATAAAAATAATAATTAATATTCTTGTGGGTTGGATAGCCTGATTAGGCCTTCTTTTAGATTGATTATAGTTGGTATTGAATAACAAAAACAAACAACAATATCAAGCCTTTATCCCACTATATGAGGCTGGCTACTTGAATCCTTTTTATCCATTCTTTCTAACCAAATCTTTTTAGGTCTACCTCTATCTTTCTTAGCTTAGGCCGGATCTAATATATTAACTCTCCTAATTTGGAAGGTCAACGTTTTGTTTGGCCAAACCATCTAAGACGACTCTCTCTAATTTTGTCTGCCATTGGAGCTACTCCAATCCTTTCACGTATATACTCATTTCACATTTTCTGTCTATGTGTAAAGCTGCTCATATAGATATTGAATGAATCTTAAAAATGACTTGTTAATGAGCTACCATGCATGAGCAACAAACCTTGAATGCAAATCATTAAGTATAATATTTTATTGTGAAATGGAGGCCTGCCACCTTGCTTTATAATAAAAAAACATGGGGTTAAAGAAAAATAAAAATAAAAAACAAACTATAAGTAAGTTTATTCATGTCGCATGGTTTATCCGTGTTGCATGGTTCCTTCAAAATTATTTTTATTTAGCCATTAAATATGCACACTTCCCTCTCTTGTACATATGCAAAGTATTTAAGTCTATTTTCCATCTACTCATCTTCTATAGTTTCTCATAGTCTTCATTGAATCACTTTTTAATCAAAGTTCTTAGCATTTTCATCAATTTGTTTTAATATTTAATTTTTTTTCATGTTCACGTGGTTATGACTTGTTTATCACTTAACATTGAAATCCCTAGATATTGTCTGTTTGATTGCAGTGTATTTTTAAAATCTTGATTGTTGGGAAGAGAAGAATCCTTAGAGGAAGAACTGGAGAAGTTAGCAGAAACGTGAGATTGATTAGAAGAGCTATATGAGTGCCTTAAAAAGAGGGATGCAAAGTGTAAAGATAAAGGGAAAGAAAACCTCATTTGTGGGAATAAGTGGGAGGATTCAATCCCTATAATAGATCCAGAAGAAAGGCCCTCATTTCTGCCATGTTCAACCAAGTTCATTTACGTCCCTAGCCTATTATACAAAACATTATTCATATATTTAGTGATATTATGTCCTTACTAATTTTAGGATAACACAAGCACGCCTGAATGGTAAATGATCATCACATTTTAAAAAAAATCACAAACTGACAAATAAGTACGATCACAAAAGCTTGACCTTAAATAATATTGATTAAATTGACAAGCACATTAACTCTTGACGGTGACCTATAGCTAAGGACTGAACTAGGCATCTCATACTATTTCAATTCCACTGGGCTACAAATAACTCAACTTTAGAGGATTGAAATGTTTTTGGAGGAAGAATAAAAGATCCTCAATTATACTACTAAACTAGCAATGTTCATTATGAAGGAAATCCATCTCAGAAGGCAGAGACATAAGGGACCCATACCATGGAAAAAGATGAAGGGTAATAAGCATACCTATCAACAAAAATGGTGGAAAGTCATCATAAATCCTTAAGAATAATGCCATCATATCTGAGTATTTGGAGATCTTTATACACGTTGACACACCAATCTAAATTGATGTTAGTTTGTAGAATAGATGGAAGGAAGCTTTTCTTTTTTCTTTTCAATTTTGTTGATGTTTGGCTTAGGTTTACTAAATTGGATTGCATCAGTTAAGTTGTCTTAGGTCATTTAAATTGGGTTAAAGCCCAATTAGTTTGATTGGATCGAGTTTGGGTTTGGGAACAAATGAAATTATGTTAGGTCAGGAGAAATTATGGTGAAAAAAGTGCAATGTGATTATGAGGAAAGATTGACTCAAATTTTGGATAAAATTCTATTTTCAATTTGAAATTTAAATGGAGAATAATTTTTGAGAATTTGGAGGTTAATTATGGAGAAAATTTTGAGGAAGTTGTGGAGGTATTGATTCAATTCTGCCTGTAAAGGAAAGATGTGATACGCAGTTGAATCTTTTTTTTTAAAGTCAATTTTTATTTTAAATCCAAATTAGAATTTATATTTATTTTAGAATTTCAAATTAAAATTTTTGATTTTTTTATACTTCTTTTTTGAAGTTTACAACAATTTATTTATGAAATTCGTTGCAAAACTTAATGGGGGTGGTGAAAGGATGTGTTGGCTTGTCAATGTGGAGGAAAAAAGCTTTAGCTTTCTGTGGTGAAAAATTTTCAAATAATATACATAAAATCGTTTAAATAATTATTAAAAAAATAATAGAAACTAAAGTCGTTTGCTTGGAGAACATGAGTTTATGGAGATGCAGATTAATGAGTTTAGAGTGGGCTATTTTATCGGTTTGGAAAGGAAGGTATGGTTTCCTTAACAGCATTCAAGCAGTATGAGGATATGTTTCTAAATATTTTCATGAAGAGAAAGTTTGAGTAAAGTTTTTGGGAATTGGTGTGGATGTATGGAGTTAGAGACTAAAGAGATTTGATCACTAGAAATCTCTAAATCTATTTCTTATAGAATTCTTGGTTTCATTAATGGCTTTAATACCAATTATTGATTGAGTAATAGTAGTGGAGATCAACTGCAGCGGCAATGCCATTGTTAATAGTTCTTATTTATTGATTTCATCAAGGTAGAAACAATATTTTTAGTAGAAAAAAATAAGGGAGTTTATGCGTAGCGCTGTTAAGTGAGTTGGGCTTGATTATATTAGCCTATGAAGCCAACCCTCTGAAAGCCCTAATGGCTGTGGGCTTAAATGGACTAATTGGGTTTAGACTAATGAGCTTATGTATCATTTAAAAACTTCATTGTGACCACTATTGATCACTATCAAGGGACTTGAACTTTCAATAAAAATAATATGAAGTATGATTTGAACTCATAAACCCTTAGAAAGATAACTACATTCTTACTAAAAAACAACCTAGTCTTTAGTTTTTATCATGTATCCAAATTTATAAATATAAGTACTTGTTAGTTGGCTCCAATCAAATTTTTTTCCATCATTCAAATCAGATTATTAATTCAAAACTATTTTTGAGATTGACCCTACTACTTAGAAATTTCACTCAGAGGATCGTAAGGAATCTAAAAAAGCAATATGCGATGCCAAGATCTTAGCTTTTAGTGATTTATATAATAAATTAGATACTAAGGAGGGAGAAAGATATATGTATAAGTTAGCCAAAGAAAGAGATAGGAGTAGTAAGGATTTAGTTCAAATGAAGTGTATTAAGGATGAAGATCAAAAAATACTTTTCTTAGAAGATGATATTCAACAAAAGTGGATGAGATATTTTGCTAAACTTTTTAATAAAAATTATGAAAATAAGATTGAATATAGTGACCTTAGCACCCTAAATGAAAATAAAGATTTTTGTTTCTATCGGCGTATTGATAAAATCGAAGTTAGAGAGGCTTTAAAGAAAATGAAGGGTGAAAAAGCTGTTGGACCTGATGATATTCCAATAGAGGTGTGGAAATGCTTAGGAGATGAAGGAATTTCTTGGCTTACTAAACTTTTTAATACTATTTTAAAGACTAAAAAGATGCCAGATGATTGGAGAATGAGTGTGTTAATTCCTATTTTTAAGAATAAAGGTGATGCACAAGATTGTGCGAATTATAGAGGAATTAAGTTAATGTGTCATACTTTAAAAGTATGGGAGCAAGTTATGGAGCATAGGTTGCAGCGTGATACTAATGTTTCTCAAAATCAATTTGGATTCATGCCGGGTAGGTCGACTATGGAAGCCATACATTTATTAAGAGGTTTGATGGAGAAATATAGAGAAAATAAGGAGGATCTACATATGATATTTATTGATTTAGAAAAAGCATATGATAAAGTTCCAAGAGAAGTGCTATGGAGAGTTCTTGAAAAGAAAGGAGTTAATAATGCTTATATTCAAATCATTAAAGATATGTATGCAGGAGCTATTACTTGTGTTCAAACACAAGGTGGTTTGACCAATTATGTCCCTATTTCGGTTGGGTTACATCAAGGATCAGCCTTAAGCCCATATCTTTTTGCTTTAGTCATGTATGTTCTCACTAGACATTTGCAAGAGGATGTACCTTGGTGTATGCTTTTTGCTGATGATATTCTTTTTATTGATAAGACTAGAGAGGGAGTTGAAAGTAAACTTGAATTATGGAGATCAACATTAGAAACTGAAGGTTTTCGCTTGAGTAGATCTAAAACGTAATATATGGAGTGTAATTTTAGTAGTAATAGACCTAGTGAGGGGATTGTGACTTTGGGCGATCAAGTCATTAATAAGAGTACACGTTTTAGATATCTTGGATCTATTGTTCAGAGTGATGGTGAAATAGATGGGGATATTATCAGCAGAATTCAAGTTGGATGGTTGAAGTGGAGGAATGCATCGGGCTTGTTGTGTGATATAAAAGTACCCCTCAAACTTAAGGGAAAATTCTATAAGATGGTAGTGAGGCCTGCAATGCTTTATGGTGCTGAGTGTTGGCCATTAAAAGAGAAGCATAATACTAAGTTAATTATGCAAGAGATGAGGATGCTCAGGTGGATGAGTGGCTTTACCCTTAGAGATAGGATACGAAATGAGCATATACGTGAAAAGGTTGGAGTAGCTCGAGTAGAAGATAAGATTAGAGAGAGTCGCCTTAGATGGTTTGGTCACATAAAACGGCTGCCTTCCAATGGCCCGGTTAGGAGAGTAGAGGTATTAGATTTGACTTATGTTAAGAAAGGTAGAGGCAGACCTAAAAAGACTTGGTTAGAAAATATTAGGAATGACCTTTCTTTATTAGATTTAAACGAGAATTTGTCCTTTAATAGGACACAATGGAGAAAAATGATTCATGTAGCCGACCCCACGTAGTGGGATAAATGCTTGATGTTGTTATTGTTATATATGTTTGAGTTGATCTCATTCTTGTCAATGGCCCAAAATGGCACACGGCATGGCGCATGGTGCTGCGTGACGCACCTTCAGCGCCAACTATATGGCGTGGCGCTCACGTTCAAGTTGGCACGCGCAATTTCTCTATGTGTGCGCAATGGCGTACGGCGCGTGCAATTTGAATTTTAGAGATTTTTAATATAATTATAAATACTTTTTAACATTTATATATTTTAATTTCTAAAATAATGTAATAATTAATTTTAAAATTATTTGATATGATTAAAATAGTTTAATTCTGTTTTATTAGATTATATTTTAGTAGAAATTCTGGACGAACTTGAAGCTCACTTTAATGGTTTTAACTTTGAACCATAAATATATTCAACCAAGCCTTACCCAACTTGATTGATACTTTAAAATAGGATCCATATAATGATTTTTATAATTATTTTTTATTTTGCACTGTGTTCAAAATGGCTCGCGTCGCGCCTTGCTCTATGCACCATGGCTCCACGGGGAACTTTGCGCCATGCTGCGTCATTCGCTATTGACAAGTATGGTTGATCTTGATCTAACTAAAAATGTTGAGCGACTTTCTAAATTAGTTTTTATAGGAGAAACACATTATATTTTAAGATATCGTCAATGGGTCTTATCTTGTAGTCCGTCATAAATTTGGGCTAGCTTTAGTCTATGATTGGTTTTTGAGGTCCTAATTAAATTTGGCATAAATGGGCTATAGGAGTCAATCTTTCCTAATAATGACATTGCAATCGTAAACGGGCCTTATCTTGTAATCCCATGTGACAATACCATTTGTAGGCTATTTAACTGATTTTAAAGTTTGCTTGGAGAATAAGAGCTGATGAAGATGCAGATTAATGAGTTGAGAGTGGTCTATTTTATGCATATGGAAGAGAGGGCATGTTTTCATTGTGAATATGTTTTTACACCTGCAATTGCTGTAGGCTTAGGGTTTCCAACTGAAGTCGGGTTCTAAAATTTGATGCTGTGAAAAGGGTTTGTGGGAGGTGTAGAAGATTTTTTCTAGGAGTTGGAATAGGGATTGTTGTTTAAAGCAGTTAAGGGAGAAAATCAGAGAAGAGAAGGAAGTGGGAGGACTGGAGAGAGGGGGATGAGGAAGAAACTGGTCTTTATCAGGCAGTGGAAGAGGATCTTGTTATAGCAATAGCCGCCCTTTGCATACCAATCATCAATCATTTACAATAATTCCCAGTGTCTCCATTTTATAGAAAAGACATTAAGAATAATCACATAAATGTCCCAAATTATGATAAATCCATGCAATTTATTTACAGTAAATTAGAAAAAAAAAATTAAAAGGTCACAACTAAAATGTCTTAAATGCATCAACTAATAAAGCAAAGAAAACAGTCCTCAATAATGTCATCAATGACGTTCGTGGTTCTTGTTCAGACGGTCACCATCAGTTATCATTGGTTAACCATTGGTTTGCTTATATTATACTCTTGAACTTGCTAGAACTTTTATGTCAATTCTATGCTCTACTAGAAGAAGGTTCTCATGTCTTCTCTTTGATTATACAGGGTGCCTTATCAGGACAAAGGCAAGGACATCCTGTCTTCATTTGTAAACTTGAAGTAAGTTTGCTATGCAGTATCTATATTTTGATTTTGTTGTGAGCTGTGAGTGAAGTTTATTTATTATATCTCTTGATGGTACTCTGTGTCATGCTAGTTGATTTTTTCATCCCAGAGATTAATAATACTGATCACTAGAATTAAATTAATTGATTCTGAATGAATACATAATAATCAACATTGTAAACTCAATTGATATAAATGTCTAAAATTAGCGTGTCTAAAAGTTATCTCATTTCCTTTATATGCAAAACAGAAGCTTCATTTTCTGCAACTTTGTAAATATAAATTTTTAGCACGCATTTTTGGTGTTATAGGTGATTGCTTACATCAAATTTATGATTGATGTACTTCTACCTATTTAAACGAAGGGAGCTCACCTAGTGAATGAATTACCTGCTAATGTAGAGTCTCCAAAGAGTTTGTTTGTACGTACCTGCTTAAGGGGGGTAAAATAGCATGTTTGTCGTTTAATTTATTGCCTATTCCAAATTTTTATATGTTATCTTATACATTTTTATTAAGAAAAGGATCAAAATCTGTTGGTGAAATTTTGTCATCCATCCTCAACGGATTGAAATATTTTGTGATTGAGTACAACATAGAAAAATAATATATTATCCTGAAAGACAAATATTATTTCGCTATTGACTTAATAACAAAACTCACAATCTTATATTTTAAAAGAGATTTTTCCCTATTCAATATTTGATTGAGTAGAGTATTTTATTCTGGGGTACGAATGTCCCCATATGGTCAAAGTTTAAAATTGTGCAATTGGGTATTGATGTGTTTTCTGTTCGTGAGGCGGGGTGTATTCTTTGAGTAGGTGTTTTGAGGCTTAGGCCTCAAAATAAAAAAAATTGCTTCAAGTTAAAATAAATGTCACGACCCGGCCCGGATGCTCGACTAACGAGGCGGTGGACCTCCGAAAGAACACCGTGTGGGGCTCCAGCTATCCTGAGGGAAACTTCGGAGGGAACCAGCTACTAGATCGTTCGATTAGTCTTTCGCCCCTATACCCGAGTCAGACGAACGATTTGCACGTCAGTATCGCTGCGGGCCTCCACCAGAGTTTCCTCTGGCTTCGCCCCGCTCAGGCATAGTTCACCATCTTTCGGGTCCTGACACGCATGCTCACACTCGAACCCTTCACAAAAGATCTGGGTCGGTCGGCGGTGCACCTGTAAAAGAGGTTCCCGCACATCAGCTTCCTTGCGCCCACCGGGCTTCAACACCCGTCGACTCGCTCGCATGTGGTTGATTGCTTGTCTTTCTTTCTCCAGTTTTCTCTTTAGTACCCTAGAGCCTCCGAATGGTGGTATGAGCCATGCATGTTGATTCAGCCCTTCGGGCCTTTCTTCCCTTTGAGTAGGACTTCTTAGTCTACCCCCTTGTGTCAATCCCACTTTAAGAAGAGATAATGGATGATCCTTAATCGAGAGTTTTCTCGGGCTCCGGCCTGGGATGTAATTAACCACGGGGGCTTGCGCCCGTGGGAAACTTGGCCCCACATCTACTAAACCCCACTCGAGCTCTTATATCTGGCGGGGGAAATCCGTGACTAGGTCGTGTATATTACTACCCATCGAGGTGTGTTGGTGAAAGCCTCTATCCTCAATGGTTAGTCGTATGCACGATCCAATCTGTCCCTTCCAATTGACCCGTTTGCGCGGTGTTCTTTCGGAGGTCCACAGGTTTCTGGCGACCACGGTGGGACCAGTTTCTCTCTCCATCTTTGGATTATATATTATCTTTTCTTGTGTGTACTCAGGGATTGGTACTCCTTAGATTAGGTCCGTCCCACTCTTAGTTAGGGTATTTCTTAGTTAGGGTTCCATCCCCTTTAGCTAGGATTCCCCTTACTCTTCTTCTTTCCAGCCTAGCAGGCTATTCCATATCTTATCCATTCCTTATCAAATCTATATCCATTCCTATATAATCTCTATCAAATTCTACACTTTTTCTTGATTTTGATTCTAACCAATTCTTTTCACTGTCTTTTCTTGGCAGCAGTGCCATGACTTCCTTTGTTCCGTCTGTTACCTTTGCTTTTGGTTCGGATGTGCGGGTGACTCTCCCTGAGTCCCTGCTCACGAGTCCGCCAGTGGGAGGAATCACTTTTGGTTCCTTCACTGACTCAGCCTTCATCACTCTTGGCTGGCCGACCCCGGCGGAGGCTGCTGCATTCTCTCCTCCTCAAAGGAGAGGACGCGCAGCCATGCGCCCTTTCGAACGACCAGCTGCTCGGCGGACAGCCCTGGCACCTGCTCGTCCCGTTCTGGTACTTGCGCAGCCAGTGCGCGTTGTGGCTAGACGACCAGTGCCTAGGCTACATACGGTTCCAGTTCGTCCTGCGGTTAGGCGTCCAGTGCCTGCCGCTCCTGCTGCGCAGGTTGCCCCGGCCCCTTAGCGCCGGCAGCCTGCCGCAGTTGTTCCACCTGTTCGTGCAGCGGTTAGGCGACCTACGCCTGTCGCTCCTGTTGCACAGGTTGCTCCGGCCCCTCAGCGTCGGCAGCCTACTGCTGTTGTTACTCTCGTTGTTCCAGCGGAAGTACCTCACGTTCGGGTTCTCCCTCCCGCTTCCACTAGGAAGAGGGGTGCCCAGACCGAGGTGCCTTCGCCCTTTTCTAGCCGGGTTTCTGTTTTTGCTCGGCTTTCTCATCCTGAAACTGCCGGGCAGACCCCGGCACTTCCAGTCGTTCTTGTTCCCCCTGCCACCCAGGCAGTGGGTTCAGATGTCCCTTCCACCTCCACCTCCGGCCTTGGGAGAAGGGCCCGGAGGAATAGGAATATGAGGTTACGTTTGGCTGCGTCCGAGGCAGAGAGGCAGCAGATGGCTGATGCTATTTCTCACCAGGAGCTAGTTGAGAGGACAGTGGCTCCCAGACAGCAGATGCCACGACGAGTTACAGTTGTGCCTGCTCCAGAGGTTGTTGTGGCTCCCGAGATAGAGGCAGTTCAGGGAGGACGCTTGTCCCCGTTGACGCACAGTGGGGATGAGGAGGACGTCGCCCGCATTGTGGCGGCTCCTCCTATTACAACTACACTACCCCGTGCTAGGGTCCCCAGGGATGCTGGTGTTCGAGCCCTCACTCAGAGGATTCGAAACATAGTCCGCCTAGTAGGTAGTAGGGGTCCTGTTGATCGGTAGAAGTTACTTCGTCAGATTTCTCGGGCCACCTTTCAGTTACGGGGACAGACCGCTAGGAGACTTTACAGTTGGCGGAGAGGACGGACACCTCAGCGGCCTGCAGATACAATTCTAGTGGATAGACCACCGGTAGTCACTACTCCAGTAGAAGGCCCCCCCAATTCGTCGAGGACGGAGACAGCAGCAGGAGCCTACCCGACCTCAGGTTAGTTCAGAGGTAGTGGCCCCAGAGCAGCCAGTGGCCAGGGCAGCGCCCCGCCATACCAGATGGGTCTGGAGACGTCGACAGGCGGACACCCCTGTCGACCCTGTTTCGGTAGTTAGGACAGAGCAGTTGTCAGAGGCGGAGCAGTCAGATGAGGCAGATGATCTGATGGACTTAGCAGTTCCTTCCGAGACCGAGGCGGTCCCGATGATGTGTGATAAGGATGTGGTACCTACTCCAGATAGATCCCCAGAGCGGGATGAGACAGAGCCATCTCGTAGTCCTCATAGGATCGGTTCCCCTATGAGTCCTTATATAGAGGCCCTCCGACACTCTTTCTTAGAAAACGATGATACACTAGTGGATGAGTTGGAGGAGGATGTACCAATTCACCGGGTTTGTGTGGTTACCCGCAGAGGTCACTCGGATGAGAGAGAGCCCAAGGATCAGGATGAGCAGGGAGAGCCTGAGGTGGGTGGATCTCCCAGATCAGTTGACACGGATGCTACAGTCCTGAACCTCCAGGCACAGATGACGGAGATGGCCAGAGCTATGGCGGCCATTACAGTACAGTTGACAGCCTTGGGGGCGATGCCCCAAGTGGTAGGTGTAGCCGTTGCCAGTACTTCTAGAGATCAGCCAGTCGTGCCCCCAGTTACACTAGACCCCCTGAGAGTGGACAGGGTCCAGAGAGCAGTGCCTGCAGCACCTTCAGTTGTTCAGAGTCAGCCAGCTCAGTTGTCAGCAGGTCAGCTTCAGGATCTGATTGCCCAGAAGGTAGAGCAGGCCATTTCCTCCAGGAAGACTGGAGAGTCAGTTAGCAGAGGGCGTCCTTACCCGATAGAGTACGAGCAGGAGCCCTACCCTCCTGGTTTCATCCCTCCTAGGTTCAGAGTGTTTGACGGGGTTGGGAACTCGAGGCAGCATGTGGCTTAGTACCGGGCCATATGTTGCAATATAGGAGAGAGTGATCCGCTGATGTTGAGGTTGTTCGTTAGCAGCTTGGCGGGGGTGGCGTTTGCTTGGTACACCGACCTCCCCAACAACTCAGTCAGGACTTTTGCAGAGCTGGAGCAGTTGTTCATCCAGAGGTTTGTCAGCATTGAGCACAGAGTTATAGTTGGAGAGTTAGTAGTCACCAGGCAGCGACCCAAAGAGTCACTCACAGATTACATAGTCAGATGGAGGAACCTCAGTTTGCAGTGGGAGCCACAGTTATAGGAGCAGCACGCAGTTGAGATCCCGCTGAAGAACATAGATGGTCCCATTGCTCCATACCTGAAGGGTTTCATCATACGGACCTTTCAGAAGCTACTGACCAAGGTCACCAGCCTACAGGACAGCATACCCGATGCAGTCCCTCCTAAGGCTGAGAGTCAGCCTTCGCGCAAACCTCAGCGGCAGGAGTTTTCAGGGGCACCTCCACCCAGGAGAGGGGAGGTACACAGTACTCAGGGACCAGCAGATAAGGGCAAGAAGCCCTTAGGCAGTTCAGCACCTTCACAGCAGTCACACTCAGCTAGTCAGCCAGCAGCACAGCCCAGGACCTCCCGTAGGACTCCAGAGAGTCAGCAATTTCTGCAGGAGAAGCTTAGTAAGGAATATCCCTTCAAAAGGGAGAGTGAAGAAAATCTTTTAAGTTCCTTACTAAAAAAAACATACTTACCTTTCCCAGCAACAATAGAGTGGAGGAGGAGGGTCAGATTGAACACCCACTCTATTGTCCTTACCACAGATACGTTGGGCATGTGTTAGAGGATTGCTTTGTGTTAAAGGATAAGGTTGAGAGGTTGATGACCACAAGACAGATACACCTCCATGACAGTGACCTGGTGCAGCCCAAGGGCAAGGGCCCTCAGACAGTTCAGATGGTTTCCAGTCCCAGCCACAGTCTCAGCCAGAGTGACAGTCAGGGCAGTAGTGGTAGTTTACCCCAGAGTTCTGAGGGAGAGTGGCAGTTAGCACTCTCCAAGAAGACCAGGAGGATGATAGACCGTACAGTTCAGAGTTCAGAGGCAGTTGAGAGGAGGCCATCACAGGCCAAGTCGACAGTTGCCCCTGCAGTTACTACTCCAGCACTTGTATCTTCTTCTTCTTCTCTTTCTGTTGTAGTGCCTACTGAGCACATTTCTTCTTCTTCTGCTCTTACATGTACTAAGAAAATGTATGAAAGAGAAAAGTATGTTGTAACCTCTGAGGGGAAGACATGGTTCCTTCCAGCACTTACGCTGAAGGACTTTGTTCTCCTTTCATTTGATGAAGAAATAATAGAAGAAGGTGATTCTGGCTACTTCTGGTGTTCTTTACCTACTGTTTTTGCTATTGTCTCTATTTTTACTTCTACTGCTTCTACTTCTACTAGCACTCGCTCTTTTCATACTTTACATGTCTCTTATAATGATTCTAATGAAGAGTCCGAGTCTGAGTATGAAGATGAACCAGTCTTTGTGATACCAGAGGGTGGATGTTACATGGATTCAGAGGATGAATCCGAGAACCCACTCCCAGTACTTTCCTTAGAACCAACACCTACAGCCACCCCTGAACTAGAGGAATCTCCTGTTGATGATGACTCAATACAGGAAGTTCATCTGCGTTCAGGGAAGGTCCTTCCACCTAGGTTGGCTAAAAATACAAAAGATAAGAATATCATTACCCAGTAGGGTGACTCTATCCCTTCCTCCCAGGAGCAGCCTAAGGAGAAAGGGAAAGGCCCTCAGCTGGAGGTTGATTACAATGTGTTGGCTCATCTAAGAAAAATTCCTTCCCTTCTTAGTGTCTATGACGCTTTGATGTTGTCACATGACTTGAGAGGGACACTGGTAAAAGCCTTGCTTGAACTAAAGACCTATCAAGCATTCTTCACTTCTGACCCCACTGATGAGGCATGGCATTTGTATAACACGCCATGCATCACCTTCTTTAGTCGTGACCTTCTTTTAGGGACTATTGAGCACAATCGTCCCTTGTATGTCACTGATGAAGTCAATGGTTATGAGTTGAACATGGTCCTCATAGATCAAGGGCTTCAGTAAACATACTAACCCATGAAACTTTAAAGAGCCTCTCCCTAGGTCATTTGAAGCTCACTTCTGACAAGATTATGTTGAAAGACTTCAATGACCAAGGCCAGCGAGCTCTAGGGTCTATCACCCTGCCTCTGAAATTTGGAAATTTTCTAACTGAGGCAAAGTTTCATGTGATTGAGGCTGACACTTCATACAAGGCTCTCTTAGGAAGACCTTGGATCCATGAGTATGGAATGGTGCCCTCTACCTTGCACAAATGTATGAAGTTTCTGAGGAATGATGTTGAGTATACCATTCCTGGAGATACCCAGCCCTTTTCCGTGCATGAGATCTCTATGTACGACGACGCCGAGTACTATGTACCTCGGAAGGCTCGTAGAGCTCCACCTGCTCAGTCCCCAGTGATACCTGATAATGTTGTACAGGGTCCTATGCAGCCACCTGCACAGGGTCCTATACAATTGTCAGTACAGGGTCCATCACAGGTTGGTATCGAGCCATGTGTTCCCACCGCCCATTCTGATGGAGATCCCTCTCAGTTTGTAGTGAGGCACGATATTCCCCCTAGTAGAGATAGGGGAGGTAGAGGTAGAGGGAGAGGTAGAGTTGCGATCCGCGAGCCGCGGAACCACGACACTCGTACAACTCCTCCCCCTAACCTTTACACTTCTTCTTTGACTGTAGAGTCCGACTCTTCTGACGATGAAATGATCGATATCCTTCAGCGTCCAGTCACTTCACCATCTCCCTATTCCGCTGGTTATGATTCACGGCCTACTTTCCGTAGCCATTTGATACTTGAGGGTGGATTGGTTATTGATATTAGCTCAGACGAGGAAGAGGACTTCCGACGTCAGACTACTACCAGACAACCTTCCCCCCATCAGATACGCGGGATAGGAGTTGGGAATTCCAGTCAGAGATATCTTCTAATACTCCTGTAGTTGATGATAGCACAGTGTGGGGTAGTAACAACCCCATACCTTACTTGTATGATACATTTGGTCCAGCCCGACCTAGGGAATGTCCCTCTGTACCCCGTAGTATAGGTGCACCACTGGGTCCTGTGAGACGGGATCTAGAGGAGACCGCTATGGATATAGAGGTCAGGAGTGCCCCTCGTTACTTCTCACCTACTGTAGAGAGCTTTGTTGACCGGGGTCTCGTTTGTTCCACTTGGCCCGACAAACAAGCTCTACAGCAGGCCCGAGTCTGGCGAACTGATTTTTCCCAAAGTCTAGGAGGCGTAGGTTACATGGGGTTAAATCAGTCCAGTGATGCCAACATTCATGTCATTTCCCATGCTTATCCGATTGTTTCTTTTGCCGACGAAGAAGATCTAGATAGTGAGGATGATAGGATATTTGATGCCCCACAAGAGTTCGAAGATGGCGCCACTTCTGCCATGGACGAACTGTATGAGGTAAACTTAGGCACTGAGTCAGATCCTAGGCCTATTTTTCATAGTGCTCTACTGTCTGAGTCAGAGGCTCAAGAATACATCTGGTTACTATCAGAGTTTAGAGACTGTTTTGCCTGGAACTACACCGAGATGCCTGGTCTAAATTCAGAGGTAACAGTCCATAAGCTAGCCATTAAGCCTGATGCAGTCCCTGTTAAACAAGCACCTCGTAGGATGAGGTTGGAAATTGAACAACAGGTGATCGCTGAAACCAAGAAGCTTATAGAAGCTGGTTTCATTAGGGAAGAGAAGTACCCTACTTGGCTTGCCAACATTGTTCCAGTCCGGAAGAAGAGTGGACAGATACGAGTCTGTATCGACTTCCGCGATTTGAACAAGACATGTCCTAAGGATGATTTTCCTCTCCCTATTCCTGAGCTTATGGTGGATATAGCATCATCCCATAGTATCTTCTCATTCATGGATGGTTCATCTGGTTACAATCAGATAAAGATGGACCCCGAGGATGAGAAGTTTACCGCTTTTCGGACACCAATAGGTGTCTTTTGCTACAAGGTGATGTCATTCGGTCTCAAGAACGCCGGGGCCACCTATCAACGTGCCATGACTGTCATCTTCGATGAGATGATACATGAGCAAGTTGAGTGCTATGTGGATGATTTGGTCGTCAAAAGCAAGGTCCACGAAGATCACCTCAGAGATCTGCGAATCGTTTTTGAACGCCTGCGCAAATTTGATTTAAAGATGAATCCTTTAAAATGCGCATTTGGGGTTAGTGCAGGAAAGTTCTTAGGGTTTATAGTTCGATACCGTGGCATTGAGATAGACCCCTCTATGATCAAAGCCATAGTAGATTTAAAATCCCCTAAGAGTCTTACCCAGTTGAGGTCTTTTCAGGGTAAACTCGCTTTCTTGCGGAGATTTATCTCCAATCTTTCTGGGAGGTGTCATCCTTTATCTGCACTAGTGAAGAAGGATGCTCGATTTCACTAGGATGAGAGTTGTGAGGAGGCCTTTGAGAGTATAAAGCGCTACATGATGAATCCCCCAGTTTTAGCTGCACCTATCCCGGGTAGGCCGTTGATTCTCTACACTACAGCCCTGGATGAGTCTTTAGCTACTAGAGTAGCTCTATGAATGTTATTTTGTTATTTTTGCTTCTCACAGGGTCCTACCCAGTTGGGGTAGGTGTTACTCTTGTGACCCTTTTTGGTAATCATCGATTTCATTCATGGTTACCTTCCTCGGTAGTAAGGATGTCTTCTTACTACCTAGAGTTGTTTCCTCAGTTGTGATGTAGTACATCTTACCTCAGGTGTTAGCATTGCATCCTTAGGAGCTTTGATTTTCTAGCAGAAGATCAGCTCCTTAGTTTCTTTACTCACTTAATCATTCATAACCTACTCTTAGCTGCTAGGGTAGTTCTATGAATGTTGTTCTGTTCTTTCTCCCCACAGGGTCCCACCCAGTCAGGGTAGGTGTTACCACTGTGACCCTTCTGATATTTTATCAATCCTATTCATGATGATTATCCTCAGATAGTGAGTGTGTCCCCTTACTACGTAGAGTTGATTCCTTGTAGTGATGTAGTCTACCTTGCCTCGATTATTAATATCACTACTTTGAGAACTTTGATTTTCTAGCAGAAGATTAGTTCTTTTACTCTTTTCTTTGACCCATCTTACCATTCATACACTAGGCTCAGTCGTCAGATCAGTCTTATGAATGTGTTCAGGTCACTTTCACTTCCCCCAGGGTCCCACTAGTTTGTGTGGGTGTTACCACTGTGAGATTTTGCTTACTCAAAGTTGTTGCCCTTAGTGGAGAGGATGCTTCCTCGCTACTTTGACTCTTTTTCTCTTACTTGGTGATATGGGGCGTCGTGCCTCAGGTGTCACCATCACCTCTTTCTTGAGCCTTGATTCTCTGATACAGAGTCAGCTCTCCCAGCTATTTTACTACTTCTTTCCCCATTGAGTTCCGACTCCTAGCTGCTGAAGAGGACCTTTGGATATTTTGATACTCTTTCCACTTCTTACAGGGTCCCCATCAGTTAGTATGGGTTTACCACTGTAGCCCCCTTTAGGGTTGTTTTTACTAGGCTTAGTCCTACTTTCTGTAGTAGAGGTGCCCCCTCGCTACTTCAGTTCTTTTTGCTCCTTTGGAATGAGACCGTCCCTTTACACACTTTACTGTGGGTGTATTTCTTCCAGCTTTCTTGGGAGATGTCGTTATGATGTCTTCCTCCCCTTTTTGTGTAAGGTTAGGGTTCCTTAGGAGATTCTGACAGCATCTGGATACTCATGGCCACGACGATTTGTCCTCTACTATGTGGTTACCACAGCGCTAGAAGGAGTTCCCTAGGTGGCTCTTCCCTTAAAATTATCTCATTTACTTACTTCTTTCTCCCTCACATCCCTACACATATACGTGTCAGGCTGATGTTGAGGTGACTTTTCACCTTCTATTCTGCTGTTTGAAATGAACAGACAGGTAGTTAGTCTTACTTGGTAGAGAAGACCTGACAGAGCACCTGGCAGGTACTTGTGGGCTTCGAAAATTCAGCCCCGGCCTCCGCTCGCTCTTCTTATTCGGCGAGGGAGTTTTAACTGAAATAAGTTCCGAGGTAAATTTTGGAAGGCAGATGGGTTTGTAGATAAGACACTACCCAGAGATTTCGCCCTCATTTTACGAGGACTTTATGATCTGAGTTCTGGTTTCCTATAGGCGCAAGCCCCTATAGTTAATTACCCCTCCCGATCACGAGAGAGAACTTTCGATTAAGGCTAGTCGTCAATCAGATACGTAGAATATACGTGTTATCTGGCATATAGTAGCAGCAATGGTTTAGATTTGGAAATTTGGGGATTTGAAATGTTTGGAAGCTTGGAAATTTATAGGTTTCGAAAGATTTAATATTTAAAATAGAAATTGCACCCTCTTGCACTTAAAGCGGATGGTGGGGGAATGGATGATAGGCCCGATCAAGATCCCATGGTTCCGTCGTCCCGGGCCATCATGGACCCTGGTCTACTTAGTCAGAGGAGGTAGTCGACCCAACTTGACAGAAGGATCCTTGTTGGCAGCCATGGGTTGCTTCGTCCAAGGGTATCTTGTAGACCTGGGGTGAATGTTTGTCTAAGGGGACAAATTTGAATCCACCTTAGCTTACAGAGGGCTTTGTGCCCTGTCGATTATATCCTATTGATTCATATCTCAAGGATTTAACGCCATTAAGGAGCGTATTGGCTCTGGCCATAACCGCTATCCGTGGTGCCATTTGGCGGCAAAACCACTCGGTTCAGAGGGCCCCGGGTCATAACCGTTTACCTGCAGTGCCATTTGGCGGCGAAACTGCCGGTTAGAGGACACGTACCACGTCCTTACTGGCAAGAGATTGTTTGAGAATGGATCCTAGTAATATTTTCGACCAGGCATTTCGCTCTTTTGTGAGCTGAAGTAGTTTTTGATTTGTCCGCCTCAACAAACTGCTGCGGAGGGCTGATGGATTTTGCTTTAAGTGTTTAATGGTTAGATTTCAATTTTAAATATTTGGGATTTTTGAGATTTTGAGATTTTTGTGGAGTTTTATGAAATTTTAGGTATTTGGGTGGAGTTATGAAATATTTGAAATGGATTTTGGATATTTTGGAGGTATTTGAAAAATATTTGGAAACCCCTCCGGTTGAGATCTGAATTCAACACGGCCATCATCGGGGTGTTTGGGGTTATTTTCACTTTATGGATTGAACCTTGTCAACTCTATCGGGCTGTCGACAGAGGATCGGGTTTCGTAGGCTTTATGCCCTCATCAGTGAATTCTCTTTGTTATAGGCCTTAAAAGCCTAATATGAATGTATTAAGACAAATATATCGGTCGTAGCAATCGTATGTTTGTTTGAAAGTTCGAACATTGTCGACTCCTATTGACCCGTATAGGAGGATCGGGTTCGAACTAGAATTCACTTGTCAACCCGCGCAGCATCCCTAGACGTCACGTGTGTACCAATAACACGCTCGCCGGGGCCCATGCGGGTTGAGATTGTACTTTCCCCTTTAGTGTAACTATGTGTATACAATTTATAGTGCACGTGTAGGGGGGTATTTTTGGAATATTTATAGACGCCTTCTGTCCGCTTGCATAGAAGTTGCGGATCCGGTGGCGTTGCATTTTTGTCTTGATATCGACTCCCCCTTTTCTCATTCACCGGGGAAGGACTTTCTGGACTTTGGAGTCAATAACTGCTAATTTGGGAAGAACTTCTTTTAGGATCTTCGGTGCAGCGTACTTGCTATTTCCGGTGTTTGTGGGCATCCGGACTGTTTTCTTCTCGGGTATAGCACTAAGGAGAGACTTTGGAACACCAGGAAGTTTGGTTCTAATTTGTTCAAATATTTCCTCCCTTCTGCCAGAGTGTGTCCTTTTTGCACATCGAGTCGTACTCAACGCACTTGTAGATCTTGATCACCACTGTCGTAGATGATATCCGTACCTGTGTCCGCAGTGATTCATTGTAGTTTCCATACACTGTTGTTATCCACAAATATCCATTTGCAGGGAATCGTCGTATCCACTACGAGCTCCTAAGAGTATTCGTAGGAGAACCCTTGCTTTTGCATTGAAACCACCTTTCACCAATCTCAGGTGGGCTTGATTGTGTATTTGCACTTGTTTGTAGGTCGTTTCACATTCGTAGACATTTGCACTTAGTCTGTTAATCAACCATCTTTCAGTTGCAAGGAATATATGTACTTGTCTTCGATCAGATGATTGTTGACACTAGCGGGCATTTACATTCGTTGTATGCTTCACTAAACACATCCGTAGAAGGTGTGATTTGATTGGTGTTGGATGTGAGGGCCCAACGATGTTCAAATCAGACTCAAGCCTGGATTCTTCCAAGTCCAGTTCAAATCAAATTCATGAGCTCAATGTACAAGATCATTTCTATGTCCGTTGTAGTCCAACTCAAGTACTCGCTTGAGTTCGAATTGTTCAAGCCATTAATGTTCAGGTCCAGAGTACAAGTTCAAGTTGATTGTTCATTCACATCCTTGCTCGTCGTGCAATTTCAAATCTTATAATTTGATTTGAGTTTGAATGTTCAATATCAAATTCTTGCTTGAGTCCAGTCCAATTTCATGTTCTTTTCAATTTTGAATTTGAATTAAGTCTTTTATTAATGTCTTTGGAGTTCAATCAAGTCCATGTACGAGTCTCATTTTTGTTCATTTGATGTGCAAATCAAGTCCAAGTACGGTCCGTCTTCACCCGAAATTTCGGCAGCCTCCCGGCGTCTCCCTTGTTTAGGGGAAAACTACGAGAAAACTGGGCCTTTCCCACCACGTGCAATAAAGGCGTGTATGGTAGGTGTCCTCTTGCGAGGGCACCGCGGCCGTGATATTTCTTCCCACCACGCGCAATAAAGGCGTGTATGGGGCTCTGACGGTACCTGTTTAAATGACACAATTTGCTTTCCCCCCGCTCGGGGGTACTTATGAATGACCCCGCCTCGCCGTAGGTGCCGCACCGGGTCCCTTCCCACCACGCGCAATAAAGGCGTGTATAGACGGTTTTCCGGTGCGCCACGAACACCGAGGTAGAGTTTAGGCGATTGCCCGCTTCGTCGTAATCATCAGGCCGGCGTCCCATCCTACCACGCGCAATAAAGGCATGTATAGGAGTTTTTTTGGTCTGCTGCAAACAACGATGCGAGAAATCTGAGTTTAGAGAGTTCGTACCTTTGCGGGCTTCGATGGCGGCGGTTTAAAGATGCACAGTTTGCTTTCCCCCCGCTCGGGGGTACTTATGAGTGACCCCGCCTCGCCGTAGGTGCCGCACCGGGGTCCCTTCCCACCACGCGCAATAAAGGCGTGTATAGGCGGTTTTCCGGTGCGCCACGAACACCGAAGTAGAGTTTAGGCGATTCCCGCCTCGTTGTAGGCGTCGGACCGGGGTCCCATCCCACCACGCGCAATAAAGGCGTGTATAGGCGGTTTTCCGGTCCGCCGCATACAACGACGCAAGAATCTGAGTTTAGGACTTCATACCTTCGTGAGGGATTTGACGGTGTCGGCACGAGGATTGAGGGAGAGCAAAGGGGACTTTCCCCCTTTTTTTTTGAATTAATTATAATTGATATTAATTAATTATAATTAATTAATTAAATTATTTTTAATTAGTTACTTATGATTAATTAAGATGATTAATTAAGATTTACTAAAATTAATTAAAACCATTAATTATAATTAATCATAGATTAATTATAACTAATTAATATTAATTAATTTGAATAAATTATAACAAATCAATAATAATCAATTTTTTCTTTAAATTATAATTAATTAAAATTTACTTTAATTAAAAATAATTATAATTAATCAGATTAATTATAATAATTTAATTAAAGTTAATTATAATTAATTATAATAATTATAACTAATTAAAAATAATAATAATCAATTATAATAAATTAAAATCATTACAATTAAACATTTATTATATATATATATATATTTTTATTTTTATTTACGGGATTTTGGCCGAGAAGCGTGCGTGAAGGGAGAAGGTTACCTTCACTGTCAGCGTGCTCCCGTTGTTTGCTTCCGATTGGAGGAGGGAGGCGGAGGCAGAGGCCGGAGCTTGTGAAGGAGGTAAGGGTTTCCACTCCTCTCTCTCTCTCTCTCTCACGGGATCCGGCCGAACAAGCTCCCGAAAGGGAGAAAGTTACCCTTACAGCCGGCGAGCTCTTGTTCTTGAACCCGATCAAAATGTCGTAACTTCCAATCCCGCAGGAATGGAAAGTCGTCGATGGGAGCGAAGTCGACCGGCCACGCGGGAGCCGGTGAGAGCGCACGAAATGGAGAAAGTTATCTTCTTGGCCGGCGAGCTCTGGAGTTGCTTCCGGTCAAACTGTCGTAACTTCCGATCCCGACAGGAAGGGAAAGTCGTCGATCGAGTGAAGCCGAACAGCACAGAGGGAGGATCGGGAGTTAGATAGCTTCGTGTGTGTCGCTGAAGCCTCATCTTCCTCTGGCTTTTAAAGACGAGAGAAATGTCTAGCTGGAACGGGATTTGGGCAGAAAACACGGACTGTTCGGCGCCGTGCTACAGTGATATGGCGTGATTTGAGCAGGATTCGCGGAATTTAGCAGAGATAGGCGGGATTTCAGCGGGATTTCCGGGATCTCTTCGATCGAACGAGGTATGCAGATTTTTTTTGTTCTTTTGGATATTACATATAGGTCAACAGTACTCCTCGCCACTCTTCTGATTGTCCTGTTTTGATCAGGCAGGCTTTAGAGCTTGACTCTTTATTCACTCAGTTGAAATGATTGAGTGGATATTGAGCCCTTCTTCATTTGCAAGACCGAGCTGGTGGAGCAGATGTTGAAGCTTACGTGGTTAAAGTGAAGCCTTACCAGAGCACCTGGAAGGTGGCCCTTACCACTCTTTTTTACCTCGGATGTCCTGTAAAAGACTACGCAGGCTTTCACTTCGTGGTTCATGAGCTTCTCGCTGAGGTCAGACAGAAGTAGTGGTCACCCCAATCCACTGTTCTGAAAGGAGCAGGAGAGGCGGGATCCTTTTTCACCTTCTACCCCGCTGTCCATATGCGGTCAGACCGGTAGTTAGTTTTACCTACGGTTGAGTGAGCCCGACAGAGTCCCTGGGAGGCGCAATTCCTCAACACCCCTTTACTCGGATGTCCTGTAAAAGACTACGCAGGCTTCCACTTCGTGGTTCATGAGCTTTTCGCTGAGGTCAGGCAGAAGTAGTGGCCACCCCAATCAACTGTTCTGAAAGGAACAGGAGGGGCGGGATCTTTTTCACCTTCTACCCTGCTGTTCATATGCGGTCAGACCGGTAGTTGGTTTTACCTTACCAGTGAGTGAGCCCGACAGAGTCCCTGGGAGACGCAATTTCTCAACACCCATTTACTCGGATGTCCTGTAAAAGACTACGCAGGCTTCCACTTCGTGGTTCATGAGCTTCTCGCTGAGGTCAGGCAGAAGTAATGGCCACCCCAATCCACTGTTCCGAAAGGAGCAGGAGGGGCGGGATCATTTTCACCTTCTACCCTGTTGTCCATATGCGGTCAGACCGGTAGTTGGTTTTACCTTACCGTTGAGTGAGCCCGACAGAGTCCCTGGGAGGCGCAATTCCTCAACACCGCTTTACTCGGATGTCCTGTAAAAGACTACGCAGGCTTCCACTTCGTGTCTTCTTTACTTTTGTTGAGGTCAAGCAGAGGTATCGAGTCACCCCAATCCACTGTTCCGAAAGGATCAGGAGGGGCGGGATCCTTTTCACCTCCTACCCTGCTGTCCAAATGCGGTCGGGCAGGTAGTTGGTCTTACTTGGTAGAGAGCGCCTGACAGAGCACCTGGCAGGAACTCCTCGCCTTTTTCTCTGAGTGTCCTGTTCTGATCAAACAGGTACCAGACTTCGTGACTCCTTTTATTTGCCTCCTTGAGTTGGTTAGGCAAATACTGAGTCACCCCAATCCACTGTTCTGAAATGAACAGGAGGGGCGGGATCTTTTTCACCTTCTATCCTGCTGTTTGAAATGGACAGACAGGAGGCTGGTTTGACTTACTTGGTAGAGAGGGTCTGACAGAGCACCTGGCAGGAACTCATCGCCACCCTTTTCCCTGAGTGTCTTGTTCCGATTAGGCAGACACCAAGCTTCGTGATTCCTTTATTTGCTGATCCGGTTTGGTCAGGCAGATACTGAGTCACCCCAATCCACTGCTATAAGATGGGCAGGAGGATATGAGACCTTTCACCTTCTATCCTGCTGATTCGCTATAGTCAGACAGATAGTCGGTATGCTTTTGCTACCTTACTTTTGGTTCTTCTCTTGGCTCTACCCCCGCTACAGGGTAAGGCTAGAGGAGAACATCTCTACCTTTGTCACCTTTTTGGGTAGCTTTTACTTTTGATTCTCCTTTCTGCTCTGCCCTCGCTATAGGGCAAGGCCATGGGAGAATCCCCTTACCTTGTTTTCACCTGTTTAGGTGATCTTTACCGTTGGTTCTATCCTTGACTCTACCCTTGTCGAAGGGTAAGGCCAGGAGAAGATCCTACTACTAATTCACCATTTTGGTGATACTTTACTAGTGCACTGCTGTTTTTTCTTCTGACTTTTTCGTACCCGTTGTTGACCTCGATTTTGCCCAGATCCTTGGTCAAAGGGTTGACTTGGTCAAATTGACCAAGTCAGACCCCAAGACCCTCTCTGATGGGTTCAGTGGGTCAAACCAAGTCTGTTGGAACCAGACTTGGGCCCTGGGTCAACTCAGTTGACCAAGTCAACTAGGGTTGACCAGTGTGGACCCTTCAAGCCAAAAATCAATTTTAAATTAATTTCATGGCTTCATGGCTCAAATCCCTCACCCCCATGGACCTAATTGACTAGGTTGACCAAGTCAACGCTTGACTTGGTCAACCCAAGTCATAATGGGTTAAATATGACCCATTAAGAGCCCATTAATACCCAAATTAATGCCCAATTGATTCACAATCAATTTCAAATACAAACCACGGCAAAAAACGCCCCTTTTCCCTCCTAATTCCATCTTGATGCAATCCTAGCCGTCCCCCTTAGGTTTAGGAGTTTAAACAGGAGAAATTAAGTCCAATTAGGGATCTTTTTTGCTCTTGCTCGATATAGAGACCACCTCAGGCTCTGAGATTTGACGAGAGTGCTCCCACATCCTTTCTCCATCTTCTCCCAACCAAATCCCGACGACTAGACCCCGCCGGCGGCGATCCTCCGGCGAACCAGAGACGTTTCACGTTCCTGGACGAATCCCGGTCGATCTAGCGTGTTTTGGATCTCGACGTCAACTAGGAAGTTGTTCCTGGATCTTCCACGAGTCCAACGAGCCCAAGATCGCCCGAATCCACCGTGTGGATTGAGGTATATCGCAAACCCTAGCTAGAACACTCGAAGTTATTTAACTTTTCATACAGTAAATATTATTCTACAAAAATTGTCCCCCAAGATTTATGTTCATATCTAGAATTTCTGTTTTAAATTTGATAAAATTTGGTTGAGAATCGAGAGAGAACGAAGCAAAAAACGGGTTAGGGTTTCGGAAACGGCTTTCGTCCGTTAGGGCTTGATCCTGACCGTTGATCTTGCGATCAGCGGTCGGGATCTAGTCGTTCCGCGGTCCGGAACGACGCCAGATCCAGATCCCGCCGGTTGGCTCTCGGTCCGGCTCAATCAGAGCCGTTGAGCTCTTTCTGCGCGTGATCGGACGGCATAGGACCGTGTCCGCCGTGGTTAAGTGACGCCACGTCACTTGACCGCCGCCGCCGCCTCCGAAACTGCGGGATCCAGTCCGCGGTTGACATCTGTCCCGCCGCCTCTAATCACTAGCCGATGATTACGGCGACAGCGCAATCATCGGCAATGATTGTCTGAACCGCGGGAGCCAACCGAAGCCGGCCACGTGTCCCGCTGCCGATTTATATATTAAATTTTTTTTTAAATTATATTTTAAGTGTATTTTAACTCAGAAAACTTCAAAAATTTGCCAAAAATTCGTTTTTCGTCCGATTTTCGCGTATAATACATCGTTTTGTTCGTATTTTCATTCTCCACACAATAATTTTTTTTTAATGAAAATAATTTATATATTTTTAATTATTTAAAAAACAGTAAAAAATGATATTTTAAAAACATTATTTTGATTATTTTATTACTATTATATTATAATATTATTATTTTAATTATAATATTAATAATTATATTATGTTAAATCATTCTTTGTTACTGTTTTTGTATTTTTTTATTATTATATTACTATATTTATTTAAAAAATATATTTTCTAATCATTAAATATTATTTTAACTATTATAATTAATTAAATTATCTAAAATATTATTAATAATTAAAATATTGCTATTATTATATATTTTAGATTATTTTAAGTTTCATAACTATTAAAGTATTATTTTATTCTATTTTTAATAATTATTGTTAAATATTATTTATCTTAATTTTTTTTTAAATCTATTTATTGTATTTGATCTTCCAAAAATCATAACTTTCCCGTTTTGAATCGGATTTCAATGCACAACACCTTGTTTTGATCGTATTTGAATTCTGCACACTTTAAAGTTGGTTTTACTCAAAAAGTTTTGATCTGTCTGCAGTTATTTTCAAAACAGCCAACTGCACTATTTTAAATAATATTTTATTATCGTATGTAAACTTCGAAAATGCGTAACTTTTTTGTTTTAAGTCGGATTCCGATGCACAGCGCCTTGTTTTGTTCGTATTTTAATTCTGTTCATTCTGAGACCATTTCTGTTTGAAGAGGTTAAGTGTACCTGTAGTTATTTTCAAAACAGTGAAGTGACACTATTTTTAAATATTTTAATTATTATATTTAAACTTTGGAAAATCATATCTTCGTCATTTTAAATCGGATTTTTGCGTATAACCCCTCGATCTTTTCAGAAAAATGTGTATTTGATTTTGAAATTATTTCCAGCCACTGATTTTAACTGTTTTGGCAGATCATTGTTTGAATTGGATTATTTGAGTATTGTTGATGTTGAATATTGATTATAACAATTATTTTCAGGATACAAATTATTTTCAAATCATTTTGAAACCTCGATTGAGTGACCAGTGGGTCTCCCTATACTTATGTACTATGAATTGACCTATTTTTAATTACTTTACTTTCCAAAAATATATATCGACATTTATAAGTATTTTGAAAATTATTTTTAAAATTACTTATAATTAAACCTTAATTTTGGGTGACCCACTATGCATGAAATTTTGGACATGGATCTTATGTGTGAAGAGCAAATCATGGGGGAGGGGGTTAGTGGATGGTTGGATTCCAATCATTCACTAATCCCTTAATTAGTTGTATTTATTTTTCTTGTTATTCGTAGTTTGCATGCGTAGGTTACATCACGAGCACTTAGTTTAGGCTCTCCTAGATCTAAGGATATGGTGTGTTTATTTCATTTTTGTACTCCCATGCATTTATTACCTTGAGGGTTAGACAAAACATCACTTTAAACCCATATAACGTAGTGACACCTTAAGGACAAAAATTAAGGACTTGTCTAGCGAACTTAGAAATTTTTTAGGGGCTAGGATAGATCACTGATTGACACCAAAACCCCAACATTTAAACCTAGGGACATTATAAACCTCCCTGAATTTTCTAGGATTTTTTAGGGCTTGTTAGAACCCTTAATTAATTAACCCTAATTAACCTGCTAAATAAGGCTCCGAGACCTTCTGAAAATTACAATAAATACATTTTATGTCAGAAAATTACCTATAATACCTTGAACTGACCAGAATCTGATCCTTGACCTTAGATAAATAGGACCCCCTTGTTTGACTTCAGGTTGACTCCTAATTTGATCATAGGTGGAATTTACCATTTTGCCCCTAATAAATCATTAAAAATTATTAAAAATCCCAAATTTTCTCCAAGCCCTTGGGAACACTTTTTCAGGTCATTCCTGACCTTTTGGGAGTGATTCCACTCAGTTTGGAGCTGATTTGAGCAAAAATTGCAAAATAGGCCCTTTCCTAGTTAATTCAGAAATTCCTTTAATTACCCGATCTTTAGAAATTCATAACTAATTGTAGAAAATTTCAAATTAGACAAACTCACTTGTATTAGACTCCTATTAGGGTCTAGTATTTGTTAAAAATATCAGGATTCCAGAAACTCACCTAAATTAGAAAGTCAATTTTTTGGTCAACCGTAGTTCATTTAGGGCCCGAAACTTAGAAAATTCATAACTTAGCCTAGAAAATTCCGATTTCAGTGTACTACCTGTCTAATTACTCGTATTAAGGTCTAGTATTTTCCTAAGGTGATAGAAACCCCAAACCTAGCCTATTTCCCATAGTGACTTTTTGGATCCTTAACTTAGTTCCTAGGAGGACCTAGAACTTCTTAAAATTAGCTAATATCATTTGAACTTTAAATGTCAGTATCCTAAGCTCTTAAAACTGATCAATAAACTGAAATAATTAAAATGCACCCTAATTCACTAATATTTGAATTTCAATAAAAATTTTCTTTTCTGGCCTACAACAGACCTGAACTTTAGACAATTTTAATTAATTACCCCACTTAGGATCTATCTAAACCACACTAGCCTTACACACGCATAGAATTGTTTGCTAGGGCACCACTTCTAGATCTGGTGTAACCTACGCATGCAAACTACGAATAACAAGAAAAATAAATACAACTAATTAAGGGATTAGTGAATGATTGGAATCCAACCATCCACTAACCCTCTCCCCCATGATTTGCTCTTCACACATAGGATCCATGTCCAAAATTTCATGCATAGTGGGTCACCCAAAATTAAGGTTTAATTATAAGTAATTTTAAAAATAATTTTCAAAATACTTATAAATGTCGATATATATTTTTGGAAAGTAAAGTAATTAAAAATAGGTCAATTCATAGTACATAAGTATAGGGAGACACACTGGTCACTCAATCGAGATTTCAGAATGATTTGAAAATAATTTGTATCCTGAAAATAATTGTTATAATCAATATTCAACATCAACAGCACTCAAATAATCCAATTCAAACAGTGATCTGCCAAAATAGCCAAAATCAGTGGCTGGAAATAGTTTCAAAATCAAATACACATTTTTCTAAAAAGATCGAGAGGTTATACACAAAAATCCGATTTAAAACGACGAAGATATGATTTTCCGAAGTTTTAATTTAATACTTAAAATATTTAAAAATAGTGTCACTTCACTGTTTTCAAAATAACTACAGGTACACTTAACCTTTTCAAACAGAAATGGTCTCAGATTGAACAGAATTCAAATACGAACAAAACAATGCGCTGTGAATCGAAATCCGACTTAAAACAAGAAAGTTACGCATTTTCGAAGTTTACATACGATAACAAAATATTATTTAAAATAGTGCAATTGGCTGTTTTGAAAATAACTGCAGACAGATCAAAATTTTTTGAGTAAAACCAACTTTAAAGTGTGCAGAATTCAAATACGATTAAAATAAGGTGTTGTGCATCGAAATCCGATTCAAAACGGGAAAGTTATGATTTTTGAAAGATCAAATACAATAAATAGATTTAAAAATAATTTAAGATAAATAATATTTAACAATAATTATTAAAAATAGAATAAAATAATACTTTAATAGTTATGAAACATAAAATAATCTAAAATATATAATAATAGCAATATTTTAATTATAAATAATATTTTAGATAATTTAATTAATTATAATAGTTAAAATAATATTTAATGATTAGAAAATATATATTTTAAATAAATATAGTAATATAATAATAAAAATACAAAAACAGTAGCAAAGAATGATTTAACATAATATAATTATTAAAATTATAATTAAAATAATAATATTATAATATAATAGTAATAAAATAATCAAAATAATGTTTTTAAAATATCATTTTTTACTGTTTTTTAAATAATTAAAAATATATATATATTATGTTCATAAAAAAAATTTTATAGTGTGCAGAATGAAAATACGAACAAAACGACGTATTATACGCGAAAATCGGACGAAAAACGAATTTTTGGCGAATTTTTGAAGTTTTCTGAGTTAAAATACACTTAAAATATAATTTAAAAAAAATTTTAATATATAAATCGGCGGCGGGACACGTGACCGGCTTCGGTTGGCTTCCGCGGTTCAGGCAATCATTGCCGATGATTGCACTGTCGCCGCAATCATCGGCTGATGATTAGAGGCGACGAGACAGGTGTCAACCGCAGACTGGATCCCGCGGTTTCGGAGGCGGCGGTGGTGGTCAAGTGACGTGGCGTCACTTAACCACGGCGGACACGGTCCTGTGCCGTCTGATCACGCGTAGAAAGAGCTCAACGGCTCTGATTGAGCCGGACCGAGAGCCAACCGGCGGGATCTGGATCCGGCGTCGTTCCGGACCGCGGAACTACTAGATCCCGACCGTTGATCGCAAGATCAACAGTCAGGATCAAGCCCTAACGGACGAAAGCCGTTTCCGAAACCCTAACCCGTTTTTTTCTTCGTTCTCTCTCGATTCTCAACCAAATTTCATCAAATTTAAAACACAAATTCTAGATATGAACAGAAATCTTGGGGGACAATTTTTGTAGAATAATATTTACTGCATGAAAAGTTAAATAGCTTCGAGTGTTCTAGCTAGGGTTTGCGATATACCTCAATCCACACGGTGGATTCTGGCGATCTTGGGCTCGTTGGACTCGTGGAAGATCCAGGAACAACTTCCTAGTTGACGTCGAGATCCAAAACACGCTAGATCGGCCGGGATTCGTCCTGGAACGTGAAACGTCTCGGGTTCGCCGGAGGATCGCCGCCGGCGGGGTCTAGTCGTCGGGATTTGGTTGGGAGAAGATGGAGGAAGGATGTGGGAGCACTCTCGTCAAATCTCAGAGCCTGAGGTGGTCTCTACATCGAGCAAGAGCAAAAAAGATCCCTAATTGGACTTAATTTCTCTTATTTAAACTCCTAAACCTAAGGGGGACGGCTAGGAATTAGGAGGGAAAATGGGCGGTTTTGGCCGTGGTTTGTATTTGAAATTGATTGTGAATCAATTGGGCATTAATTTGGGTATTAATGGGCTCTTAATGGGTTATATTTAACCCATTATGACTTGGGTTGACCAAGTCAAGGGTTGACTTGGTCAACCTAGTCAATTAGGTCCATGGGGATGAGGGATTTGAGCCATGAAGCCATGAAATTAATTTAAAATTGATTTTTGGCTTGAAGGGTCCACACTGGTCAACCCTAGTTGACTTGGTCAACTGAGTTGACCCAGGGCCCAAGTCTGGTTCCAACAGACTTGGTTTGACCCACTGAACCCATCAGAGAGGGTCTTGGGGTCTGACTTGGTCAATTTAACCAAGTCAACCCTTTGACCAAGGATCTGAGCAAAATCGAGGTCAACAGCGGGTACGAAAAAGTCGGACGATATTACATTTCCATCAATATAATAATAACTCATCAACATAAACTTTTCTATTAACTGAAGAGCCACTAACACACAAAACATAAAATTACCTGTTGTCATTTGCACGCTGCCTTCTGTAGACAAATTCTTCTCTTTCAGCCATTTCTTTTTCTTATGAGACTTACCTGAAACATTAAACTCGTGGGTTGAGTTTACTAAGTAAACTCAGTGGGTATCTATTAAAACAATCAATATAAATATTGATTAATATGTATTCTATCATTTCATATCCGATCATTTTCCTTTTAAAACTTTAATATTTCATTTTCTCATTTAATTCGTACAGGAGCACCATCTCAATGTACCCAAAGGTAGAACCTTTTCCATTTCCATTACCTTTTCCTTTTTACGTGCACGAGTACGGCGTCCCCAGTCAGTACTATAAGGGGGTGAACTCCTGTAGGTTTTCAGTACCTTTTCCTTATTATATTACACTTGTTTTATTTTCATACATATATGGCTTTTCTTTCCCTTTATCTTTTCTATTTTCCCTTTTTCCATTTCCATCTTTATTATTATTATTGCATATAACATACCTTACATGCATATTTATAAATTATAATTTTCATTTTCATAAACTTTCAAACCTTTATAGCAGATGAATTTGTTCTTAAGACTATAAAATCATAGATATTTATACCTTCAACATTTTATAATACAAAATGTAACTAATTACTTAGAAGATTGCAAACATGAATAAAATCATAAAATAACATAATTTACCCACTTTGAACTTTTCAGGCCTTCAATGCTTGATATAACCTTGAATCAATTCCCCTCCTTGTTGAATCCTCGCGGGATCAACTCTTACGACTTGATCTCTCCCTTCCTAAAACCCTAAATTCATACAATAACTATCATATAAAAATAATATTTTGATTCAATAACAAAATATCAATAAAAACTTTATAAGCATATATTCACTTACAATTACGAATGGAAACTTCTCAAACTTTCAAAATCCTTCCTCTCTCAAATTCCTTTTTCTTCGCTTCAATCTCTTCCTTATCCTTCAAGAAACATATCACTCACTTTAAACGAAGTAAAAGAAGAAAATTATACAAAAATACGTAAGAAAATCCAACAAACATTTTTTCTTTTCTTTCCTCGGTCGTTTCTCTCGTTCTTGAAATTCCTCCCAATTTAGCACTTCTGTAACGATAAGAATGAGAGGGAATGATTAATTCTTATCATCGAAAGAAATCTTTTGCTAAATTTGGAAAACGGAACTCACCTTCCTCTCGTATGAATCCCTTGGTCGTCCGCCCGATCCCTTCCGCTGTTCTGTTCGCGAATAGTGACCCGCCCTGGGTTGCGGCTCCTAATAAGAGACGGGTGGTGGCCGGTTCGGTTGAACCGGCCCCCAACCTATTCATTACAATAAATGTTAAAATTGATTTTTTATATAATACCCAAAAAATATGTTAGAGGATGACATATTAATTTTCTATTGAATTTTGATGTAACAAATTAACAATTTAACATACATATGAAATAGAAAATTGCACAAGACGGAAAGTGGCAAGTGATAAATTGTTTATTCTTCATTTATTTTAGTTATTTTTCTCCTTCATAAATATTTTTCATTAATATAAATATGAGATTAATACTCTAAAAATTTTAGAGGTGGTGGTGGTGTGCGGGTTTTAAGTGACCCCCAATGGCGGTTACGACGGTTGTAACTATGGAGAAAATAGAGGGCTACATAGGAAGTTGCTGGAGCTTTGGGGTGGTTTAAAACATGATTTTGTCAGGGCTTTTGTTTAGGATTCACATATGTTTTAATAAAATATTTATATAAATAGGGTGAGGCTTAAGCCTCATGCTAGCAAGGCGTGGCATGCCTCAAGGCGGGCCATAGCCATGAGTAGGTTTTACCCTCTTTTTGTGTCTAGGGGTGAGGAGGATGTTAGGAAGATAGCTGTGTCACCCCCTAGGCCTCCACTTAGAATTTTGCTCCTTAACCAAATCTAAGAACACTCTTTATTGGTCTAACCTGTAAAAGCACAAAATCTCCCATTTCAAATTCTATCATTTTATGCTTTGGATTATAGTATTTTTGCTGACGGTCCTGGGCTGCTTTTTATTTATCTCTAATTAATCTGACATTTTTTGTAGCTTGATCTATTAACAATGGGTCCAAAAATTGCCTTTTACCAATTTCAAACCAAGTCAACGGAGTTTTGCATTTTCTATCATATAATGCTTCATATGAAGCCATATTGATACTTGATTGATAGCTATTATTATAAGTGAACTCTATCAATGGGAAATGATCTTCCCAGCCACCTCCAAAATCCAACATACACAATCTTAGTAAATCTTCTATCACTTGAATCAACCTTTCAGATTGACCATCAATTATAGATGAAATACAGTGCTAATTTCACCATCAATTATAGATGAAATACAGTGCTAATTTCAATTTTGTGCCCAAACTTTCATGAATACGCTTCCAAAATTTGGATGTAAATCATCCATCTCTGTCTGACACAATGACCTTAGGAATTCCATGCAATCTGATGATTTCCTTCATAAATAATTTATCTAATTTCTTCACTTCATCAGTCTGACGAATAGGTAAAAAATGTACTGATTTTGTTAGTCTATCAATCATAACCCATATGCACCCTTGCCTTGATATAGGAAATCCTGTTACAAAATTCTTCGCTATATCTTCCTACTTTTATTTTGGGATTGATAAGGATTGCAATATGCCACTGAGTTTCTGATATTCAACTTTAACTACTTAACATTTTTCATATTTAGCCACATATTTTGTCACATCTCTTTTCATTCCAAGCCACTAAAATAAATTTTTTAAATCTTTATACATCTTTGTACTTCTTGGATAGATTGAATAACCTAATTTGTAAGTTTCATATAAAATCTCTTGAACAATACCTGATTCCTTTGGTATCTGCAAATGCAAATTGCTCTTGATTCTTCCCTGATCATCTACACTGAGATCTTTTCTTTTGCATGATTTCCATTGATCATAAACTTCTGATAATCAATTCTGATCTTTTGAGCTTTACAAATTCTTTCCTCTAAAGAAGGATAAATATTCATTTTATTTAAATTGCCTGAGTCAGATTACTCTGAATTCTGACCTCTAATTGTAATGCTTCCATATCTTTAATTAACCTTTCCTCTATAGTGAAGATATAATTTACTTGTTATCTAAACTTTCTGCTTAATGCATCTGCCACTACATTAACTTTGCCTCGACAGTACTGGATGTCAAGATCATAGTCTTTTATCAATTCCAGCCATCTTCACTATCTCAGATTTAATTTCTTGTGAGTGAAAATGTATTTTAAACTTTTATGATATGTAAGTATTTCACATCTCACTCCATATAAATAATGTCTCCAAATTTATAAGGCAAACACAACTGCAGACAATTCTAAGTCATGTGTTGGATAATTCTTATCATAAGGCTTCAACTGTTTGGAAGCATAAGCAATCACCTTCGTATTCTACATCAACACACAACTCAACCCTTTTAGAGAAGCATCATTGAACAATTGAAATCCTTCAGTTTCAGATGGAATTGTCAATACATGTGCAGATGTTAAACATTGCTTTAACTCTAGAAAACTTGCTCACAATCACCAGTCCATTCAAATTTAATGTATTTCCTAGTCAACTTGGATAATGGTAAGGTAATTTGAGAAAAGTCTCTTACAAATCTCCTGACCTCTGTTACATTAGTTGGTTTGGGCCATTTTATTACCACTTTTATCTTTTCTAGATCTACTGATATATCTTCACCACTTATAAGGTGCCCCAAAAATAAAATTTTCTTCAGTCAAAACTAACATTTTAAATATTTAGCAAACAATTTATGTTGCCTTAATAATCCTAGAATAATTTTTAAATGATCTGCATGCTCTTCATCATTCTTAGAATAGATCAAAATATCGTCTATAAAAATAATTACAAATATATCTAGATAAGGTTTGAAAATTCTATTTATCATGTCCGTGAATACTGCTGGGGCATTTGTTAGTTCAAATGATATAACAAAAAATTCATAATGCCCATACCTCGTACCAAAAGCTATTTTCTCAATATCACCTTTCACTCTAACTTGATGATAACTAGATCGCAAGTCAATTTTGGGAAATATAGAAGCACCTGCTAACTGATCAAATAAATCATCAATTCTTGGTATAGGATATTTGTTTTTAATTGTCACCTTATTTAATTCCCTGTAATCTATCTAGAGCTGCATTGAACCATCTTTCTTTTTGACAAATAATATTAGTGCACTCCAAGGAGATGTACTGGGTTTGATAAAACCCTTTTCAATCAATTCTGCTTATTGACTTTTTAATTATTGTAATTCGTTGGTTGTCATTATATAAGGCGCTTTTACAATTGGATTGGTTCCTAGTTATACATTAATTGGAAATATATCTCTTTCAGGAGGCAAACCATTCCATTTATCGGAGAAAACATCTACAGATTCATTCACTATTGGATTAGAATTTATCTCATCACTGACCCCTTTAATTGCTTCTAATTTTGCTAAAAATAATTTCACCAGCTCTTATACTTTTGTTTGGCTAGAAAACGTTAGTGATGAAATTACTCTTATTTCACATTGGAAATAAAATATCTCTTCTCCTGACAAATCAAGTGTGACTCTTTTCTTCCAACATTCAATGATATTAAAGTATTTGACCAACCAATTTATTCCCAAAATTATTTCAAACTCTACTAATGGAAGTCCTATTAAGTGTAATTGAATTTTCCTACCAGCTATCATAAAATTCACTTAATATGATGTAATATCATTTAAATAATTATCCACATGTAATCTAATACTCAACCCAAGAGTAAAAACAACATGTTTCATATGTAATTATTCACAAAATATCACAGATATAAATGAATGAGATGAATTAGAATAAAAAAGTATTCTAGCAAGTAAATTTGAGATTTTTATAATACCAGTCACCACTTCAAAAGATTCTTTGGCTTCTTGAAAAGCTATAGCAAACACAGGAGCTGGTGCTTCCTTTTATCTTAAAAGCTAATTGATTCATCTGTGGCCTAGCACCTCTGTACTTATCTGTCATTTGAATACCTTTAAATTCTGACTCATATATATTTTTCGGACAGTTTAACTTGGTATGTCATGATTTCCCATACATATAACATTTTTCTGAGTTCATCAGAGATCTTCCTGGATGAGACTTTCCACAATTTGCATAAATTGATAATGCGCGGAACCCTGCAGACTGTTGCTATTGATTCTGATGAAATTTATCTTTTTAATGAATCAATCCTATGATCATTTTGCCTCTTTTAACCATCAGCATCACATTTCTATTTGACCACATCTATATATTGATCCAATAGTCTAATACTTTCAACAAGATCATCAAAATCTTTTATGCGAAGAGGAATTAAAGATAGTCTTGATGAATATTCGAGACCCTTCAAAAATCTGTAACACTTGTCAGCAGGAGTACTAATCAATGGAGCATACCTTGATAGAGATGTAAATTATGCTTCACACTGAATAACATTTTTGGCTCCTTGCTTTAGACTGAAAACATTTCTGTATTGTCTGCCTTGCTGATTGAGGAACATACCATTCACTGAAAACTTATTCAAATTCCTCCTAAGTAATTAGTTCTTTAGCTCTACCATTGAATTTTTCTAGATGCTATCCTCTCCACAATCATATTGTCTCACCTTCCAATATAAAAATGGTAAGAGATACACGTCTGTTCTCAGGACATCTCATTCCATTAAAATTTTTCTCATTTCTCACAATCCAATGCTCAACAATTCTTGCATTTACTCCTTTAAATAGAGGGGATTTTAAACTCTATTAGAGTTTTAAATGCTTATCCACTCAGCACTAATAGTAGCACCTGCCTCTACATTTACACTATCGCTAGGAGTCGTAGGAATAACTAGAATGCTGCAGGTGGAACACTAGGTGTTGCAGATCCCACCGTAGATTGCATCATTTCCATCATTTGCATCATCATGCTCATCATCTGCATTTGCATCATATTCCCTGGCATTACACTAGTAGGATCAGACACTACTGGTGCATTGTCTACTCTAGGTGATTTGTCTTCTAATAGTATCATTTTTAGGACCTTCACATATCCTATGATATTGATGGCCGACCATTACTCCATTCTGATATCCTTTCAGCCATTATATTTGCAATACATTACATTATGAATTATGCATTTATAAAATTTTACACACATATTAATGTGTTACCTTATATGCTACTTGCAAGCATGATCAAAAGTTAAACTTATTACTAACTTAGAAACACCACTCTCTCCTAAGCTCTGTAGTAATTTCATCAAATTCAATTTTCTTCTCTTAAACCACTAAATTTGCTTAAACTTTCATAATTAAATCCTCATAATATGAAATCAATGCTCTGATATCATTTTTGTAACACCCCACTATATCCCTTCTCAGTATTGTAGAGTGACACAAAAATAAACATAACATATTCATTCTTAACATATGATACTTTTCATCATATGATTATTTATATAAAACATCAACTAACATTTACATTTACATTTACTACATAAACAGAAGCATCTAATAACTCTAATTACATCAAACAAATACTTACAGAGCCCTAATAAATTCTAAAATAGTACACCACTGAACCGTCTTCATATCTCAGTTGTAAACCTACAAACAAATCTAAATAATAGAATATAAAATAAAATAACTTGAACTTATTCTGCTTCGTTCTTTTTCTTTCCTTTTCTTGTAACAACAATCAGTGTGAAAATAATTGTTGAGTTATGAGGCTCAATAAATTATGCAAGTGATATAAAAATTAAATATCAGATTATAAAGAATAACATAATTGAATTAACTTAGAAATATTTATAAAATAACATAAATCATCTTCTAAAAATTATTCTTTCATTCATTTGAAGTCTATACAAAATATTAATATTATTTTTTAAAGATTTGATCAAACTTTCATAAAAAATGTTCAATGGAGCCCAAATAAATCTGACATTATCACCATTAAGCTACATAGAGGTCCCTTGTGCCTCACATGCTATGCAAATATCATATTTGGGGTTTCTTTTTTCCCACTTATAATTGCAGGCATCATACCTGGGGTCCCTTTTGCCTCATCTACTATTATAAGTATCATATCATTTTATAACCAATTTTTACTAATTTAATATTCAATAAATTTCACATATTCATAGTTCCTATTTGTATTATATGATTGCATACTTTCATAACAACATATCTATTATATTGTTTCCATGAAGAGAATGTGTCTACAATAGATAAGAAATTGAACTTCTTTTCATAATATTTTCAAATAAGAAAAGTTGTAAACATTCATACTTGATATTACTTCAAATTTTAATTATTCATATGGATATGCAGTTGTTTGTATAGGAATACTTTAATGTATGCTCATATTCATTATTGGAATCAATTTACATAACTTACCTCCCTGACGAGCTGACTCCTCAAATCCCCCACCTCTTACCCTTCTACGATTGCAAGTAACCTACACAATTCCCTTCTAAATTTTATATGACTTCCATAAATCATACTTCTAGTAATTTAAATAAATATAGCTTACCTCGTAACTAGATTCCCTCCTCATATACCAGATAAATTTCTACATAATTGATTTACTTTTTCTTTTAATAACTTTTACTGATATAAGGGAAATCTACAAAACAACAATAACATTACAATAAAAGCAATTCTCTTTAACTTCTTATTTCCTCAATTTCTCTAGTATTCTTCTTTAACTGGAATTCTTTACTGAAATTTCTGCTCTCAAAGCCTACTAAATCTATACTCCTCTCTCATCTCTGATCTTTCGTTTGCATTCAACACTTCCTCTTCCGAATATAAATCCTACCCTTATGGGAAGAAAACTCAGTTCAATATCAACCAATTTCCATTATTAAAAAAAAAACATAAAAACTAATGTCAAAATTACTACTTGCACTATATTGAACCCTTCAATGCACTGTGTTGAATCCCTCATCGAAGCACTGTGTCGAATCCTTCTTCTAAGCACTGTGTCGGATTCCTCCTAAACACTATGCCGAAGTCCTCCTGTGCACTATGCTGAATTGTTCACTAAGCATTGCACTGTGACGATTCCAACTACAGTATTTCCAATGCCTGCTTGCAGAAATTTCTGGCTTGCGTGACTTATTGGAAGAGAGGGCCCACCACAACAACCGCTCTTATAAATCATCTAATGCCAATAGATGCATCTAATCAGAATTAGGTTACAATTATATTTAAACTGAACTTATTTAATTAACAATAATAATTGCTAATATTAAATAATATTTTTTTAAATAAAATTTTATTTTATTTACCTGGATTTTGGATATTACACACACACACTCTCTCTCTCTCAGTCCTCTGGATGCACATATCAGGGTAAAAAACCAGAAGCTTCTGTAAGGATGGATGCTTGACTTTGTGTATGGGAATAGGGATAAGATCCTACTCGATTACCTGCTCTGAGATTTGACTGGAAGGCAGTGGCGCACAAGGAGATAATTCCAAGGCAATCGGAGCTATTGAATACAAATTGCTGATTGGAAAGTCAATTGGGTCTATTGGGTTTGGATTTGATTCTGAATCGAACTCGATTTGGTTTGATCGAGTTAATTTTATGTAATTAGACTCAAATCAAATCAATTTTATTTAATTTGGGTTCAATTGGACTTAATTTGGGTCTAGTTTAAGTCGATTTGGGTTCAATGAGGCTCAATTGAGTTGATCAATTTCAATCAAACCCAATTGAGTCCAATTCTACTCGAACCGAGTTGAGTCTACATAAAAATTGTGTCAAGAAAATGGTCAATTGACTCTTTATGAAAGATCAATATAGTTCTCAACTATATTAAAGTATTACTTTGGGCCATCAATTACTTAAAGAGGAATCAAAATAGTCTCAACATGAGATTATTTTGATCTCTTTTTAAGGACTTGAGGGATCAAAATGATCCATTAATATAATTGGGGACAATTTTTTGTATTTAATAAAAAGTCAATGGCCTATTTTGATCAGTTTCTCCTTTTTTATTATTATAATTGTTTTAGTGTTATTCCATCAAGAAATTTACAGATGCAAAATGTTTCTGACATTAGCTTTTATCGTAACTATTTAGTGTTGACATTCAATCTATTTTCTCCCTTAATTTCTATTGAGTTCGCATAAAGAGTTGAATTTGTCGTACATAAATTTGTTTGCACCATTTCTAGGGACTAGCAATGTACATATGTCATATTTCTGCAATATATGATAAAATAGATATTGCTTTCTGCTTGGTAAAGCTGATTTGTAATTAAATATGTTCAAAATTAGTTTACATAAATCTAAGCAAACTCATTGACGATGAATTGTTTGTTGTAGGGCTACAGGAATGCAACTGCATCAGAAACGTAAGTCATTAAGATCATCTTCTTAGGTTCTTTTTACTGATCTATTGTTTGGCATTACATTCCTAGATTTATAAGCCTTTTCTTGTTTTCTTTTTGTATTTAACTTGTCATATTTCCTGTGAATTTATCTTACAAGCTGTAGCAGTTTAAAGAGCCTCACAACCAAGAAGATAATTTTGTTTGAGAAAATCAGACCTATCGCATCATCATCTTAAGTGCGCATTAATTCAGGCTCTTGCATTAGTATAGAACATGTGTAGCATTTCATGTTGAGTTGATCCGGTAACGTTCATGACAAATTAAATGAATCATGTATATATATTCATGTATATTTTGATGAATATGGCACAAGCAAGAGGCTGATGGCTGGGTTGTAAAAACTTTGCATTGAAAAAATTTCTTTGATTAAACCTCTCAAAATAAAGCGATCAATGTGGAAAATGAGACATTTAAATAAAATAGAGTGCAGAATGAAAGATAACAAACAACTGATATTTATATCGTCCGCTCCAACCAGTTTACATTCATGTCTGCGGACCATCTTATTTAGGATTTCACTAGCCAAAAGACGTCTTTGCTTGCAAGCCAGCTAAGAAACAGTTAGTTCACATCTTCATTGTGGAAACGTATTCTCAACTTAATCATAGAAAAAGGTTTCTCTCTTCCAAAAGATATAGTCAATTAGAAGAAACTTTACCAGATCAAACATAAGGTATTAAGGTAAGATACATCTTACTTGACAGTCGCTTGATGAGATGAAGAATGTTGAATTTTGAAGCGCGTTTAAACCATGAGAAGCTCTTGCTCTTCTTGATTTGTAGTGAAAGAATGAAGCAGGAATGATCTTTGCAATATAGAGTTTTGAAGAGTTTTAAGTAGACTTAAAGGGTTTGTAGTGGAGGGGTATATATTTGGGAAGCACTAGGGTAAATAAGCAGCTCAAAAGAATTCAATTTAGGCATAAAAAAAATGGCTCTAAAAATGGCTTTAAAAATGGCTTTTATATACAAAAACAAATTAGTGGTGACCACTAAATACTTAGTTATGAGTTGTTAAGTTAGCAAAGGCCCACTTAAACCATAATGGCGGCCTGCAAAGTTGAGACCATGGCTTGCTCTTGGTTGCTCTGCAAACAGTCTAATGGCTACCCATTAAGTTTATGGACCTACTAAAAAATTTGTGGCATATGGCAAGGGAAGAAAATGTTTTTAATAAAAATTTTTTAGAATCCAACTTCACAGAACCCATGTAAAATAGATCAAAAATTGCTTTCAGCACTAGTTCTTGTTACAACATCTTATTTTTTGCTTCTCCAGGTAACTAGGCTATCTCCTAAAAAGGTGCATTATTCAGAGGTAGATGTCCTTTCATTGATATCCCTTGCCCAATCTGAGTTTGTGTAGGTTTCTACTTTGGATGGGGTCTGTATTTTGAAATATGAATTCTTTCCCAAGGATCCCTTTGAGATATCTCAAGATTTGGATCATGACTTTAGAGTGAGTAGGTCTAGATGAGTGTATAAAATGGCTCATCACAATTACAACAAAATCTATTGTTGTTATAAAAAATATCAACAATCCGATGATGTATCAAGTTCTCCATCTAGAGTGAATTTGAAACGCAGATTCTCACTTAGAAACTTAAATATACTAATCATTTACTTGAATTTTTAGCCTACGCTTAGAATATTTAAGCATTCTTCCTTCACAACTTCTATCATCAAAATCTTAGATCATTCTATAAGATTCTTTCTTAGCTTAACTTAGCTAGAAATTCTATTCTCATCCTTGGATTGCATTGGATAAAAAAGGAAGTTAGAATAACCATAGGATTTTCATTTAGTATAAGCGATAATAAGAGGAACCTTTGATCCATGGGTGTGCCCTTTATCAAGGCAAACATCTTCTTTACTTAAATCTTGATTAGTCTCAATAGACATAATCAATGGTAAAAGTATCAATCTTCTTCTTATTCAATCAGTGCAAGGTAATTGATTATGAAAATTTTCTAACTTTTTTTGGCACTGGTTTGGCTCATGATTCGACAAATATTAAACAACCTAGTTAATTGGCTAAATCAAATTAAAACTTTTAAAGGAATTTTTTTTTAGGATGTTAGGATCATAATCTGAGTTCATCCTAACTTATTTTAATAACTTTTGGTAGGTTAATTTTATCAAACCAGTGAATATAGCTCATCTCAACTAAATGGAGTTAAGATGACTATGAAACCATCTAGCCTACTCCACTCATTCTTTTAACACTTCATACTAACTCCAACAATTCTAACTAGGTTTGGAGTCCCTAAACTTTGTTTAATATGGTTAAAACTAAGGTTAGGCAAGGATTAGCACTAGTACACTCTACCAATTGGTTTTCTTCTAATATTTTCCAAGTACAACTCTTGAAGCTTCCTCCTCCTGACTCTTGGCTTCTCCCCAACCCTCAATGTGGCTACATATAATTAATTGGTGTCTGTATAAGGATATCTTATTGACTTGAGGTTAATGTTTTCCTAAGGGGACATATTTGAGTCCACATTAGCAAACAAAGGACTTTGTGCCCTATCAATTATACTATATTGATTCGTTACTCAAGAATTTGGAGCTATTAGGGAACATATGGGCTCTAGACATGACCATACTTTAGTGATACTATTTGACAATAAAATCATCTAGCCAGAGGGCCCGATCATAACCGTTTACCTATGGTACCATCTGGCGGAGAAACCACCGGATAGAGGCTATGTGCCATGTCCTTACTGGTAGGAAATGGTTTGAGAATAAATTTTAGTTATATTCTTGACTAGACATTCGCTCTTTGTGAGCTAAATTGATTTTCAAATTTATGCATCTCAACAAACCGTTGTAAAGGGTGGATAGATTTTCGCTTTTAAGTTATTTGGTGAATTATTTCATCTTAGATATCTTAAATTTTAGTGATTTATTTTTGAGTTTTGAACTTTTATTAAAACTAAAGCCCCTTAATGATTAATTGTAAGATTTAGGAGCATTTAAAAGATAGAGACCCCCTTAGTTGATGTTAACTCTCAACACGGCCATCATCGCGGATTATGGGTAATTTCATTTCATTTGTCGAACATTGTCGACTATGTTTGTTTTCCAATAGAGGATCTGTTTCAGCTTCTAATTTTTGAAGTTATTGTAAAAATATCGTAATCGAGAGTATGCATTTTAATATATGAATTTTCTTCATAAAATACCTTGAAAGTCTAATATGAACGTATAAAATTAAATATTGCAGATAATTCATTGAGTGTTTATTCCAAGAGTTTGTATTTTGGTGATGAATTTTCCATGTAAGAGGTCTTGAAGCCCTAATATGAACATATAAAACCAAATACTATGGTCGGCACTATGATCATGTATTTGTTCGTTGGTTCAAGTTGTGTCAACTCCGGTCTATTCAAAGAGGAGGATCAGACTTAAACTTAAGTTCACTTTTGACCCACACAACAATCTCAGACAAAGGTTTAGGAGCGTGACACACTTGTCGGAGCACATGCGAGTATTTAATTTCATTTTAAATCATATATGTGTATGCCAATGTTCTTATATAATATATTTTGTACGTTAGAAAATTCATTCATTATTTTTTTAGTCCGCACAACATTCTCAGACATCACGTATATGTCACACTCATCGGGGCCCATGCAAAAGCGTGCTTTTCAAATGCATTTTGCATAATGTATTTATTCATCAAATAATTATTTGCAGTTGACACAATGGATGCATATGACGTATCTACATGTTTGTATATACATTCATATATTTGTTTGTATTTTTTATGCTTTTTGAACAATATATTTAAATTCACTTAGTTTTTTTTACTCTGCACAACATCTTCAGACATCACATGTATGCACATGTCACCCTAGTCGGGGCCCATTTTGATATCTTAAATTTCATTTTAAATAATATTATGCATGCTAGCATATTTATGCGATGTGTTTGTATACTTTTAAGAGCGGTATATTTTCATCTAATTTATTTTTTTTATTAGTCCTCACAGTATTCTTAGATGTCACATGTATGTGTCATGCTTGTTAGGGCTCATGTGGGAAATGCACTTTTGAGTGCATTTTGCACAATGCATTAACATGTTCGTACACAATTTGCATGATTATTATACATTTGCATATTACTTAGAATGAGCGTAGATTTTTTTTGCATGTTGTGTGTTGTGTATGTCTGCTACATCTACAAGTTGTGCAGTGTATGCACATAATATTTTTGCATGTGACATAATATGTGCATATGACATATCTGAATATAGGACAATACATATGCCTAATATATTTGGATGTTGTATAGATGTGTAATGCATTTACATATTACATGACTAATATGTATTATGCATTTACATATCGGATATAACATATAGATGTTTCATTATTGGGCAATACTATTGTATGACATAATTGTGTGCTTCATAATGCATGTACATAAACCATTGACATGTTTGAATAACATGTTTATGATATATTAGCATGTTGGAAAACATGTATGTTTGACATTTTGTATGTTGAATTATGGGCTTGCATAGTATTTGATGCATTTACCTAACATACTTATATATATTTTAATATGTATATATGATGTGCTTGCTTACCATTTAGTATGTGCGTATGGTATGCATGCATGTGGTTTGGTATGTAGGCATGACATTTGTATATTGTAGATATGCATTTTGGATATTTTGCATGTGCAGTTGTATGTTGCTTAGCACATGTGAATAATACACTTGTAATTGTATAATGCACTCGCACATTTTACTTGGTGCATTTTTGTGACTCATCCGCATGAATCTCATGCACTTATATAATGGCATGATCATTGACTTATATACAAAGTGGCTTGCATGATCAATGGTATGTTGATGCAGACAACTAGATAGAAAAACCAAAACTTAAGAACACAAGGGCTAGTAGAACTTTCTCAATTCAAATTCAAGTAGGCAAACACCAAAGACCAATTTGACACAAACAAAAGTTAGGCAAAACAAAATTAAATTAAAATCAAAATGAAAACAAACTATCCTCAGAACAACCAACTAGTGGTCACCTCACATGCAATGAAATAGTAGGTAAGAAAATAAGACGAAATCGAAGAGAGGAGAAGAAAAGTAGAAGAAGCTCGCAAGCTTTCCCAAGAAGAAACAACACAAACAGCCTCCTAATGCTTCAAAACAACCCATATTTATAGCTGAAAAGAGGAAGTCAAACAGCACAAACAGCCTCCAGCCAAACCAACTAGAAAAAAGGGAGACAAAAGGCCAACAGGCAATGACATGAGCAACACCCAAGAGGTCACACGGGAAACAGGAATGGCCAGTCGCGGGAACAGGCGCTAGGCAGAGAAAAACCAAAAGGCCAAACAGAGAGGGGAAGAACCCGAACCGCCCCAATTATGAGTTGAAAAAGGCAACTGAACTTCGTAGCATCATAGTGAGTTGAATTTAGTAGAAGAACACATCAGCTCATCAAAGGGGCTGCAAAACCCGAGACAACCAAGCCCAAACCAAGAACCAAATCAGCCCAATAGCCAAGGCACTAAAGAAGCTAGCACACCCAAGGTAAAACATGTCCAAAGCACAACTTACTCATGATTATAGGTTGTCTTCCATCATAGGGTAGAAAATAAAAAATAAACATAGCATTCAAACTACAATAGTTCAATAAAAAACTCAAAAGTTTAAATTTGCATGCATCATATGTGTGCATGATCAACGGGATGTGTGCATGATTGACAATATACATATGTGCCACTTGATGCATTTGTATGTCTTTTGTACATGCGCATTATACAATAGAGGGCTCGTAAGCGGCACCCTCGGTGATTTGGCATACGCGCACTTTAATGAACAGGCGTACAACCCGTGACACATAATAGTGTGTTATTTTATTTCCTTTCAAAGACAAATGTTCACGGGATGTACGACATTCACGGAGCACATACGAGTATCCAGATTTTAACAGCTGGCGTGCACACTACATAAAGGCACTTGTGCACCCATCCCTGTCATTTTGTGCTTGGAGTTTGGCTCAATGGATCCCACAAGGGAATCAATTTTCTTGGTTATAAATAGAGAACTCAGCTCGAGTTCATTTATTTGCACATCTTAGTTCACATAGCATGTTGCTAAGGGGTTTGAGTGTACACGGGCTAGGAGCTAAGAGTAGGAAGCTTGATTTCTGCTTGGTAGTGAGCAACTAGTTCTCCTACAAGTTCACTACAAGCTCCATTTGTATAATATCATAATCTACGGAATGGTTGCCTGAAGCAGACAAAGCAGTGAAAGCCAAATCGACGAATATTAAAGCTGCGAACAAAACAGACTAAGTTGTCGTGCGTTTCATGGATTGCAAAATTAAAGACGGGGACGGGGTAGATCAAGAGAAAGAGAGAAAGGAAGGCAAACCGAGAGAGAGGAGAAGAGCTCGTGTCTGAGGCTATCAAGCGAGAGCGGAAGCGAGTGAGAAGGATTAGGCATGGGATAAACGATGAAGATGAGCATGGACAAGGAGACGAGTGAACACAATGGTTTGACTGACTGGTTGGAAAGTGTAAGCGAGTGCATAAGTTGTAAATTTCAGTAGCACCCTTAGTGCATGCCAAGAAAGGCTGTTTCGGTTGGTGTCAAGTGACACTACAACCGAAATTTTCATGTCTGCTTAGCAAGAAAGGCAGTTATGCGTCTTCAAATGCCTGCTTATAAAGTATAACATTTCCCCGTTTGCTAAAAAAAATAATAATGGGTACTTAGTTTCTTGCAAACAAATTTTTTCGCCTGTTAAGAAAAGTGGTCACGGGTATTTAATTTCATGCATACAAATTTTTCCGCATGCTAAGAAAAGCGATCACGGGTAAATATTTTCATACAAACGAATTTTTCTGCCCGTTAAGAAAGGTGATCATGAGTATTTATTTTCATGCATGCAAATTGTCTCGCATACTTAAAAAAAAAAGTCACTGATACTTATATTCATTCATATAAAATTTCTCGCTCACTAATAAAAGTGGTCATGAGTAATTATATTTTCATGCTCGTTAATAAAAGTAGTAACATTTATTTATATCATGTATACAAATTATAAAATAGCTAGTGTCGGGGTTATATCTTATCTGCACTACGATTGAGGTGGAAATGTCGAGACTAGGAGGCGAGGCGGTGCACGAGACCTGTGATGTACAAATATTTTTTTCTATGAGTATCATTTATTCTACTTAATTATATATATAGTGCAATGTGAGAAATAGAGGGTGCAATCTCTCTTTCTAGAGAGAGGAAGAGAGGGAAAGAGGGGATTTGGTTGGGGTTTTAGGTGAAAATTTTTAGGAATATGGTGGTGGTGAGGAGTGTGGTATTAGAGAGAAAATTTCTCTTTCACTAATTTTTTAGAGAGAAAGAGAGGAATTTTTTTGCCTTTTTAAGTAGAGGGAAAAGAGGGAATGAGGGTGAGAGGTGAAGAATGAGGTATTTGAAGGGTATAATAATGAATTTTCTCTTTCTAGAGAAATTTTTTTTCTAGGTCTAGAGAGAGAAAGTGAGGGATGATGGAGCTTTTTGGTGGAGCTGTAGGAGGTGTAGAGGAGGTTTTTTTGTGTAGGTGGATTATGGTTTGAGGGATGTAGAGGGAGAAATTAAATTTTTAGGGTTAGGTTTAGGTTTACGGAAGTTGATGATGAGGAAGAGGTAGAAGAGGAAGATGAAGGGGAAGAGGAAGAGTGGAAGAAGAGAAAATGGGGGGGGGAAATGGAGAGGGAAGAAGAAGGTGAATTATGCATCTTGTCAGTGTATTCTTCTATGTTAGCATAACTTAATTTAATGGAATTTATTTAAAGTATTTATTATTTTTAATAATTAATTTTTTATTTATTTTCATTATTTAAATAATAAAAATGCATAAATGCCCTTAAGTAATAAGGAGTTACTTAAACATCTCATATTATATCTCTGAACGGATTCATATTATTTTCTAAAAGCGTTGATGCAACAAAAAAATTTCAATTTCGAAATCTTGATTTTCTAATTTTTAAAATAGGTTCATTAGGGTAAAATCAAATTTCTTGCTTTTTTTACTAAATTAATGCATATTTTCAAGTGCAAACATGATGTTATGTGTGTCCGAACATATTCCAAATTATTTGAATTTTTTCAATTTATTTAATATTTTTCATACTTATTAAAGTTTTTATAATAATTAAAGAAAATATTAAATTAGTTAAAAAATAAAAAAAATTATTTGAGAATGTTCATTTTATATGCATGATCATGTGGCCAAAATTTCATATGTATTGGATATATGCATTTTGTGTTCTATATTTTTTATTTATTAAATCCCTCTTTTCAAACTATGAAAATCTAAAAATTAATTAATTTAAATTAATTGATAATTTAGTTCTATCCCAGTTAGAGGGAAAATATTCCACAGCCCCAAATATTATGTAATTTTTCCAAAATATTTAATATTTTCATAAATTTTCACCATTTATATTAAAAGTATAAAAAGTATTAAACAATTCTTATGTTTGATATCTGAGCTGCAATAATAGCATCAAGCCTTTATCGCAAGGCTATCCCACTTTGTGGGGTTGGCTACATTAATCCTTTTTCTATATTGTCTTATTAAAAATCAAATTCTCATTTAAATCTAATAAATAAATATCATTTATACTACTTTCTAACAAAGTCTTTTTTTCCAACCTCTACCTTTCATCACATATGCTAGATCCAAAACTTCTACTTTTCTAGATCCAGGGACAGAGATCATATCTTATTATTAAAATTATTTTTGTATAGATCTATGGGTCTAGATATGTATTTAGAAGTTCCATTTATTTTTCAATTTTCATTGAAGTTATTATAAACAAGCAACCGGCTCAATTGCAATGGCTTTTTTTTATTCTTTTACATCTATCACATTATGCTACGTTGTTTACTCTTACAATTTTATTATAGTTTTTGTTATGATGTTTTCACATTATTATTATTGTGTGTTTGTCTGGGCTATAGAAGATATTACGATTGACTTTTAGGACAAAATCTTTTTCATCAACTTTAATAAATCAATAAATAACTTTAAAATTAATTTAGGTAAATATCTTTTTAAAAAATTAATACTTTCTCAAGCCACTTTTTAAATGAACATTAGCTCTCTTTATATCTCCTGGATGATATACAAGATCGAGCTAGGCAGCAATCAAAGCTTCAACTGTTGGTGCATATTCATAATATAGCTAGTTAAACATGTATAAGAAAAGTCAGTTTCCTCGCTTCTAAACAAATAACTTTGCATTACATAATATTATTCTTAGGATAGAATTCTTCTATTATACATAGACTCTTAATATGCTTAGGGATCGTCTTAGTATTTAAAGTAACGATAGTCCTGACCTAGAAAGGACTTATTGTCTGGTTGAGTAGCTTTAGTTGCGTATAACTAGGCTATTTGATTCTCTTCCTTTTGTCACCAAGAGGATATTTTCCCAAATATATTTTGAATCATTCATTGTAGTGGACTGTGCAACTTGATTAAATGTCCATATTTTTATTCAGCTTTGCCATTTAATTATGAAGTATCATGACAAGTTGATTGGTGATTTACTCCTTTTTCTAAGAGGAATGCTCGTAAGTGTTGATTAAAATACTTTTGATATCAGTTCTAAGAATGTCAAATTCAGTTTAAAATTAATTTTTAATCATGAGAAAAAACTCTTTAATTCTTTGCTCAACTATATTGACAAGTTAACAATGTAATATGCTCGTTATTGACATTTCTTGTATGTTCTGTCAAACTGCCAGGCTTGCAGCAGATTGGCCAACATCAATGCAAATTGTTCGCCTCATTGCCCAAGATCACATGAGTAACAAGTAAAGTCTTACCTGTTTTTTTTTCTTCCCTTAGGATAGCATTTTTTTGTCTGTTTTAAGGATCGTCTGATATCAATGTCATTCATAGTTTTCTTGTGCAATCTGTTTAGGCAATATGTTGGAAAGGCAGATTTCTTGGTTTTCCGGACATTAAATCAGCATGGGTTCCTTACACAATTACAGGACAAGAAGCTTGTGAGTTTATCATTAAACCATAATCTTTTTGCTCATTTAATATACCATTTTTCTTTAATGTATGCTACGTTTCTTTTTTCTATGTTTAGTTTTGATTTAATGCTCAAGAAAAAAATCCATTTGATTGGTCAGTTTCTAGCTAAAGCTTGTTCTAATGATCTCATTGTTAAAAATTACTTGTTAAATAATATCATGCTCGAAGCTGTTTACTCTAGTTTGACGTTGCAGCTGCTTGTAAAGACAACTTTAGCATTAAAGGCTGCATACAAACTTTTAGGTGTGGCATTTTAATATAAACTTTGGCATTTTAAGCGTTCTGGAATATTCCTTGTCATCAAAAATGGTCTTTCTCTATCGATTTACCATGCTTATTTGGTTAATTTTAATATGGATAAATGTACTGGTTTTCTCATGTGGCAAATTTGATGAATAGATCGCATTGACAAATGTCATAACTAGTTTATGATATGTAGATTGGCAGCATAATGACACTGTACCTTTGCTAGACTATGCAATTTGATCTGAGCAATCCTTTATACTTCTGTTTCTGACACCATTTATAGGTTATTCATATATTTCCTAGTTTTCAGAATTTTTGCATCTAAATTAATTTTTATAACAAATCTACTTATTTTTTATTTTTTCTTGCACATTTTGATTCCACCACCAACTATTTTTACTATTATGAGCTTTTTTCTTTGATACTCCAAGCACATATTTGCGATATTCTTAATATCACTAGCTACTTTTTCTCACATAACATTAGCTTCCTCATGCACAGACAAAAACTTAAGATCTAGATAGTTAGTATGATGTAAATGAGTGCTAAAATTAACTTGTACTAAAATTAGAAAGCATATATTGATAATTGATTATTTTATAGGAATGGAGAGAATATTGCTCACTATTTAAGGTAGTGGAAAGTATGCTTAGATGGTTTGAGCATGGACAATGGATGGTTGAAGATAATCCAATAAATAAGTAGAGAAGATTAGTTTGGAAGGATTAAGAAGAAAATGGGGTAGACTAAAAGTAGCATGGCTAGAACTTATGCAAAAAGATTTATGTATAATAGAGTTTTATTCCTCACACAACACTAAAGAACTGAATGGACAATGAGGATTCATAAAAGGGACTTTAAATGGTTGAGATAAAGCTAACGATGATGATGAATTATCCTACAGTTTTTGATGTACACTTTTCCTAGATCTAAGAGCTACATTCTAAATTGTAATGATTATGAAATTGTTCGTTGTTCATGTGTTAAATTTATCGAGATCATGTGAGTAGAATTGGTGAATGTTTTTAAAATGTTTATGGGAGGATTGTTATCAGTTCCTTGAGGTTTGTTATTTTGTTACATGTTAGTACAGATATTTTATACCTTTCACTTTGATATAATGTCATTTGAAGCGTTCTTACCATAATGTTAACCAAACACAATTTTTTGGTTTAACACCGAAGCTTTATATATATATATATATATATATATATATATATATATATATATATATATATATAATGAATAGATGGATTTTGAGATGCTATTGTGTTGTCAGCAAAACAGTCGTTCTACAAATACAGTGATGATATTGTGGATATAAAATGCTTCCAAACTCTACATTTACATGAGCTCTATTATACTTAGGAGGCTCTTTATTTAGTGTTATTTTTGTAAGCAACCAAACTCGACACCTCATTTTGCAGTTTCTCAAGGACACTGCTTATTTAAAATTTTCTTATTAATAAGATGGATGCATCTATGAAAAATAGCTTATTCTATGTTTATTCCTTGTTCTGATATTATTTCTATATAACAACAACAACATCAAGTCTTTATCCCACTACGTGAGGTCGGCTATATGAATCATTTTTCTCCATTGTGTCTTACTAAGAGTCAAATTCTTATTTAGATCTAATAAAGAAATTTCATTTCTAATATTTTTAACCAATCCTTTTTAGGTATATCTTTACCTTTCTTAACATTGATCAAATCTAAGACATCCACTCTCCTAACCGGGTTATCGGAAGGCCGTTGTTTTATATGACCAAACCATCTAAGGCGACTAAATGATATTTATTTATATGTTTATAATATTTATAATTGAGTTGACTGTTTATAAAAACCAATTTTTTAAAAGATTCTTTTAAATATGGAATCACGGAAGCAACCTGTTTGGGTTTGTTTGGAGTAGCTTTCTAAGTGCTTTGCTTTTCAAATCATTGCAACACTTTCATTTGGCTATTATTTTCTTATTGCTTTCTAAAAAATTATGTGTTAGACAACCGCTTTTACCGATGAAAGTTACTGGTGATGATAGCTATATGAAAAATAGTCTACCTACCTTTAATATATATAATAATCAACATCTTTTAAAAAGTTTTTCTCACATCTCTACAATTACTTTACAAAAAGTTCCAGCTATTCCAAATGGACTATTTGTTTGCATCAACTGATGTTCTTTTGTTGTTTCATGGACGCAAATATTTCTTATAAATTTTCCCTTCCACCAGTGTGCAGTCATCCAGCTACCTACACAGACCCTGCTTCTCTCTGTGTCCGACAAAGCTGGCCGCTTGATAGGGATGCTGTTTCCTGGGGTATGTTTTTCCAATTCTTACAGCGTACTATTCTACTTACACTGCTTAGGGTTCGTTTGGGACAGCTTTTTAACTGGTTCTTAAAGCATCTTTCTAGTACAAAAGTTAATTTTTTTTAACTAGAAACCGGCTTTAAGAAGCAAAAAGAAAGCCGTCCTAAACGAAGCCTTAATCTTCAAAAATCTTTGTTTCAGGATATGGTAGTTTTCAAGCCACAAGTACCAAACATTCAACAACAGCAACAGCTACTCCAGCAACAGCAACAGCAACAGCAACTACAGCAGCTACAGCAACAGCAACAGCTACAGCAACAGCCACAGCAACAACAACAGCTACAGCAACAGCCACAGCAGCAGCCAATGGTTGGTACTGGCATGAACCAAACATTCGTCCAGGGTTCGGTTAGGCCTCAAGCCAAGCTTTCATCTTCAACTATGTCAAATGGGAGTTTTATGCCTTGATTTATTTATATTTTAACGTGAAGAGAAGGATTGTAAGTATAATAATGTTTGTCAACAACAAGAATGTTTTACAGTTGATACATAAATCTTTCATGTTCAATATGTTTAGAGAACTTTTCTGAATTTATACTGATGAAGTACTTTACATTAGGCTTTAGATCGATGTGCTCTTATTAGACTTGAATCTGAAATGAGCTGTAATTGTTTTGTGATGAATTCTGATAGCTTTCAGATAGGTTGTAATCAGGGGCAGAAACCCCTTGAACTCGGAGGGGCATCCCCCCCCCCCTAAAATTTATTATTATTATTTAGATAATTTATCCCCTTAATTTATTTTTTAGCCTTTATTATAAGAGTTTTTAGGCAATTGTCCTGCCAAGGGACGTTCCCCCTTGGATCCCCTATATATATGTCAATAGTTACTTATAAATTTGCTCCCCCGGCGTTGTAATTGAAAAAAATATGGTGCTTATTCTAGCGGCTTGAATATTGACTATAAAATGTTGAGAGTTATTTATTTGATAATTTATTTTATGTTATGATTTTATAATTTTTCACATTATATATATCTTAAAAATAAGTTATTTTAGCAAGGTATTAATATGTGCAATATTGAATGGTTAGATGAATAGATTGAAAATTTAGTGTAATTTTTAATATTAAAATTATTGAATAAATGGCCATAGTAATAGAAATTTTAATTTTGTTACTCTTGAAAAACATCAACCTAAACCAAGTATCTACCTCTACATCTAACTCATTAAGCCTCAATATTGCTCCAAAATATTAGTCCAACAAGCAGAACAACAATGTAATCCCTTCTGAAATAAGTCTCCATTTTAGTTCTAATGAAGAGGATCATAATCAAGTGGTCTCCAACTTGTCCTCAGGATTGATTGGTCAGTATCAGCAAACCATTTCAGAAATAATGAAAAATGAAGCCCCTCCTAAGGCCAAAAATTTGGCCTCTCATTCCTCTAAATATTAATGAGTTATCCAACATTACCTTTTGGAATGTGAGAGGATTCAATGGAATGGACCATGTTCTTAAGTGTAAGAACATAATTCATTATTTCAATCTTGATTTTTCTTTAATATTTTGGAGGGAAAATAAGCAACACTCAAATCATGGATCAACAGTTCTGTAATTCCCATCTACTTTTTCATAATGAAGGTAACCACCACAAAAGAAATTTCTCCAAGCTTGAAATTATATGGCTTAAGTGGAATAAAAAAAAGATACCCTTCAAGCCACTTTTATGGAGAGTAAAATAATTCATGGTGAAATAACATATCGCAACAACACTTCATTTTTCTTTGTTTGAAAGTTATACTGCAAACTCTCCTACAAAATAAGACATATCTCTGATCTATTATTAAAAGCATTGGGGCTTAATTTGCTCATCCCTAGGAAATTTTGGTCAAATGTTGTAGAAATATTATTGAAAAATCTAGTAGGTACTTAATAGGTCAGTTTCACACAATACTTGTCTTATAAATATGATTTGCCACATTACATTGCAAATCATATTCTATGCAAGTATACCAGTTATATCAAGTAATAAATTGATGAGAAGAATATCATTCCCATAAGGATTTGATACTACCCAAAAATCACTATAACACATGCTATGTTTTATCTTATCAATTTATTAACAGAAGATGAAGCAATTGAAAGTAAATGCTATAGTTGTAAATGATAAATTTGATATTTTAAAATACTCTGAGCTTATGATATCTAAAAATATATGTTTGTAATAATTAGATTATCTATATTATTGGTGTGAATCAGAGCATACATAATTATTATCTCTTTTGAGCTCGTTCGAGCATTAGCTAAGATTCCCCCTAAATTTAATTTTAATATATCCTTATGATCACATAACCCTAACCACTCTATGTCTATACATGATAAAGTTTTATTTTAAAACACATATTATTTCTTCTATTCTTCTATCAAGGCTATAGATTACACTAGATTTAAAATTTATGAAAGGCCTTTACATAAATAAAACAAGAATAAGAAATTTAAAAATAGCATTTAATAATTCATAAAACTTAAAATCTACTCTATGCAATACATGATTCTGAAGTATCATAAGCTCAGAGAAAAACTTTATCCGGTAATAAAAATAAAAGCAAACCTAACAATCAACTTCATTATACTAAACAAAATACAAGCACTAGATAAGAAGCAGGTAAGAAATGACCCAAAAATCTTTAGCTAAATATTTAAAGACTCCTTGCACTCGTTATTTCTCTCCACACCAGTATACAACTAACATAACATACATAGGGGTTGCCTCCACCTAAATGCTACCTCACACACTCCTACAATGACTCCCTCACAATTCTCCCATTTGCCAACCGCCTTTATATAAGTTACTATTTATAGAGATCCAAAATAACTAAACTGGTGCTATGACATTGGCTTGGTGGCATTGCGAGGATTCTAAACTATCATTTTGGTTCACTATTCATTGCATCGGTTTACATGATCAATGGTTTCCAACTATCTTCCGTCGTGGCACTAGGGCGATTTGACGCTAAGGCTCTTAGGAAAATTATAGCGCTATGGCGTTAAATCTAAGGCACTACTTCAATTTTTGCTTTTTTTTTTTTATAATTTTATACACAAAATGATAGATTTAGCTACACTTTTATAACAATATATGTAATTTGGAGTATGCAAATTCTCTACTTATCAAATTCCCCCAAACTTCACATATCCTCAAATAATTTATACTACAATGGGATTAAATTTGTTTTGCCTGAATATGACTTTTGAAAAAAATATATATATAATTAATAATTTAAATATTTATAAAATACTTAAGTTGAAAGATTTTCTAATAAAATAATTCATAACAGCCCATTCCTTCACTCTTAATTTATACTCCTTTTAAATTAACCTAAGGGTGTAGGTGAAATTTTGACTACTTACACAGGGTTTTTTATTTTTGGAATAAATGGAATTACATATTTAGTTAACTCTTAAATCAACCTACAAGCAGCTTTCTTTAAGTATTATGATTTCAATAATTTTCGTTAGATATTAAAAGTAAACATAACGGGTACCAATTTTTGATATTTTAATATTTAGCTTTCTATTTTTATTGTTATTTTAATTTTTTTATTTTCCTCATTTTTCTTTTAAATTGGCTATGCACCTTATAATGATTTTGAATGCCTGTCTATTGAAAAAATTATTGCGTCCTCCCACCTGACGTAGAGATACGTCCTCCCACCGCTAAAAAACTCGGTTTTTGCTCGGTATTGCTAGCTATACCGAGCATTACCGAGCTATACCGAGCAATACCGAGTTTTTTCTAGGAAAAACTAGGTATTTTTTTGTATTGCTCGGTATTGCTCGGTATAGCTTGGTATAACTCGGTATTGGTCTTCACATGATTATATTCCTCATATTGTTTGGTATGATCGGTTTCTCATTTTTTTAGCGTGATTTAGCGGTGGTGGAGGACGTATCTCTACGTCAGGTGGGAGGATGCAATAATTTTTCGGTCTATTGCCTCCACTTTTCACTTAAATGGGGCTAGACATTACATGCAATAATTTTTAGAGAGGTTTACATACATACCACCATAGGCGGATGGAGGGGGGGGGGCAAGGGAGGCTGCTGTGGTCGCCCGAGATCTAACTTGGAAAGAATGTCAATCTTTCTCAACAATTCCAGAGTTATCTATAAACCTTCAGTAAGCAATCTATCAAACATTATAAAATTTAATCAATATTCAAGTCGATTCACATCTCAAAACATCATATACAATACTCAGGAACTAAACTATCATACAAGTAGAGAATCTATCCTGTCCTGAGTACAAAGAATCATCTATCGATCAAAAGAAACTAAAACCTGAAGATCTGGATCAATTCCTATCTCCTGCTCCCGAGCCCGACCTGAAATATCAACCCACATATATGAGCTTTACAAAGCCCAGCAGGTACCTAATCCTATAACTGAAATCAAAGCACGGCTAAGCTATCATATGCATGTCAGTCAATCACAGTCAATCAATCTCATATATCAGTCTATGGTCAATGAGTATATGCAGTGGAAATCAAATCAGTGATCGATGCATCCGAAAATCAATAGTCAATAAAACCAGTCATGCAGCGGCGGCAAATCAATCATTTCAATTCAATCAATCAATCAATATCCGTCAATCAATCAATACGGTCAAAATCAATACGATCTATTTAATGAAATCAATCGAGGGAAAGCAATACGATAAATTTCAATCCATTCTGACAAGAATCTATACAAACGTCAATACAGTGTAGAACAGTAGCAACAGCGAGTCTACAAAATCTAGGCGGCAATACAATGAATCCATACGATGTCCATGTCCATGCTATCAATGCAGTATCTATATCTATCAATAACATATCAATGCTCAGTAATCAATGCTCGGTAATCAATCAATGAAATCAATGAAATAGT